>JAQISU010000028.1:2237500-3437500 GCA_029339505.1 Unio delphinus | reverse complement strand
CAATACCTATTCTTCTTGTAATTAACATGTACCAGTAATTAAAACCATGACAATCAATTTCAATACCTATTCTTCTTGTAATTAACATGTACCAGTAATTAAAACCATGACAATCAATTTCAATACGTGCCAGTAATTAAAACCGTGACAATCACTTTCACTACCTATTCCTCTTGTAATTAACATATACCAGTAATTAAAACCATGACAATCACTTTCACTACCTATTCTTCTTGTAATTAACATATACCAGTAATTAAAACTATGATAATCAATTTCACTACATATTCCTCTTGTAATTAACATGCACCAGTAATTTAAACTATGAAAATCAATTTCACTACCTATTCCTCTTGTAATTAACATATACCAGTAATTAAAACCACGATAATCACTTTCACTACCTATTCTTCTTGTAATTAACATATACCAGTAATTAAAATCATGACAATCCCTTTCACTACCTATTCTTCTTGTAATTAACATGATTGTCCTTAAAACAATGACAATCACTTTCACTGCCTATTTTTCTAGTAATTATCATAATTTAATTTAAGCTATGAAATCACACTCATTTCCTATTCTTCTACTAATTAACAATGAATTTAATATTAATGTTAAATTTGTCTATGAGATGTAATCATTTTCACAATGCAATTAATGTTATCTGTACTACAAAAGAAAATACCATAGGAAATAAAAAATGAAGTATTTTTTCCTGAGTGTACCATATTAAAAAAGGTATTCTAAAAGCAATGACCTAATTTAATGTAAGCAAGGAGGGTTACATTTTTCTCTACTGCCTGCATTACCAACAACTGGAGTATAATTGAAACTCATTAGGAGAAATATATTTTTGATACTTCCTGCTCCAAGTTGTACCTATTCATATTCTAAATATTGTATGTGAAATGTAAACAAAACTCATATATATAAGCTGACATTTATAAATGTCATATGCATAAATGTATAAAAAGAATTATACTGAACTAATGCAAGCAAGCAAGTTGGAGTTTTTAAGTAACAACCGACCACTCAGGGTCATTTGTGCTACTTTTATATCCAGCATATTGCTGGACATTTATTTTCCCTATTTATTGTGCACAATAGTGCACTTATCAATTTGGTATTTATAACGAATTACTAATTAGTAACTATCGGTATAGATGTAACCTAACAAACTTCAGAGAGAGCATTCCCTAAATACCTTTCCCTAGTACTAAATTCTGATCTGCTTGTGTTACTTGCAGACACTTTATCTAACTATAATCTACATATTAAAATGCATATAATCTAAATTATGTAATCCACAATAAAGCCATAAATGTACTCTCCATACACACTCTTTTCCCACTGATACTGTATGCAAGAAAATCCAAAAATATTATTTAGAATAAGAAATTACTTGTAAACTTCACCTATATGAGCAAATTAATTCAAAATTAAACTATTGCTACTCAGTTGTATATTAAGCACTTTACACCTACTAAAAGAGCTACCAATATCCTTTTAATTTGTTACTAGTTACAATGTTTAAGTATTAAGGCAAACTTGCTATAATTGATTTTAATTAGCTTTACAAACACATAATCTAACACTGATACAGCTCTATTTGTTTCAGTTTCTCAGCAATTGTAATTTGACACCTAGCCTTTGAATAACAACTAATGCCTAACACTGACCCCAAATGCTGTTTTATCTAGCAGTGAACTAACTAGATTTAGCCCTATAATATTATCATAACTTAATCAAGTTTCAACCATGTTTCATTAAAGTTTCTGTTCCACTAAAAAATTACAACAGCTATGTGTCATGATAGAATTACTTTCATATTATATGCCATACTATGTTTTTCATTACGGGGTGATTATATCTGCTCTAAAGAGAGATAAATTTTAAAGGTAACAATGACAACAATTAAATAAACAACACACTGTTGGAAATACCAGTTTCTTCCTAAATTTTGCATTTTAAAATTTAAAAGCCCATTGCGAATTCATTAGAAGTGGTGGTTTTGATAGTTCATGCTTAAACAATTACTGAACAATACTTATCCTTAAAATACGTATCCTTAATTATGTATGTGATAACATAAGTATCCTAAATTATGTTTGTGATAACATAAGTATCCTTAAACATTTATGTGATAACACAAATATCCTTAATTATGTATGTGATAACATAAGTATCCTAAATTATGTATGTGATAGCATAAGTATCCTAAATTATGTATGTGATAGCATAAGTATCCTAAATTATGTATGTGATAACATAAGTATCCTAAATTATGTATGTGATACACAAGTATCCTTAATAATGTACGTGATAACATTTGACCACTGCACTGATGATACAGGTTAATAAAAAAAATGTCAGCTGCTCAAGACCTGACATCCTGTCTATACAAACAAAATGCCAGGCATAATACAGTATTGACTTTCTACAACATACAAGAACAGGTAACCTTCAAGCATGCAAGTTAGCTTCTATACACCAATTGGACAGACCCTTAAAGTTACTTACAGTCAAGATCCAGGACCCAGCATTAATCTCCGAACCCAAATACTTTTACCTTAGAAAAGTATGGTTAACTGGTATAAATTAAATGTTAACAGGTGTAACAGGCTATATATAGATGAAGGCATATACAGTAGGCAAAAAATGAGAAATAAACCAGTAGGCACTAACAGGAAAATATATTTGACATTACAAACAAGTACTGCACAGAGTAATATGTACTGTATTACATGTGTGTATTGACTTCTGTTTTCAGAACTTGGTTGTTTTCAGCTGGAGATACCAAATATGGCCACTGACTAGTGAATTGTGATGTTCTACAAGAGGATATAGAATGAACAATTTTACAATAAAGGACCATAATTCTATCAAACAGAAAACAATTTTAAAAAATATCTTAAAAGCTGTCTTTGTCAAATTTACATAGTGATTAGCATCAAAATACATTGAATGGTTAGAGATATGCTGGTGATAAAAGATAAACTAGACAAACATCAAAATCACCACTATATCAGTTGGCACCCAAAAAGCACAAGTCTTTATTTTATTAGCCAAATGACAATAAAAGATATAAACTGTAAATGTGTCACTAGCTAAGCATTGTAAACAGAAGAAATAATTCAGACAGAATACAAAGTACAAAAATGACATGGCAATTATAGGTATGTTTGTATTTACAAAGATGTGACAGGGCATTAATTAGTCCCCATACTTATAGGTATATATGTATTAATGAACAATGAAGCAATTGTGTGCTAACCTAGTCTTCATACATATAGGTATATATGTATTAATGTACAATGAAGCAATTGTGTGCTAACCTAGTCTTCATACTTATAGGTATATATGTATTAATGAACAATGAAGCAATTGTGTGCTAACCTAGTCTTCATACTTATAGGTATATATGTATTAATGTACAATGAAGCAATTGTGTGCTAACCTAGTCTTCATACTTATAGGTATATATGTATTAATGAACAATGAAGCAATTGTGTGCTAACCTAGTCTTCATACTTATAGGTATATATGTATTAATGTACAGTGAAGCAATTGTGTGCTAACCTAGTCTTCATACTTATAGGTATATATGTATTAATGAACAGTGAAGCAATTGTGTGCTAACCTAGTCTTCATACTTATAGGTATATATGTATTAATGTACAATGAAGCAATTGTGTGCTAACCTAGTCTTCATACTTATAGGTATATTTGTATTAATGTACAATGAAGCAATTGTGTGCTAACCTAGTCTTCATACTTATAGGTATATATGTATTAATGAACAATGAAGCAATTGTGTGCTAACCTAGTCTTCATACTTATAGGTATATATGTATTAATGTACAATGAAGCAATTGTGTGCTAACCTAGTCTTCATACTTATAGGTATATATGTATTAATGAACAATGAAGCAATTGTGTGCTAACCTAGTCTTCATACTTATAGGTATATTTGTATTAATGTACAATGAAGCAATTGTGTGCTAACCTAGTCTTCATACTTATAGGTATATATGTATTAATGAACAATGAAGCAATTGTGTGCTAACCTAGTCTTCATACTTATAGGTATATATGTATTAATGTACAATGAAGCAATTGTGTGCTAACCTAGTCTTCATACTTATAGGTATATATGTATTAATGAACAATGAAGCAATTGTGTGCTAACCTAGTCTTCATACTTATAGGTATATATGTATTAATGTACAATGAAGCAATTGTGTGCTAACCTAGTCTTCATACTTATAGGTATATATGTATTAATGAACAATGAAGCAATTGTGTGCTAACCTAGTCTTCATACTTAAAGGTATATATGTATTAATGAACAATGAAGCAATTGTGTGCTAACCTAGTCTTCATACTTATAGGTATATATGTATTAATGTACAATGAAGCAATTGTGTGCTAACCTAGTCTTCATACTTATAGGTATATATGTATTAATGAACAATGAAGCAATTGTGTGCTAACCTAGTCTTCATACTTATAGGTATATATGTATTAATGTACAATGAAGCAATTGTGTGCTAACCTAGTCTTCATACTTATAGGTATATATGTATTAATGAACAATGAAGCAATTGTGTGCTAACCTAGTCTTCATATTTATAGGTATATATGTATTAATGAACAATGAAGCAATTGTGTGCTAACCTAGTCTTCATACTTATAGCTATATATGTATTAATGTACAATGAAGCAATTGTGTGCTAACCTAGTCTTCATACTTATAGGTATATATGTATTAATGAGCAATGAAGCAATTGTGTGCTAACCTAGTCTTCATACTTATAGGTATATATGTATTAATGTACAATGAAGCAATTGTGTGCTAACCTAGTCTTCATACTTATAGGTATATATGTATTAATGAACAATGAAGCAATTGTGTGCTAACCTAGTCTTCATACTTATAGGTATATATGTTTTAATGTACAATGAAGCAATTGTGTGCTAACCTAGTCTTCATACTTATAGGTATATATGTATTAATGAACAATGAAGCAATTGTGTGCTAACCTAGTCTTCATACTTAAAGGTATATATGTATTAATGAACAATGAAGCAATTGTGTGCTAACCTAGTCTTCATACTTATAGGTATATATGTATTAATGTACAATGAAGCAATTGTGTGCTAACCTAGTCTTCATACTTATAGGTATATATGTATTAATGAACAATGAAGCAATTGTGTGCTAACCTAGTCTTCATACCTATAGGTATATATGTATTAATGTACAATGAAGCAATTGTGTGCTAACCTAGTCTTCATACTTATAGGTATATATGTATTAATGAACAATGAAGCAATTGTGTGCTAACCTAGTCTTCATACTTATAGGTATATATGTATTAATGTACAATGAAGCAATTGTGTGCTAACCTAGTCTTCATATTTATAGGTATATATGTATTAATGAACAATGAAGCAATTGTGTGCTAACCTAGTCTTCATACTTATAGGTATATATGTATTAATGTACAATGAAGCAATTGTGTGCTAACCTAGTCTTCATACTTATAGGTATATATGTATTAATGAACAATGAAGCAATTGTGTGCTAACCTAGTCTTCATACTTATAGGTATATATGTATTAATGTACAATGAAGCAATTGTGTGCTAACCTAGTCTTCATACTTATAGGGTTATATGTATTAATGAACAATGAAGCAATTGTGTGCTAACCTAGTCTTCATACTTATAGGTATATATGTATTAATGTACAATGAAGCAATTGTGTGCTAACCTAGTCTTCATACTTATAGGTATATATGTATTAATGAACAATGAAGCAATTGTGTGCTAACCTAGTCTTCATACTTATAGGTATATATGTATTAATGTACAATGAAGCAATTGTGTGCTAACCTAGTCTTCATACTTATAGGTATATATGTATTAATGTACAATGAAGCAATTGTGTGCTAACCTAGTCTTCATACTTATAGGTATATATGTATTAATGTACAATGAAGCAATTGTGTGCTAACTTAGTCTTCATACTTATAGGTATATATGTATTAATGTACAATGAAGCAATTGTGTGCTAACCTAGTCTTCATACTAATACGTATATATGTATTAATGTACAATGAAGCAATTGTGTGCTAACCTAGTCTTCATACTTATAGGTATATTTGTATTAATGTACAATGAAGCAATTGTGTGCTAACCTAGTCTTCATACTTATAGGTATATATGTATTAATGTACAATGAAGCAATTGTGTGCTAACCTAGTCTTCATACTTATAGGTATATATGTATTAATGTACAATGAAGCAATTGTGTGCTAACCTAGTCTTCATACTTATAGGTATATTTGTATTAATGTACAATGAAGCAATTGTGTGCTAACCTAGTCTTCATACTTATAGGTATATATGTATTAATGTACAATGAAGCAATTGTGTGCTAACCTAGTCTTCATACTTATAGGTATATTTGTATTAATGTACAATGAAGCAATTGTGTGCTAACCTAGTCTTCATACTTATAGGTATATATGTATTAATGTACAATGAAGCAATTGTGTGCTAACCTAGTCTTCATACTTATAGGTATATATGTATTAATGAACAATGAAGCAATTGTGTGCTAACCTAGTCTTCATATTTATAGGTATATATGTATTAATGTACAATGAAGCAATTGTGTGCTAACCTAGTCTTCATATTTATAGGTATGTATTTACAATGATGTGACAGAGCTTTGACTTAGTCCCCATATTTATAGGTATCATCATCATCATCATCCATTTTGATTATCCAGGCCTTTTCTTAATCCTCTAACGAGGGTAGGCCTGTCTGTTTCGTCGTGAGAGTATTCAACGCAAGGTATGTATGTATGTATGTATGTATGTATGTATGTATGTATGTATGTATTTATGTATGTATATATATATATATATATATATATATATATATATATATATATATATATATATATATATATATATATATATATATATATATATATTGATGTGACAGGGTGTTATTTAAGTCCCCATACTTACAGGTATGTATGTATGTATGTATGTATGTATGTATGTATGTATGTATGTATGTATGTATGTATGTACGTACATATGTATGTATGTATGTATGTATGTATGTATGTATGTATGTATGTATGTATGTATGTATGTATGTATGTATGTATGTATGTATGCTTTAACTTTGTCCCCATAATTATAGGTAATAACTATTAAGTAGCTGTAAAGTATAAAATGTTTCCCACAATATATTCTGTTACTGAGCTACACAAACATATTCATGTGCGTGTGTATGTGTATGTGAATAAGAATAGATGCATCAACTGATTATTATTCTGGACACCATACTGAATATCAATAAGAAAAATGGCCTTCAATTATTTCTCAAGCAAGAAATTAAAAGGCAACGCAAATCAATTGAGAACAATCCTACCACCATATTGCAATCAAAAATACTAAAAGTGACCACCACAATCATAAAAATGATATGCAGACAAAACCAGTTGCCCTTTTTTTCTGCAGTAATCTTAATATAAATCTAGGACATTGACTTTGCAGGAAACCAAGCAAAAGAAGCAGAATGAAACATGTCATTAAAACTACAATGGTTGAAGTGGCTTTTTATCAGACTGATCTTGGTCAATACATCCAACGGAAAGAGCGCAGAATGTCTCAATCTCAGATCTAGGCCACACTGGTAAGACCAAATTTATGACCAATCTTCTCCTGCAACAAATTAATTACTGTCGATTTCTTTTGCGGGCTTTCCAAACCTGACTGTACGTCTTCATCTACATGGTACAATATACATGTTATGATATAATTGAAACAAAGTCCATCAGGACTGGGTGGATGGTATTATTGTCTATACCCAAACATCTAAAATGTGGCTCAAGAGAATTGGAGTAAAAGTAAGTTTTAGCCTAGTTTCCTTTGCAATACACTAATCTGAATAAATAAAGCGATCATTACTTTATAACAGTGATTATCAATGTTGTTGTAATGAAGGGCTTTATGGTACGAGAGTGCTATACACTATTGGTTTACTCTTATAGCTGGTCAGACTGGTAATATACTGTATTTTTGTTGTTGTGATCTTCAATTCAAATAGAACTGGTGAATTTAGGATTGCTACTGAACTCTGGAGCATTTTCATATGGATTGATCAACTGTGGTTTAACCAGAAGCTGTACTGGATTGATATTTTTCTCTTTGGCTTCCATCTGAATTTTGACTCATCCTTATTATCAGCACTACAGCCTGTGTTATTGATTAAAACACCTAAAGTATTAACAGATGCAGCTGTAAGCATAGATAATCAATCATGATAGGTATTCGCTTCATGTCTAATAAAGCAAATTTAAGCTCATCCAGTGACATACAACGGATGGGGTGGGGGCACTTCCATAACAATATTAAAGTTTTGGCCAAAGATTCAATTTTATATATACTTATAATTATTTCAATCCATAGTTCATAATGTATCTAAACCAAGACTGAAATCTGGAATGTAATGAAAGAAAACCATGAAAGTTGTAGTACACTGTCTTTCTTATATTTCTGCTTGAAAAAGGTAAAAGTTGGGAACATTGCAATCACACATTAAGAATTACCTGTCAATCATATGGATCATGCCCTGAATGTGTACCAATAGCCACCACTATAATGTATACCCATAGCTGTCAATGTAATGTCTACCAATAGCTGTAAATGAAATGTCTACCATTAGCCACCACTATAATGTATACCCATAGCTGTCAATGTAATGTCTACCAATAACTGTCAATGTAATGTCTATCATTAGCCACCACTATAATGTATACTCAAAGCTGTCAATGTAATGTCTACCAATAACTGTCAATGTAATGTCTATCATTAGCCACCACTATAATGTATACCCATAGCTGTCAATGTAATGTCTACCATTAGCTGTCAATGTAATGTCTACCAATAACTGTCAATGTAATGTAGACAAATAGCTGTCAATGTAATGCATACCCATAGCTGTTAATGTAATGCATACTAATAACTGTCAATGTAATATATACCCATAGCTGTCAATGTAATGTAATGCAATAGCTGTCAATGTAATGTAATGCAATAGCTGTCAATGTAATGTAAACCAATAGCTGTCAATGTAAAGTCTATCAATAGCTGTCAATGCAATGTATACTAAAAACTGTCACTGTAATGTCTACCAATAGATGGTAATGAAATGTATACTAATAACCATCACTGTAATGTATACCAATAGCTGTCAATGTAATGTCTACAAATAGCTGTCGATGTAATGTATAATAATAACTGTCAATGCAATGTATAATAATAACTGTCACTGTAATGTATATCTATAGTTGTCACTAAAATGCGTACTATTAACTATCACTGTAATGTCTACCAACAGCCACCACTATAATGCATACACATAGCTGTTAATGTAATGTCTACCAACACCTGTCAATATAATGTCTACCTATAACTGTCAATGTAATGTAGACCAATAGCTGTCATTGTAATGCATACCCATAGCTGTCAATGTAATGTAGAGCAATAGATGTCATTGTAATGTCTACCAATAACTGTCAATGCAATGTATACTAATAACTGTCACTGTAATGTACACCAATAGCTGTCAATGTAATGTATACCCATAGCTGTCAATGTAATATCTACCAATAGCTGTCAATGGTATGTATACCAATAGCTATCACTGTAATGTATACCAATAGATGTCACTGTAATGTAAACCAATAGCTGCTGTTGTAAAGCATTCAGACTGGCCATCAACAAAGTTACAGTCTTTGATCAGTTTAACTGTCAATGAAATTGGCATTGTCAATGGCAATGAGATTGACATAGTCCCAGGCAATAAAATTGGCATTGTCCATGGTAATTAAATTGCTATTTTCCTTGGTATGAAATAGGAGTTTCAAAATAAAGTGCTGTTAGTGAAAAACACATTTACTGAACATATATTAATTTAAATTACTGCTTATGTTTAGTTAAATGAAACTAAAGAGTTCAAGATGTAACTTTAAAATATTGTTCCTAAGTGAATATACGTACATATCTTTAGGCACAATTCCAGTTCTAGTTGGAAGCAAAACTGTCAAAAATTTACTTTTATAAATAAGGTCACCCTATACTATGATACAGTAATTCTTTCCTATAATAAGTCTTTCGGGGAACCATACATGTGAAATGTAATCAAAAGTTGGGATTGTAGAATAATGATTGTGACTGCACAATGCTTATTTTTTTGTAGGATTTAATGCCATTTTTCAGCAAACTAGCAACTTTAAAGCCCCTGATGATTAAGAAATAAATGAGGCAATAACATACAAAGTCAATTATGCAAGAAAGACAGTTAAAACAAAGTCTGTGAATGAACTTTCTTTATTATGTGCTCAGTTTATGTTTAAGACAAATCCAGTAATTAAGACTGTTACAAATCAAGTGTTTTTATACATTACAAAAATTAATACATATTGCATATACTTCTGTGATAATTTATCTCCTTGACAATTCCTTAGTGGTTAAATATAGCTGAATACATGTATATCAGTTAAAGGTCAAACCTAGTTATATGATATTGTTAACTTTCAATGTCATGTTGGCATTGTTCCAAACATTGTCAACTTTTCAACCCCATTATGCCAGATATAGAAACCCTTGCCTGCACCAAGAACCAGGCACCATTAGAACCCATGTCTGCAAGAAAATCTGTGTTCTCGTGGAATCCATCTCCAAAGAGAATCCATGTCATTACCCTTTGCATATATGAAGACATTGGTTTTGAAAATGAGCACAGGCTAATATAAATATTTCGGTCAATAACACACCTCGTAGCTGTGGGGTTTTCTTATTTCCATGTGGATTTTGCAAAGGTTGTAATATAAGAGTGGGATTTCAAATACACAGCTTTTAATAACCAGAATCTGTGATGAATATGTTCCTTGGCCAGTTGGTTTATTTCATATGGGACTCTGCCACTCTGGGCCCCAAATTTGTAACTGACAAGTGAATGGACATCATGTCATAATATGCTCTACATTATAGCAGGCATATTAAAGTGTAATAGAAAATAGAGATCATCCACTTTATGACAGGCATATTCAAATATAATAGCAAATAGTGATCCTCTGCTTTATGAGAGGCATATTACAGTGTAATAGCAAATAGAGATCCTCTGCTTTATGACAGGCATATTACAGTGTAATAGCAAATAGAGATCTTCCACTTTATGGCAGGCATAATAAAGCGTAATACTAATAGAAAATAGAGATCATCCAGTTTATGACTGGCGTATTAAAAGTGTTAGCAAATACATATCCTCCATTTGACAGGCATATTAAAAGTGTAATAGCAAATACAGATCCTCCACTTTATGGCAAACATATTAAAAGTATATTAGCAAATACAGGACCATCAAATTATCACTGATAAATAAGTTTTAATTTACTACAGGTTTCACTAACCAAGATGGCAATAGACTGCTACATCTGGCTGTTGTCAAACATTTCATTTTAATTATGTTGCTCTGCTGACAGCAATGTGAAAAGGACACAATGATAAAAAAATGCCAGATTTACAAAGCAATGTGAAAAGGACACAATGATAAAACAATGCCAGATTTACAAAGCAATGTGAAAAGGACACAATGATAAAACAATGCCAGATTTACATAGAAATGTGAAAAGGACACAATGATAAAACAATGCCAGATTTACATAGAAATGTGAAAAGGACACACAATGATAAAACAATGCCAGATTTACATAGAAATGTGAAAAGGACACAATGATAAAACAATGCCAGATTTACAAAGCAATGTGAAAAGGACACAATGATAAAACAATGCCAGATTTACATAGAAATGTGAAAAGGACACACAATGATAAAACAATGCCAGATTTACATAGAAATGTGAAAAGGACACACAATGATAAAACAATGCCAGATTTACATAGAAATGTGAAAAGGACACACAATGATAAAACAATGCCAGATTTACATAGAAATGTGAAAAGGACACACAATGATAAAACAATGCCAGATTTACAAAGCAATGTGAAAAGGACACACAATGATAAAACAAAGCCAGATTTACAAATCAATGTGAAAAGGACACACAATGATAAAACAATGCCAGATTTACAAAGCAATGTGAAAAGGACACACAATGATAAAACAATGCCAGATTTACAAAGCAATGTGAAAAGGACACACAATGATAAAACAATGCCAGATTTACAAAGCAATGTGAAAAGGACACACAATGATAAAACAATGCCAGATTTACAAAGCAATGTGAAAAGGACACACAATGATAAAACAATGCCAGATTTACATAGGAATGTGAAAAGGACACACAATGATAAAACAATGCCAGATTTACAAAGCAATGTGAAAAGGACACACAATGATAAAACAATGCCAGATTTACAAAGCAATGTGAAAAGGACACAATGATAAAACAATGCCAGATTTACAAAGCAATGTGAAAAGGACACACAATGATAAAACAATGCCAGATTTACAAAGTAATGTGAAAAGGACACACAATGATAAAACAATGCCAGATTTACAAAGCAATGTGAAATGGACACACAATGATAAAACAATGCCAGATTTACAAAGCAATGTGAAAAGGACACACAATGATAAAACAATGCCAGATTTACATAGAAATGTGAAAAGGACACACAATGATAAAACAATGCCAGATTTACATAGTAATGTGAAAAGGACACACAATGATAAAACAATGCCAGATTTACATAGAAATGTGAAAAGGACACACAATGATAAAACAATGCCAGATTTACATAGTAATGTGAAAAGGACACACAATGATAAAACAATGCCAGATTTACATAGAAATGTGAAAAGGACACACAATGATAAAACAATGCCAGATTTACATAGAAATGTGAAAAGGACACACAATGATAAAACAATGCCAGATTTACAAAGCAATGTGAAAAGGACACACAATGATAAAACAATGCCAGATTTACATAGAAATGTGAAAAGGACACACAATGATAAAACAATGCCAGATTTACATAGAAATGTGAAAAGGACACACAATGATAAAACAATGCCAGATTTACAAAGCAATGTGAAAAGGACACACAATGATAAAACAATGCCAGATTTACAAAGCAATGTGAAAAGGACACACAATGATAAAACAATGCCAGATTTACATAGAAATGTGAAAAGGACACACAATGATAAAACAATGCCAGATTTACAAAGCAATGTGAAAAGGACACACAATGATAAAACAATGCCAGATTTACAAAGCAATGTGAAAAGGACACACAATGATAAAACAATGCCAGATTTACAAAGCAATGTGAAAAGGACACACAATGATAAAACAATGCCAGATTTACATAGAAATGTGAAAAGGACACACAATGATAAAACAATGCCAGATTTACAAAGCAATGTGAAAAGGACACACAATGATAAAACAATGCCAGATTTACAAAGCAATGTGAAAAGGACACACAATGATAAAACAATGCCAGATTTACAAAGCAATGTGAAAAGGACACACAATGATAAAACAATGCCAGATTTACAAAGCAATGTGAAAAGGACACACAATGATAAAACAATGCCAGATTTACAAAGCAATGTGAAAAGGACACACAATGATAAAACAATGCCAGATTTACAAAGCAATGTGAAAAGGACACACAATGATAAAACAATGCCAGATTTACAAAGCAATGTGAAAAGGACACACAATGATAAAACAATGCCAGATTTACAAAGCAATGTGAAAAGGACACACAATGATAAAACAATGCCAGATTTACAAAGCAATGTGAAAAGGACACACAATGATAAAACAATGCCAGATTTACAAAGCAATGTGAAAAGGACACACAATGATAAAACAATGCCAGATTTACAAAGCAATGTGAAAAGGACACACAATGATAAAACAATGCCAGATTTACAAAGCAATGTGAAAAGGACACACAATGATAAAACAATGCCAGATTTACAAAGCAATGTGAAAAGGACACACAATGATAAAACAATGCCAGATTTACAAAGCAATGTGAAAAGGACACACAATGATAAAACAATGCCAGATTTACAAAGCAATGTGAAAAGGACACAATGATAAAAAAATGCCAGATTTACAAAGCAATGTGAAAAGGTCACAATGATAAAACAATGCCAGATTTACAAAGCAATGTGAAAAGGACACAATGATAAAACAATGCCAGATTTACAAAGCAATGTGAAAAGGACACAATGATAAAACAATGCCAGATTTACAAAGCAATGTGAAAAGGACACAATGATAAAACAATGCCAGATTTACAAAGCAATGTGAAAAGGACACAATGATAAAACAATGCCAGATTTACAAAGCAATGTGAAAAGGACACAATGATAAAACAATGCCAGATTTACAAAGCAATGTGAAAAGGACACAATGATAAAACAATGCCAGATTTACATAGAAATGTGAAAAGGACACAATGATAAAAAAATGCCAGATTTACATAGAAATGTGAAAAGGACACACAATGATAAAACAATGCCAGATTTACATAGAAATGTGAAAAGGACACAATGATAAAACAATGCCAGATTTACAAAGCAATGTGAAAAGGACACAATGATAAAACAATGCCAGATTTACATAGAAATGTGAAAAGGACATACAATGATAAAACAATCATAGAAATGTGAAAAGGACACACAATGATAAAACAATGCCAGATTTACAAAGCAATGTGAAAAGGACACACAATGATAAAACAATGCCAGATTTACAAAACAATGTGAAAAGGACACACAATGATAAAACAATGCCAGATTTACAAAGCAATGTGAAAAGGACACACAATGATAAAACAATGCCAGATTTACAAAGCAATGTGAAAAGGACACACAATGATAAAACAATGCCAGATTTACATAGGAATGTGAAAAGGACACACAATGATAAAACAATGCCAGATTTACAAAGCAATGTGAAAAGGACACACAATGATAAAACAATGCCAGATTTACAAAGCAATGTGAAAAGGACACAATGATAAAACAATGCCAGATTTACAAAGCAATGTGAAAAGGACACACAATGATAAAACAATGCCAGATTTGCAAAGCAATGTGAAAAGGACACACAATGATAAAACAATGCCAGATTTACAAAGCAATGTGAAATGGACACACAATGATAAAACAATGCCAGATTTACAAAGCAATGTGAAAAGGACACACAATGATAAAACAATGCCAGATTTACATAGAAATGTGAAAAGGACACACAATGATAAAACAATGCCAGATTTACATAGTAATGTGAAAAGGACACACAATGATAAAACAATGCCAGATTTACATAGAAATGTGAAAAGGACACACAATGATAAAACAATGCCAGATTTACATAGTAATGTGAAAAGGACACACAATGATAAAACAATGCCAGATTTACATAGAAATGTGAAAAGGACACACAATGATAAAACAATGCCAGATTTACATAGAAATGTGAAAAGGACACACAATGATAAAACAATGCCAGATTTACAAAGCAATGTGAAAAGGACACACAATGATAAAACAATGCCAGATTTACATAGAAATGTGAAAAGGACACACAATGATAAAACAATGCCAGATTTACAAAGCAATGTGAAAAGGACACACAATGATAAAACAATGCCAGATTTACAAAGCAATGTGAAAAGGACACACAATGATAAAACAATGCCAGATTTACATAGAAATGTGAAAAGGACACACAATGATAAAACAATGCCAGATTTACAAAGCAATGTGAAAAGGACACACAATGATAAAACAATGCCAGATTTACAAAGCAATGTGAAAAGGACACACAATGATAAAACAATGCCAGATTTACAAAGCAATGTGAAAAGGACACACAATGATAAAACAATGCCAGATTTACATAGAAATGTGAAAAGGACACACAATGATAAAACAATGCCAGATTTACAAAGCAATGTGAAAAGGACACACAATGATAAAACAATGCCAGATTTACAAAGCAATGTGAAAAGGACACACAATGATAAAACAATGCCAGATTTACAAAGCAATGTGAAAAGGACACACAATGATAAAACAATGCCAGATTTACAAAGCAATGTGAAAAGGACACACAATGATAAAACAATGCCAGATTTACAAAGCAATGTGAAAAGGACACACAATGATAAAACAATGCCAGATTTACAAAGCAATGTGAAAAGGACACACAATGATAAAACAATGCCAGATTTACAAAGCAATGTGAAAAGGACACACAATGATAAAACAATGCCAGATTTACAAAGCAATGTGAAAAGGACACAAAATGATAAAACAATGCCAGATTTACAAAGCAATGTGAAAAGGACACACAATGATAAAACAATGCCAGATTTACAAAGCAATGTGAAAAGGACACACAATGATAAAACAATGCCAGATTTACAAAGCAATGTGAAAAGGACACACAATGATAAAACAATGCCAGATTTACAAAGCAATGTGAAAAGGACACACAATGATAAAACAATGCCAGATTTACAAAGCAATGTGAAAAGGACACACAATGATAAAACAATGCCAGATTTACAAAGCAATGTGAAAAGGACACACAATGATAAAACAATGCCAGATTTACAAAGCAATGTGAAAAGGACACACAATGATAAAACAATGCCAGATTTACAAAGCAATGTGAAAAGGACACACAATGATAAAACAATGCCAGATTTACAAAGCAATGTGAAAAGGACACACAATGATAAAACAATGCCAGATTTACAAAGCAATGTGAAAAGGACACACAATGATAAAACAATGCCAGATTTACAAAGCAATGTGAAAAGGACACACAATGATAAAACAATGCCAGATTTACAAAGCAATGTGAAAAGGACACACAATGATAAAACAATGCCAGATTTACAAAGCAATGTGAAAAGGACACACAATGATAAAACAATGCCAGATTTACAAAGCAATGTGAAAAGGACACACAATGATAAAACAATGCCAGATTTACAAAGCAATGTGAAAAGGACACACAATGATAAAACAATGCCAGATTTACAAAGCAATGTGAAAAGGACACACAATGATAAAACAATGCCAGATTTACAAAGCAATGTGAAAAGGACACACAATGATAAAACAATGCCAGATTTACAAAGCAATGTGAAAAGGACACACAATGATAAAACAATGCCAGATTTACAAAGCAATGTGAAAAGGACACAATGATAAAACAATGCCAGATTTACAAAGCAATGTGAAAAGGACACAATGATAAAACAATGCCAGATTTACAAAGCAATGTGAAAAGGACACAAGGATAAAATAATGCCAGATTTACATAGAAATGTGAAAAGGACACAGTGATAAAAAAATGCCAGATTTACAAAGCAATGTGAAAAGGACACTGATAAAACAATGCCAGATTTACAAAGCAATGTGAAAAGGACACAGTGATAAAAAAATGCCAGATTTACATAGAAATGTGAAAAGGACACAGTGATAAAAAAATGCCAGATTTACAAAGCAATGTGAAAAGGACACTGATAAAACAATGCCAGATTTACAAAGAAATGTGAAAAGGACACAGTGATAAAAAAATGCCAGATTTACAAAGCAATGTGAAAAGGACACAATGATAAAACATTGCCAGATTTACAAAGAAATGTGAAAAGGACACAGTGATAAAAAAATGCCAGATTTACATAGAAATGTAAAAAGGACACAAGGATAAAAAAATGCCAGATTTACAAAGAAATGTGAAAAGGACAGTGATAAAAAAATGCCAGATTTACATAGAAATGTGAAAAGGACACAGTGATAAAACAATGCCAGATTTACATAGAAATGTGAAAAGGACAGTGATAAAAAAATGCCAGATTTACATAGAAATGTGAAAAGGACACAAGGATAAAATAATGCCAGATTTACATAGAAATGTGAAAAGGACAGTGATAAAAAAAATGCCAGATTTACATAGAAATGTACAAAGGACACAGTGATAAAACAATGCCAGATTTACATAGAAATGTGAAAAGGACAGTGATAAAAAAAATGCCAGATTTACATAGAAATGTGAAAAGGACACAGTGATAAAACAATGCCAGATTTACATAGAAATGTGAAAAGGACAGTGATAAAAAAATGCCAGATTTACATAGAAATGTGAAAAGGACACAAGGATAAAATACTGCCAGATTTACATAGAAATGTGAAAAGGACAGTGATAAAAAAATGCCAGATTTACATA
The DNA here is from genome assembly GCA_029339505.1 of Unio delphinus. Classification (NCBI taxonomy): domain Eukaryota; kingdom Metazoa; phylum Mollusca; class Bivalvia; order Unionida; family Unionidae; genus Unio; species Unio delphinus. Next base: position 3,419,171 of record JAQISU010000028.1, on the reverse strand, counting down.
GAAATGTGAAAAGGACAGTGATAAAAAAATGCCAGATTTACATAGAAATGTGAAAAGGACACAAGGATAAAATAATGCCAGATTTACATAGAAATGTGAAAAGGACAGTGATAAAATAATGCCAGATTTACATAGAAATGTGAAAAGGACAGTGATAAAAAAATGCCAGATTTACATAGAAATGTGAAAAGGACACAGTGATAAAACAATGCCAGATTTACATAGAAATGTGAAAAGGACAGTGATAAAAAAATGCCAGATTTACATAGAAATGTGAAAAGGACACAAGGATAAAATAATGCCAGATTTACATAGAAATGTGAAAAGGACACAGTGATAAAAAAATGCCAGATTTACAAAGCAATGTGAAAAGGACACTGATAAAACAATGCCAGATTTACAAAGAAATGTGAAAAGGACACAGTGATAAAAAAAATGCCAGATTTACAAAGCAATGTGAAAAGGACACAATGATAAAACAATGCCAGATTTACAAAGAAATGTGAAAAGGACACAGTGATAAAAAAATGCCAGATTTACATAGAAATGTAAAAAGGACACAAGGATAAAAAAATGCCAGATTTACAAAGAAATGTGAAAAGGACAGTGATAAAAAAATGCCAGATTTACATAGAAATGTGAAAAGGACACAGTGATAAAACAATGCCAGATTTACATAGAAATGTGAAAAGGACAGTGATAAAAAAATGCCAGATTTACATAGAAATGTGAAAAGGACACAAGGATAAAATAATGCCAGATTTACATAGAAATGTGAAAAGGACAGTGATAAAAAAATGCCAGATTTACATAGAAATGTAAAAAGGACACAGTGATAAAACAATGCCAGATTTACATAGAAATGTGAAAAGGACAGTGATAAAAATATGCCAGATTTACATAGAAATGTGAAAAGGACACAGTGATAAAACAATGCCAGATTTACATAGAAATGTGAAAAGGACACAAGGATAAAATAATGCCAGATTTACATAGAAATGTGAAAAGGACAGTGATAAAAAAATGCCAGATTTACATAGAAATGTGAAAAGGACAGTAATAAAAAAAATGCCAGATTTACATAGAAATGTGAAAAGGACAGTGATAAAAAAATGCCAGATTTACATAGAAATGTGAAAAGGACAGTGATAAAAAAATGCCAGATTTACATAGAAATGTAAAAAGGACACAGTGATAAAACAATGCCAGATTTACATAGAAATGTGAAAAGGACAGTGATAAAAAAATGCCAGATTTACATAGAAATGTGAAAAGGACAGTGATAAAATAATGCCAGATTTACATAGAAATGTGAAAAGGACAGTGATAAAAAAATGCCAGATTTACATAGAAATGTGAAAATGACACGATGATAAAATAACACCAGATTTACATAGAAATGTAAAAAGGACACAATGATAAAACAATGCCAGATTTACATAGAAATGTGAAAAGGACAGTGATAAAAAAATGCCAGATTTACATAGAAATGTGAAAAGGACACAAGGATAAAATAATGCCAGATTTACATAGAAATGTGAAAAGGACAGTGATAAAAAAATGCCAGATTTACATAGAAATGTGAAAAGAACACAGTGATAAAAAAATGCCAGATTTACATAGAAATGTAAAAAGGACAGTGATAAAACAATGCCAGATTTACATAGAAATGTAAAAAGGACAGTGATAAAACAATGCCAGATTTACATAGAAATGTGAAAAGGACAGTGATAAAAAAATGCCAGATTTACATAGAAATGTGAAAAGGACACAAGGATAAAATAATGCCAGATTTACATAGAAATGTGAAAAGGACAGTGATACAAAAATGCCAGATTTACATAGAAATGTGAAAAGGACAGTGATAAAAAAATGCCAGATTTACATAGAAATGTAAAAAGGACACAGTGATAAAACAATGCCAGATTTACATAGAAATGTGAAAAGGACAGTGATAAAAAAATGCCAGATTTACATAGAAATGTGAAAAGGACAGTGATAAAAAAATGCCAGATTTACATAGAAATGTGAAAATGACACGATGATAAAATAACACCAGATTTACATAGAAATGTAAAAAGGACACAATGATAAAACAATGCCAGATTTACATAGAAATGTGAAAAGGACAGTGATAAAAAAATGCCAGATTTACATAGAAATGTGAAAAGGACACAAGGATAAAATAATGCCAGATTTACATAGAAATGTGAAAAGGACAGTGATAAAAAAATGCCAGATTTACATAGAAATGTGAAAAGAACACAGTGATAAAAAAATGCCAGATTTACATAGAAATGTAAAAAGGACAGTGATAAAACAATGCCAGATTTACATAGAAATGTAAAAAGGACAGTGATAAAACAATGCCAGATTTACATAGAAATGTGAAAAGGACAGTGATAAAAAAATGCCAGATTTACATAGAAATGTGAAAAGGACACAAGGATAAAATAATGCCAGATTTACATAGAAATGTGAAAAGGACAGTGATAAAATAATGCCAGATTTACATAGAAATGTAAAAAGGACGCAGTGATAAAACAATGCCAGATTTACATAGAAATGTGAAAAGGACAGTGATAAAAAATGCCAGATTTACATAGAAATGTGAAAAGGAGAGTGATAAAAAAATGCCAGATTTACATAGAAATGTGAAAAGGACACAAGGATAAAATAATGCCAGATTTACATAGAAATGTGAAAAGGACAGTGATAAAATAATGCCAGATTTACATAGAAATGTAAAAAGGACACAGTGATAAAACAATGCCAGATTTACATAGAAATGTAAAAAGGACAGTGATAAAACAATGCCAGATTTACATAGAAATGTGAAAAGGACAGTGATAAAAAAATGCCAGATTTACATAGAAATGTGAAAAGGACACAAGGATAAAATAATGCCAGATTTACATAGAAATGTGAAAAGGACAGTGATAAAATAATGCCAGATTTACATAGAAATGTAAAAAGGACGCAGTGATAAAACAATGCCAGATTTACATAGAAATGTGAAAAGGACAGTGATAAAAAATGCCAGATTTACATAGAAATGTGAAAAGGAGAGTGATAAAAAAATGCCAGATTTACATAGAAATGTGAAAAGGACACAAGGATAAAATAATGCCAGATTTACATAGAAATGTGAAAAGGACAGTGATAAAATAATGCCAGATTTACATAGAAATGTAAAAAGGACACAGTGATAAAACAATGCCAGATTTACATAGAAATGTGAAAAGGACAGTGATAAAAAAATGCCAGATTTACATAGAAATGTGAAAAGGACAGTGATAAAAAAATGCCAGATTTACATAGAAATGTAAAAAGGACACAAGGATAAAATAATGCCAGATTTACATAGAAATGTGAAAAGGACAGTGATAAAAAAATGCCAGATTTACATAGAAATGTGAAAAGGACACAGTGATAAAAAAATGCCAGATTTACAAAGCCATGTGAAAAGGACACAAGGATAAAATAACACAAGATGTAAATAGTAATGTGAAAAGGACACGATGATAAAATAACACTAGTTGTAAATAGTAATGTGAAAAGGACACGATGATAAAATAACACCAGATCTAAATAGTAATGTGAAAAGGACACAATGATAAAATAACACCAGATTTACATAGTAATGTGAAAAGGACACGATGATAAAAAACACCAGATGTAAATAGTAATGTGAAAAGGACACAATGATAAAACAATGCCAGATTTACAAAGCAATGTGAAAAGGACACAATGATAAAACAATGCCAGATTTACAAAGCAATGTGAAAAGGGCACAAGGATAAAATAATGCCAGATTTACATAGAAATGTGAAAAGGACACAAGGATAAAAAAATGCCAGATTTACAAAGCAATGTGAAAAGGACACAAGGATAAAATAACACAAGATGTAAATAGTAATGTGAAAAGGACACGATGATAAAATAACACCAGTTGTAAATAGTAATGTGAAAAGGCACAGTGATAAAATAACACCAGATTTACATAGTAATGTGAAAAGGACACGATGATAAAAAATACCAGATGTAAATAGTAATGTGAAAAGGACACAATGATAAAATAACACCAGATGTAAATAGTAATGTGAAAAGGACACAAGGACATAATAATGCCAGATGTACATAACAGTTTGTTTCTTGATTGCATTGATTTCCATTACAAATGTACAGATTTGCTAAATACATGGACTTCTTTGTCTGGTCACTTGGAGATTTGTTGATTTCAGTCAACCTTCTGTTGGGGTAAAACAAAATTTGTTTATCGCAATATACAACCTACAACTCAGCTCATATCATTGGACATGTCAGATTTAAGGCAGGATTACCACCGTTTTAGTTCACTATGTCAATCTTTATAAATGATATTTTAGTTCACTATGTCAGAGTTTATGAATGATATTTTAGTTCACTATGTCAGTGTTTATGAATGATATGTTAGTTCACCATAGCAATGTTTATGAATGATATGTTAGTTCACAATGTCAATGTTTGACTGATATGTTAGTTCACCATATCAATGTTTATGAATGATATGTTAGTTCACCATATCAGTGTTTATGAATGACTTGTTAGGTCACCATTTCAATGTTTATGAATGATATGTTAGTTCACTATGTCAGAGTTTATGAATGATATTTTAGTTCACTATGTCAGTGTTTATAAATGATATGTTAGTTCACAATGTCAATGTTTGACTGATATGTTAGTTCACCATATCAATGTTTATGAATGATATGTTAGTTCACCATATCAGTGTTTATGAATGACTTGTTAGGTCACCATTTCAATGTTTATGAATGATATGTTAGTTCACTATGTCAGAGTTTATGAATGATATTTTAGTTCACTATGTCAGTGTTTATGAATGATATGTTAGTTCACAATGTCAATGTTTGACTGATATGTTAGTTCACCATTTCAATGTTTATGAATGATTTGTTAGGTCACCATTTCAATGTTTATGAATGATATGTTAGTTCACAATGTCAATGTTTGACTGATATGTTAGTTCACCATTTCAATGTTTATGACTGATATGTTAGTTCACCTTTTCAATGTTTGACTGATATGTTAGTTCACCATTTCAATGTTTATGACTGATATGTTAGTTCACCTTTTCAATGTTTATGAATGATATGTTAGTTCACCATGTCAATGTTTGATTGATATGTTAGTTCCCCATGTCAATATTTGACTGGGGACCCCAAGTGTATGAGTGGTCTAAAGCACTGACCATTACAGATCACTGCTGTCTCACCTCTGTCTGTGTGGTTTCTAGTCTAAGATTCGGCTAATGTAGTTATGTGAGAAAGCTTGCCAGTAGCTTCTCATGGGTCGGTGGTTCTTTCCAGGGTGTTTCCTGGGTTCTTTCTCCACCAATAATACTGGCTGCCATGTATAGCCTATCGTGTGTTGAAAAAAATGTTGTTAAACCATAAAAAACAAAACAATATATGACTGATATGTTAGTTCACAATGTCAGTGTTTATGATCAAAATGTTAGTTCACCATGTCAATGTTTTTGATGGCTATATTAGTTTACAAATGTCTCATAGAAATCTAAGAAATGACATCACTAACTGTAAGTTTAATCAAATATAATATGACTTCATATTTAAAATGTTTCTTTCTTCATTCAATGTAAATGAGATGCTGTACATTCTGAGTTAGATTTCTCAGACAGTAACAAATTGTAGTATGTTTAACATGAAAATACAAAAGGAATTGGGAAAATTATTATTATTCATACTTTTCTTTGCTATGAATGTTCATCCTCCTTCAATACATGAAAAACAATCTTAGCAACCACAGTTGAAGACTTGATCATTCACTTTTCTCATACTTGACAGGGTAATAAAAATATTTTCAGAGATAACCTGCTAGTTGTTGAGGACTCAAATTCGGAAAATTTAGCCATTTCAAGCTTCTCCATTTGACTGGATGCAGAACTCATCTTGGTCACAATGCCATTTCACTTACATTACATGAACATATTACAAAAAACTTGGTGAGATGGATTAATTTCTAACCACTAGTGTCATCAGCAGTTTAGCACATGGTACCAAATCAGCTGATGAAATAGTGTAATGACCGAAAGCAACGGAAAAAATGTTACAATGGCTTACTCTAATGAGTGTTCAATTTAAAAAAAAAATGCAAACAATTAATATTTATTTATGTCAGCTGAAGATTAAATTAAATAATAAATACCATTATATACACATTTGCTATTTAATACACATTTATCATTTTATACACATTTACCATTTTTTATACACATTTACCATTTTATACAAATTTACTATTTTATACAAATTTACTATTTTAGACACATTTACTATTTTATACACATTGACCATTCTATACACAATTACTATTTTATACACATTTACCATTTTATACACATTTACTATTTTATACACATTTACCATTTTATACACATTTACTATTTTATACACAGTTACCATTTTATACACATTTACCATTTTATACACATTTAACATTTTATACACATTTACCATTCTGTACACATTTACTATTTTATACACATTTACCATTTTATACACATTTATCATTTATACACTTTTACTATTTTATACACATTTACCATTTTATACACATTTATCATTTATACACATTTACCATTTTATACACATTTACCATTTTATACATATTTAACATGTCATACACATTTACCATTTTATAAACATTTATCATTTATACACTTTTACTATTTTATACACATTTACCATTCTATACACATTTATCATTTTATACACAGTACCATTTGATACACATTTACCATTTTATACACATTTACCATATTTTGTATGCGACACCAGGTGGAAGAGTGATCTAAAAGTGTTTGCTTTTACTGATCACTGCCATCTAACATCTTTCCATTTGGTTTAAAATCTCAGGCTCGAGAAATGTGGGTATAATGTGAAAGTTACCAATACCTCCCATAGGTCATTGGTAGGGCCTAACCAGAAATTGCCTCGGACATTCGCTTCGGCCGAATATCCGGTTTTTCAGTACTACTCGGAAGTATTTGCCTCGGCAAATAATACGCGCACAAATGGTTACAAGTAAAATAATTAAATATAAAACTTTTTTTAAAAATGTTTTTTATTAGATAATAATTTTATTTAATAATAAAAAAATTCATCTTATAGCTGATATATACGGTAGTACCATTGGTACACTAAAAGTTCAAGCTTTGCATATGATAATGAAACAAACGGTACACTCCGGAGTCACAGCTACTACTCGGTACATGCCCGGATCTGGTAAATAGTACATGCAAATACTCGGATTCGGTACTTGGCGAAAATTATCTACTCGGTTAGGCCCTAGTCATTGGTTCCTCCCAGGATTTTCCCCAGATTTTTACTCCACGTGTCATACTTCTCACTATATATAGCATAACTTTCACTGAAAAACAGAAGTCAACCCAAAACAACGACACTTTTAGTATAGATAAGTGAACCAAAACTGCAAAATTATGGTATTGATCCATTCATTAATCATTTAACCCCTAACCCTCACTCGATTTAGATTTTTTTTGCAAATGTCAACCTTCCCAATTTACAGCAACACAAACATTTTGGCAATAACCACTGATAATGAACATGAAACTATTAATTTAAAATGCCCACATGTGGTCAAGATAATGATGTGTTTTCTTTTGATTGGACATAGTTCTAAATTAAATATTTCTGACAGAGAATTAACTGTCCATCCTGTCATATTTATTATCCATATGAGATGTGTATTGCTGAAATATATATATATATATAATTTGTATTTAATTTACCTGTTTTTCCTATAAATTACTACATTATGTATATCAGGCATGTACTTGAACTGTCCTTTGTATAAATATCCTATATTCCACCTTTCTAAAAGCACTTGTCTGCCCCTGCATATATACATATATGTACCTAGTCATAATATTTATATAATTTATGCATAGAACCAATCAAAACCAGCACCGCACTATACTGTACATTCACTAAAACAAAATCCCAAATCAACATCCCATACCTTTACTTATACAAACATAATGCGGATAAATTTATTATATCAACTCTGCATTGTTTGTAATTAGTACACAAAGTGTTGGGTGCATAGAATGAAAATTAAAAGAATACAGACTTAGGTCTGAATGAGACTGTAATGTGCATATGATTGAGACCATAGAACAGGAGCCATCCTAGCTTTACAGAGATGGCCGCCAGGGATTTACCTGTATTTTATAAAGGTGAGTATCTCAAATAAAAAAGGTCAGATTATTGGTAACAAACACAATGGACAAAATGTGAAAAAAAGACCTTCATGCTTAAGCCTAGTTCTTTGTCATGATGTGGAATAATATGTGTGCTTTCAATGGTGATGTCTGCCCACAATACTTTGTGTGTGTGTGTGTGTGTGTGTGTGTGTGTGTGTGTGTGTAGGGCAACGGAAGTGTTAAAATTTATTATGAAAATAGTCAACATGCTTAAATGGCTATATTGAAAGCATCAATTGCTTATGCCACATCAAGGATATATAGGAATTTGGGTTATACAGTAACAGTGATTTAAATCAATAAATACTTTCATAAGTAGTCCAATTGGTATAAATGGTATAGGTCACAGTTATTTGATATTGAAGAATGCAACTATTTACTTACTTTAAGCTATTCAAACACAACTCATGACAATTTTAGCAACTCACTATATAATTACAATAAACCACCAATTTATTTGGTTATAAATTAAAGTACTTATTTGAAACCACTACTATAGTTTAAGCTACACAGACTGTCAGCTTAACACCACACAACAGTCAAAACAAATATACACTCACAGCATTTGGACAAGATATTTATAACAAAAAATAGACACAATGAATGCCAATAACAATGGTACAAATACCCTGATTTCCAAATCACTGCTGTTCTAAGACTGCTGGCCAACTGTTAAGGCTCTAAGAAATCTGAATTCTGGATTAATGTCATATCGGACAACATTCTGAAGCATTATTAAGGCACCAATGCTGCACAATAACAACATTCTCATCCAATCATTGATTTTCCCCCCCCCTGCTTGAGTCTATACTGCTCAAAAACAGTTAGATCACAACACATGAAGACTATTTTTCAAATGCAGTAGTAATGCAGTATACATGCATCACGCTTCAACCAATGTGATCGTGACAATTAGAACTCTGTGGAGAACAAGACAGTGTTTCTGATAATGAAGGACCTTGTAACTGGGAAAATGTTATAATGAAGGACCTTGTAACTGGAACCATGTTATAATGAAGGACCTTGTAACTGGAACCATGTTATAATGAAGGACCTTGTAACTGGAACCATGTTATAATGAAGGATCTTATAACTGGAACCGTGTTATAATAATGGTCTTTACATACAAGAAACGCTATACTTCTCTAAATGAATGCATTATTAATTATTAGTATATTCACAATGTCGTTTGGAAAATGAAGTTAAATAATGAAATTTGATATAAGCTGTCCCTATAAATGTCTAGCCTGTTGTTCTGCTGACAAAACCTAGAAATAAAAACTCTCCTGACTGCCCATGCATAAAGGTGATTGCCAACAAAGGAATAACTTGAGCTGTATTCACTATACATGAAATAAATTTATCTTCCTTCTCAATATGTTAGGTGTGAATGTACCAAGGTTCATGAACTAGAGAGACACCTTTTCATAAAGAGTGTTTTATCTAGACAGGTGTCCATACAAATATTTGCAAAAGTTTTAGAACTAGAAATGAGTGTTGGAACACTAATATACATCAGTTTTAGGATATTGTAGATGCTGACTGTGCAAATATCTGTATTATTGGGTGTCTTCCTGAACCAAAACTGGAACTGCCACCATGCTGAACAACATAAATATGTCAACGGCGGTCAAACTGCGGCTCATGAGCTGCATGCAGTTCATCTGTGTTCACATTGCGGCTCACGAAAAATGTATGAAATAAAAAAAAATTGTTTGAAATATATAACATAAAAATTATAAAATATAAAAAATATATGAAAGTAAAAAATATTCTTGACCGTAACAAAGGGTTGAAAATAATTTGGGCTTGATTTAAATTTTTAAATTTGAAAGGGGCGATTGGTGACTGATTGGTTGGTGATGTAAACTGTTAAATTTCTGGTTCTGGTTCCGGAAAAATCCGCATGTCGAAGTATTTAACATTACTGTTTTTTTCTTTAAAATCCTACTAAAGTTACTAAGACTTGTTATTTAAAAGTTTAAATCAAATAAACATGGCAGCAAGTTGCAAGAAACGAAAATATAAAGAAGAAAATAGAAGTTTTCTAACAGAAAGGGAAGAAGACTTTGCATTTATTGATAACGACAGTAAGCCAATTTACCTCATCTGCCAAACAACGCTCGCAAATTACAAAGCTAGCAATTTGAAGCGACACAATGAAAAAAGTCATGAAGAGTTTGCATCGTGGTATCCACTGCAATCGGAATTAAGAAAAAGCAAGCTTGCTGCGTTAAAATCTGGAATGTGTCAGCAGCAGACACTACTTTCTGCTTTCATCAAAGAAGGTGCCACTTCAACTGAGGCAAGTTATGCCATTGCTTGGAATATTGCTCGTGCTAAACGACCTTATTCTGATGGGGACTTTATTAAGAAGAATAACGAGGAATTAATTTCAATATTGGATCCAAATAATTCCAAACTTCGGCGACTGATAACACACATTCCAATGTCATGCCATACCAATGAGAGACGTATTTCAGACATTAGCGCTGATATTGAAGGAAAAACGATTTAAAGAACTGTGTAGCATTCAGTTTGGCTCTTGATGAATCAAGAGATATTCAAGATATGCCACAATTGGCGGTGTTCATTCGTTATGTTTCATTAGACGCAGCTGTAAAAGAAGAGCAGTTAAACTTAGTGGCACTTAGTGGCACCACTCACGGTATCGATGTCACTTAGTGGCACTTAGTGGCACCACTCACGGTATCGATGTCAAGAATGCACTTGATAAAACACTGATGGATGCTGGTGTACCACTAAATAAACTTGTAAGTGTGGCAACAGATGGAGCACCGTCAATGCTTGGTAAAAAATGTAGGTCTGATGGGGCTCTTAACGAATGATACAAAATATCCAGATATTCTTCCTGTACACTGCATCATTCACAGAGAAAATCTTGCAGCCAAATATTTTAAATTCGAAAGTGTAATGACAACGGTTCTACAAATTGTGAATTTCATTCGTTCAAATGCCAAAAATACCGGCAGTTCAGAAACTTCATTGCTGAGCTATATCTCGAAGACAAACCTGATGACCTTTCATTCCACTGTTTTGTTAGGTGGTTGTCTACCAGCAATGTTTAAAACAGATTTGTAGACTTGCTTGAACCCATTGCTGCTTTCCTTTCAGAAAAAGAGAAGTCTTATCCACAGCTGACAGACGAATATTGGATAGAAGATTTGATGTTTTTAACTGACATTATGCAGCATCTACAAAATCTGAACCTGTCCTTGCAAGGAAAGGATAAGCTTATTTTGGATCTTATACAGACTGTTTTTAGCTTTCAGAAAAAAATACAGATTCTTCAAAGAGATATCCTATCAAGGGAGTTTAAGAACTTTCCTCGTTTTCAGAATAGAGTTAGCTCATACTCTGATGGTGGAATTCAACTTAGAAATCCTGGGGCATATAGGGATAGGTTACAAGGATTACTGGAAGATTTCCAAGCCAGGTTTAATGACTTGCACCAACTAAAATCCTGTTCTGCTTTTCTCATAATCCATTCATGCCAGAAGTATAGTATCCTCAACTTAAGAAAGCTAGTTGCCGATTTATATCCATTTTCGGTACAACCTACTGCTGTGAATCTTTGTACTCCAAAATGAAGTTCATAAAATGAAAGCATCGAGCAGTAACTAGTAACCAACATCTGACAGAACTTCTTCGCACCACAACTACAAGCTACCAACCAGATTTAAAGAAACTTGCTAGTTCAAAGGCTTCTCAGCAGAACCATAACAATTAATGATCACTATAATTATGAGTCTGTTACATTCGGGTTCAAAGGACACACAAACACCAAGTGAGGGTCCTATCACTTTATATAGAATAAAGCAAAAATCTTTACAAAAACTAGAAAGAAATAACCAGTGTTCTTTACAGTACAAAGCCCTGAGTTTAACTGCCTGTTCATGCACTCTACTCTTGTTTTACAAAGGGCTACAGATAATGGATTATAATTAATTTAACATCTGTGCCTTATCAGAAGTCAAGAAGTCCAAGCTCAGATAGCCCTGGGAAGATAAACAACAGATGCTGAAGGTGTTGACAGTCTCCAGTATCAACTATCCAGAATGCTGCCATTAATATTCTGGCCAAATGTCTCTACTAACAGGCTGAAATCTGATACAGCACCAAGGGTCACATCATACTTATAACACCTCCCTTCTTAAGAGGAAACTTTATGTTTTCGATACAATACAATTTTATACATCAGAAAAATGATAAAACTTGCATAATGCTTACATTATTACTAACAAGCATAAAGCTTAGAGTCACTACAATTAACTTCTGTAAAAGAGTTTTGAATTCCATCAGTAACCATCCAGAATAGGGGAAATCCAACAAATTGGTTACCGTCTATATCTGCATAAATTCATTCTGATTATAAAATAAAAACAGAGCACTTAAGTTTGAAAAAAATCCTAGAGTCCTGAACTATCCCAGTAGGTTTCTAAACACTTTTGAAGTGTACCATGCACACCAGTATCTTTTGTCGTTTAATTCCTACACACTTCAGTTACATGCGTGATAATCCATCTGCATTCCCATGTTGTTTGCCGCTCCTGTGCTTTATAATGAAGTTGTAAGGTTGGAGTGCCAAACACCATCTAAGTAGACGCTGATTCTTGCTTTGCATTTGATTCAACCATGTCAATGGGTTGTGGTCAGTCACAATTTCAAATGTCGTCCCTGACAGGTAATACCGTAACGAATCAATCGCCCACACAATCGCAAGACATTCCTTCGCAATAGTTGCATATTTCTGCTCTCGCGGAAGAAGTTTCCGGCTTAGATAGGCCACCGCATGTTCGTCACCGTCCATTGTCTGGCTTAGCACAGCACCAATTGCCGTGTCACTAGCATCGGTCTGCACGATGAATTCCCTACCGAAATCCGGTGCAATAAGAACTGGGGTCTTAGTAAGAGCATCCTTCAAAATTCTAAAGGACTGGACAGCATCTTCAGTCCATACAAGTATATTTGGTCTTCCTTTCTGTGTCATGGAGGTTAATGGTACTGCTACTTCAGCAAAGTTCTTAATGAATTTTCTGTAGTATCCAACCATTCCAAGAAATGAGCGTATTCCCTTTTTCATTGTGGGTAATGGAAACTCACGCATTGCTTTAATTTTATTTTTGTCTGTCTTAATTTTTCCTCCTCCAATGATATGCCCAAGGCATTCAATCTCAGCTGCTCCAAACTCGCACTTTGACGGCTTTATTGTAAGTCCATCTTCCCGTATACGTTGCAGCAATGCACGCAAATTTTCTATGTGTTCTGACCAAGTCTTGCTTGACACAATGATGTTGTCAAAATATGCTGCGACATTATGTAGTCCGGACACTAGTAAGTCAATGAGTCGGGCAAAACTGGCGGGTGCCGTTTTCATACCGAAGGGCATAAAATTAAACTCATAGAGCCCAAACGGAGTCACAAATGCAGACTTTTGCCTAGATTCTTCAGTTAGAGGGACTTGCCAGTAACCCTTAGTTAGATCTATCTGACTCAAGTAACTTCCATACCCAATCTTCTCAAATAGATCGTCCATTCGTGGGACTGGATAGGCGTCGAATAACGTGATATTATTAAGCTTGCGGTAATCCACACACAGCCGAAGAGTTCCATCTTTCTTGTCAACTAATACACAAGGCGAACTCCATGGACTGATTGAGGGCCGAATGAGGCCTTGCTCCAGCATTTCATCCAACATTGCTTTCACCTCTTTCTGTTGCGCGAAAGGTATTCTATATGGCCGTTGTTTAATTGGTGTCTCCGACGTTGTCTTGATGCTGTGAGTTAAGATGTTTGTTCGACCAGGCCTTGTTGCTAGAACATCCTGAAATTCTTTGCACAGAGTTCTAATATCCTCTCGTTGCTCCTTCGACAAGTTGACTCCCAGCTTAACACCAGCATCACCTTCACCTGCTCTTGGAGGAAAAACAATATCCACACCATCGTTCTCATCTGTCTGCATTGCCAGCAGCACAGCACGTTTGTATCTACGCTGTAAATTTATATGATAGGTTACCATACCTCGCCTACCGGGTACCGATATCTGGTAACATCGTTTACCTTCCGGACCACACGATACGGTCCCTGCCATTGTGCCTTCATCTTGGATGAACTTGATGGCAAGAGAATAAGTACTTCATCTCCTGGACTAAATTCTCGTGTTTTCGTGTTACGATCATACAGTGCCTTGATTTTCTTTTGGCGACCCAACAGGTTATCTTTGACATGAGCCCCGATGTCAGCCAACTTCTCACGCATTTTCACAACATGCTCCACAGTTGACTTCCTTACATCCTCCTCTCCCGTAAACAAACCTTGTAAAATCTGCATTAGCCCCCTAACTGGCCAACCATACAACATCTCAAAAGGTGCAAATCCAGTTTCCTCATGTGGGACCTCCCGATATGCAAACAACAAATATGGTAACATCTCATCCCATTCATTCTTGTTGTCTGTACAGAACTTCCGCAACATTGACTTCAATGTCCCGTTAAAACGTTCTACCTTTCCATTCGCTTGTGGGTGATAAGGTGTGGTTGTAACTCCACAGATACCCACTAGTTCATACAACTGTTTCAATAAAGTGCTAGTGAAGTTGGTCCCTTTGTCTGTTAATATGACCTTTGGAAAACCAACACGGCTAAACAGTTCAATTAGTGCTCTAGCTACACTCATTGCCTCCATATCCTTTAGAGGAAAAGCTTCAGGATATCTGGTTGCATCATCAATCACTGTCAGAATATATTTGTGTCCAGACTTCGTTCTAGATAACGATCCTACAATATCCATTGCAATTTTCAAAAACGGTTCTGTTATTACTGGTGGACAAACCATTGGGGCTTTCTCACCTGCAGTACGTTTTGCTGTTATCTGACATTCATGACACGATGTACAATATCTTTTTACATCAGAAAACACTCCCGGCCAAAAGAATGATGGGAGAATCCTCTCTTTTGTTTTCTCCAAACCCAAGTGACCTGCAAGGGGTCGATCGTGTGCCAGCTCCATTACCATTTTTCTTAATCCTGCTGGTACAACAATCTGCTCCCCTCCACGCGAACCATCACCAGATTGCCATTTCCGCCGCAAAATAGCATTTTCCCAGAAGAATGCCATTGGCTCCTCCTCAGCCTCTTCCCGCGTAGCAAAGGACTTATCTCTAATAATTTTCAGTGAAATATCTGCGGTCTGTAGACTTGACAACATGTCCGCATTCATTGTTGAAAGTGTGTCAAATTCAATGTCATCATGCTGATCAGTATCTGCTTGCTCGATGCTGTCGTTGACAACTTCATTTTTACTCTCATCCTCACATTGGTGAGTATTTTCTACCGTCCTCTCATCATCGAGTCCTTTTGCCATCGATCTCGTAACAACAAATGACCCTTTCTTACTAAGTATATCCATCCCTAATAGGGCTTCAGCGGCTAAATTTGGAACAAGACCAACTTGTGCTGGTCCCTTATAATACGTTGTGTTGATATTTACCACTGCCAACTGTGCGGTAAATGGCTGACCCACTGCTGTATATAACGTAACTTGGTGCCCCTCTAGCTTGCAACTCTCGTCAACGAGATCTTCTCTTATTAAGGTCATATCGGAGCCAGTGTCCTTCACAAACATGATCTCTCGCCCATTTACACATCCTGTTTCCGAAATAAGCCTTTCACCAATTGTTGGCCTAACGAAACAAGTTGCTGGGTTACCACGATGTTTCATGTCATCTGTTGGACACTTACTTGCAATATGTCCCCACTGCCTGCATCGGTAGCACTGCATATTCTTACGTGTGGACAGGTAATTCGTTGATGTTACTTTCGCTTGCGGCTGTAAGTTCTGAATACCCCTGTTACTATTCCCATTTATGTTCGGACGAAACATATTTTTCTGCCATTGTTGTTGTATATTGGTGGGAATATAATCTTCCGCAGCCTCAACAACTGGACTAGAGCCCTTGTTCCTCCTAATCCACTGTGCTTGATCTTGTGGCAAGGCTTTCAGGAAAAATTCCTCACGGAGACAAATAACTGGGTCACGATCATCCAAAAAACGCTTTATGTGCTGATCAATTCTGGCCATCAGACCACGATACGTCTCTGTACTCCCCTTCTTCATGCTCACCAACGCAGTGAAATGTTCATGCGGTCTCCTTCCAAAACGATCAATCAGTCCTTTCCCGAGTTCCAGATAATCACCACAAGCTTGAGTTGCAACATGTCTAGCCTCACCTGTCAAAAGAGTTCTTAGCTGTAGTACTTTCAGCTCGTCAGACCACTTAGCATGTTTTGCAACTGTTTCAAATTCTGCTAGGAAAGTGACAATATCTTCTCCTCGTTCATGGTCATATGCCTGTAACTTTACTTTAAATGGCATTGAAGATATTTTTTCCGTCACGTTTTCTTGACGTTTTACTCTTTCTAACTCAATTTCCAAACGCTTCATTTCTAATCTTAATTTTTCTCTTTCCATTTCCCATTCAAACTCCTTCTGTCTTAACTCCAATTCTCTTTCATTCTTCTTTGCACTAGGTTTGCGCTTTGTTTCCTTGGGTGGTTGCATGTGCTCAAGGTTAATTTCCTCTTCATACTCCGGAATCTCACTATCTGTAAACTCCATCAAATTATGTGTTGCCGCTTTTCTTCTTGGTCGTCCTGAAGCAATCATTGCTCCCTCAACTTCTACATTATCAGCAACCGACATAATGACAAACTATACGTACTGTAAGTTCTATCACTGTATTCACAGCCACTGGACTACTTTTTCTTTTCTAAGAATTTCTGGGCTTATACGTGTACACTCGTTACAGTGATACACACTTTGCATTTAGCAATTAACAACTGTAGGTTATACACACAGTAACACCATTCACTGCTAATTCCAACGTACTGAATAATTCCAAATAATTCACACAGAAGTATTGGAATCCGTACCGCTGCCACCAAAATGTTACATTCGGGTTCAAAGGACACACAAACACCAAGTAAGGGTCCTATCACTTTATATAGAATAAAGCAAAAATCTTTACAAAAACTAGAAAGAAATAACCAGTGTTCTTTACAGTACAAAGCCCTGAGTTTAACTGCCTGTTCATGCACTCTACTCTTGTTTTACAAAGGGCTACAGATAATGGATTATAATTAATTTAACATCTGTGCCTTATCAGAAGTCAAGAAGTCCAAGCTCAGATAGCCCTGGGAAGATAAACAACAGATGCTGAAGGTGTTGACAGTCTCCAGTATCAACTATCCAGAATGCTGCCATTAATATTCTGGCCAAATGTCTCTACTAACAGGCTGAAATCTGATACAGCACCAAGGGTCACATCATACTTATAACAGAGTCTTATAAGCAGTGTATTTTATTCATAAATGTTACATGTTGAAATATTTGTTAATTGTGTGACACATATATTTCTTCAACATACAGTTAAGGTTACAACAAATGAATTCTTTAAAATCCTTAAATTAAAAGAAAAAAAATAATTTTTAAAAATAAATCACAAAAAGAATTTTTCATTGCGAGTGGGGTCGTGACCCATAGTGCTTCATTGCGGTTCTTAACAAGTAAAAATGTTTCAAAAATGGTTCTCAGTTACTACAGGTTTGGCCACCCCTGATATAAATACTACTTAAACTGAAATTAAATTTCATTATAATTTGTTACTTTGCAAGTATTCAGCAACCTACTTTTGCTGGAAATGCTAATATTAAGTTACTTATGTCCAATTAGTATCTCATTAACATATTCAATGTTTACAACAGTGTGCCTTCAATGATCATTTCAGCCACATTATATAGCAGCAAGTATTATCAATGCTGACTCTTACTCGACAAGCATATCTGTAAAACAAGTTTGTCTACTTTAATGATATCAGTCACTCATTAAATATAGCTACATGTAATTTAAAAATGAAAAAGAAACATTTCAGCCAGTGTTGTAATAAAACTTAAAAGACCTGGCCAAAATTGCTGGTAACACCTGAAGACACGATCTTTAAATCTAAAAATGATTCTAATCTTCCTTCAAAGACAGTTACTCGGTCTGAATCTCTTCCTAACTCAGACTCTAAGGTCGGTGTAAAAAGTGTATAGTGCTGTGCTGGTTTTGATTGGTTCTATCCATATATTGAGATTATAGTTCTGTATATACCTAGTATTGGGGGCCCCGAGTGGCCGAGTGGTCTAAAGCGCTGTCTGTTACGGATCACTGCCATCTCACCTCTGTCTGCGTGGGTTCGAGTCTAAGATTCGGCAAATGTAGTTATGTGAGAAAGCTTGCCAGTAGCTTCTCGTGGGTCGGTGGTTCTTTCCTGGGGTTTTCCGGGTTCTTCCTCCACCATTAATACTAGCCGCCATGTATAGCCTATACTGTGCTTAAAAATGGCGTTAAACCATAAAAAACAAAAACAAATACCTAGTATCTGTACCAAACTGAGAAACCAAACTTTCTAAACTGTGTTCAACTGGGCATTGACCTATACAAAGGTCAGTGACTTGTATCAGGGTCCAAAGATAAGTTTGACTATATTTGGCAGCTCTGTATCTAACCACACAAAAATGCAGTAGCCACAGCTCTCTATTATTTGCATACTAATGAAAATTCTAAGCCCCTATTTTTATGAAATCAGTTGAGCTTGATCATTCCAGTTCACTCCCAACCAGAAATATTTATCTACATGTAAATGAGGGGTACTGTTGATGAAATGGGCTATTGTTTTACTGAACAGAAATATAAATAGGTCATTTAGTGTCAAGGCAATCGGAAACAGAACTTTGTCCAAACACTGGACATGGTAGCCAGTCAGGGCTGATCTCATAATAGAATTTGAACATGCATCCGTTTTGTAAGAGTCTAGGGTTACGCATCCAGGCTCTTATAAAAAGACAACAAGCTTTGTAATATTTAACAAATAATTTATTTCCCAAGAATATCAAGTGAAAAATGAGAAAAAAGAATTTATGGTTTTACAAATCAAATCCAAAATTAATCCAATAAAAATAAAAAATAGAAGTCCTAGTATGAAAAAGTCTTGAATGAAACTGGGTTTGAATCCCGATGAAATCCAAAATGGAAGACACTGTCGTATGTTGTAACCTGTGAAGTGCTGTTATGTCAACAGTTTCTTGTTGAATCATGGAAAATATTATTTGTTTTAAATTCAATACAATTTCTAATAAAAAAAATTATCCAAGAATTTTGCATGAGCAAGTATGCTTTTTGAGAGAAAAAAATCACTTGAAATTCAATCAAATATAATTTCAACTCAAACTGATCACATGTTTAAAAACTTAAATCCTTCATTATTTTACCATTCTAGTTACATGTATAAGGCAGGTATTGCTATGAATCCCTTTTCAATATGTAGTAGTGAAATTATATGAAAACTTTATTTTATTATAATACAGTCTGAATATAAAGCAGAGCACTGTATCACTTATATGTGTAACATTATAATGAGGGAGTACTGTATTGAATATCTCATTTTAGTTGGTTGCATTACAATGAGGGAGTACTGTATCTAATACCTCATGATTGGATGCATTACAATGAGGGAGTACTGTATTATATACCATATTATTAGTTAGCTGCTTTACAATGGGGGAGTACTTATCGAATACCTCATTATTATTTGGCTGCATTATAATGAGGGAGTACTTATTGAATACCTCATTATTATTTAGCTGCATTTACAATGAGAAGTTCTGTATCGAATATCATTATTAGTTGGCTGCATTACAATAAGGGAGTACTGTATCGAATATCATTATTAGTTAGCTGCATTACAATGAGGGAGTACTGTATTGAATATCATTATTAGTTAGCTGCATTACAATAAGGGAGTACTGTATCGAATATAATTATTAGTTAGCTGCATTACAATGAGGGAATACTGTATCGAATATCATTATTAGTTAGCTGCATTACAATAAGGGAGTACTGTATCGAATATCATTATTAGTTAGCTGCATTACAATGAGGGAGTACTGTATCGAATATCATTATTAGTTAGCTGCATTATAATAAGGGAGTACTGTATCGAATATCATTATTAGTTAGCTGCATTACAATGAGGGAGTACTGTATCGAATATTATTATTAGTTAGCTGCATTATAAAGAGGTATACTCTATCACTCCCATGGACCGAGTTAAAATGATGAAGCATATGCAGAAAATTGATTCAGACTAAGTTGGCCTCTCTAAAGACTAAATTAATTTGTAAGTTTTTATCTTTAGCTTTTTAGAACTTTTAATTAGTTATACCACTACTACTGTACAGGCATGCCCTTCAGTCCAATATATGCATATATGTGAATACATACATACATACATACATACATACATACATACATACATACATACATACATACGCGCGTACGTACGTACGTACGTACGTACACACAAACATGCGTGCGTGCGTACATAACTACATACATACGTACATTAAGTATAAAATAGCATAAATAGAAATGTGAATGGAACTTACAGTATTATGAACTGAATCCAAAATAATCCTGACAAAGGTTCTATGAAAGTCAAAATGAATGAAAACTTCCGAATAAATTTAAAAACCGGAAATGTACTGGTCCGCCAATCATCATAGCATGGTCAAGATTGAGTTTTCAAGTTCTCCTCTGAATAATTCACAGTAGTTCTAGAAAAATAGTATAGTCCAAAAACTGAACACCTTCTGTTTCTCCACAGTCCAAATAAATGATTCTCCTCAAAAATAATATTTTAGTACAACATAAAACATGAATAGTTACAACGGGAACATACGAAACAATGATGACTCCAAAATAAGAAGAAATCAGAAAATAGTTATCTCCCTCTACACACCTTCTATTATGGCTATATTTCACAACATACTCAACATACCACAGATCTTACTATTCGATCTATTTTGGAATTTCCTTTTCTCATGACCAAGCCAAATCAACAGGAAATTACTTAGTTCTTCTAGATGTGTCCAAAGTTATAAACCCTACCAGCCAATGAGAAAGTAACCCAAAGGCGTCATCGAGACTTAGTATTATTATTATTATTATTATTAGTAGTAGTAGTAGTAGTAGTAGTAGTAATAACCGTCAACACATACAGATTTATATATTTAGAGATCATATGTAATTGTATGCTCTTAACAGACAAAATCTACCTACCTACCTACCTACCAGGCCCGCACCTAGGAAATTCTGGACCCCAGGCAGCTGACAGAGTTCGGGCCCCTTTCGTGTTTCAAATATGTGCGCATATTTTAAAACGCGGGCCCCTATCTAGCTCGGGCCCCTGACAAGTGCCATGGTTGTCCCCCCCCCAGGTGCGGGCCTGTACCTACCTACCTACATATGGTAGCATACCAAAATATTGAGGGTTCTTCCTGTCACGTGCCCCTTACGGAATTATTACTAGCCCCAGAGAAGGACGGACAATAAAAAGGTTAAATAGCTCAGAGACCCCAGTCAGCAAAGAAGAGGGTCTTGGTGTTAAAATATAAAATTAATAAGGTAAAAGGTATAACAATTTAATAAACTATATCATGGCATTCCAAAATTACCTGAAAATTTTAACTGCAATTGCTTCCTATCCAAATTGCCAATTATTTCATCCCGAGAAATTAAAGGTCAGAGGGTTTCCTTCCCGTTTCCATTATATGTTACTCATCTGTAACTTCCGCCTTGTATACCTTTTGGTACTTCTGGTACTCTTGTTTACTTTTCCTAGCTCTCCCTCTCGGTACTTCCGGTACCCTCGTTTTTGTGCTCTCGACCCTCCTTGTCGGTACTCCCAACACTCTCGTTAACGTTCTCTCGGCCGATCTTGTCGGTCTTTCAGGAATCCTCGTTTCCGTTCCCCTGGATTCCGTCTCCCTCCGCCATCCTTCCTCCCACAACTGCCTATTTCTAAATGCCCTCCACGTCTTCTCTCCTACCTTCGTATGGAGTCCGATCAAACCGGGAAAGCATCTTCAGAAGCCTTTGTTCCAATCTGTTGCTAATTTCTACAACTCCCTTTTCCGCCCTCTTGACAAGCCCTTTTGCGGAATTCGGAGCGCGGTCAAATGTCTCCAACTTTGCAACGACCTGCTCTCGAGACCTGCACAGTTAAGTTCACAACGGATGGAATAGATTAATGTCTGGCGACGCCAGCAACCCCTCTCCAAATGTGATTATCTTAGTTCTGATTGGATATCGGTAATCTCTTTGAAAATGGTCTGCGGTGTTATCCCTGAAGTGTTAAACTGTCAGGGTCAGGCATCTAACCCAAAGCTAACCAGTGACATCACTGCTAAATGCAAACAGAATTTCTCGCCCCGCGGCAAGGTTATTAAAAGGCAGTAACCGCGAGTTTGAACACAACGTAACCGCGCGTTTAACCACAAAGCAATTTTGCCACCTTCGAGCTCTCCTGGTTCATATAAATACCTAACAGTGACATTGCCGAGAATTGGTTGTTTTGAAAAATCATTTTGTGGTTTTACATGTATATACTTTTTTTTTTAATCGCGTTGCTAGGTTTTATGTTGATTGTTCGAGTAATCTCATTATTCAACGCGGTAATTACGCCTGGTAATCTTTTGACCCATTCACGGGATCGTTTATCCTGAATAAACTCCTTCGCGTATTGATATCCAAATAACCGCTCAGCAAGTGTGCGATTAAATCGTTCAACAATTGCCTGATCGCGATTGCTACGTGCTTAGGCTCGAATAAGCAGCAACACAGAAAGTGTGAAAACTAACAAGCTTGTAAAACTTTAACAATGAATTTATTAAGTAAAAATATTTTATAAAAGAACATAAATAAACTTACGGTTTTAGAGAATCAAGTCCAAATATAATCCAATATAGAATTCATAAAAATAATCCACTAATGGAATTGCAATAGTCCTGATAAATAAATGTCCTAATAGTTCCAGGTTCGAATCTTGACGTTGTAATCCAATATGGACGACGATGTCACGTGATTTAGTAAATTCTTGTTTTTATAATAATCACAAATGAAAATCTATGAGCACATGTTCTTTTCCAGATAAATAAAATAATTCCTCCTGCTCCAACGAATTGACACAATTTCTAATATAACTCAAAAGACAACTATTAATTTAAAGCCCAGAAATTCTACTGAATTGTTCTCTCCCAAACAATAATTTATATACCTGATTTTACGTAAACAAGGGATCACGTGATTTTTCAGAAGGTCACAGAAAGAACGTACGATCATAAAAACACGTACACATGGAATGACCCTGAAGAAAATCAACCATTTCTCATTCCCCAGAACTAAAAATAAAAAAGATGTCCTTGGATTTAGCCAATCGTTTTAAAAGGTTGTTGACACTCTCTGAAGCAGGGTCAGAAATGAGGTCAACCCTGTTGTTTACAAATAGAGTCTAGGTCAGCCTGAATTTTCCAGAATAGATAACTCCCAATTAATGAATTTTAAACCCAAAATGACAAATTTGGATCTGACATTTAAAAATAAATGATTTAAATCAAATATACGTAACACGATGTAGTGCAGTATGTCATCATCTGATGGTGACATTATGATGCTTCATTGTTGATAACATTGCACCCTGAAATTCCTTGCCAGGATCAACCTGTAATAGATTTGGCCAATGCAGAGGACCCCTTCGATAAATCGTTTCAAACGCAGAAGCCACTTCAGTTGATGATTTTGTCTTTAGAGGTTCTGCTTGTTTGTATCTACTCGCAACATCAACTACGGTTAGCGAATACTTGTAAACACCATCATGCGGCAGAAATAATATATCGGCCTGATGAACCTCATTAGGTGCGCTGTCATCAAAATGCGAGAAGTTAATTTGTTTAGGTGGTGGTAAATAAGTTTGCCATATCGCCTGTTTGGATAACCAATCCGCTGCTGTAGTATTTTTCACCTTTGCAGCGCTAGCGAGTTTACTGATTGCTGATTTACCCTTCCAGTATCCTCTTGGAGATCAATAAATATATTCCATGATGTTATTAATTACCAGCACCCAACATCAATGTACTTTTCACCGCCGATTTTATAAACCATGAAGCCAATTTTTCTTGGAAGTATTTATCCGTGATAGAATTCAACGCACGAATTAATTTCACATCTGCGATATGTCTATGTTGCAGATTACTGCTTTTATAAGCAACATCATGAGCATGACACGCCTTATCCATGGCGTTTATTGAGTTTTCACCGGGTTGGGGTTGGTTTTGATCATCGAGTCCGACATCGAGTCTGGTCCCGGGTACACAATAACTATATCCTGGAAGGTGTTTTTCTCCCGCATATTTTGCCCATGGTGTTCCTGGGAGTTTTACTAACTTGGCTGCAATATCACCTCCTCGTTTTTTTTTAAATCCTTGATTTTATCAAGGGAAACAAATCTAAATTTTTTTGTACCACATTGTACACACTTACCAGAAAGTGCTGATCTGTTATTTTTAGTTGTAATCGTCGTCAAGTCGTTTGTGCTTGTACGCTTCTTACATTTCACACAAAATAGATCCATAATTTATTCATAATAACATGAATGTAATTGATTTTGCGGCGACAAAAACACGAGAACCGGTTAAGCATCAAGCAGCGCTACCAAATTCTATTCGCATGATTATAATCGGACCATCTGGAAGTGGCATGACGCAGTTATTACTTAATTTAATAACGAGATGGATGAAATGGGATAAGTTGTATTTAGTAGCCCCGAGTGTAGACGATCAGCGATGTTACGAGGTGTTAAAGGCTTTAACGAGAAAACAAAATCGGAAATCGATGAGGATATTATTGAGTTTATAACCGATATCGAGGAAGCACCGAGCATTGATGATATTGATGGAAGTATTAACAATTTAGTCGTATATGATGATGTCATGTTAGACAAGCAAAAGAAACCCGCTAGGATATTTTCCAGAGGTAGGCATAAAAATACTGATGTGATATATGTCACTCAATGATACACTCAAATACCAAAAGTGATCAGAGATAACTGCAATATTCTTGCTGTATTCAACGGAGTCGACACACATACGCTACGAAATATTTGGTAAACTTGGTGCGGCGGTGATATGGATTATAATCTCTTTAGAAATTTCTTTAGTCACGCTCAGTCAATTCCACATGGATTTGTAACGATAAATCTGCATGATCCTAGATCAACATATCGTGTCGGACTTGATCAAATATTCGGTTGAAATCGTAAAAAGATTTGTACCCCCATAGCAGCAGAGAGGACGCGACAACGACTTTGCGTCTCCAAAGGAAACTTTTTTTTTTTCGATTTTGGAGGAAGCCTTGGTTTGCCAAATAGACGCTTCTATAAAGTTGTCGGATTCAGCACGTCAGTAGTTTCCGTCAATAAATATGAATCTTGCTATGACTTGAATGATATTAACAGCGAGTTTTCATTATTCATGCCAAAATTGTTCCAAAACATTATCTTTTTTTAAAACGGTTGTTTCTGTCGCAAAGTGATGGAGACGAATATAACTCTGTTTTGATCTCTGAATCAAATCTTCGACACCAGTCACGATTTCTAACGCGGTAAACGTTTGAAACAGATTCGGGGGCAAATCCAAATTTCGGCAAAATTTCAGACTAAAAACAAAAGCACGTCATGTTATTTACTAGCGTGTGTATAAATCTGTTACGCATATGTATTCCTTTCTAACAGAGCGAATCATCCTGCGACTTTCAGGAAAACACTTGGTTTATGCTCAAACTTTACGTAATTTCTCAAGTACACTAGATTATGTTTCGTTTGGTTGACTGTGTTTAATATTTACTAGCCCTCTCTGATAAATATCTTGCTCAGTGTTGGAATCAAACTTTTTCTGCCTGTAATTAGAAAGTGTTGCTAGAAATCTTCCAACTTATCGTCTATAACTTTCTAATGTCAGCACGATTTCTTTCACATAATCGTCTATAGAGAAAGCTTAATTATCAGGTTTTACATTGCAACTTATAACAATACTTAATATAAACATTGAAAGGTATATACTGTAAGGTACTGTCCATTCATTTAACGAGGATAGGGGCTCTGCTCAAACTTTTTCTTTTCTTTTATCTGAATTAAATTCTTTTTTCCTAATTATACCATGGATAATTTTTTAAAAATTGTGCTTTTTTGCTGCAAATCAGAGCAAGATATTCTTCCGGTTAATAACGGACGGAAATGATATCGGCACAACAATTTTACGCGTACCCAGCACGCGCCGAAAGAGGGTGGGAGGCAATCTGTGATATATTCCCGAGGCAAGTCCGAACAAAACTTTTTAATTTTATAAAATATTTTTTTTTATTTGAACAAGAACTATGAGAGGCCTTTGTATTTATTACCCCAGGGCCAGTGATCGCTCTAAACGGTCCTGTACCCAGTTGTTCATTCATTTAACAGGGGTGGGGGTTCCGCTCAAACTTTTTCTTTTCTTTTATCTACTTCTGGCTATGTCTGTACAATTAGGAGTTATTCATGCAACAAAAGAACTTGATTAAAAACTTCCAACGGTACGTGTTAATGAGAGCAGCACGTTTGATTCTATATACCAATGTCCATGCACTATGTATGCAGTTGTTTACAAAAGTAAACTGGCACTACGTCGTTGTGTTCATTCTTCAAGTTCGATGACGATCGTTCACAAACTTGTTTATTTTTTTTTTTATTGCTAAATTGTCACTGTCATAACGATCCAAGTACCATAGACATATTTATGTGTTAAATTATATTCACAGCTTGGGGGCCCCGAGTGGCCGAGTAAAGCGCTTTCCGTTACGGATCACTGCCCTCTCACCTCTGCGTGGGTTCGAGTCTAAGATTCGGCTAATGTAGTTATGTGAGAAAGCTTGCCAGTAACTAACTGCTCGTGGGTCGGTGGTTCTTTCCGGGGGTTTTCACGGGTTCTTACTCCACCAATAATACTGTCCGACATGTATAGTCTATCGTGTGCTGAAAAATATCGTTAAACCCTGAAAGAAAGAAACAAACATCTATTCACAGCTTGTCACCTGAATGGACTTGATATTGATTAACTATTGATTACTAACGCCACTTTGTATCACTGGAACCCAACAATTTTGACTTTGTTAAATAAATATATCGAGCTTTTTGAAATACATCTATAGATTTCACTAAAAATTGATTTGAGACTTTAAAAGTAATATTTAAAAATGTAAAAATATCTGACAAATTACCTTTCTCACAGCATCTATTTAAAGTTCTTCTAAGTAATTTAATGCTTCTGTGTGTGTGTGTGTGTGTGTGTGTGTGTGTGTGTGTACGAGAAATATATAAAGTAAGTAGGAGAGCGTAAATTAAATGACGACTTTGTAAAGTGTGCATGAGTTTTAACAAAATGTCAAATACTTTTTTCTTTCTTTTCTCGTTGGAGATGCGCATTGGAGATTATTATTATAAACACCGTGTTACGCTAGTGAAAATTTATTATTATTATTATTATTATTATTATTATTATTATTATTATTATTATTATTGATATTATACAATTAAGCAGAATTGCCGCCATGTAATTGACAAATCTCGCTGCAAAGGTAATTGTAGACAATCAAATTATCATCGGCTTTATCACTACATATACTTTGTTGTTTTTATCACGATTCGCAAAATCGGTGCATTAATTGTCGCCATTTCATAATAGCCTTGTAGTGAGTTACATTCTAATAATGCAGAATATATTCAAAAATAAACCACAGGAATCACATAAATTTACGCAACTATGCTGGACCGGCCTTGGCAAGGCAAGCAATACTGTAGCCTTGGGCCCGCATTCCACAAACTACAGCATCTCCACCGGCCAGGCCTTGCCAGCTTGGCTCATTGGGACTTGCAAACTGAGGCCGGGTCCGCGAATATGATACAAATTTACCCAAATACGATCCGAACACACTTCTTCAGTATGACTTGCACCATGTATCCACTATTGTGCTGAGATGCCGTACATGCATACTATACGGAAAATTTCGGAGTCTTTCGACTGTACATTAAAATGTACACTCTGGATTTATGATGTTCACTATTTTAAGTGGCCGAACATATCATTTTCATGAACGGGGAAAGAATGCGCGCCTAAAACATTTTTTTTTTCTTCTAACAACGGTTTTTGTTTTTGTCTAAAATATTTTTGTTGGCAACTAAAAGAATGGATATAAAATCTTCTTCCTTTTTACCAACAACAGAAACGATATTTTATTCAAGCTATTTGGGGACCAGACATTTTTTCAAAGAAATCTCTCTCTCTCTCTCTCTCTCTCTCTCTCTCTCTCTCTCTCTCTCTCTCTCACACACACACACAAAATGGTATGTTCTACGCAGAGTGATCATGCAGAATCTATTGTATTGTTGCGTTCAGTGTTTGACTTTGCTGAACTTATTTTATTAAATTGTTTATTCGCAGGAGCAGGAAATACAGATTAATAAGTTTCTTGGTTAGAATTATTAACTTGCATGTATAGCGAATTCAAACAAAGACGTCTTGGATTATATAACAGTGATTCATCAAAAAAGAACATTGTACCATCACCACGTCGCAGGCCACTACCGGCACATCAACGCCTTCAACGTTGGATCTTATTTGGAACACCAGTGAAATATAATTAGACTTTATTTAATTAGGGCTGGTGATACAATTATTTGGTCTATTTTGAGATTCATTTTGCAATACTGTAAGTTCTTTTTTAAATGTTCTTTTTGTATTCTTTGGAAATAAATTATTTGTTGAATTTTACAAAGGTTTCTTCTTTTTCTTCTCTCTTTCTATTACTCTGTTTTGGACGACCATGGGGTCCTAATAATGTTAACGATGCAATATAAAAGCAGTGTGATTTACCAAGAATGTGAATCATCTTTCCCAGTCGGCTGAATACCTAACTGTGTGCTGGCAACCTCATTTGCATAATAATACGGAACGGGTGATATCTGTATGTAGGCCATAGTTCCCATAATCTGATTAAAATCAGATCTAGGCTGTCCTTCGTGTACGACAGTCAAGATGTGATTTTGATCCGAATGGGGTCCCTAGTTCCCCTGTATTTTATTCTACAAACGTATGAATATCTTTACGCCGTAGAAATAAAGCACAGGATAATGCCTACTCCTTTGCAACGATGCCCACAAAACAGATTGAGTTCACAGTGTAAAAACACATTGCTAGATCGGGGTGGGGACGATTGGTGTCCCTCTGATAAATAAAAAAAAACGTACACACAGTCGCACAGTCAATTGAAATTTGACCATTGTTTTATTCTCTAGCACGTGTATTGGCTATTCTACACAATAAGTAAACAGACGCATGCTTTCACTTCGGTGCCCTTTCGAGGAAAACCAATTCCCTTTCAAAATTCTGCACCACCCCCAACCCACCAACACTTGACTTGATCACACCCTGAAATATGCGAGAGAGAGAGAGAGAGAGAGAGAGAGAGAGAGAGAGAGAGAGAGAGAGCATGCTAAGGCAAACTACCACCTTTATGATTCTGCTGTTATTACATTATTATTTTATTTCAAAATGAATACACTCTTTTCCCAAGGAAAACATCAAGACTGTTGACGTTGTTATTTTAATGCATAATCATTCCCGGTGCACTATGGGGCCAACGGTCTATTCTAACCCATTTAAAACGGAAATCATCTGATGTAACGTGCATTTTTATTCGCATCATTGTACAATTTAAAAATGTTTTTCCATAGAGAAAAACAATTCAAATTCATTTAATAGGGTTTTGAAGAAAAAAATATTGTTTATATCTGTACAACATGTTTCGAAAGACCTATAAAAGCATTGTTACCCATATTGAAAGAGAAAATTATAATCTGAGTGTATCGTGTTTGGGTACGTTGCCACGCTTCACCTCTTCACATACCGGAAACAGGTTGTCTATATCACGCAAACTGGATCCAAAAAGAGAAGACGAAAAGCAAGGTAAAAACTTCCAATTAAAGTAGTCGTTATATTATGTAAGGTACTTTAAACATAGGATTATCTGTTTTACGTTCATATAAGTTATCAGCAGCTGCGCCATTAAGAAAATTAGCATTAAGTCAGATTTCCATTTGTACATTTTTTTCACCTTAGCCTCCAAACTTTTCCTTTTCTACAAACACAAACACTGGGAGGCAGTGCTCGAAAAAGACGACATAGTCTAAGCACTGGGCCTGCCTGTATTTTACACAGGCTTTTCTTGGGCCTTGTATTTATATGGTTGTTGATTATTATTTGGGTTTGGTTGGGTGTGTGTAAATTGTACGTACAATCGGCCTGTGGCACAAAACATTACATGGATCACTGATTGTGTTTTAGCGGGGTACAAATTACTAGTGATGGGAATCGGTCAGAAATTCATAATCGATAATCGGTTCCCCTTAACCAACTGATCATCGATTATAATCGGTTACTAAGAGCAAATTTTAATTTTTGTTACACAGTTATATCTTTGATCAAGAATTCAATATGTTTATAAATATACAGGAGTAATCTATTTTAATGACATGTATACTTTAACCTGACAATAATATTACAAAAATACATTGTGTTACTTTTGTTCTACAACTTTGTTAAATGAATGCAACATTTTATGGCTGATCAGTCATATGTAACTGAAATACTGCTACAATCCCCCGAAATTCTTTCATTCATATGTGATGTGTCTATAATTTAAAGTATAGAAGGACATGATTTTCTTGTTTGTCATTGTTTATAGATACTACAAAAGATGTTGCAATTTAACTTAAACAAATCAACAAAATGTGTTTAAATTTTATTAACTCAACAATTTAACTACTTGAACATGTAATAATGACTATATGTTCCTAATAATGAATCATAAGACTTTTTATTTGTAGTTATGAAGGGATTAATAAATTTCAGGTCAACTTTAGTGACTGGGAGTTTTTCTAACCTTTGTGCTTTGCATGCACCTAAAAAAATTGTCTCCCTTTACACACAATCGATTATGGAGTTTCACAATCGATTATCTTATCGGTTTGCTCAACCAACTGATGATCGATTATAATCGATAATCGGAACAACACTACAAATTACCCCACTATAACAATGCAGTTATGCCTCATTTTGAGTTCTTTTTTGTTGTTTCAATTTGTTAAAAAATGTGTATAATGAATGAAAGTCAAACCAACATGAGTCAACTGCTTTCAACAAGTCTGGTACAAAGTGAATAACTATAATCTTGCATACACACAAATGACTCGATGCTTCATGTATACCATACTATAATCACTTGAATGCCCTTTTCTTCACTGAAGAAAATTCTGATAGCATTGTCAGCATGCAGAACTCGAACATCCATTTCAGGTTTTGGACAAAAACAGCAAAAATACTTTTTTAGGAACGCGTCTAACACTGCCACCAATAGTTACTTTTTATAACAGTGTTTGCATGGCCATCATGTGACCAGAACAGAAAAGACTGCATGTTGATAAGTACATGCATTAGGGAAGAATGTGAAATAGTCTTTAAATTCAGATTGCTCACATGCTTCCAATTCTAATCAGATTGTTCAGATAATTCTTAACATGTGTCTATAAAAAGAAATGACTTTCTTAATTAATTGTGTGCACTCTTACACATACAGACTTTAAAGTTCTCCCATCACATAAACACTCAGAAAAGTATATTTTTAACATCTGCATATACCTTGGTAAACCAAAACTTTTCAAACTTGCAACATACTGTATCATGAGACATCTCTGTTCTATCTGCATTGGTTAGAATCTCTGATCTTCAAGAAAGAGAACACTGAAAAATTTCACTATCTACCAACTCTAACAGTATTAGTTTGTTATATAGTAAAGGAGGACATGTTTAGGATAAGGAAAATATATGTCAATGCTGGTCAACGTGGGAGTGTAAGAACTCTTGCTAGATGCTTCATATGGGTCAGTGGTTCTTCCTGAGTTTTATTTCGGTTCTTCTACCAAATATACTGGCTGCTGTGTATAGCGAATAACAGCAAACCACAAACCTAGACCATGCTGCTGTATAGGTATTTTGTCTTTCTCACAACCACAAAACTAGATTGCTGCAGTATGGATATTCTGTCTGTCTCACAACCACAAACCTAGACTGCTGCAGTATGCATATTCTATCTCACAACCACAAACCTAGACTGCTGCAGTATGCATATTCTGTCTCACAACCGCAAACCTAGACTGCTGCAGCATGCATATTCTGTCTGTCTCACAACCACAAACCTAGACAGCTGCAGTATGCATATTATTCTGTCTCACAACCACAAACCTAGACTGCAGCAGTTTGCGTACTATGTCTCACAACCACAAACCTATACTGTTGCAGTATGCATATTCTGTCTTTCTCACAACCACAAACCTAGACTGTGTTGCAGTATGCATATCCTGTCTCACAACCACAAACCTAGACTGTGCTGCAGTATGCATATTCTGTCTCACAACCACAAACCTAGACTGTGCTGCACTATGCATATTGTCTTTCTCACAACCACAAACCTAGACTAAACCATACTGAAATGTTTGAAAGATACATTCGTTTTTAGCTCTTATTCAAAACAAATCTTCAATTGCATAGAAAAAATACTTTTGTCAGATTTAAAAAGTCAGTCTTTCTGTTTCCCCCCCAAAAGTCATGTCTTCCAGAAATAAATTGATGGAAAGCCTGCCCATTTCCATCCCATGGTACTATTAATAAAGGTTTGTGTTGTTTAATGAAAAAAGACAGTTATCTGAATGAATCACGTAAAAGTAGGTTCCTGAATAGATTGAACAGTGTTAATGCTACTTTCACTTTTAAAACCAATGGATAAACATACAGACCCACTATTTAATTTTCAACCCCACCCCATAAGGCAGATTTTTCAATTTAAAAAAAAAAATGGACACAACCATCTCCCACAGTTTAAATCATTAAATCGATTATATTGGATACCTTTTATACATGTTTAAAAAATATTCTAGCTGAAATTTAAATTCCATCTAACCCATTCCTTGAAAACATGGTCAGTTCTTTACACGCCATAAACTGAAGGCCAGTTTGGTAAGACTTTATGATGTAAGGGTGATGACCATCGTTACTTTATGATTATGTGCATACCTGAGTTTAATGTTAGGTACATGATATGCATGCTAACATCTTCAAATAAAGTATTATGCCTCGGATGGCCATCCAAATAGTCTTTTAGAGTTCACCTAAAGCACATTTTATATGGTACATGGTGGCTGTACAGACCGTCTTTTCAATGAAAAGTACCCACATTGCAGTTGTGTGCATAGTCTTTTGAAACATGGCCACATGGCAGCAATATGGATGAATATATGCACACTTAGCATAACTTCATCAACCTGCTGTACTACCACATGCCCTAAAGCAATCAGTCACACACAAATATCTCAAGCAGTATATTCCCTATGAGTACAAGACCGAGATTGGTGTCAAAACTTGTGGTCAGAGTGAGTAAAAAACAAACTATGGTATCAAAACAAATTTAAAAGTTGATATTTATATGAAAGGGCAATAACTCTGCAAAAAGAAAAGAAAATCTTTGAAGAGCTCATTGCATTTAATAGGCAATATACACAGAAATTGATAATTGGGGAGTAATGGTCCCTTATAGATTAAAAATTGGGATTATTTAGGGAAAACATGGGTTGCAAATACACTTATCTGAATCTATTTAATTGGGAAATTAAAACCTTTCTTGCTATGAATAATAATTTATTTCTAAGGGATACAATGTCTGGCATTCTCACATGTATTACAGTTTGGGGCTTAATTTTCTACATGATTTTAAGGTCAGAATGACATCTTGAAGAGCAAAAAAGAAACTGTAATACTTTGCTCAAAATCTTACAAATTCAAGAAAACTTATCTAGTATGTAAGCATATCACACACACACACACACACACATATATATATATATATATATATATATATACCATTGTATCCAATCTCTTTATATGTACATCTTTAATCTCATTAGACATCATGAAGAAATCTATGTCAGAATTTAAGCAAACTTGGAATAGCAATTACCGGTACTTGTATAATTTCAAACCAGTTGAAAAATCAGCACATACCTGAGTGCACTCAGCTTGTCAATTGCACGACTGGTGATAGATTTTCTGCTCATCTTCAAACTGTAGGAAGAAAGACCTGTCACCAGGTATGGACCATTTCTTGACCAACTCCCTAAAATGGAAATGGGATTTGAATTTTTGGTCTGCAGTGAAGATCAACCAAACTGACCTCCACCCCTAATTTGAGCCTTTGCTTACATGGCACTGTGAACATTTGATTTTTTCCAAGATTAATTAGAGATATGCTACTTGTGCAAACAATAAATAACGAATTTAAAGTTAAATAACTCATTTATTGAAGTCTGGAGTTACATGTGGCTTGTCTGGCCTCAACTTTTATTGTTTACTAGTTTGTGCGGAAGTGTATTTGTACACTCCACGAGGCATCCCACTGAGGAATAGAATATAAATAACAGTGACCTAATTTAAATATATTCCTGTTTCGTCCCAAAGTGAATTCAAACACAAAGCAGCATGACTGGGCAATAAAGCCTTAGAAAATGGTGTAACATCAACTGCATCTAACATCTTTGGTGCATGAAATATAGGTCACATTGTCTTGCTTTCAGCCTGATGGCATTGTGCTGAGAAATAAGCATCCACAAACCATTGCATACCTTGAGCAATGATGTTTTGGGGTGACACAATAATTTATTTTAACCTCATTCCTCTATAAAAATTTTGGATTCAACAAAACTCTTTTTCAAGGAAAATGTTTTTGTCAATTTCCAGATTTTTTAGGTAACTGGTAGTGCCTCTAGTCAATTAAAATCTTAAGTACCTTATGTGTACCTGATTGGAAATTCTAATAACCATTTCAAACAGCAGGTCACTAAGTCATAACCATGGCCACAATATAAGGAGCTATTTCAACAATTCAATGTTATATATATTATATAACCTAACCATCTATGACCTCTCCAGCGGCAGGGGCCCCAAGTGGTCTAAAGCGCTCTTCCTTATGGATCACTGCCATCTCACCTCCATCTGCGTGGGTTCGAGTCTCAGATTCGGCCAATGTGGTTATGCGATAAAGCTTGCCAGTAGCTTCTCGTAAGTCAGTGGTTCTTTCCAGGGGTTTTCCCAGGTTCTTCCTCCACCATTAATACTGGTTGCCATGTATAGCCAATCGTGTGCTGAAAAATGGTGTTAAACCCTAATACAACAACAACAACTGCTCCAGTGGCAAAGTGGTTAGAGCATCCACCTCAGATGCATGGGGTCATGGGTTTGTTCCCTGGCCAAGTCATACTAAAGACTATAAAAATGGTACTAACAGCTTACTCGCTTTGCACTCAGCATTAAGAGGTTAGTGTTAGGACTGCTTGACCTGGTGTCAGGATAATGTGATGGGGTGGGACATCATGCTACATGTCTGCAGCATGATGCCCCAGTGCTAGACATCGCTATAAACTGCCATACTGAATATATTGTAGCGATATGACTGAAAAATTGTTAAATCTACATTAAAAATACAAATCACACACATTAATTTATCATGGATTCTCTTAATCACCATCCAACCATGCCATCTAGGATTAATTTCTCATGGATTCTATTTACACCATCCAACCAAGTCATTAAGATTAATTTGTCGTGGATTCTCTTTCAAGTCGAACTAACACACTAGACAAGCAGTATCATTACGGCAAGTGTTGAAGTTTTTTTTGGTTTTTTTTAAAACATCTAACTTGAACATAGCAAACAAAAAATTGCAGGAAATGATCTGGTCTATTTCCAAGCAATATTTAATGCGTCGAGCCCTGTCAAGTTTTCTGGAGTCACTCCAGAGGATATTTAACATACTTGCGAACATAACATTACCACACAAACAAAAAATTACTGACATCACAAATACTAGAGAAAAAGACAGTTCATGCTGGCAAAGATAATTAACAGATTAATAACCTCACGAAAAGCAATTATCAACTTCAACTCAATTTAGGTCCTTGGTACCAGGGTTCTTACTCAGCCAGTTATATTGGTCGCCACATATAGCCTATCTTGCACTGAATAATGGCGTTAATCCCTACGACAAAAACAACAGAATCATAATGTCAGTTTTTATAATTGGAAATAAATAACAGCTGATTGGTGTTGTGCATTTACACATGTAATAAATACATTTATAAGTTCAGGTGATAAACACTTTTCGACCACAGCATAAATTGGATTTATTAGCTGGCTGAGCAAACAATTGGCTACTGTTTCACCTTGGATGAAAATGGAATGGCGTTACTATTGATGGATCAGTAATAATAAGATTTACAAGTCTCAGCTTTTTAATTAGCAATTGTCTTTCAAAACTAAGAAAGAAGCAGTGATATTTTTCTTTTGTCAATAATTATACAAAATATTTGGTAAATTATCTAATTAAACTTTTCTTTATTCAGCACTAGAGCTTTGCGATAGTTATAGCAACTAGTGAAATTTAAGGAGCCATGCCATGCCCATGATTTATTTGAATCTGTTTTATAACAAAGTGCTTTCTAGTAGGATATCACCGTAGAATGAGGTGTTATAAGTCTTTGCCTATGTCTACCACAGGCCTGCAATATAGCAGGACATTACTGTACATTTGTAAAACAGAACTGTCATCAGTCATTCCCTGTGTTGGCCACAGGCCTGCCAATGAAATTCATTTGTATTGAGTAAAATAAATCATTCCTCTATACTCATCCTGACCTTGAATTCACTGATGAGGGGCATTAATATTTTTTGGGATGTTTTTTTACATACCCGGTAGCTGCATTTATTACATTAATATTACTGCAGACTACATTTATGTATTTCATTCGGTATTTTATGCATCCATATAATTGCATGGGCTGTCAAAAATATGTAGCAAAGCAAGACAGACATATCCTTGTGGACCCTAGTTGGTTGGTATGTTGCTGTCAAAATGTATACAGACAAGGTAATTATGTTAGTAAACTTGGTTGAGCATCAGGCTCATAATCAAAGGGTTACAGGTTCAATACCCACACAAGTCAGTCTGTGTCAGCTACCTCTGCTTCCTAGTGAAAGGCACAAGGTCACATTTACTTAGCAATGATAAAACTAATAGTGTGTTAAAAATGACATTAAAAACATCAAACCAAATTATATATACTGAACAAAATGGGGTACTGCAGTCATCAAATGCTTCTCATCCAGCAAAAAGAAGTGTAAGGGAGGTAACTCACTATGTTTATTTATATTCTGTCTATTTTTTAATAATTCTAATTCTGGTTTATGATTTCAGTCACCCATAACAACAAAGATATGATTTTTATTACATATTTATTATTTCATTTTCTACAAGTGGAATCTCTGAATGAGAGAAATGAACCATTATGCAGTTATATCATTACTTCGCAACAGATCAATGTGTATTCAAATGAAGCCCCTTTAACCACACTGGTAATTTCTATATTATTGTCTGTTATTTTTTGCAGGTGTCCGGTAAATGGATATACCATATCAATGACTGATGCTTTTACAAAACTATACATCAAGACAATTGCAGCTTAAGAGACTTGATTTGTGAGATTTTAAGTGTTTCCCTATCTTGTATTGGATATTACCAGTCAGTCTGGAATAACATTCTGAATTTCGAATTGTTTGTTCAGATATTTCAACGAAATTAGTATCTTAATAATAAAAATAAATAAACTTGCCTGTACACTTAAGGAGTATTTGATTGTTAGATATAACAGTCCTGCTGAATTTTCACTAGTCCTTCCCTTAAACACACTCTCTCCCTAATACATACTGAGATAATTACTAGTCAAAATACTGCAAATAACAAATACTAACATCAAACCCACTCTCTCCCTAATACATATTGAGATAATTAGTAGCCAAAATACTGCAAATAACAAATACTAACATCATACCCACTCCCTCCCTAATACATATTGAGATAATTACTAGCCAAAATACTGCAAATAACAAATACTAACATCATACCCACTCCCTCCCTAATACATATTGAGATAATTACTAGCCAAAATACTGCAAATAACAAATACTAACATCATACCCACTCCCTCCCTAATACATATTGAGATAATTACTAGCCATGAGACCACAATTAAATACTAAACTGAAACCCACTCCCTCCCTAATACATATTGAGATAATTACTAGCATAAGACTAAAATTAACAAATACTTCCCTCTAACCCACTCCCTCTCTAATACATATTGAGATAATTATTAGCCATCAGAATACAATTAACAAATACATGTACTTCTGTCAAACCCACTCCCTCCCTAATACATATTGAGATAATTACTAGCCAAAATACTACAATTAACAAATACTACTAGTCTGAGAAAAAATGTACTAGTCTCAAACAAGCAGACTGTCTACCACTACTTTCTTAGTCATTTATCTGGTGCTTAACTTTTGACATGAATATATACAAATCACTATTTTAAAAAAGTTCATAATGAATAATGCTTAATAACATGTAAAGGTGTAATAAGTTTAGTTTTGTTTGCTTCATGTAAACATTTATGACATTGTAACTATGTAAATGAACATTCACACGGATATCATTGGTAACCATGTAAATGAACATTCACATGGATATCATTGGTAACCATGTAAATGAACATTCAAAGGATATCATTGGTAACCATATAAATGAACATTCACAGGATATTATTGGTAACCATGTAAATGAACATTCACAGGATATTATTGGTAACCATGTAAATGAACATTCACAGGATATTATTGGTAACCATGTAAATGAACATTCACATGGATATCATTCATTGGTAACTATGTAAATGAACATTCACACGGATATGATTTGTAACCATGTAAATGAACATTCACATGGATATTATTGGTAACCATGTAAATGAACATTCACATGGATATCATTCATTGGTAACCATGTAAATGAACATTCACATGGATATTATTGGTAACCATGTAAATGAACATTCACAGGATATTATTGGTAACCATGTAAATAAACATTCTCATGGATATCATTGGTAACCATGTAAATGAACATTCACATGTATATCATTGATTCATTGGTAACCATGTAAATGAACATTCACACAGATATCATTCATTGGTAATCATGTAAATGAACATTCTCATGGATATCATTGGTAACCATGTAAATGAACATTCTCATGGATATCATTGGTAACCATGTAAATGAACATTCTCATGGATATCATTGGTAACCATGTAAATGAACATTCTCATGGATATCATTGGTAACCATGTAAATAAACATTCTCATGGATATCATTGTAACAGACTAACTGAACATTCACATGGATATCATTGGCATGGAAGCAATTTTGATTTATTTATAATTTGTTTGTTGAAAATGCATAACTGAAACACGTATCTAAGCAGAACACTTAACTAAGCAGACAGAACCAATTTCGTTGGATTATCATGAAACATTCAAGGACATTTGTGACATTCCATTTTCATTGG
Organism: Unio delphinus; assembly: GCA_029339505.1. NCBI lineage: Eukaryota > Metazoa > Mollusca > Bivalvia > Unionida > Unionidae > Unio > Unio delphinus. The sequence continues at coordinate 3,379,313 of JAQISU010000028.1, read as the reverse complement.
ATTACCTTGAAGGCAAAGTAAAACTGATTCAAAGACTGTTGGAGTGATTCTGGATTACTGTGAAATTGATATTACATCGAAGAATATTTACCATACAGTAAGTTATTTTTACTTTTATTTTGTTTAACTTTATATTTTTGAGCATAAATTAATATTTTGGATTATAGAATGCTCATTGGGGTTTTGCTTCTTTTTTTTATGTAGTTTAAGCACCTAGGATTATGTAAATATGTGTAAAATTAGTTTGTTTATGGCATTTGTTGTTTTAATACTGCTATCTTATATAATGTATGACTACATTGTTTCATTTAAGGTTTTTGTTTGTCTTTGAAAGGTTATTATTGGTCTGTTGTACCGGTTTTTGACACAAAAAAAAAGAAACATACAGGATAGAGCTATTTTATGCATTAGCATTATTTCAAGTTAAAAGTTGTCTCATAAATTTAGATGCAAGTAAGCATGTTGGAAATCAAAATAATGATATGTGTTGACCAAAGTTGGTTAGTTTTTTCTGATGAAACTGAGTTTTTGGAATTTGTTTGAATGGACTGGAGGAGGGATTGTGGGCGAGTTTCTGGTGCCTAAAACCCAGACACTTCAGGCAGATGGAGCTCATTAACTGTGGGTGGTCACCCATCTAGGAGAAGGTAAACTCAGACTTCAAACCTTCACTGTCTTGTGACTCTACCTTCTCATGGGAAAGGCTATGGGAGTAAACCCTAATAGAAAATCTGGAGATGGAGTCCCAAAGACAACGTAGCAATGTTTTCAGTGTCATCTAATCAACAACCGTGATGTCACTGGTGCCATGACATATCAGCTTGTTCATTCCCTTGGATCCATCAGCTGCATGGAGAGGAGGAATCAGCTGCATGGGCAACAACTGATTCTCCATATCATGCTATTCAGGCTTGCGCCCTGGAGAGGACACTCCAGCTTTGTTTCACAGCGTTGACACAACAGAGGAAGCAGCAGTATTCCAGTTATAAATCATTGCTCAATTTGGTTAGTCAGACACCAGGAAGAGCTACCACCTGCTCAAGCTAGCAGCTTACAGACAACAAGCTGCCATCCTGGCACAGTTAGTCTGCCTTGCTGGATGTGTAGGACTTAAGGTATGTGAGTACCTGACAAAGTGGACTGCAAATACGGCACCAAGAAATGAAAAAACAAGAAACAACAAGGAACCTCCAATCCTCAAACTAGGTACCTGGAATATCCAGACCATGCTGACTGGACTCACAGATGGTCTCCAGACAATCAACGATGTTCGAAAGACTTCAGTCATCAGCATGTACTTGCAAGACTCCTGGTCAACATCAACGCACTACAAGAGATACTGCTGCCATACTCTGGGACCCTCAGAGAAGAGAACTACATGTTCTTCTTTTAAGGAAAAAGTGCTGATGAAGCCAGAGAGTTTGGTGTTGGATTCACCATCAGGAACTTGCTGCTGGGGATGATAGAACCCTTCCATCAAGGAAATGGAAGACTGTTATCCCTATGCCTCCACACCACAACCGGGCCCGTCAATCTGATCAGCATTTACACTTTCACACTGAGCGCGACCACAGATGCCAAGGATGAATTTTATGATGAATTAAGCTTACTCATCAACAAAATTCCTAAGAAAGAGAACTTTATATTACTGGGCGACTTCGACACTAGGGTGGGTGCCGACCATGACTCATGGCCTTCCTGTCTTGGCATGTTTGGCATTGGGAAGATGAATAAGAACTGGCAGCAACTCCTAAAGATGTGCTCGTACCACGAGTTCAGCATAACCAATTCATTCTTTCAGAAAAGCCACAGCATAAAGAAGGCATCCCTGGTCCAAACACTGGCACCAACTGGACTTGATCATTACAAGATGGTCTGCCATGAAGGGTGTGCTTGTTACACATACCTTCAAAGCACTGACTGTCACACTGACCACTTTCTGGTGTGCTGAAAAATGAAGCTTCAGCCAAAGAAGATACACCACTCTAGGCAATAGGGTAAAGCCATGCATAGATGTGAAAAGACATCATATCCAAACAAGGCTGAGGAATTCATTTATGCTCTCTCCAGGATGTTTGATTCAGAACCTCCCAAAAGCAGTGCCAGAGATGGCATCACATCAGAGACTTTACAGCACAGCCACATGTATCTTTGGTAAGAAGCAGTCAAAGAATAATGACTGTTTTGAAGCGAACTCTGCCACACTCATGCCAGTCATAGAAGAGGGTCACAGTGCCCACCTGGAATACAAATGATCCCACTGCCACAGAGGACTCTACAGGCATACAGGTCTACCAGAAGCAAAGTGCAGAGGTTAGCATGGCAATGCACTAATGAATACTGGCTTCAGCTCTTATCGGAAAGCACGTATATTGGCATAATGAGAAAAATGGGTCCCATGAAGAAAGTGATAGAACCACTGAAATATGCAGCAGGCAATACCATCCATGGCAAGGGCAAGCAGATGGAGTGTTGGGTGAAGTTCTGCTCTGAACTGAACTCCAGAGAGAACCACATGACCAAAGATGCCCTCAGCACCTTTGAAAACCTCCTGCTCATGGCCAAACTGGATGAGAAACCTGCTGTGCCCGAACTAAAGAAGGCCTTAGAGAAACTGTCCTTAGGTAAAGCCCATGGGAAGGATGGCATCCCAGCAGAAGTCATCAAAAGTGGCTGCTGTGTGCTGCTCACAAACCTGTATGACCTCCTCTGCCAGTACTAGGATGAAAGTGCAGTGCCTCAAAATCATAACCCTGTACATGAAAAACGGCGACAGAAGTGACTGCAACAACTACAGGGACATATCCCTATTTAGCATCATGGGTAAAGTCTTTGCTCACATCATCCTGAACAGACTGCAGGAGTTTGCTGACAGAGTGTATCCAGAGTTGCAGTGCGGATTCTGCACAGAGAGGTCCACAATCGACATGATCTTCTCTGTAAGGCAACTGTTGAAGAAATACAGAGAACAATACAAACCCCTCTTCCTCACCTTTATTGACCTTACCTAGGCATTTGATCTGGTCAGCAGAGAATGGACTCTAAACAATCCTGGCATGGAATGGATGCCCTCCAAAGTTGCTTAGCAATCCAGTCCTTCCATGACGACTTGAAAGGTACAGTGCAGTATGATGGCTCAAAATTCGACCCCGTCAAAATCAACAGCAAAGTGAAACAGGGTTGCATACTAGCCCCCACACTCTTCAATTTCTTAACTGTCCTGCTCAAGCAAGCTTTTTTGGACGTCCCCAGAAGGGATCTACTTGCACACGCAATCAGATGGCAAACTGTTCAACCTAGCACAACTAAAGTCAAGAGGCAAAGTGTGTGAAGCAACCATCATGGACATGCTCTTCGCTGAAGCATACGGTGAGTTAGTGCTAACCATCAGCCCAAAGAAAACAATTGAGATGGCTCAGAATGTAGACCCTACAAGCATTAACAACTACGAGCTTGAGGTAGTCAGTCAGTTCATGTACCTTGGCACTACTATCACCAACAACCTCTCACTTGATGCAGAGTTCAACAAGCGAATTAGAAAGGCATCAACAACTCTCTCCAGATTGTCGCAGAGAGAGTGGAACAACTGCATGCTGACCCTGAACACTAAGATCTCTGTGTACCATGCCTGCGTGCTAAGCACTCTTCTGTATGTCAATGAAACCTGGCCTCACAAGAGAAAAGACTGAGCACCTTTCACATGCGATGTCTCAGATGCATATTTGGGATCACCTGGAGTGATCGCGTAAAAAACGAGGTGGTTAAACTTGCCATGACTCCCAGCATGGTTATACTCCTCCGCAAATGTCACATCAGATAACTGGGCCATGTATGTCGGATGGATGACAGACTGATCCCCAAAGACTTTTATTCTTAACTTGCCTCTGGCAAAAGGTCGATCATATGGCCACATCTCCACTTCAGGAATGTCTGCTGACCCTTGACATCGATGTCACCACCTGGGGAGAGCTTACTCTGGACAGGCCCAGCTGGCGACATACTCTGATAACTGGTTTGAAAGCCGACGAGGACAAGGTCACTTGCTAGCTGATGAAAAGCAAGCTCAGAGGAAGAAGCAGCTCCAGTACACATCAGACTTAACTTTCAAGTGCAGGAAGGATTGCTATTCCCGTGTTAGGCTACATAGCCATAGAAGACACTGCACAACCACCAACTGTGATATCTCTCATGGGCGCACTACCATCGACTTTTACGTTAACGGATACCAACAACCCTATTAGTTCCTTGTACATGTGTCTATAACTGCTGTACTTGTCAAGTTTTTATTTTAATTTTTTTTTGGTATCAATACAGATTTTTTTGTAAAAGCTGTTGTCCCAGATTGGTAATATGAAAACAAACAGCAGTCTTAACAATGAAAAAGGATTATACCATTATTTAATGTAAAATATCATATATTCTGTAATTAGTGCTGATGTCATTTTTCATTTTATAGTTTCTGAAATATGATTCTCAAGGTAGACTATCCAATTTATATTTTACATGCTAAATTAACCACTTTGAAAAAGAACATAAAAATTACATTTTGAACTGCCAAATGTTATGAGTATCTATATTGTGTATTATTTTCATGAATATTGTTTGTTATGGTTATTTAATATTTTAAATACTAATTTTTGTATGGACACTTTAAAGATGACTCATTTTTGTATAGATTCATTCATAGTATGAGTTGCACTCAAATTCAAACAAATATCTTGATTTAAATGGGGCTCATGGGGTTTGGGAAGGGTCAGGCTGACCAAATTTCAGATTAGTGTAACCGATGTGACCTTGTTGAGAGTTGAGATGTTTTATTGCTATGCTCTCTGTACTGCATGTGAGCTTTGCATATAAGAGAATTATTATAAAGAATTCATATTAATACTAGTCATGGAAGATGTTCATTTATACATGTATTGAGAGAATTGATTAATGTATTTAATTATTTAATTAATTTTCATTCACTGGAATTCTCACACTCATTTAAGACTATTTGAATATTGATTAGCTGTCATAGAATTATGGTGGGATTTTATAATAGTGATTCTATATCTGTACAATACAGTACAATACAAGCCTTATAAATCTGTCACCATTTTATATTATTATTATTATTATTATTATTATTATTATTATTATTATTGTAGTTGTAGTAGTAGTTAGTTGCTGCTGTTATTTTTTTATGATTTTTGGCAGGTAAGATAGTGACATACCTTTAGTAAAACAATGTTGTACTGACCAAAGAGCACCAACAAATCAAGCTGCTTGGTCTTTTAAGCAGGTATCCTTGAGGAAATGGAACATATTAAAACAAACATTTGAAGTACAAAATGTATGTCTCCTAATTTGGAGAGTAATGTTGTGCTCACCAGGAAAAAATCCTCATACTAAACTGCTGCACATCTCTGGAGCAAACAATGCCTGAGAAACTGACCTAAATTCAAAGTATAACTGAGCTAGTTGGACCAAAATATTAGGTCAAAGAGACCTGCCTGGTATGATGTCGTATTTAAAAAGTACTTCAAAGCTGCATGAATGGCAATGGGACTCGTACTTCCTGACTAACTGACTTAAATGCGAAACCTAAATTCAGAGTAACAGATGGGTATTGGTTTGGTTTGTAGCTTTAAAAAGTACACTCACCAGTTAGTATGTACTTTTGAGAGAGTGACCAATCTAGGGTGAAGTTGTTTGCATTTAAAACATGCACAATGGAGAGAATGTTGGCATACCTCTTTGCTACTTTAATGTACTTTGGCTGACATTCCTCTGGATATTGTACTTTTGAAAATTGTACATGATCTAAGCACACTGCTAACTAAAATGACTCCTCCCTTGTGCTTAAAAAATTAACCTGAACTAGTCTAAAGTACACTATCCTTTGCAGTTATTAAAATATGTAAGATGAATTTCAAATTTCTAGACAATATCAGCTTCTCAATGTGCAATGAATGAATTACCAAATATATAAAATGTAAATAAATGTCATTGGCTATTTTTTTATACATTTTATCTATGAAGTTCAGGAAGTGAAAAATTACCAAATGGAGCTAGAACTTTTTTGAAAGGTGCAAATCTGGAATAAGGCCAAGTTTTTTACTCTATAACCCATAATACACCAATCAATCATACACCAAAATAAAGGGAATTGAAGCTTCTTTGAACTATACCTAAGATATATGTCTTTTTTAAATATCCAGTACAATCACCAGTGAGGAAAGCTGGGATAATTTTTTTTTTTTAAATTCTAACCCTATTTAAATTATGAAACTGTAGAGTGCCACCAAAGCACAGCAACACAATCTGGAATCATTGGAATAATGTGCCTTGCCCATGGTCCCACTATAGTAACTGACATATGCTGGTCCTATGGTTGGATTCAAACCCACACCCATTTTTCTGTGAGGATGGCACACTTTCCACTGAGCTATACTTCCTGCTGTTTATTTGTAACACACACATGTTTGGACTATATCACTTTGGTTCAATTGAGCGGCTGCTCCAACTGTGCGTACAAGTTAAAAAAATAAAAGGCTGTCACAGTTTAAAAGATGGCCCAATTAATCGTAATCTAATATATATATATATATATATATATATATATATATATATATATATATATATATATATATATATATATATATATATATATACACACACACACACACACATTTTGTAAAGAAGCGATTAGTTATTTTTGTCCCTGATAATGGGTTTGTACTTGAAGATAACAACATTTTATTCGTTACAATGTTTACTTGGATTTGAGCCCAGAACAATGGTTTTCCCTTACAAAAACCTGGCCTACATGATGTTTGTCATATTATCTGCTAAATTTCAGTATTAAAAAAACTAACCTTGTTTACAACTTAGAATGTTCTAGAAATCAACTTTTTTTACTCTCATCATGGTCATCTTATTGTGTCTTAAGTTGTTATATTAACGTTGATACCTTCAGAGTTAATCATTCTCACTTTAACATCTGACCTGTGAAATCAGTCTTTTGGTTTTGTGCAGTTATTATTTGAAAGGATTTGTTTGTATTGATTATTTAATGGAATCACAATATGCTCATTGCATTAGGACGTAATAACTATTTTTGGAAATGTTGTGAATTTATTCAAGGTAACTCTGGATTTGAGGTTACTGGCACATTAATACAATCAAGATTGGATTGAATTTGGAACATCATGGGAATTCATTTGAAATACTCTTTACACTTGCATTTGTGGTATAACTTTATATGATTGTTTGGGATTTAATTCACAATACTGTTTCTTTGAAATTTATAATTTTGTATCCTAGGGAAATAAATTATTTTTGTTGAATTTTACAAAAATTTTTGATTGTGCTATTTTTCAGTTAATTTGTTTAAGACCATAAGACTCGTAACAATGTAATGTAAACAGAAAATAAATTAATGTTTATATTATAATCAAAGAATATCATGTTTAGTGATAATTGTATTAAATAATAAAATTATTCACTTGTTGCAATCAAGAATTTGATTAAACTATCAGAATCTGGAATTGTTTCCAACATGTTTTATATAGAATTCTGGATAATTCACTTTGCTCAGCTCAGTTTTCAGTGTCTCCAACATTGCTGATTAATGCTTTAGTAAGAACCATCAACTTCCCAAGAGTATAGCCTAACTTAAAACGTGGTCATGACCCTGATTTAGCATAACAGGAAGTGATTTTCGGTTCACCCTAGATCACTTTTGTATGGAAGTTGTTTATTATTACTAGTAGTTGTAGTAATTAATATTAGCATTAATTAATCATATTAAATATCATCATGAAAAGAAACTATATAACCTGAGGCTCATTCAGCAAAATAATCCTAGAATATAACCTTGATCCATGTGTACTACAAAAATAACTGCCATTTGGATCAGCCTTGGACTTTGCCCATGTATTGTTTACACAATGACACATCCCATGCTCTTTGACAGAGTAGCATTGATGTTTATCTGGTAAACTACACATTTAAACATTTTCTCTTATTGAAAGTCTGAATTTAAAATTATATTAGAATTTGAAAAAATAACAAGTTTTTCGAGTTTTTTAAGTAGAATTTGATGTATATACACAAGCAAACTTGATAGTAACTGTACCCAAGGTGTCCAGGTTGAAGCAAGGGCTAATAAAGAGCTTCTTTAGTTTTATACTTTACTTTCAGGATACAATGGGTGGGGCATGCCAGTTTCCTTTTGTTGCCTGAGAGGCCTAGTGCTGCTGAGTGTTATAAAATACCTGTCTCACTTTCTATCAATCATCTTTCTATTTCTTTAAAAGTCCCCCACCCCACCCCCAACATATATAAAAGTCAATATTTACAGAGCTAAGCAATGTCCATCATAATTTTAATTGTATCTCATTGCCAGTGTCTGGTGTCTGGCATCATTTCTGTCAGTCCCAGGTCAATCCACTAAATTTCAGAACTTAGTGAATAACCATGGCATTTATGTGTATGACTCCAACTGATTGAAGTTTATATGCATATACATGTAATACAGAATTAGTGTGGTAAATTAAATGCAGTTTTCTCAGTATTTGACCTAAAATACAATTTCATTTTTCATATTGTTTCTTCATTCAGAAATGTAACAAAGCCAATTGCAAAGAATAATCTAATTCTAACAGTCAAATGGAAGAAGAAAAAAGGTATTCATTTAAGATCTATAATAATAATAATAATAATAATAATAATAATAATAATAATAATAATAATGACATTATTTAACGAGGGTAATACAATTATCTAAGAACTAATCTACCTTGAGACCCTCATACAAAGGAATGTATTTATTTTAGCTGCATCTCAGAAGCCACTGGATATATTGGGTTTGGAAGATGGAAATAGAGTGGGTATTTCTAATCTCATCTGGAATACTATTCCAGAGCAAAGTTCCATTGTATTGGAATCTGCAGGACACATTACTGGTAATTGTTTTCCTGCATTCCAGCTATTAATACAGTACTTAATTAGAGTAACTATAAGTCTTTTTCCAAGTTTACAGATAGTGAGTTTGTGAATACCTGTATTCATCTTTTGCAGTCACGACTTAATAAAATAATTAGGGCATAACCGACTTTTGATCCGGAAATCGGATTCCACCGGATAGTATGAACTTCCGATAAATCGGAGTCGGACAAGGCAGGAACGACCGATTCGGATAATAAAAATAATAAAGTTGAATTTCTATAGCACCGTGTCTAACACTGCGTGTCATTCGATAGTGCGTTAATAAAGTTAAACAAGAAGTCAGAAAAGTCCAATATGGTCAACACAACCACGATGTGAGGCAATCTATTTGAACTGGCGGATAAAAACCGGAAATGAAGCCGGATATGGTAAAGTACTAAGTAACATGCTAGACACGGCAAAACCAGATACCAGAAACCCGGAAACGGAAGATGAAATTTTTTAGAAAAAAAATACGGATTTAGCATTTCCGATTAATTGAATCGTATCCGGAATCGGAAAAATTTAATGCCCAAAATTCGGAATCGGAAATCGGTAGAAAAATGCTAATCGGTTATGCCCTAAAAATAATAATAATAATTTGCACTTATTACAGTGCCTAATCTTTAACTACTGTCAGAAGGGCAGTTTCAGTACTACTGCAAGGAAGATATGCAGATTTGACATTGTTCAAAAGACTTTGAATTCTGATGAGATACAATTTGGAATAGAACAAGTTTTTCTGAGATTTGTTACATGAATGAGAGGTTTGAAACAGGGTAGTAGTTTTTTTAAATCATTATGGTCAAGTGCTGGTTTCTACAAAAGAGGTTTTACAATGGCATTTTTGAAAAAAGGATCAGTGTGTGTGTGTGTGTGTGTGTATTTCAGAATTTTTAACATGTAGCTTTAACAATATGAGTCATATCACTACAATGCCTGCAGTGTGGCAGCTTATAATAATGTCTACCACTGGGGCTTCATACCCAATATATCCAGTGACTTCAGAGATACAGCTAAAATAATAAATTTCTTTGTATAAGGAACTCAAGGTAGATTAGTTCTTAGATAATTGTGTTACCCTTGTTTTAAAAACTGTCACTATCATTATTATTATTAATATTTAAATTAAATATTGGGAGCACCCCATCCCATTCACATAAACACACCTATCATGGTGGCTGCCCGAGAAAAACTACCAGTTTTTCGTATAATTCATGGATTATTCAGTTTCTTTTGGTTTCTTTTCACAGAACAAAGGTTTAGACATACAATATAACATATTCAAACAAATTTATGAATAAAATACAATTTTCCTAGTTCAGCCAATTTGCCATTCCTTAAATACCATTACTCTTCAGCTGAATGAAATTGATACCAAGATTCTAAAAACATGCAACCACCTGATTGTGCCAGAATTTACTTGGTCAAAAAACTGGCATCAAGTATAGTACATGTGCAGCTAAAATAATTAAATTCAAAGCTCAAGATAAAGACAACTTCTTGCATGGAAATCTTGTGTATATGTTCTTATTATATCTTTAGCCTACATTTGAAGGTGAATAAACATTGAATGGTAATTTGTGCAACCTGTCCGAAATTGAGATTTCAATTAAGTGGTTCTGACTTCTCATGCAATGCCAGAAGTAGTTAACCTACAACGTTATAAACACGGATTAACCCCTTTACAATCTTGATAGTTCTTGTGTTTGTTTGTAAGTACATGTAATGTGTCAACATTAAATTTAATCCTGTTTTCTGAGTCAAGAACTCTTAAAAGTTACAATGAATACTAACAAGCATTTCAAATTTTTTATTTTACTGGACTATGCATTTAATTTGGAGTAATCAAAGCAGGGTGGACTCGGATGGACAGTTGGGTAGTTTAACCTAATTTACCATACACTGGGGGGAAAAAAGGGGATGAAAGTTTCTTTTTTTTTTATTCACTTGTATAAATGCATGACTATCACAAAATTTTTATAGCTAAGGGTATTATATCAAATGTTCTGGTTTTGGCATGTTTGCAAATCCAACTTTCTTGACAAGTTAATTGCTAAACAACAAATGTTGGAATTTGTAGTGACACTCTAGACTTGACTTTTGGTCAGCCCTTGGCATAATATCTTTGGATTTATAGGGAGAAAAAAAAAGTACAACATTACTCCTTTTTGTTCTGTACTATATTTAATAGAAGATTACTGAAACTAGACTTTAAATATCGATAACAATGTAATTAGAAGGAGCTTCAGTCAGACAGAGGGCCACCATCCTACTATTTTTGTACAGGGAGGGTACCCTTTTTTTATGGGGCTCCCATTCTTTTAATTTAGACCGGATAATTTCATGATTAATGGGAAAATTTTACATCGCAATATGGCTTTTATGTTTAAACTATATGCTACTGGTAAGACTTTGATACAGCTTGGAGAAACTTTTCATGAAAGATCCACAAAATGTGTGGATCCTGGAGGATTGCATTGGGGAGATGTTTTATATATGTACCTAAAGACCACTCCTGTGGCATAGTGGCTAGTGTGTCTGCCTCAGATGCAGGTCATGGATTTAAACCCCGAAAAAGTCATACCAAAGACTTTAAAAAATGGTACTAACAGCTGCCTTGCGAAGCGCTCAGCATTAAGAGGTTAGTGCTAGGACTGGTCGGCCTGGTGTCAGGAAAATGTGACTGGGTGGGACATCATTATACATATCTGCGGCATGATGCCCCAGTGCTAGACTGCCTCACTGCAGACATCGTAGCGATATGCATGATATGACTGAACATTTGTTAAAGCTATGTTAAAAGTCCTAATCACACACATATGTATCTAAATATAGAATGTGCCAAGAATATTATGGTATTTATCTTTGTTTCATAGGAATAGGGTTGTATTATAACATTCCCTCTGTATCATCTTTAACCGGAAATGTCAGTTATCTCCCTTAAGCACATTCGAGGTTGCAACCTGAGCGGCATTTTATCAAAAAAGTACAATGAAATTTGTGACCAGCACTTTGCTTTCATTATTACTGCTAGTACAAAATAGTATAAAGCCTGCTTGATAACTTTGGATCCGAAATTAATGTAGTAAACAAGATTAATACAAATTTATACTTGTATCTTCGCAGATGAGATGTGATTGTTTTCTGTTTGAAGAATAAGACCCCCCCACCCTGTGATAATTTAAAAGAAGCTTGAAGTTTTTAAGGTTACTCTCAGCTGTTGTAGCATCCATACCCAAATTATAAACATCTTCACTAGTCTGTGATTATATCGTTATTTTAGAATGTTTAAAATATAAGTTAAAAGTGTTATAACAAAATATGCCAGCACAATCCAACATTGAAATAAAGCAACTGCAAAAAAAAATATTTAAAAATAAAACATATATACAGTATAATGTATTGAAGTTTTCACATAAGATATGAGAGAAATATAAATATTTGATGTAAACTTTCAGTCATAAAAACAATATTTTTAGATAAATTAGTGTAAATTAATTTTAATATAGGTAGGCATTTAAAAGGAATAAATACCTGGATTGTCCTGTTACATTGTCCTTATAGATTTCTTTTGAAAAGTAAGAAGACATATGCTACTAATTCCTTTTGTTTTCACATGAATAAAACTAGGTTTACTCGTAATTTGGCTTTTGGATTGGACATAAACTCATAATTGTAAATTCTGAGTAATTAAAGCTGCACATTCTGGATTGCTGAGGCGGATTTCCCATAAACTTTCCTTTTATGCATCACATACAATGATACATTTGTAAATTATGCCTCTGGTTATATTCTCTAATGACTGCTTCATTAATTAACCCACCACCCCAAATATTATATATATATATATATATATATATATATATATATATATATATATATATATATATATATATATATATATATATATATAAATCCATTCCTGGATTTGTTTTTACTGGACTAAAAATGCTCACTGTTTGGAGGATTCTTTTTTGCAGGCAGTAAAATAAGTTGTTTGCACTTGCTCTGAGAAAAAAAAACATGAAAAGGAGTATACTTTAATTGCTAATGCTAATTGCTAATTGGATGCTTTGACCTTCTCAAAAATAACATTTATTAACCTGATATGAAATTTAAATTTGGCCAGTTATCCCAACTTAGCTCTGAGAATAAAAACCACAACAAAACACGGAACAAGAGTAAAACACAATTTTGCATTATTAAGTTACAACATAACAGAAAGTTTGGAATATAAGTATATATATAATATACTTTGAACTTGAAAACCATAAGATCCTAAGAAGCCATTCAGTGTCTGTTTGCCCATATAACATAATATAAAGAAGTGCAACCACTATGGGTCCAAAACCGAGTCAAAACCCTAGGCTTAGTGTCAAAACTGGCGGTCAAACTGAGTATTTTTTTTTTAAAAAAAACGTTGGCATGAAAATTGGTGGTGAAATTAAAAATTTAGGGGTCTCTGAAGTGCAAATGAGGGTTAAAGGAAACGCTGAATTAGACCACCATTTGCAACAAATAGTTAAGATAATCCTCGAAAATATATAACGCTCAGGGCTGTCTGATTCACATAAGGTACTTACGTGACTGCTCTCTAATATGTATTATTCATTTGTTTGTGATAGTCTTGTAGCAATACGCCAGTAAGAAACATATCCGTTTATTTTATCTAAATCCGTCTGGGTATCGAAAATGCAACTTTTGGTCCTATGACAAGTAGCAGTAGAACACCTACTTCCGCTCTGATAAAAATTATCAACTGTAATGAGCTGTGTATTGGAGTGATCCGAAACGGAAGAAAATAGGTCACTAACGCGTTGTTGTTGCAGTTGTCGGCTTAACGCCATACATAGCCAATATAACAGTTTAACTGGTGACGGAATGAACTCTGGATCCTCCCCAACCCTTGGAAGTACCATAGACCCACGGGAAGCCACAGGCAAATTTTCTCGCATATCCACATAGGCCGAGCCAGATGACCAGAGACGTAGCTGGGGGGGAGGGGGGGCAGGGGTACATATGTCCCCGAGCACCAAGGTACAGGGGCGCCAAAATGAGGCTTGCAACATTACATTATAATAAGTAAACAAGGGTAATATATCGGTCACAAGATCGCTGGGGCGCCAATTTTATAGTTCGTCCCCGGGCGCAAAATATCATCGCCACGCCTCTGCAGATGACCCAACCACGTGCTGACAGGTGAGAAGGCAACGCACATTTGGGTGAAGGCGGTACACCAACAAATTGTTCTCCTTTTTTTTTTTTTTTTTTTGTTTTGTTTGATCTGCTGCTAGTCAAAATAATGGCAGTGATCCGTAACGGAATTTTTTTGGTTGTTTATACGTTTTGATGGAGTAATGAAAGCGACATGCATCGTGAAGATAATTATACTCAAATAATTGCAATTATAAGAGATGTACTGTCCTAGAAAAGGTGTAGATTTGCATATTCCGTTTAATAACAATATCATGGAAATATGCAGCATCAGCTCTGAATGCATGATTAGCAAAACAATGTAGCATTAAGAAAGAACAAGTTAAGCATTTGATACATGCAAGTACATAAAATTGTGACAATCAAAGATTCACAGCCCAATTTGATGAACTCTGCATTAGCTCAATCTTGAACGACTCGTATATTAAAAAAAAAAAAACCACGATTAGTGGACAACCTTCTTTGATCGATAGGAGTACATGGTGTCACTATAAGAAGTAGCTTTTCTGAATTTAATATTAAAATGTAAAATTTGAAAAATATAAATCATTAATACGTTTTGAGAAGATTGGAGGAAAAAAATACTCTAAATGATAATTCATATTTTTGAGGATCGTTCAGTTGGTTTGCTAATAACTCCTATGAAAAATGAAGTTAAACTTTTTTTGTTTTTAAGTATCATTTCGTTTAAATCATTGATCAAGGACAGTAAACTTGCATATGAGCCAGTAGAGGTACACTGGAACAGCGAACGTGGTCCAGTCTATAACTTTTAATTTAGACGCTCCCAATCCACAGGTGCTCGACACGAGCTTAAAGTCGAGAAGAAAACAACAATAATCTGAAGGGGGTGGGAATCATACAAAGTGACAAAAGTACCTCAGATTATCGCCATGACATAGTACCCTGTCTATCATACATTATAAGAGAGTATACGAACAGGTCATGGGAATAATCGAAATTATTTTGTTTACTCGTGTGATTTTTTTCCTTCAGATTATTGTGGGTTTTTTTCCTTAACATCAAGCTCGCGTTGAGTACACGTGTCCTAATCTCTTTAGGAATGAAACATAGCATCAGAAGTATTCATTGATGATCCACATGCAGTATGTAGCGAGGATATTTGGCGCCCAGGGCAAAACACCCAAATTTGCCGCGCCCAGGGCAAAACACCCAAATTTGCTCCCCGGCTGCCCCTGTTTCGCAGTTATGTTGATACTTTGGGCCCAATTTGGCCCCCGCCACCGGTGCCCGGGGCGAATGCCCCACCTGCCGTCCCCTCGCTACGCCACTGTCCACAAGAAAGTTACTGTGTTCATCTACATACCGGTAGTCGACATTTTATGTTTCACTCATTCAGTTATGATCAAAACCGCTAAATGTTCTAGTGTTATTTGTTTCGTAAAACACTGTGTAGCGACCAATATTGTTACACGCCTATTCTCTGCCCACAATTTGACGTGTAAAATGTAAAATTTACGCTCAGCGATATTTTACATTTCAAATCATTTGGTAATAATTTTTGTACTCATCCAGTTTGACACACACACACACACACACACACACACACATGGTGGGTTGTCAAACTCCTTTCATGAATTGAATTAGCACATTCTTCAACTTAAACCTATGCCCTTCAATGTAATAGAAAAATTCATACAAACCTTGATTTTTTTGCCACTTTAATAGTAATACTTGTCGACACTTCAGTTATTGAATAATCGGGTCTTTTTGCTATGATTCTATTTAAATTTTATTTGCAAGTTTAAATTGTTTCTGGTTTTAAGACGTATTGGCGATTTCTCAATTGTTTTGGTGTTGGGCAATATATTTTCGATAAGTTAATTTTGATTTACTGGTATTTAATTATTTAAGTATAACTACTTGATTAGATTCGGTCTTTTACTCTTTTACTCCATTTTTTCATTGCGTTCATCAGCTTTATTGTTTATAGGTCTGGATTGTCTTCACTTTATACTTATCTGACATATATTTTGGTTCAGATTTAATAAAGGATTTCCGTTTCTTTCATGTCATAATTTTTTCTTACCTCAGCAAAATATTGATGCACACACTTTTGTAAGAATTCATGTGCTCCAAATATATATCACCATTACTAATCGACGTGCTACCTTTGCTCCTTTTGACTGCAATATATATATATATATATATATATATATATATATATATATATATATATATATATATATATATATATATATATAGTGTTATCGTATCCCTACATGAGATGGTGTTGCACATAATTCTGAGTGGCGAGGGATTTTTGATTGTAGTCTTGAACATATCTTGAAGTCTTACTCGTTGCTTAATTTTCTTTTACTTTGGATTTTTACTTTTCTAGTCGTTATCCGACAAAATACAATTTAACATGGGCATATATTTTGTACTAAACCATCAAGACGCCTAAATGAACTTTAAGTGCATTCAGTGTTCTTCCTTTTTTGCATTAAAATTAAAACAAACAATTCTTGACTCCATTTTATCTTTCCATTGTCAAATTTTCTTCTTTGAACGAAATTCTTTTTATTTACTTCACAGTCCTGTTTTTAGAACCTATGTCAACGAAAGTTAATTAATAATGTCACTTCTCTCGTTACATTGTAATATAAATGTAAATCATACTTCCGTTTTGCAACAATCTTACGATATCCCCAATGTCAGGATAAATATAAGTATCTATAAAGAAGTGAATCACGAAATAACTGGAAATCAATGTTAGATTCTGGCACCAGACAGCTGAATGATTGCTGCTATCGATCCCTCGTCTATGCTTAGAGTGATGTGAAACTTGGAAGTATCAATACATCTCTCTGGGTGAGACTGCGTGTTAAGAATTCTGCCTTGTAGTAAAATAAAAAGTGTGTCATAATAAAGTTTCACACTCACTGATATATGTATAATGAAAAACACTGTATATTGGACTTTGCCCAGTGAAATGCAACCCTTTTTACAAACTTGTCTTGTGTTCGTTTTGTTAAATACCAGTCTGCGTCATGTAATACCCTGGAGAGTTTAATGGACAGATAAACACACTTGTGTCAGAATAATCAATAACGAAAATCGAAGTCGCGTGTATGAAGCAGACTACGCGTTATTCAAAATCAGTGACCTATTTCGGCTATAAAACGAGCATTCTAGCTTGAAAAAGCATTTATATCCATCTGCAACCCAATAAAAATTAATAAGATGGAAATGGGGGGGGGGGAAGCAACAAAAACAAAAAAAAAAAAAGGAAAACACGCTCGACAGAACAGTGCTATATACATGTAAACTGGAGCATAATATCTTTATTTTAACTGCACTGATTTAATTTTACGACTTGAAATATTTATTGATGACACAGGCTGTTGATCTCTAATACTGAAACAGTTTACATTACAGAGTCAAAGTAACTGAGGAATGACATTGTTCATATGGATACACGGAAAACTTCCCCAGTTTGTCGAGACAGATTTTTAAAGTTGGGAATGTTTTTGTAAAAATTCCAAAAGTAGATTAAAGTTGATTAATACAGTGTTTCTTAGATAACACATAGTGCGAGTTAACGATATCGAGTGCAGAACGTTCAATTTTAACACAGCTGTAATTAGTATTGATAATTCATAATGGAATAAAAAGTGGAATAGAGTCGGATCAACAATTAATGTAAACGAAGAGAAATTGAACAAAAGAACCTTCTAAGAGACTGATATTTTAATAAATTTAACTGCAAATGTATTCCATATACACATTTAGACCATTATAAAACCGATGCCTCCCGAGGAGGACAATTTTACCAATCCAAGTAATGCAAATGTAAAAATATCCATTGCATTGTAAAACATAGTGTGTTGATGAATATTACATTATAGCTCATACCACCTGTTACATAAACGACAAGAATGAAACAATACCTGTTTTAAATTCCAAATATTTTTTTTTTAAACTTTAGAACTTTATCAGTAAGAGGGTGTCAGAACTAACGGTACCAACGCTGAAAGGATGGATGTTTGAGACAGCTCAGAAGCAACTGCCTGTACATAAACAAATGCAGCTCAGATATGTTAGGCCTCAACAAACATATAAATATGAAGGCTGCTTTTTAGACGTAGCTTTCAAATTGTTTTAGTCATATCGCTACGATGTCTGCAGTATTGCAGTTTATAGTGATGTCTAGCACTTGGGCATCATGCCACGAACATGTAGCATGATGTCACACCCAGTCACATTATCCTGACACCAAGTCGACCAGTCTTAACACTAACCTCTGAATGCTGTGTGCCAAGCGATATGTACCAATTTTTAAGTCATTTGTATGACTCGGCTGGGGTTCGAACAGGCGACCCCCTGCATATGAGCGGTTAGATACATGAAGGCGTTTCAATGTAGGGCTCGAGTGAATCGGAAACAGTTTGTGGGTCAGATCAATCGCACTAGCTATTAATCCGATGGGTATTAGATAGTCGTATTTGTTTGGATACATGAACCTATTGCATTAAGTTGAAGAATTTGTACAATTAAGACCTAAATAAACGAACTTGACACGAAAATTCCATTCCCAATCTTCCCAATCAGATGGAACAAATTACTCTTTAAATTTCTTACATACTTTTATTCTGAGAGAGAGAGAGAGAGAGAGAGAGAGAGAGAGAGAGAGAGAGAGAGAGAGAGAGAGATTATAATTTTTAAAGTAGTTTTAAATTGTTATTAGTCCTATTGCTACGATATCTGCAGTGTGACAGTCACACATTCTGTTGTTGTAGATATGTTTATATTTCTACATATACCAATGATCTAACAAGTTTAAAATACTTTTATATTTGATATGGTATGGAAGTCAGAATAATAAGTGTCGTGTTCTGATCAAGATCATCATTAGAACACAAGTGTGTGTGTGTGTGTGTGTGTGTGTGTGTGTGTGTGTGTGTGTGTTTATTGCCATGAAAGTACGAGGTTATATATATATGAAAAGAACATTTGTCATTTCCAATTTATGATGGAGAAGAAGAAAAGAAATATATTTGGCGAAGAGGAAAACATAGAAGCCCTTATTAATGTCTCGTTCACTATCGTATCATTCAACAATAACCGCTCCGGTGGCCTAGTGGTTAGAGCGTCCGCCCCGGAAGCGGGAGGTCGTCGGTTCGATCCCCGGCCGAGTCATACCAAAGACTTACAAAAATGGTACTAACAGCTGCCTCGCTTGACGCTCAGCATTAAGAGGTTAGTGTTAGGACTGATCGGCCTGGTGTCAGGATAATGTGACTGGGTGAGACATCATGCTACATGTCTGCGGCATGATGTCTCAGTGCTAGACATCACTATAAACTGCCTCAATGCAGACATCGTAGCGATATGACTGAAAAATTGTTAAAGCTACGTTAAAAATCCTAATCAAACAAACAATCATTCAACAATATTAATTCATCTTCATGGCCCTTATTGAATATAGTCCTTTCGATTTTTACTTATACTTACTTTTACTTCTTAGGAAACTACAGCTTTTATTCTGTTTCTGATCATAATTCGTGGTTTTTAGTTTATCCAAATACTAAATTGACTTTTAATTACTGCCTTTTCAAGTTATGTACTGGGTTTTTGTTATAGCGTATCTATGTATTATGCACTGTATTTGGTCATTGTGTATCTATGTAGTATGCACTGTGTATTTGGTCATAGTGTCTCTATATCGTATGCACATGTGTGTTTGGTCGTTGTGTATCTATGTAGTATGCACTGTGTATTTGGTCATAGTGTCTCTATATCTTATGCACATGTGTGTTTGGTCGTTGTGTATCTATGTAGTATGCACTGTGTATTTGGTCATAGTGTCTCTATATCTTATGCACATGTGTGTTTGGTCGTTGTGTATCTATGTAGTATGCACTGTATTTGGTCATAGTATATCACTATTATGCACTGTGGTTTTGGTCACTGTGTCTATATTATTCACTGTGGGTTTGGTCATAGTGTGTTTGTGTGTGTGTGTGTGTGTATATATATATATATATATATATATATATATATATATATATATATATATATATATATATATATATATATATATATATATATATATTTATTTATTTATTTATTACACTGTGACCAAACACACAGTCTTTCAGCAATAGCAGGAAAATCACTAACAATATTATTGCATTGTCATTGTGCATTTATGTGCTATGAACTGTGTGTTTGGTCGTTGTGTATTTATGTATTATGAACTGTGTGCTTGGTCATTGTGAATCCTTGTATTATTATCTGCGTGTTTGGTCATTGTTTGTCTCTATATTATGCGCTGTGTTTGGTCGTTGTGTATCTATATAGTATGTACTGTGCATTTTGTCATAGTGTATCTATGTATTAGGCACTGTGTATTTTGTCATAGTGTATCTATGTATTATGCACTCTATTTTGTCATAGTGTATCTATGTATTAGGCACTGTGTATTTTATCATAGTGTATCTATGTATTATGCACTCTATTTTGTCATAGTGTATCTATGTATTAGGCACTGTGTATTTTGTCATAGTGTATCTATGTATTAGGCACTATGTGTTTGGTCTTTGAGTATTTATGTATTATTAACTGTGTGCTTGGTCATTGTGTGTGTGTGTGTGTGTGTGTGTGTGTGTGTGTGTGTGTGTGTAGTATGCACTGTGTTTTGTCATTGTGTATATATGTTGCACTGTGGATTTGGTCATTGTGTGTATATATATTTACACTAAATTCAGGGTTAGCGGAATCTATTGATATTAGATTGATTGATTGATTGATATTTAACGGCGAACCAGCACTTTTAGGCTATTTAGCGCCATATTGATATTAGTGTTGTCATTGGCGGAGTTGTATTAACTACGATATGTTGCAGTATTTCTTGCGACATTATTATTATTAATATTTTCTATATCAGACGTCGTTGCCTCGTCATAAATCATAATCATTTCAGTGAACTCGCGATCTAATATTATTCCGTTGTTAAGACTTGATGATATCAGCGAGGGTAATTTGGAATATGCTTGAGCCGCTGTAAGTAATTTATTATATACTCGTGTAGTTTATTCTGGCTGCACGGTGATATATCTTTTGCAATTATATTAAGAACACCAGGAGTTGTTACAGCTGAAACACAAATTGTGACACCTACTGGTGTGATCACAATTGAAGTATTGCTGATATTTTTTTTATTTTTACCGTATACATGTCAATGTAATTTTTTTTTTTAGTTTTGTTTGTAATTCACGCACTTGATTGTATTTATACTGTTGCACCTCGATTGGACAGCTCATTATCTTCTGAGCTTAAATTAATTACAAATTCTGCATACTATGTGAGTGACGCTGATGTTAAATTATCACTACTGGGGGCTAATGTTTCAGTGCATCCATTTTCTATTTTTACACTGACATTATTAACTCCGGTGATGATTCATTAAACAGTATTGGTGAAATCACCGTTAATCTGTATATACCTCGAACACATGCTTTCACTTGAACGGTGTTATTTTGAGGTGTCCAGGTGAAGATGTACATGGTATTGGTGTTGTGTTTATGTTGTATTTCAATCTTTTCAAGCCTTTCAGCGATAGCAGGAAAATCACTAACAATATTACGCTGTGTTCGTTTAATCGTGTCAGTGTTCATCTTGATATCAGAAAGTTTCATGACAACGGTCAACGGAGTACCAAAAACATTATCTGCGATTTCATCAATTTGTCCAAAATGTTTAAGATTTGCAAAGGAGCTATATGAACGTTATACTCGGCCCGCAACGTTGATAATTTATTGTCTACGATGCTGTAGTTAACGTCGCCGTAATTTTGTATTGCCGCGTCCTTGTCGGATACTGGATCTCTAAGTACGATATTTTATTTCCGTGCATGGTGCGTTTGCCTGTCAATGTATCACCGGATTTTGTTTACTGACTTGCGAATATTATCCAATATCTTTGACACAGTAACATCGGGTTTAATTTCCCGTTATTATCAAACACATCTATACTGTTTTCGGTTACTCCATTAATTCTGACAGTAATATCGTGCAATGAAAGTTTAATCGTTTTTTATTTTCCTTGCTTATCCTGACATACATTCGTTTCATTTGGATCTATATTTTCAAGATTTAGTTATTCTGATATTTCATTGTTAATGATTATTTTAACACTCTTTTGATATTCAGTCGGTAGATTTTTGTTTTGAGAAAGATCACCGTAAATATTTACAATTATAATTTAAGATCTATTTAAAACGATAACGATTAACTCGTGTATTCGTGTATAACATTATGGGGTGGTTTCGTTGATTTTGATACAGCATCAAGTACAGCAGTTACTTCTCAGCTGCAAATTGGTGGGTCTGTTGTTGTCAGTGTTGGGGATGTTGAATGCCAGATTGGAGTATTTGCTACTCTGACATACTCTATAAACTCCTTTGGCGGTGCTAACCCATACGAATCAAACTAATTCCACAGTTATCAATTGTGTATGCGGTCCAGTGAGTTCCAGGTCCGGTGGAATTATCGAGATTAATAATACCGGTTTCAATATGTCGTGTTAAATCAGGATGTTCCAATGAACAGTAATGAATTGGATTATATGTAGTAAAATCTAATCTTGATATTTACAGACCAGTATGTATATTCTGATCACGTCCCATAAATGTCATCAAACGACGGTATGCACGTGTTACTTGATTTTTAAAATTAATTAAATATTTTCAAATAGTTATTGCTGGGAGTTCATTCATAGAAAAACCTCAGAAACACCAAGTTGATCAAATATATGACTCTATGTTTACGAGTTTACTCGAGTATAATCCTGTAGCGCACCAAATATATGTCGTGGCGCAGAAACACATTGTTGTGATGCTATATGCCTTGTATATATACAGTTAATAGTACTATCTGTTGTTGTTGTTAGCCATGATAGTAATGATTTACCACCTATATCCGTAAATTACAGGACTTTATTTTTTTATCAGTGATTGATGGTATCATTACTGCCATCCACAATAAGAGCTTTGATAATACTACTTTACCATCATCGCCTACAGGTCGACATATAGCATCATTTTCATTACCTTGTCGTGCGAGTACAACCGTATGCTTGGTTCCGAAAATAACCTTTCTAACATTTCTACAAAAACCGAAAATGTGCGATAGTGGAATTTGCAGCCAAGGATAGACTAAAACCGAAAATGTACAATAGTGGAATTGCACAGGAACAATTTCTACGATTACCTGATAACATACATTTACGTGTCATAAATCCTACATTGTACTCCGAATTAACATCAAGAATCATATCTTCCACATTAACATCAGCAGCAGGAGCAGTACGGTTTTTTGTTCGTCTCACAAGATGTTGACTGTCATGAAGATAATTGGAGCCATCTTTGTGAAACATCATTGTCGGACTATGTAATCTTGTATAATCATCAGAATATCTTGCTAGGCCAATTATCGTTGTAGTAGCAACAGCATCTTTTTTAATCGATTCAATATTTCTTCCATTAATCATATATGCAGCGCCCTGAAACAGTGCCATAATCCTGTTGTTAACAAAACCGACTTTAACAGCACTACCCATATTCTGTATCATCGTTTTTATAATTCCACCTTCTACTTCGATAAAGGCTTCTACTTTTATCTTGAATGTATAGATCATTTCTTCTTCGTTGATTTGGCTGTCTTGCGTCATAAGAATAAAATTGATAATCGCGTATTGATTCATCTTTGAGAACCGGCGAATCAATGTCGAATGCTGGGGCAGATCCACGTTTAAACATTGTATTATATATTTCTAAATCAACGTCGCCGACGATGTCTTCCTCCGGTAAAGCGAGTATTTATACTTTGTTCTGCCTCTTGATTCATCAAGGCTGCTATTTTTTTTTTTAATCCGGTGCAGGGTTTATTATTTTACTGACATTCGCGGGCATACTTTCAGATGATGGTAATTTTACTGACAGTGGTTTTCGTCGTATTAATCGTGCTATTCTATCCTTGGCTGCAGAAAACACCTTTCTAGCAATATTACCGAATAGCACCAGTAGCTTTTTCACTAAGAACACTTAATTGCTTTCATTGATAATTGTTTTGCGATTGGAGCTATTTTGGGAGCCATGCTTGCAAAAAAAACCACTTTGAATAACATTACCAAGACTATCACCCTAAGTTGCTTTATATACTGGTAATGATAAATTTGTTACTCTGACCATTACAGGGCCACGGTGTCGTTGATGTATTGATCATCT
The DNA here is from genome assembly GCA_029339505.1 of Unio delphinus. NCBI lineage: Eukaryota > Metazoa > Mollusca > Bivalvia > Unionida > Unionidae > Unio > Unio delphinus. The sequence goes on along the minus strand of JAQISU010000028.1, from coordinate 3,354,871 downwards.
TATTTGTTATCCATATATCTAATCGCAATTACAAATTGTCACTATGATATTTATCAACGAGTCCATCGATAAGTTCTCGGTAAATGATAATATCCATGATACCACCTTGAAATAATCGTTGACATATATCAGCGGCTTCATTAATTTTTTCCTGAGAGTCATTTCCAGCTCGTTTTCCTCCTATGAGAATTTGTAATCTTACCATGTCTTAAAGAACATTAATAGGGCAGGTAACAAGACCACTTCCTTCCGACGTATTTAATGTAGAAATACCACTTCCAGTAGCACCAGTGTCAGGCGCATCATAACATTTTTCCTTTTCTTTTCTAGAGGGTTATGATTTTTTATCTTTTGTCGAGGAATTTGTGAAAGAGATTGTTGTTGTTCTATTTGCTGCTGCGACGGAGGAAGATGATATTGTGATCTGCGTTGTTGCTGAAGCAGTGCACTTTCAAATTCGTGTATTTTATGTATGTACATCGTAAATATTGGATCACTCTTTAAAACTCTATCTTTGTCATATTTTATGCGATATATCCATATATACCAGACATATCTGCCTTAAGGATTATTATGTTCGGGTTTTAAGTATCTATCTTTATGACTAAAACCTGCAAACGCAAAAAACAGCGAGATCAGGCAGATAATCTTTTTTTAAAATCATATTAATAGCCTCATTAGTAAATTTTTCAGATAGTGTAAGTTCTTCCGGTTCGTTTTCTTTCGGTTTATTTTCTTCCGGTATTTTTTACCGGTAGGGCCAACAGCGGCTGCTTGCTGTTGTAATTGTGCAGCGACTGTATCAGCTGAAAGTTCTTTTAAAATCGTTTTTGTTTTCTTAGTTCTTTCTACCAATTTTTTCATTTTATTCAGCAGTTTGTTTTAATGATGGAATTATACCTTTTGTAGCTTATGCAACTCTTTCAGTAACTTTTGTAACAGGTCTAAATAATTGTTCAGGACTATCTGCAAATTGAACTTAAGATTCTTGACGTTTTTATAATTTTTGTAAGACAGAATCACGGACTGATACATTAAAAAATTTCTTCTAGACGCGCTCGAGCAAATATATCAGTGTAAGATTCTTTAGGTGGTGGCATTATTGATATGATAATCATTTATTTATAGCAGCAGAGAGGGCGTGACCGCGAATAAATTTCATAAGGTAAACATCTCGCGTACAATAATAATTTAAAAAACCCAAACATACGACGAAACAAAAAAAGTAACAAAATTAACCAACCCCAAGAGTGACTTTTGGTTAATTAGTCTTCGGTTATTGTTATTGACGTTGTTTGTTTTTGTCTTTTTTTTTTTTTCTTTTGTAAATAGCCGTGGTTTAACATAGGGAACCTTATAAAATCGTTGTGGGTTCACCCTCCCTGCTGCTAGTGTGAAAGTTATATGTGAATTAAAATAATATTTTTATATTGTCGACTGCTTCAATCCAGTATGATATACTATGTTGTCAATGAATCTACACCATCATATATAAATCCCAGCTCAGCCAGCCCTTTCCCTCTCAAAACGAAATGGTCGTTCCTCCGTTTTTTTTTTTTTTTGTTTTTTTTTGGGGGGTATCTTTTCTCGGTAATTTCACCGCAGCCGAATAATATCTGGTCTCGGTATCGGAATCAGACACACAATTTGGATTGACAAACTGAGTTATTCCCCTTAATTGCGAGGCCACGTTAAAATTCAATGGTAAGAAAACTACAGAAGACAAAGTTGTTAATAAGTGTAGTGTTATTCATATCCGCCCGTCCGTCACAACTTAAGTTTGTTGTAAAAGTCTTTCGGATTTGCTCATCTTAAATTAAATGTTAATTGTTTAAAAAAAATTTGCTATTTTTTTTCTTCTTCAATAACCTGAAGTCGATATAGCCACAGCAGTCTGACGTTTTATCAATAAATAACGGCAAAATCTCTGAAAACATAAAATCACCTTATCGGTTATATAAATGAACATATAACCGATAATGTGGCTCATGTTTTCAGTGATTTTGCAGTACTTTTTTTATAACACGTCAGACTCGTGTAATATAACTGCCCATAGTCCTACAGATAAGACCCGACACTGATATTTATGTTTGGGCGTCACTTAAACTTAAGTTTAAACACAATCAACATGTGCTATGTCTTAAACTGCCCTGGTGAATTATTGACAATAGGGTCGAACGAAAATTAGGCCCAACTTAACAATAGAACACGCATATTATATTATAAATGAATAGACTGATTTGCATCCTTAACTATGGTACAAATTATATTTATTCCTTTTTAAGCTGCTAATGAGTAATGTACAAATACTGTGTACGCCAGAAGGTTAGTCCTACAATGTAAGACATAGCACATGTTTTTGTTTTAATGCTATCAAACTATCAAATAACGACCTTGTATAGTTTGTTCCGATGTCGGTTGACATCAGAATGATTAGTCCAAGTTTCTGAAGTATCTTGCACACTTGGCAGCCTATATTGATACTCTTCCACTAATTTATGTGTAATTAATATGCTTACTGTACTGTCTTTATCCTATGGGATAAGACGCATTTTCATGTTCCATGGACATGCATTTGAATTTGTTGCATTGCGAATGTAGTCGAGGTATGCCCAAGTATGTTTAATTTGATTCATGTGGGGGATATGTTTCTTGTACAAAATGAAACATTGCTTACTTATAGGCATAATATAGTTTTAATCATTTTGTTAAAGAATATTTAAACTTAACCCAATTTCAGCATTCCCAGCTTTCATTGGTTTCCAGCCAACTGAAATGTAGGCCAACGAAACTTGAAAACAGGTCGATATATTTTGTGAGAATTTGAATTTATTAGAAAAAAGACATAAGGGTAAGTAAAATCTGAAAAAAAAACATAATTTTACTTTGTAGAAAAGTGTCATTATTTGTTGCCTGTTGTGTGATATTCTGAAAATTTTACTTTCATTACACTACTGTCAACATCAAAACATGCTACACATCACCATTATTTAGGCAGTAAGATGTTTAGGTGTTTCTTTTAAAGTACAAGAGTGTCAGTTTGGACTAGATATTACTAAATGAAAAATCACTATAGTTCCAGAATCTTGTCATCAGCCGCCACATTTCTGTTCAGCAGGCAGATATACCGTTGACTTAATATAATGTTTGAAAGTTGAAATAAATTCATTTGAATCTTAAGATACTTAAAAAAAAAAAATAGAATGGAAATCAAGGCTTATGTTAGTATCTATATTTGTGATTTATAAGTAAACTTTGCTGCAGTGTGCATTGTTAAAAGTGGTAAATTTTGTTGATCACATATAGGAGAAACTGCCAGGTTGCTCATCTTCTAGGTAAAATGGGCAGATTATCATCTGCTAGTGAAATGATGGGGAAGCATCTATATTACATTTTTGGATATTCATAATCGATCATCATTTTATCTAAAAATTAAAAAAATGTTTAATAACTTAAGAAAATGGGGGAAATAAATATGAAAAATAATTCTTTGAGGCCAGAGTATGGCACCATTTGCTGATAAGGTACAAAATGAACTTTAGACAAGGTCAAGTCCAAAATACAATTATCTATATCATATACAGGTACTCCCTGAGATAAGAAAACTGTGACATATGTCAACTTGCAGATATATTATGAACTGTAAACGTGTGCACAGACTTTTTTATCTTCAAATTGAGTGCATCTGGTTCCACATTTTTTTTCATAATCTTAAGGCTTTTTATTGTGTTTTTCTAAAGTTACCTTTAAGTTTCACCATGACGTTAAAACCACTCATCTTACTTAAAAACTGACAGACATATAGTTCCCATGAGATTAATCCTTATATATTTTGGGGAGTACCTATAATGAATGCAAAAAGCTAATAAACAATTCAAATTTATGATACATAACAGTTGTTTTCCAAAAGTTCTGATGGCTTTTGTAATTGACAGGTGTGGACTTTACTACTTTGTTGGGCATAGTTCTTTTCCTTCAATTTTAACACCTGTAATTGTTTAAACATTCTGTGGTCAATATGTACTTTCAAAAGAAGTTTCATACACATGTCGATCTGCCCATTCTCACTGACAATCCTGGTGCCATTCCCCTGTTACAGAGGTATTGCTTTAATTCTCTCAGACAAGTCTCTTGCTGGAGGGTACAGGTGGCCCATTTTTCTTGTTGATTTACATTTCATGCAACATATAATATTATCTTCCCTACATTATAACAAGTCATACAGATATTTGTTTGGTCTTGCTGCGATAACTCACCTTATATAACCTGGAATCTTTATAACATCTGTTTATTGATTACTTCACATGATCATCTGATTTAATCTAGAGATTAAATTCATTGTAATAAAAAACAAAGAACAACAAATAAATATATTTTGTCTTGAAGATGATTGCCTTTATTTACCTGCTTGCTAACTTTTAGACTCAAAATGCCATAGCATTCTGGGCTACCTGTATGATTTGTAGCTAAATTGTAAACATTGATGCATACATATATCATATGTATACAACACATGTATGTTTCTCATGTTGAGTCACATGCTTTTTAAAGTTTCATCTTAAGAAGTTCATGTTTTTTACTAATAAATGATATAGTATATACATGTAAATAATTTTTTGGTCAGTTAGAATAATTTTAGTTTCTGTCAACTTTTATCAAGCGAAACTGTCATTTCCCTCGATAGCATAACTGTCATTAATATTGATTGATTTATTTGTTAATTTGTAAATTAATTTTTATGCAGGTGCAGCTGAGAGAAAAAAAATGTCTGCTGAAACACCAGTTCACACAGATTCTGGTGCCATGAACCATAGAGAGGCCATGGAAAAAATTAAACAAGTTTTGAATCAACTTGTAACGGTATTTATTTTGATCTGTTGTAAGCACTACTTAGCTAACACTGTAATCATAGGGCTTCTTATTTCAAATTGACACATATTGCACACACACCCCTCCTCTCAACATCTTCTGATGTTCCATCTGTTCAGTAACCAGGAAGAAATATTAAACAATATTTTTGAAAGATAACTGTCTTTTATTCTAGCAGAATTTGTTCAGGCATATATACCTGCAGCAAATAAAGAAGCATTTGCTTCTTTATCTCAGTGGCATTTTAAAAATATTTAGAAAGATCTGTTAACATGTTATTGATATATGGCTGCTGAAAACTGAATAATGCATTGTGTAGAATTGCTTTTGTAAGAACTTTCAGTTATGTTTATTTAGCTACAGTGGAACCCCGCGATAACACGCCCCGCAATAACGTGAATTCAGATATATCGCGGTCGTGGCGTGGCTCCCAAAATTTCGTATATTTATTCCCACATGATTTTTTTTTTTCCTTCTTCAAATTATGTTAAATAGTGTATTAAGAATTTATTATCACTTTGGAGAAGAGATCGCATATAGAGAAGAGATCACATATGAATTCGAATAAAATGCAATCGTGGCATGGTTCCTAAAATATTTAATATATGTACATGCATTTTTCTCATACTGTGATTATTTTTTTTTAAGTTCGAGAAATAGTGTATACAATGTTTATTATCATTTTGGGGAAGAGTTCGTGTATGAATTTTAATATCATACGAATACAATTTCACCAGGTTCTTGAAGTATTATGCCAAAATAAACATGATGTGGTCTATGTGGTTGTCTTCAATTAATTCTTTATACAGTCGTTGCTCAAACAATAGCTGACGTGTTTCTTCTTAATTGCACATAAAACCAAGCAGCAGACAATGCGGTGGTTGATAAAAATGCGGCGGTTGATAAAAACTTTCCATAGTTTAATAAACATCAAAAAACGAAAGCTGCCAATGTTTTCTGTACTTTGCTTGGTGGTGTTATTAGACGCAATCAGTTGACCAGTAAATAATATACGCTTTACTAGCTGGAAATTGAGAGGGTATGACATTGTACATGCGTTCAGCTTAAAAAGATTGTAAAAGTGACTTGTGACCATTTTTTCCCCCATCCACGTAGTTCTCAGGTTTTAAATGTGTATGGGGTTTGCTTATGAAATCGTTATTAATTTCCAGTTTTTGTATTTTATTTTTAAAAAAACATTTTACCTTTACAGAAAACCAAGTTCACAAACTGAAGTCGTTCATTGAACTTTGCGCAGAAAATAGTTTATTATGATTTGCGGGGAAGAGATCGTGTATGAATTCTAACATAATGCGAAATATAAGACGATAAAGTATGAGACATAGTGTGTAAAATGCGGCTTCTGAAATGTATAATCATTTGATCAAGTTCTTGAATCGCTATGCCTAAATAAACATTGGAAATATTACTTCATTATTGATCCAAGAGTAAAGACTCATGTTCTTTAACTGCATACACAACCAAGCAGCAGACAATGCGGTGGTTGATACAAGATTCTCACAATTTCATAAACATCAAAAAGCGAAAGCCGCCAACATGTTTTCTGGGCTTGGCAATGTTATTTGAGGGAATCATTTGACTAGTAAACAATGTCGGCTGGAAATTGAAAGGGTATGAAATTGTACATGGGTACAGCTTTAAAAACTATATCAGTGGTGCGTGACCATTACAGACTCACTGCATTTAGTTCTCAGATTTTATGTGTATGGTGTTTGTTTACAAACTCATCTTTAATTTCCTATTTTTTGTATACAGGCCTTGAATTTAACACAAATTTTCTGGTAGCCAAAAGGACTAGTATACTGAGAAATTTACTAGCCCTGCCAAACATTTACTATCCTTGTCCCCAAAACAATGTCACACACTCGTATTGAGATTAACAACAATTTTATTTCATAAGTAGCATTATCATATAAAATGTAGAAGTACAGAAGTATAAATTCACATTTCTTGTTTATCAAGATAATCTGGATCCAATTCCAGAAAGGGATCCAGGTGTCCTTTCTCGTCGTCCACCTGCACTCTGTGTCCATATGGGGTTTGTTCTGGTCTCCTTACCCGTCTCCCTGAAACATTCCACAAATGTATTGCTGATAATGGATCATATGTTGGAATGTCATTTGTATGAAACATGATGAAGAGTAGGTCGGACAGAACCCAAGGTCGCAAACAAGATCTCCAGTCACTCTTCACCATTTTCATCTCTGAGAAACCCCTTTCAGCATCAGCAGAGTGGGATGGGATTGTCAGCATGAGGTGAATCAATGCCAGAATATTCTTGCAGTCAGCAGCATATGATTGTACAACTGTGGGCTAAGTCAAAGCATAGATGTCTTTGTAACTGCAATATAACAGAATGAATTTTGCTCTTTTTCCGGAGGCTGAACACCTATAAAACGCCACATTTTGCCTGTCTTATAATTCGGGAATTGTGCCTCGTTTTGAAATTTGAGATGTTACAGTATAACTGACACAAATTATTTGAAGTAAGGAAAGGAATGACACAGTGTCCATTATATAAAAAAAAGTCCGAGCAAGAAACCCGTTTAAAAACACGTGCTTTTGCCCCTTCCCCCCCTCCATCAAATGGCTTCTCCCTAATAAAGACTTGACTTCAGCGGATTTTCTGCACAATCAAAGCAGTGGCTAAAGTAAACACTGTTATAAAATATTAACATCAAAAGATAATGTTAGTTTCAACTTGGAAAATGTGTGCTCCCATCAAACAAAGCCAGCTGACTCAGCGCGTTGTATTTAACTCAGGTGCTCGACGCGAGCTTGATGTAAATGAAAAAGAAAACAATAATCTAAAGGAACAAAATCATACATAGTGACAAAAATACCAAAAATATTATTGATATATTTTTCTAAGGTATTTTTGTCACTCTGTATGATTTGTTTCTTTAGATTTTTTTCCCCCTTCACATCAAGAGCGCATCGAACACCTGTGGTATTTAACAGCTCCAATTACAGTCTCATCATTAATAACATATGTTTGGTAATTGTTCCTTATGAATCGAACCTCAGTTTATTGTTGAAATTAATAATAAGCGTGAATATTTTCAATCTTAGATGCCCATGTGAGATTTTAATTCCCATCAAATGCTTGGATATCTCCACATGTATTCAATTATTTGTTCAATCGTTTTTTGGGGAAATATATAAAAGCTATTCTTATTATCATAGAAAAAGTAGTTGCTTGGAAAATGATGTTTCAGTAATGTTATCATAATAAATTGATCTAATTCTTCTAATTATTTCGATGCAAATGTAAAATATGAGTACCCGTTTGTGACTCGGAACAAGCAAAAAAATACCTTAAGAAACAAACATGTAAACTAATTTGTTTGAATAATTGATGTTATGTTCTTTTGTGTGGTGTAACGTTTCGTAATTTGTTACCGTGGTCGCGTGAATAAAGCGTGTTACCATTTAATTCGCTATCAGATTAATACGGATCAATTTATAAACTTCCGTTGTTAATGATGGGACCTAAATTGGCGCTGTTAAGTGAAACGCACATAATCAGATGGCTTCTTGTAATAGAAACACATTTCCGAGGCAGAAATTGACTTCATCTTCATATGCTAATATTTTATGACTGTGTTTACAACGGTCACTGCGTTGATTTTAAAGAACATCGGCCAAAGTCACGTCTTTATTAGGGTATTGAGTAAACAAACGCTGACTGTTCATAACCAGAAACTTACTAGCCGTCAGACTATTAACATTATGAAAGTTACTAGCCCGACGGGAAATCTACTAGCCTCGGGCTAGCGGACTACCGCTAATTTTGAGCCCTGTACTAAAAAACATTTTACCGTTGTGGAAAACCAAGTTTACAATTTGTATAGACACCATTCATAGACCTGGAGCATATCGAAATGTACACTTGCTTCGTCTTTCTTAACTGTTAATTTCTCCCATTGAATTAAGGACACATAATGATTTGTGACAAAAACATTGAATAGTTTCAATACGTTTGCAATTTTTGCAATGGATTAGAAGCATGCCTCGACAGTACTTTATCAGACGGTCAGTAAACTGTGTTCATACTCTGTTCATGCTATATATTGGACATTGGAATTCAGACACAATGATCTTGGACAAATTATTGAATATTTTTAATCTGTGCAATTTTCCAATGGAATTACTTGCATTATGGATGAACTGCGTGCCACAATGGCATGATAGTAATGATGTTGATACCCTATTCCTTATATAATGTCAGTCAGGGTATTATTGATCAATGTGTATTTTCAGGGGGAAAAAACAATAATAATTAATAAAACTATTTAACACAAAGTAATAACCTTTAAATATTGTACCGGTATCCGTCCATTTATTTGAATAAGTCTTATTACTGCATTCCATTTAATAATCATCCAATAATACTTTGAGTTTTTACATTAAACACGAGTACATGTATATATGCCAATACTGTGTTTGCTGAAAAAAATAAAATGCTGTTAAACTCCACATTAACATGACCCCGCTCTTAATGCGATCCAATTTATTGGACCCCCAATTATCGCTTTATAGCGGGGTTCCACTGTAATATATTTTTATGAGTAAATTCAGTTATATCAGATCATTATGAATATAAGTAAATATGTTTATGAATGTATGATGCTAGTTGCTGATCTATGTCCTGATTTTATCGTGATTTTTATTGTTGTTGAATATTTACTCATTCATGCCTTTACGTTTGAAGCAGAATCAGTCTATTGTGGTGTTCAGTTTTTAATTTGGTTGATTTATTAATCCAAACAAAGAGCTCAGTAATAATTTTAGGCCAAATTTAGACATTTGGAATTATAGTGAATGCATTTAAGAACATTTTGGATTATATTATTGTGATACATGTACATCAAAAGACTGTTAACACATCATCATATTCCAGACCTTTGGCACATTAGAATGATTGAGACTATAGACACAGCAACACATTCAGTATTGAAATTTGGAATACCAATGGAATTAAATTGGAACTTAATATATTTGACTTGTGATAGAACTTTTAGGACAATTTGGGATTTAATTCATATTTTTAAGTTCTTTTGAAAGTTTCAGCTATTTTCAGCAGAAAAAAATTATTTGTTGAACTTAAAATGTTTGTGGCTTTCATTATTTTCTATTACTTAGTTTCAGACCATAGAGTTATAAAGAACCAAACTTTAATGTAAATTACTATTGGTTGACTGAAATTGCCAAAGATAAATTTCAAAAACTTTAAAAACACAACTGTGTAATGTGGGATCTTAAAAAAATTACTGGGCTTTATATATTGTTAATTATTGTCTTTCAGGAGAAATATTCTCATATATTGTTGTTTGGAGGAGAACATTGCCCTTACCTTCAGCTCAGGCATTACTGTTGTCACCTGGTGTGAGTGTAGTGCATGAATATAAGGTTAGGACACTGAACTCCACAAAAAACATTATAGGAGAACAATATTCTAGGGAGAAGCCAATAACATTACTTATATCACATGATGTCATGTGATGTCAGATGTTTGCAAAGGAACAATTACAAATCTGTTGGTCAAGTACAGCAATCACTATCCATGGTATGGGACAATTCAGGTGAGGTGAAATAGTTCTCCCAGTAATTTTAAATAGATTTTAGAAATAAGCAGCATTGACATTACCATCTCCCTCATTTTAGGCACTTGAAGATGCAATATCAACTTTTATGTTTTTTTTCTGTTTAGAACATTGCATGTTCTTGTTCTGTCCAAGTGTAATGATTATTTATGTCAGCAATTACATGTCAGTTTTGCAGATGCTGTTAAAGATTCTTAAAAAGGCTTGAAAAAATTCTATCCATTTGTAGCCTGATAATAGGACACGTATTTTGAAATTTTGAGGTTGATTGCTGGTGAAAAGAATAAAATTTATTTTATATTCCATCCGCAGAGAGTAAAAAGAAGGGAGATCTGAGAGTAAAATGAGAGGAGATTTACATTTATATTCACTTGTTTCCACTAGTAACCTATTTTCAAGGTTACAGTCTTTTAAAAAAATGTGTGAAGATAATGTAGAAAGTGTTTAATAAGTATTTCATCTAATTATTTAGTAACTCAATTTGTAGAACATGGGACATTTCACGTGTTCATTAATCTCGCAAACCGAGCCAACATTGTCATCCTTAGAATATTTTACAAAAGAAATGTAGCTATTTTTTTATGGTTGTGACATTTCAAGTAATATATAAAACGATCAGCTGAAACAATGAGAATCAGTGATGCTTCCATCAGGAAGCATGAATGTAGAATTTATATTACATTTGTATGAATTTGCAGACTTTGAGAATCAGTGATGCTTCCATCAGGAAGCATGAATGTAGAATTTATATTACATTTGTATGAATTTGCAGACTTTGAGAGAAAAGATGCATCAGAATCATCAGATTTGTTTAAAATCAAAATGTACTCTACATTGTATCTAATTTGACTTAATTGTATCAAATTTGACTTAATTGTATCTAATTTGACTTGATTGGTAACACTTAAAGTGAAAGTTGTAGTACAAAAGTCATGCTGTTGGTATCTTAACACTTGTCATGGCATCTGTCTCTATTCAGCTTACACATTTGGGTTCTTTGGCTTAACATGAATGGTTATTAAACTAAATTTAATTGACACATTGGGCCCTGGAACAAACATTTTATCTTTGTTTCAACCTTGCATAAAAGAAAGTTTTACAAATGCATGTTTCAAAAACAGGCTAACTGGAACACCAAAATGACTGATTTCAAATGTAGTTCATCATCAGATGACAATTTCGTTTAGTGATGATGTTGACCATGAATTTAAAGTTATAAACTATACGAAATTATTTGAGCTGGGAAAATGAAGATATCAGCGAGTGATATTAAACCCCAAAATGATGTTGAATATGAGACTGGTGTACATGCTGAATGGACAGAAACAGACAGCATGTAGGCTGTTTCTTCCTTCCTTCCACTTGACATTTTCAAGTTGCATGATATAACGAAGATAGGCCTTTATGATGATAGTGTCTACCTTATAATATGCCCATTTGACTCCATCTTTGCTAGCCAAGGTTTGTCTATCCACTTCATTCTACATTAATCTTTGGCATATGTAGGTAGCAGAAACAGTACTTCAAAGAGTGCCTTCTTGACTGGTTCCAAGATGTCGACCGTCTGAATTTCTTAAAATGTGAGCCATGGTGTTATCCTTAGATGAAACTTTTTTAAAAAATAACAGTTTGTAAATATATTGTACAAAGGCTTATTATCAGAATTTGCCTATCAAAAATAATCGGAGCAATTAATTTCCGCTAAATGCTGGATGATTTTCTGTATAATCAAGAATGGTCTCTTTTTCAGTCTGATCCCTTGTTGTGTGATCTGCCCAGTGAAGTTACACCAGAGGAGATAAATTCACAGATTGCACTGGAGTATGGACAAGCCATGGTTGTCAATGTCAGGAGATCGGACGATGTTATCATGCGTAGGTTAAGCTTAATTTAATCATTTACAGGGTTGTGCAGTATTAAGGACTTACGGACTGGAAGGTGCAGCACTAATGTATTCACTCGGCATCTTTTCAGTACTGAACGGTAGAAGTCTTGTACTCTTCGTACCTTTCATTGGAACTTAAAATTTGTATATAATTTTGTGCTTATCTTACAAAAATGCACATAATACAACGTTGGTATTATTTCTTAGACTTGTGCCCTTAGTGGTCTAACATGCTCTCCATTACGGATCACTACCATCTCACCTCTGTCTGCATGGGTTCGAGTCTCAGATTCAGCTAATGTAGTTATGTGAGAAAGCTAGCCAGTAGCTTCTCGTGGGTCGGTGGTTCTTTCCGAGGGTGGTCCCCAGGTTCTTCCTCCACCATTAATACTGGTCGTCATGTATAGCCTATCGTGTGCTGGAAAATGGCATTAAACCCTACAACAACAACATTTCTTAGACCAAAGCTTAATTTTATACATCATTTCCTGTTACCTTTGCTGTTTAAAACATTGATGTTCTGATGAATATTTTACCTATAACTTGTCATAGATTATAGAAAATAATGACATGATTTTTAACTCTGTTGGTGATAGATTACAAGAGCTAATGATATAGTCTTTTGACTGCTCTTCATTGTTCGTTAGCACAATTTTGTTATTGCTACATCTTGGAAACTACTTGAATTGTCATGAAACATGATGCATGTATTCATCCCAATGTGTACTTTAGTTAGAAGAGTTTATATGTTGGCACTTTTTTGGTCCTCTGGTGATAAAAGACCTGTTTGGCCATCTGTAATTTACCATATCTATAAGGAATAAAGCCCATTGGTATGGTCTGCACAATAGGATTTAACGTTGCATCTATTTATTAATTTTTTTTTTTAAATTAATTTTTGAAGTTGTTTTTATTCTGTTTGGTTGTGTTGTATCATGTCTTCGGTCCACGTCCAGTTTGTGCCACATCACGGATTTCAGCGTTCTCAACATCCGGTTGTGGTTTTTATCAATATAATATAAAAAAGATCTTTTAAGTCAATGGTGGTCAATTTCTGCAGATTTTACCGTGAAACACAGAATTGCCTGAATACCAGCATCTTTATAAACTAAGATTTATTTACAGAATATTGTATAGCCAGGATGTGCAATGCTGTATAATGGTAATTAAAGTCTATTGATACTATTACTATTGTCACAGTTTCATAGGAGATGTGTGCTATGTTGGGATGTTAGAACACTGAATGAAAGTATTGACTGCTTTCTGGGGGCCCTGAGTGGCCGAGTGGTCTAAAATGCTCTCCATTCTAGAGGTCTAGTTGGTCCTGAATATAAACGTTGCTTATCAATTATATTATATACCCATTTTTTGAAACTTAATATCAGACATTTTTTACTATTCCAGGAAAGATTATAACTTGTTCTAGTCTGCTATATGAGTGATTTTTTTTACTTGTGATTTGATTCCTTTCAGTCAAACCACCAGTGTCTCTGGTTTATAGGTCAGGTAATAAAAAATGATCAAATATTGAATACAAGTTTGAGTAATTATAGCAGTTAGAGTTCTGCTAATGTATTGCCATGCTTGAATCATACTGTTAGTGGTTAGTTTAAATGGCTATGCAAATATGTTGCTGAGTTTAAATGGCTATGCAATATGTTGCTGAGTTTAAATGGCTATGCAAATATGTTGCTGAGTTTAAATGGCTATGCTAATATGATGCTGAGTTTAAATGGCTATGCTAATATGTTGCTGAGTTTAAATTTCCAAATATGTTGCTGAGTTTAAATGGCGTTGCAAATATGTTGCTGAGTTTAAATGGCTATGCTAATATGTTGCTGAGTTTAAATGGCTATGCTAATATGTTGCTGAGTTTAAATGGCTATGCTAATATGTTGCTGAGTTTAAATGGCTATGCTAATATGTTGCTGAGTTTAAATGGCCAGATATGTTGCTGAGTTTAAATGGCTATGCTAATATGTTGCTGAGTTTAAATGGCTATGCTAATATGTTGCTGAGTTTAAATGGCTATGCAAATATGTTGCTGAGTTTAAATGGCTTTGCTAATATGTTGCTGAGTTTAAATGGCTATGCTAATATGTTGCTGAGTTTAAATGGCTATGCTAATATGTTGCTGAGTTTAAATTTCCAAATATGTTGCTGAGTTTAAATGGCTTTGCAAATATGTTGCTGAGTTTAAATGGCTATGCAAATATGTTGCTGAGTTTAAATGGCTATGCAAATATGTTGCTGAGTTTAAATGGCTATGCTAATATGTTGCTGAGTTTAAATGGCTATGCAAATATGTTGCTGAGTTTAAATGGCTTTGCTAATATGTTGCTGAGTTTAAATGGCCAAATATGTTGCTGAGTTTAAATGGCTTTGCAAATATGTTGCTGAGTTTAAATGGCTATGCTAATATGTTGCTGAGTTTAAATGGCTATGCAAATATGTTGCTGAGTTTAAATGGCTATGCAAATATGTTGCTGAGTTTAAATGGCTTTGCTAATATGTTGCTGAGTTTAAATGGCTATGCAAATATGTTGCTAAGTTTAAATGGCTATGCAAATATGTTGCTGAGTTTAAATGGCTATGCTAATATGTTGCTGAGTTTAAATGGCCAAATATGTTGCTGAGTTTAAATGGCTTTGCAAATATGTTGCTGAGTTTAAATGGCTATGCTAATATGTTGCTGAGTTTAAATGGCTTTGCAAATATGTTGCTGAGTTTAAATGGCTATGTAAATATGTTGCTGAGTTTGATTTGCTCTGTAGATGTGTTGCTAATTGGCACTGCTAATGTTTTGCTGAGTTTCATTAGCTCTCCCAATTAGTTGTATAGTTCAATTGGCTGTAATGATATGTTGCTGACATTTACTGCACTTGTGTATTACAGTGTAATTGGCTCTTCTATTGTATTGCAGTGTTTGTTTGTCTTAGCTATTATATTGAGTCTAACTGGCGCTTCTTTTGTATTGCATAGATTGTTTGTCTTAGCTGTTATGTTATGACTCTATCTGGCTCTTCAATTGTATTGTAGGGTTTAATTGTCTCAGCTATTATGTTGTTAGTCTAACTGGCTCTTCTATTGTATTGAAGAGTTTGTTTGTCTTAGCTATTATGTTGTGAGTCTAACTAACTCTTCTATTGTATTGCATAGTTTAATTGTCTCAGCTATTATGTTGTGAGTCTAATTGGTTATGTTAATGTTACGGATTGTGTTATCATCTCTGCTAATGTATTGGTGATTGAACCAAATTTGTGATGGTATAACCACAGACAGACGTTAACAAACTGAAAACCACATTATCAGTTTCCTACCTTACCTGGGGCAACATACTTTTGGATCTGAAATCATATTTTAGTTCTGTTGATTTTCCATCTAGGAGAGGAATAAAATTGCTGATTTTGAAGCTCCCTCAACGTTATGGAAAGAAATGGAATTGCATTATTCCCTAAATCATGGGTTATTACCTTCACTAGCCACTCATCTACCAGAACATTTGTGGACTTTCACATAATTTTCACATAATTTTCACATAACTGTACCTGATGTGCAAAATACTTGCTAATTTACATTGTAACATATTGTAAATTTGAATACACTTATATCAAAATCTTGCTCTAAAGAAAAGAGAAACATATATATTTCAGATTGATTATAATTATATTCCATAATATATGCATATCACTGTGTTTTGAGAGGTAGGAATGAATAAAGTGTTGCATTTAGAATCCAGTTAGCTCAGAACAATGATTCCCCCACCACCCCAGTCCTAAAGATCTTGGAAAGACAAAAAGTGTCAATGGGGTAAATAATTGAGATGTAATAGCCAAATAATCATGCCCAAATGATACACAGGTCAAGACTTGAAGGACATAGAGACACAAATTGCAAAGAAATCTACATTCCAGTGCTTTATCGTGCAACACTGACATTGTTTCCTTTATTAAAATCTACTGATATGAAGAAGGATTCTACAAGTTTTCCTGGTTCCAACATATGGTGATTCTCCCATGATAACCTTAAGGATTCAACTTGATTCCAAGGTTCCATCTGGACTTGCAGGGTTTCATCTTGTAAATGTGATATAAAAATGAGAGATTGGTTTTCAGTTGAACCAGTTTACAAAACTTGTAACACTGGGGATAGGCTTATTATCAAATATGTTAGAAAGATGTAATATATTGGAATGCATTTACTGCAGATAGTAAATGGTGTAATTTATTATATACCATTGATGTTCAACTATAAGTTTTGTCCAACTGCAAAACAGCATAGACCCTTTTCTAACATTGCATAATGCATTACCAAGTCAGGGTCTGTATTGCTTGCTTGTTAGTCATAACAAACTGCATTGAGCCAGAACTGCCAACTCATTATGCTATGGCAGATCTGGATCTGAGCAGTTTGCATTTGGATCTGTTTATACAAGAGTATGTTTTTTTTTCTTCTTCAGCTATTGTCATCACCCAGGATGCCACAGTTCTAGACCTGAAGCATGCAATTCAGCGCTATGTGAACCTCAAGCAAGTTCGTGAAGGAGGGAAACAACACATCAGTTGGTATGTTAATTTATCTTCGTAACTGGAAGGAATTGCCACGAACAGAGTTATCTATTTAGATCTCTGATGATGCCAGCCATACAAATGTACTTGTATCTAATACAGTACTCCATATTAACTGAACTCTCCATGTGAACCTTTGTGAGACAGTATTATTGTAAAGGACCTGATGCATCTAATTTTACTATCACGCAATGAAATGGAATCGGTAATCATACATGATTTATAACAAGAACCATGTTATAATAAATATACCTAACAGCAAGTACTTTGTAATAATGAATGGCTGTATAACAAGAAGCATGTTATAATAAAGGGCCTTAACAAGAACTATAGTATTATGAATGGCCTTATAACAAGAAGCATGTTATAATAAAGGGCCTTAACAAGAACTATAGTATTATGAATGGCCTTATAACAAGAAGCATGTTATAATAAAGGGCCTTAACAAGAATTACAGTATTATGAATGGCCTTATAACAAGAAGCATGTTATAATAAAGGGCCTTAACAAGAATTACAGTATTATGAATGGCCTTATAACAAGAAGCATGTTATAATAAAGGGCCTTAACAAGAACTAAAGTATTATGAGTGGCCTTAAAACAAGAAGCATGTTATAATAAAGGGCCATAACAAGAACTATAGGATTATGAATGGCCTTATAACAAGAAGCATGTTATAGTAAAGGGCCTTAACAAGAACTAGTATTATGAACTGCCAATTTACCCACAATTATGTCTTCACAAACAAGTTTGAACACCAGACCTACAATACATTTGGGCTGAGTCAATGATCATCGCTTATTTTTTTTTTTACTTCACTGAGCACACAGTGACACATCCAGACTAATTTTGACTAGAATCTTTATATAGTTGTCATTCAATTAATAGGTTGATGGTCAGCAGTCAGACATTGATTTCAAGGTCAAAGATCTTGATGTTATTTTATACATGGTTGGCCTATGAGCCTGATTTGCCTGTTCAGTCATGTGGGATTTGGCAATAAAATATTAATTACAGATTAATGCCGATTGAACCTATTGCTGCAGTTTGCAACCGAGAAACATGCTGACATAATGTAAAATTGTTCTTGACTTCTCAGTAGTGTCTGAGAAAAGAATAGTGGTGGTCTTTAAAGCGTGTTTAAAATTTTAGTTTAAGGTCAAAGGCAAGATAATTTACTGCACTTCTGAAAATGTGAACTCGGACTTGAAAAAAGAAATTGGGCCTAATTTTGTGTTTTGGAATTTTTCTGGAATATCTTAAATGATTTCAATATTTAACATTTTAAAATAATAAAAGGAAGCAAGAAACAGACTTTTGTGAGTTTTGACAAATTATTTGCTGTTATTGCTTAAGCTTCTTGAATATATTGTTTCAGTTAAGTGTTATAGCCCTTTTGTTGTTAAATGTATGCATTCTTGCATTTAGTGTTATAGACCTTTTATTGTTAAATGTATGCATTCTTGCATTTAGTGTTATAGCCCTGTTGTTGTTAAATGTATGCATTCTTGCATTTAGTGTTATAGCCCTGTTGTTGTTAAATGTATGCATTCTTGCATTTAGTGTTATAGACCTTTTATTGTTAAATGTATGCATTCTTGCATTTAGTGTTATAGCCCTGTTGTTGTTAAATGTATGCATTCTTGCATTTAGTGTTATAGCCCTGTTGTTGTTAAATGTATGCATTCTTGCATTTAGTGTTATAGACATTTTGTTGCTAAATGTATGCATTCTTGCATTTAGTGTTATAGACATTTTGTTGTTAAATCTATGCATTCTTGCATTTAGTGTTATAGCCCTTTTGTTGTTAAATATAAGCAATCTTGCATTTAGTCTTATAGCCATTTTGTTGCTAAATGTATGCACTCAGTATGCTTATTCTTGTGTGTGCAACTGATCCTAGCTTTTAATAGTTGCATGAAACATGACAGTTTTTTCTGGTATGGTGCTAAGATGTTTAATGTCACTCTTAAATGCATTTTTCCAGTTATGCTGCCCCTTTACACTTGTTACATGTATGTACTATTTATGAATTCATTGTGTGCAACTAGTCCTAAGGCATTTGGTGAATTGCTCTGAATCTTGTCAGACATTATGAGGATGAGGTCAGCATGTTTAAGCTATTCATTTGCCATGGCTTGATTCATTTTAATGCCTCCCACAATAACTAGGAGGTCAACTACTTTTGCTTCAGGGGGCCCCAAGTGGCAAAGTGGTCCAAAGCACTAACTGTTATGGATCAATGCTATCACACCTCAGTCTGCATGGGTTCATGTATCAGGTTTGGCAAGTGTGGGTATGTGAGAAAGCTTGCCAGTAGCTTCTCGTTGGTTGGTGGTTCATTTCGGGGTTTTCCTGGTTCTTTCTATACCATTTATACTGGCCACCATGTATAGCCTATCTTGTGCTGAAAAATGGTGTTAAACGCTACCACGTCAACAACTTTTGCTTCATTGGATGCAAAAATATGCATGTCTGTATACCAGTCCTAAATACATTTTATGCAGCCATGTAAAAACTATTAAAACAAAGAGCCATGGACTTTTTTTTATTCAGATCAGATATGGTCACATGTACACGATATGAATAGATTTTTGGGTCATTTATAATTCTTTTACACATTTTACAAATCTTTTACACATTTAAATTTGGGGGAGGGATTTCGACAAAGCACTGGCATCCACATTTTATATTTTGTTACATATTAATGCTGTCATTGAATGTTAGCTTTCGATAAGTACTATATCCTCGCAACAAAAGTTGGTCACGTTTGGGTTAATTTAATGCTTCACCGACTGGTTAAAGTTTGATTCAAGTTTACTTTTACAGTTTAATTCATTCAGATGGTATGATTATTTGCATCTCAATTTGTAGCACATTCTTGCCACAACAGAAGGGCATTGTGACCTATATTTCATATTGACTGGCTTCAGGTTTTGCTTTTAGTACATGACTACATCGTTTTTCTGCACCCAATAAATATATGGCTCCTCCTAAATTTAGGAAACGTGGTAAGAAGATGCATTGTAATATGTACTACACCCTCAACATTGATGTAGGTCAGTCTGTTCCATATTTCATCCTTCACTGGCTTTGGTTCAGTTTCAAGCATTGGTTATGCAGGCTTTTAAAAGAATAATTGTATGCATCTCTGTTAGTGCCACACTGCAGCAACAAAAGAAGGTCATTATGACCTACATTTCACATTTTTACTGGTTTATCGTTAGGTTTTATTGACAATCTTATTAATTGTTGGTCATTTCAACATTGTCCTTAAACAAAAAGATGTCTTATAATGTGGACCTAAATTTAAATGATGCCTTTCTGATATTCCATGGCAGCCATCTTTAAAAAGATACTTTTCCAAAATGGAAAGTCCTGTCATCCCAAGACTAATGGATTCTTGGTCCTAAAATAAAATGATATCGATCTGATGTCCAGAGTTATTTTTACATCATAAGAGTTTTTACTATGTCTCATTGGACTTAAATGAACATGATGCAAATTGACCCTTTAATTGGCCACATGGTGACCATTTTGAAAATAGTGTTTTCTATACGCCTTTGAAATAAATGGTTATATTAACATGGGATTTCACCAGTAAGCATCTTATGATGCCTAGTTGGTCGTAAATAATAATGATGCTTATTGTAAATCCAATATGGCTGCCATGATGGCAGTCAGGAGAATCTTGCTACTGCCCCCACCCAATGAATTTTTAACCCTGTGAGACAAGTATTTTTTTATTTAAATTGTATCATACCACTTAAGAAAATCTTGGAATAATTAAGGTATTATGTATAAACTAGAAAGTTTAATCAGAATTAAAGGGTTTTAAATGTGTTACCCTTCTCTGTTATTTGATATACATTTTACAGAATTTTAAATGGTGACAGTCAAATATCCTGTATATCATGACTAGGGCTGTCAATGGGTACCCAGGTAATTAAGTACCCTATTGTAGTGAAAAACCATGGCGTTGAAAATTAATGACGAGTACCCATTCACAAAAATAATTTGTGAACAGCACTTATCAAAATATATATAATCAGCAGTACGCTCGTCTTGAGTTGTGGCTCCCATCTATATTTAGGACTAGGACCACCCATTATGCATCAGCAGCCTAGTGCTAAATGGCTGCTGCACACTGGGCTGTGCGAACAGCTTCACAGTTCAAAACAACACTAATATATGTAGGCTACTCGTGTTAACATATCACTTCAGTGACTGCGTGGTCACGTGGCATCACTGGTACATACCAGTGACACCACATGACCACACAGTTGCTGTAGCCCTGTTTGTGTGGGTAATTCAAATCTGAGGTCAACAGCCGATGAATACACAGGTGTTCTGTTCTGACAGGGATTTATACTAAAAAAGTGAGTATTCTAAAGGATTTAATGCAGTGGATCGTTAGAAGAGGGATTATACTTTCTGTCTGGGTACAACGGTTAGTCTAAATAAATTTGTTAATTAATAGCTTGCGGTCTGATCATTCGCAGCTACCACGGTGCAGATGCTTCAGACCAAGTAATGCATTACACTGTTGGTCTCTGCCGCCAGTCAAAATATAAAAAAAGGCGGAAAACAATTTGTTTGTCTAGGGTTGTACATGTCTTTCATGTTCGAACGAGTTTTCCATGGTTTTTGACAGCCCTTATCATGACAGCTGATTTGACAGTCTGTAGATTGTCAGCGATGATTTCAGCACTTAGCTGATGTATAGAAGAAATCAGACTTAAATGAACATGATGCAATACGAGAAATGGGTCTTATCTTGAAGTCCTGGAAATTACTTATAACAAATCCCTTTGAGGGACTCTTGTTTATCTCCTTTATGACACTGGTTTACATGGAATCATATAACTTTATTAGACTATGCATCATGCGTACTACAACCTGAACTTAAAAATAGGTCACTATAAACTATATTTCACTTTTCACTGACTTTGGTTCAATTATATGTTTCACCTATTCCTGTTTGAATCATTAAGTTATATGATTATATGTATCTCTGATAGGATTACACTGATAGAGCCATTCCGGTGGCCTAGCTGTTAGAGCATCCGCCGCGGAAGCGGAAGGTCATGGGTTCGATCCCTGTCCGAGTCATACCAAAGACTTAACAAAAATGGTACAAACAGCAGCCTCGCTTGAAGCTCAGCATTAAGAGGTTAGTGTTAGGACTGGTTGGCCTGTTGTCAGGATAATGTTGCTGGGTGGGATATCATGCTACATGTCTGCGGCATGATGCTCCAGTGCTAGACATCAATATAAACTGCCTCACTGCAGACATCGTAGCGATATGACTGAAAAATTGTTAAAGCTACATTAAAAATTCTAATCAAGCAAACAAACAAACACATGGCTTAATCTATTCTTGCTTCTCAGGAATTATTCATGCTAGAATTGTGAAATTTATGAAGATATGCAACTCTGATTGCATCACACCCAAAAACATTTGCTGTGTTTTTATGGGGTTTAACATAAAAACCTGAAATACTTATCATGGCAACCAGTATAAATGGTGGAAGAGGAACCCTTGAACCATACAGCAAATAGACTTTTACTGAATATTTGCATTTTGCTGTTGAACACATACATTTTTGGCATGATGGATAATATTCTTCTTGGATTATTGGAACTTAGTGGCCTAGTGGTTAGAGTGTCTATCTCAGACAAGGAAGGTTGTGGGCTTGAACCCCAGCCGAGTCATACCAAAAACTTATTTAAAAACTGGTACAAACAGTTGCCTCACTGTGTTACTCAGTTTTAAGAGGTTAGTATTAGAACTGGTCAGCCTGGTGTCAGGGCAATATGATAGGGTGGGACATCATGCTACATGTCTACAGCATCATGCCCCATGCTAAACTTAACTTTAAACTGCCACTCTGCAGACATCATAGCAACATGACTGAACATTTTTTTTTTAAATTATGTAAAAATTCCAATTCTGTTACTGCTACACAATTAAAACCAAAGACGATTATAATGTAACATACATTTTATGTATTTTTGGTTATGATCACAAATGTGCAACTTCGGCAACATACCAATCCTTTGTAGACAGGAAATCTTATCTTTTATTATTTGAATTTTTAGTCACCTGCACCTTGATACTTTAAAAATAAATTTATTTTTGTACATTATCTTGAAACATTTTCATGGGAGATGCTTGCACATGAATATAATTTAGAGTTTAAAGTAAATGGAGTAGTTTCTAGTCATAGTTTAGTAGTTATTTTATTGATATCAAACAGAAAGTCATAAAATTGATTAAGTTTTTTTTTCTGTGCACGTGGGATAGAAAAAGTCCTCTATTCAATATAATGGTCCTTTCGAACATGTGTAAAATCAGGATTGATAGCGGCGATTCATTTTAACGTGCCTCAAATGGAAGAACACAGGCAAGTTTTTTGGGAGTTGTGGGTGAATTATCTTTAATATTTATCTTTTTTTTTTATTAGTGGCATAGGGCAAAATAAAAGTTAAGTTACTACAGTTCCAGCTTTGTAAATTTAAATGGAAAGACCCCACTTATATATCAATATCTGCAGTATATTAAATGTTGTTGTATGAGAAAAATTGTTTCTTTTACAGGAGATATGTTTGGAAGAGGCATTGGTTGTACTTCAACAGTCAAAAGTTAACAGATGACAACAAAAAACTGAAAGAGTATGTAGTGTTTATATTGTGTTTACGTTTCAGGTATAAATGAAGCTTCCATTTCTGTCCTAATATATTATTAAGATTTGTTTTAGCCATAATTATCTATGTATGACGAGTGGTAGATAATATTAGTAATTATTATATATCTAATTTATGTAATCTTGAGATAATGCATTGTATATCCTTTCCCAAAATATCTCAGTGTAGGTGCAACTTTTTCATAAATGCCTTAAAGATGTAGAATAAATTGATAAATTGATAAACATTATTCTTAAAAGGATAAATCACTGTGATCGACTTTATTTGAAATGTAATTTTGGGATTCCACAGGTCTAAATTTAAATGTTAAGATTGAATTATTTTGCACTGTGTACTGTCATTGGAATAAATGTGAAGGCATCATTGTTCTTTTGGTTTATACTTATGTTATATGAATTAAGATTTGCACTAGTCTCAGTCATAATGTAATACAGGCCTTTCAGTAGATATCAATTTGGAGGTTGAGTTGTCAAAGTAGGCAGGGGATATGGGGGACCTCCTGTTATGGGGATAGTTTTTTTTCTTATTTTTAATTAGCTAAGTGCATAGTAAACATAGCCAGGTAAATCACCTGGCTCAAGGCTGATAAGGAGAGTCATGTAACCAAATATGGTTAAGTTAGCTTGGAGATTGTTTACCTAACTTATTTTTTTTTTTTTTTACCTATTGTATATTTTTTTTAAAGTCATGCAGTTCATTTTGAGAGATTTTTGATTAATATGGTTTAAAATTGAGATAAATTCAATATCATGCAAAGTTTAAATGAGCATTGTCCACATTGCAATAAGTTCTTTTAAGAGGACTTTCGTTTTTAATAACAGAATGATAATATAAAAGTCTATATATATACATATATATATATATATATATATATATATATATATATATATATATATATATATATATATATATATATATATGTATATATATATATATATAATATAGTTGCAGTTCAAAATATCTGTATCCTGTAAAATGGGATGAGTTATTTTGTTTATATTCTTCTACTCTGTCACGTTTTTCTTGATACGTCTCAATCCTTTTTTAAATGTGTACGTTGTATCTAGTTTCTATAGTACTTGTACGTTTTTTCAAGTTTCTATAGTACTTGTACGTTTTATCTAGTTTCTGTAGTACTTGTACGTTTTTTCAAGTTTCTATAGTACTTGTACGTTTTTTCTAGTTTCTATAGTACTTGTACGTTTTATCTAGTTTCTATAGTACTTGTACGTTTTATCTAGTTTCTGTAGTACTTGTACGTTTTTTCAAGTTTCTATAGTACTTGTACGTTTTTTCTAGTTTCTATAGTACTTGTACGTTGTATCTAGTTTCTGTAGTACTTGTACGTTTTTTCAAGTTTCTATAGTACTTGTACGTTTTTTCTAGTTTCTATAGTACTTGTACGTTTTTTCAAGTTTCTATAGTACTTGTACGTTTTATCTAGTTTCTATAATACTTGTACGTTTTTTCAAGTTTCTATAGTACTTGTACGTTTTATCTAGTTTCTATAGTACTTGTACGTTTTTTCTAGTTTCTATAATACTTGTACGTTTTATCTAGTTTCTATAGTACTTGTACGTTTTATCTAGTTTCTGTAGTACTTGTACGTTTTTTCAAGTTTCTATAGTACTTGTACGTTTTTTCTAGTTTCTATAGTACTTGTACGTTTTATCTAGTTTCTATAGTACTTGTACGTTTTATCTAGTTTCTATAGTACTTGTACGTTTTATCTAGTTTCTATAATACTTGTACGTTTTATCTAGTTTCTATAGTACTTGTACGTTTTATCTAGTTTCTATAGTACTTGTACGTTTTATCTAGTTTCTATAGTACTTGTACGTTTTATCTAGTTTCTATAGTACTTGTACGTTTTATCTAGTTTCTATAGTACTTGTACGTTTTATCTAGTTTCTATAATACTTGTACGTTTTATCTAGTTTCTATAGTACTTATACGTTTTTTCTAGTTTCTATAGTACTTGTACGTTTTATCTAGTTTCTATAGTACTTGTACGTTTTATCTAGTTTCTATAGTACTTGTACGTTTTATCTAGTTTCTATAATACTTGTACGTTTTATCTAGTTTCTATAGTACTTGTACGTTTTATCTAGTTTCTATAGTACTTGTACGTTTTATCTAGTTTCTATAGTACTTGTACGTTTTATCTAGTTTCTATAATACTTGTACGTTTTATCTAGTTTCTATAGTACTTGTACGTTTTTTCTAGTTTCTATAGTACTTGTACGTTTTATCTAGTTTCTATAATACTTGTACGTTTTTTCTAGTTTCTATAGTACTTGTACGTTTTATCTAGTTTCTATAATACTTGTACGTTTTATCTAGTTTCTATAGTACTTGTACGTTTTTTCTAGTTTCTATAGTACTTGTACGTTTTATCTAGTTTCTATAGTACTTGTACGTTTTATCTAGTTTCTATAGTACTTGTAAGTTTTATCTAGTTTCTATAGTACTTGTACGTTTTATCTAGTTTCTATAGTACTTGTACGTTTTATCTAGTTTCTATAGTACTTGTACGTTTTATCTAGTTTCTATAGTACTTGTACGTTTTATCTAGTTTCTATAGTACTTGTACGTTTTATCTAGTTTCTGTAGTACTTGTACGTTTTATCTAGTTTCTATAGTACTTGTACGTTTTATCTAGTTTCTATAGTACTTGTACGTTTTATCTAGTTTCTATAGTACTTGTACGTTTTATCTAGTTTCTATAGTACTTGTACGTTTTATCTAGTTTCTGTAGTACTTGTACGTTTTATCTAGTTTCTGTAGTACTTGTACGTTTTATCTAGTTTCTATAGTACTTGTACGTTTTATCTAGTTTCTATAGTACTTGTACGTTTTATCTAGTTTCTATAATACTTGTACGTTTTTTCAAGTTTCTATAGTACTTGTACGTTTTATCTAGTTTCTATAATACTTGTACGTTTTATCTAGTTTCTATAGTACTTGTACGTTTTATCTAGTTTCTATAGTACTTGTACGTTTTATCTAGTTTCTATAGTACTTGTACGTTTTTTCTAGTTTCTATAGTACTTGTACGTTTTATCTAGTTTCTATAATACTTGTACGTTTTATCTAGTTTCTATAGTACTTGTACGTTTTTTCTAGTTTCTATAGTACTTGTACGTTTTTTCTAGTTTCTATAGTACTTGTACGTTTTATCTAGTTTCTATAGTACTTGTACGTTTTATCTAGTTTCTATAGTACTTGTACGTTTTATCTAGTTTCTATAGTACTTGTACGTTTTATCTAGTTTCTATAGTACTTGTACGTTTTATCTAGTTTCTATAGTACTTGTACGTTTTATCTAGTTTCTATAGTACTTGTACGTTTTATCTAGTTTCTATAATACTTGTACGTTTTATCTAGTTTCTATAGTACTTGTACGTTTTATCTAGTTTCTATAGTACTTGTACGTTTTATCTAGTTTCTGTAGTACTTGTACGTTTTATCTAGTTTCTATAGTACTTGTACGTTTTATCTAGTTTCTATAGTACTTGTACGTTTTATCTAGTTTCTATAATACTTGTACGTTTTTTCAAGTTTCTATAGTACTTGTACGTTTTATCTAGTTTCTATAATACTTGTACGTTTTTTCAAGTTTCTATAGTACTTGTGCGTTTTGTAAAGTTTCTATTGTGCTAGTATGTTTTTACCAAGTTTCTATAGTACTGGTTTCTTGTGTATTCATGTTTATATAGAATTATGAACTGGCACAAAATGGTTGAATTATTCAAACTGTGCAACAATTAGAATTTGACCTTTGACTGCTCAGATGTAAATAACAAAAAAGCCTTTTCCTCATTCTAAACAATCAATGTATAAAGTCTCATCAAATATCTATTTTACATACAAACATTAACATTATGATTCTACTGCTTCTGTTAATATGGCTTCATTTTTTGAGGGAGACCTAAATATATCAGCATCAAAGAGTAAATTTACAATACTTAATTTCAGCATAGTTTATGAGTCTTGAAAGTTCATTTATAAATGCAAGCTACACAAATCTTTTGCTTCAACTTGAAAGCAATCATTGATGCAGATTTTTTTTTCTTTCAGCTATGAAATAAGAAACAAAGATGAGGTGACCTTTATTAAAAGATTGAAAGAAAAATAGCCATTTCCATCTTAAGAACTATATAGCACAAGGTAAATTTTATTTAAACAAACTATATAGTTTATTATTTTGGCATGAGATTTGGAAATTTCAAGTTATCATTTGATAGCTCAGACATGAATGAGAAATTTAAAATTTATCATTTGATATCATGTGTTAAAGAGGAAATGTCACAAAATGAATATATATTTTATAACATTTTGATTTTTTAATTCTGCAGTTATGGTGTATATTGTGTATCTGGGTATGTATATATGTGAAGTAATAGGGTCCCATTACTAATCTATATTAATAATATCAATATTTATTTTTTGCTATATTGGCATAACAAAGACATGAAGAAAGATGTTTGTGAAGATTAAAATATTCATTGTTTATCAGAAAATAAAGTCGCTATTAATTTATTATTATTATTATTATTATTATTATTATTATTATTATTATTATTGTGCTAACTCCACATTTTGTTCTCCTCTCAGATGTAATTATGCTGTGGAATTGGTTTCTACAGCCTAAACAGCTGTAAGATGTCACCTTGCAGTCAAGTTGAAAGGATAGGCAGATGAACTGTCAAAAAGCGGACATGGATATCTTGTCACATCATATTTATACTGCTTAATGATGAATAGATATCATGAAGAAAGAGATTTGTGGTGAGATTTGTAAGCCGTGAAACAAAACAAGATATAGTCGGGATTCAGGCCGAAGATGGAATGTTTTTAAAGCATTTAAGTGATGTACTAGCATCCTGAGATTGTTTGAGTTGTGTTTCAGTTGGTCATAATAAAGTGCCTAATGAAACATTTTACACAGTACTTGGAATTATTCTCTTGGAAAAATAAGGATTGTGCATAGATTCTCTATCCAATACACATGGCTGAAAGCTTGGTCATTGTTAATGCATTTAGACAGTTTGTTATTCCAGGTGAAAAAATGTGAAGCTCAGAAAATAGGTTTTTAACATTTTCTTCAGACCGGTTTTTGCAGTAAATTTTTTGTCAGTTCTAAAAAAGAGATGATGAAGAGATGTCATTACGTTAAGCCTATGAGAATATATTCTTCTGTTTGTAAATATACATGTGTTCATACAGTCCTGCCCATTTATCTCGACATCCACGGACCCGAGGAAATATTGTCGACATAGGCGGATGTCGAGATAGGGGGGGGGGGGGCTGAAAAAAGATAAAGTTTAAAATTCGTCAGATTGTATAGTTCATCCAAAAACAACTGTAATATACCAAAATAATAAACTCTCTCAATGTATACTGTTTAAAGTAGTTGCTGATTAAAGAGGAAATTTTAAATACTCGTGTTATGCAATATGAAGCCATGGCAAATGGAAAATAGCTCATACTTCTAACAATGTAAAGTTAATAGAGAAAATAATCAGCAATATATCAGAATATCACTAATGACATATAACACTTTTTATACAACATTTTTATAGTGGTACTGATGCATTATCAGGTTTGAGAAATGTGGTAAAATAGGTTGTGTAGTAGATTTGATGCTTTCTATGGTGGGAAGTTGATTTCCACGTCTGAGTAACTCATAATTATAGATTACTACATTTGTATAGTAAAATATGAATGAGTTTTTCAGATGGATACTGCATGACCTGTGAGAGTACAATATCCATCTGAGAAAACGAGTTTATATTTTCCCATACAAAGGCAGTAACATTTCAGTATATATTCCTTTTCTTATTCTGCCTAGATTCCAGCCCAATAATACTGGCTACAATAATAGACACAAAGTAATTGAATTTATATTCCAGAATAAATACACAAATGTAGATTCATCACTACATAACAACAATATTAATGCTCACATAGCTCCGCCCAGCAAAATTTGAAGTTAGTCGCGCGCTCGACATTGTTTCAAAAGAATTGTCATTTTGGTCTACTTAAAATAGAAATTTATAGTCAATTTGTGAATAAATGCGCATTGCAACAGCATTTCCAGTTGGTCTAGAAATAATAGATTTTAAAAAATTATTTTACTCAATTCTTTTTACTCAGGACTGGATTTAATTGTGTCAATTCCACATTATGCATGTGATTTAAGGCGGGGGTGGGGAGAACAGTCTTGACTAATCTTATGTGTGTTTCTTTACTGTTATTGACCATTTGGAATCATAATGCGAGCAAATATGAAATCTTTCAAAAGTAGTTATGAAAATGACTATGCAATATCACGTTCATTTACTTTTGAGTGCATTAAGGAGACATTATTTGAAGGTAGAATTAGCCGAATTTACGGTACAATTCGAAATGTGTAATCAAGCTTCAAATCTTATGACATAGCTCATGTAATTCTGATTTGCAGAATTAAGACATAATATGTGTTGAGGAAATTCAAAATGCAAAAAATGTAAATATATTTTTGCCATTCTTATTACCTGCTAAAGAAGACATATTTTATGCCTGGCCACTTCCATGCTCTTTATAGGAACCCAAACATGGTTATGACCTTAATTTTACTATATATTCTCTACATTTGTTTCTCAGTACTGAACTTTTCACTGTGTAACAATCAATACAAATCATATTTTATTTAAATTACTTTCAAAGATGACTTCACAGGTTTACTGGCATTCCTTTGAGAGGACAGACTGTAAACAAAGTAGCGTGCAATGTAACACAGATTTCACATTTCAGATCATCACCATGGCGTTAATATTCAGTTTTTCGCCGAAATGCACATAGACAACAACACCCTAAGCTCATGTTAAACAAAAAAACAATTACCTCTAAAGCCATACAAAAAATACCTAAATCCATGTATCACAAAGAAAAGGCGACGAGAAAAATTGCTCTGAAAATAGAATGGGACATATTCTTGGGTACTGAACTGGAGCTAATAATTGTTATCTGATTCCTGTTAGGTCAAGTTTTAGCCAAACATTTATATTGAAAGTCCTGAATGAAATTCATTAGCAATCTAAATCAACTCCGAAGCTGAAGGTGTTGAAGTGTCTTCTATAGCTCGTCGAGTATTGGTGTGTCAACTGTCTTTTGTTGAATCACTGTATTATAATTTCAGGTTTGAATACACTATAAATTCCAGTCAATGTCTCTATCCAAGAATTGTAACAGATCACGTTTATATTTCCAAAGAACTTAATCACTTGAATTCAATAATTTAAACAAAATAGATCCAGCCCAATACTACTGGCTACAACATATAATACAACATAAAAGTACTTGATCTTTAAGCACGACAGACAACTTCCTTGTATAGTTCCTTAGTTGATCTCAGGTCACAATTAGCATTTCTAAAACAAAAACTACTACCTATGGAAAATAACCTTCTAGAATGATTTTGATGTTTGCAAAAATAAAACGTAAAACCTGGACTACGTAATATTCACATTGGAAATTAGAACATCTAGACACAAATAAACATGACTTCTATTAATAACAATACTGATTTTAATCCCATACGAATAGAGAATAATTTAGCCATTTATTAGTTGTTTACACAGAATAAAATATATAGGTCACTTTGGAACAAGAAGAAATTATCTCAATTTTCGACAAGATCAAGTCCAACATATACTTTTACAAAAGCATGTAATGAAAGTTAAAAAAGTAAAATATAAATAACGAAATATATATTAAATTAAATATACATAGCACATTTTTTCATAAGTGTTTGCTTGGAAATTTATCAGTGGCTCTATAAATTGCAGTATTTCCATTTCTTTGTACTAGTTGTTATAATGTATATTAAATCAATTGATCGAACAAGATCTTCATGCATTTACTGCAGAAAACCAGTACCCATCATCAGCAAGCCATAGATTGCTATATTTGCGGCCTATGGCAACAGAGAGCATGTGGAAATAATGGTATTTTTTTTATCTGCATCATATTACTATCATTCCACAAATGAACGGGCATAACAAAATAAAGCTTTTATAAAAATAATTTTATGTATCTGGTGTCGCTTTCTCGCATGATATTGTTCATGTTTCTGTATATCAAGTGTCTTTCAAAATATATTTGATCATAAAACGTCGATGAAATGAACTGAATGATCTGAAGAAAAGGTTTCTATTTACAGGTCTAACAAGCTAAAAATATGGTCTTCTTAGACATAAAAAGATATCTTAAAGTTTTCAGTTTGTGTGTGACCTGTGCAATTCAAAACCTGAGGTAAGATTTCATTACAAACAAAATATTTTAAGAATATAGACATGCTAAAGTAGCTGGTTACCATTCGCATTCGATGTACTTAAGCTAATGTTAAATAAAAAATGCGAACAAACGTGGACTGCTGCCCACTTTCTCCCTATCACAAATGCTGGCAGATTAGCAGCTCTAGCACCCATCCAAATAAAACATTCTGCCATACAAATTAAATAAAAAAAATCTAAATACATCCAAAGATTTTAAAAAAAGAAAGAAAGACAGATTGTTTCTTGTATCAAATATTTCGATGGTGGGGGGGCTATACGACATCCCATTCTAGTGAACTAGCTCCTGTTGATTTTAGATGTAACACATTTGCGTTCTTATGTGCACCATTATACTGTTCAAATATTAATGCTGTTTACAGATGGCCACAATGTCAAAATACCGGTACAGCATGGGGGCAGATGGAGAGTATGAGAAATTCAATGTCGATTTGTATTAATAAAGAGAATGTTTCAGTAAGGTGAATGTTATTTTATTTATTAGAATCGAATGTGTGCTTGCAAATGTCTTTATGTGTAAATTCCATATTTGGTGTAGTTTAATTTGGTTTTCTATGTATTGCATGTATGTTTTCAACATTTTCTGACAGGTTCAGACCTATTTATAATCACATGCTGGATAGAAGTCAACAATTGAAAGACATTTCAGCAAATGACCAGCACCACGTAGTGAACGAGCTTATGGTCAACATTGATGCTGCATCATCATTTGTAGCCGATATGTCTTCATTTGACGTTAAGCAGCCACACAGATCTTTGACGAAAGAAGAAGTGTAAGCTAAAAATCGAAGCGGACAAGAAAGCACAGAGTATCGCAACAATTAATTTCAGTAATATTGATGTACTTAAAGCATTCTATAGTCCTTCTTCTATTTAAAAAAATGGCATAATTGTTTTAACAGGAGTAAGAAAGGGAAATTTGCCTTTCTATCTCCTCGTAACTACTTTATAAGGAAGCCAGCTAAACTGGATCTGTAGTTTGTCTTGTGCAAGAGGGGAGATAAGACGACATCAAAAGAAACAGACAACAAAAGTTCATGGTCTATTATCAGATTATGGGAGAAGTATGGAAACCACCAAATCAACATGGACACCTTGCTTAAATGCTGTGTCAGATTGTATGGCACATGTTTGACATAGCAATGGTAATATATTATTATATTTGTATTTCAAGTTCGTATAGTAGTAACTGATGTTTTAATTTAATGCATTTTTTTAAAAAGAAAAAGAAAATCATAGTTACTGTTCAGAAGTATACGTTTGCACATCATATTTTGACACTTCTACCCTGTCATGAGATGTAATTTTGATTAGTGATTTGTGTTGATTTAAACACGCAAATGCATGCTTATTATTTCGAAAATAAATGTCTGAAACCAGTTTTTATAGCTCTTTATTGTTAATTACAAATTTTATTCCTCGCCCCTCATTCAGCTCGATGACTGAAAGTAAAGAGTAACTCGAGCGTGAAAAAGATCGAGACGATGAAAAAACTATTTTGGGGATAACTAACAATAAAGTGTAAATTTTCAATCTTGAAGCGAAACTCATACCGAATTCGATCGATTAACGAAAACAAAATACTACGATGCTTACCGTTTAAAAAGAACCAATTGTCACCATAATATTCTGTTCAAAATATTATTAATTAGTAACAATGTCAATAAATGGCAAGAGATATTAAACAAACTAAACCTATTTTGAAATTTTTTTTGTTAAGTTCAACATTTGAAAAAAACTTATGTGGAAAAGAACAACAACGAATAGAATGTAATGTGTTTAAAACGTCATGTTTACGGGGACCGCTCCTGTGGCATAGTGGTTAGAGCGTCCGCCTAGGATGCGGGAGGTCGTTGGTTCCATCCACGGCCGTGTCATACCATAGACTTATAAAAATGTTACTAACCTCGTTTGGCGCTAATTATTAAGATGTTAGTGTTAGGACTGGTCGGCCTGGTGTCAGAATAACGTGACTGGGTGGGACATCATGCTACACGTCTGCAGTATGATGCCTCTGTGCTAGACATCACTATAAACTGCCACACTGCTTATAGGTAGAATGAAATCCACCAAATCGCAATATCCTGGCACCAAGCCGACCAGTCCTAACACTAACCTCTTAATGCCGAGCTCCAAGCGAGGCAGCTTTAAGTACCATTTGTGTACGTCTTTGGCACGACTCGACCATGGATCGAACCCACAACCTCCCGCTTCCGCAGCTGGCGCTCTAACCACTTGGCCACTGGAGCCGTATTCATTAGTTTGTGTAACAGCGAAAATAAAAGCACTGCAGTATAGCAATTTATCACTGTAAACGATAGATTAATTTTCTGATCAGTCTTTATTACATAAATTAAGAAAAAGGGGGAAATATTTTCTGCTATAACGGCAGGCTGAATGTAATCGAAATATAACACAGAGAGAGAGAGAGAGAGAGAGAGAGAGAGAGAGGGATTATGGGGTATGAAATGAAATCTTAACGGTAGGCCCCTTAAGTAAAATGAAGACAATGGTGTAATGCTGATGAATTTATATAAATGTCCGCAATTTCCATTGATGTGGGGCGAAATACCCTGGGCCGAAACGTCCATGCGGCGATACGTTCATAATTCATGAAGCAATATATTTCTATTCATACGAAAGTACAGCTGCTATTATAATGTATCTTCCTTTAACGTGCTTTATGTCAATATTAAATTCCTGCAACATCAAACTTCACCTTAATAATCCCCAATGAAACTAAGAGGGTTGTGGTCACTATAATCGGAGAATTAGTGGAACAAAGATAGACTTCAACATGTTTTAATGTCGATATCAAAGTCCAAAATTCCGTCTCGGTTGGGGAATAATATCTCTAGTGCTTATTTACTTTCTAAGAACAATACACACTAGTCGATCTACACCAGTTTTGTCTTCTTGAATCAGTACTGCACCAACCCCTATATCATTTTGCTTCCACAAACATTTAAAATAATTGGCTGAAATTGTGGAAATGAAAATTTGGCGTACTCTTAAGTATGGGCATTAACTTGTCAAAAGCCTCCTGGCACTTTTCGGACCATTGAAACTTGGTTTTCTTGTTCAATAAATTAGTTAGGGGTTCAGCAATTATAGAAACATTGGAATAAAACTTTCGATAGTATCCAGCCAATCATAAAAATCAGATCAGTGACATTTTGCTGATAGGCACAGGGAATTCGGAGATAGCCTTGACCTTCTCTCTCTCTCTCTCTCTCTCTCTCTCTCTCTCTCTCTCTCTCTCTCTCTCTCTCTCTCTCTCTCTCTATATATATATATATATATATATATTTAACGTGTCCATACCCTACGATATGTCCTAGAAATGTTACACAAGCACAACAAAAGTCACCTTTAGATAAATTAATTGTCAAATTTGCATCAGTGACCAGATGTAATCATGTTCATTAAACGTTGAGAAGTACCAGGAGAACCCGTCATAACAAATGGCATCACTTTATATTTATACAGTCCATCTGAAGTCAAGAATGCCGAAATTTCTTTTTCCCTTTCCGCAAGTGGAATTTGCCAAAATTCTTTCAGAAGTTTAAATTTGGTAACATACTTGGCGTTTCAAAGTTTATAAATGCAGTCATCGATTCTTGGTAATGAAATTAATCTGTTTTAGTCTCACTGCTCACCTTTCTATAATCAGTGCATATACGGAAAGTTTTGGAACAAGTATACATGGTAAACTCTAGTCAATTTTACTGGGTTCTATGAAATCATTCTGCAGCAAATATTGAATTTCTTTTATTCAAGTATTCCTGTTCGAGAGGATTTTTATCTTGTACGGGTGTTGTTTCACAGGTGCGGAATTTACAATTTCAACGTCATGGTAAATTTTGTTTCTTCTTATATGAACATCTGGAAATACGTGTTCATATTTAAGTAATAGATGTCTTAATTCAGTATTTTCTTGTTGCTGCAAATTTTTAAGTTTCTTCGTCGAGAATACAAATAATTTCCGAATTCCGAAGATTTATTACTCGTCAATACAGTCCGATTGCTTTCCATCGCTTAAATCCCAACTGTGTCTGACAGGTACAACTAAACTAATTGTATGTTTAACCTGCCTATCTCTATATTACGAAGGTGCTTTTGTTTACGCCTATCAGGAGTATTTATGATATAATTAAAATCACTTACTTTTTTTTCAACTAAGTATGGACATAATACTCGGCCTGAAGAGGATTTTGTGGTACGGGTAAGAGAGCCAGAATTTTATCACCAGGTTTAAAACTCCTTTCCTTTATATTTTGATCATACCGTAATTTCATGTTGGACTGAGTAGAGTAAAAATAAGTTCTTGTTACTTCAAAAGTCTTTGACAACTTATACTTAAAACTGGAAACATAATCGAGAAGATAAATGCGTATCTTCCATAAAAAGAAGTTTATCTTTTATCAGGAAGAAATGCTCTAAAATGGACTGGGACTACATTCATGGGTACTGAACCGGAACTAAAACTTGTGATCTGATTCCATCCATCGCTAGCTAAATCCAAAACATAATATCAACAAAGTTAACACTGAAAATTGCAAAGCAGCTGGTGTTTGACGGCCCATTCAGCCAGCGGTTATAAGATTTCTTCTTCGTCTTGGCTTATTGGCTCCGCAGCCCTTACCTTTCTACCAAAACATACAGTTGCATTTTCCCCCATGAAGTCAGCACTTTGACTTATAAATTGGTACGTTCTTGATAGATATGCGATAGCCCTTGCCCTCTGTATGCTTTTCTCGCAACGTTTTATATACCTCAGAGTGCAAAACGTCTCCTAGGTACATGTAACTCTTTAAATGATCAGAATGGTATTTTTTAATACTGCGTCTGTCACGTTTCATGTGGCCATTGCGAATATCACGTTTGAAGCTAATATAATCGACGGAAATGAAGGGTTGCTTTTTCAATGTTCGTACAAAAAAAGAACATAGGAGATTGACCTGTCTGGAAAACCAAAGGAAAGACAGTCCATAATGTCAGTGGTAATGGTTGGGCTAGATGTAACAAATATAGACTTCACCAACTTAAAAGATGCGTTGAATCGGAAAGAAGAGAGAGAATAAATATTGAGGTCTTTAAGAGATGAACCAATAATACCATATGGGAAAATATCAATTATTGTGGAAAAAAAGTAATATTTATAGAAACAGTACCCGTCACAAGAAATATCAAGAAGAAAACATAAGCACTACATATAGCAGCTCTGTTCTTGAAAATAAATTAGAGGCCACAATTGAGAGCTTCAAAAATAAAATTCAGATCAAAATAACAAAGGCCGGAATGGGTACCCACCCAGGATACCCCACATAAAAAACGGAAAAAAATCCTTGAAATATAAAATAAAAAGATCAAAATGATCGAAATAGATGTTTCTTACATGGTTTCCTGGTAAAGACGTGATATAGAGGGTGCATACACAACAGGAAATACAGTCAATGTAAGAAGGTGGAACACACACTGATGAAATGTCCAGCAACACAAGAGTAGAAAAAAAAAAACAACAAGGGAGAACCCACATTTGTGAACTGATCATATATCCCAAACAGAATAAACAACAACAGACAGGGAAATAGAAGGATAAACAACAAGAAAAACAACGTCATAATCATTAACAAATCCAACAATACAAAATGCCAGAGAAAGGAAAAACAACAACAGCAAAAAGAATCACAAGATATACCACAGAAACAACAACAACAAAAGGAAGAACAAGAGAAACCATAAAATCAAACCCAACCGAAAACACTGACGGAGACAAAGTAACACAAAAATCAGAAATTATGACAACAAACTGCATGTGATGGAGTGTAGAGCAGAGAAAACCAATATCTAAGAAAACACCATTAGAACCTTAATAAATAGCAGAAAATGGCACCCGATGAACGGATAAATTATTACAAACTTGTCTTTGACGAAGAGCTAGAGGTGACACTTTATGAAGAAACAACAAATAAACTTTAATTTAAAAGTCGTATAGGAAAAAGCACTTTACAATCATGCAGACACTAGAAAATTGTAAGGCAACTTACAGATAACCAAACCTAAACAATGCATATATCTGATGCAAATGCGCCCACCCCCCATAAACAGTTTAGTATAAAGAAAAACACAAACATATATTCATTACTCTATAATTGAAAAACATTTATCAACACATACCCCCCCCCCCCCCCCATTAAGTACCCATACAATTTGGTAGGGTGTCATCTCTGTAGTTAAAAAAAAAAAATATAAAGAGGGACAACCCTGTAATGCTCTTTTTTTTTTTTTTTAAATCCATTTAAATTTGTTTTGATGAAATATTTTTAGAAAAAGATTCCAAACTATTTATATACTGAATCAAAAGTGGAGAAATGTCATCAGACAAAAGCTATCCGTATTACGCGATATCCGTTTGGACACACATCATAAAACCAGATTAACTACCAAATTTTTCCTAGTTCATTTTCTTGCTCTCGAATTCTTCGCTCTTACACGAAGTTCCAGAGCGGCCATTCATAAGCCCCTGTTTCCTTATCTCTGTTCATAATTATCGAAACCTATATGTATTGTACTCTTGATAAAAGAAATACCGTAGTCGGCGTCACAACGTAATCGCATACGAAACTGAAAGTGTTGATTACTAAGAAGTCAATAGTACTACATAAAGAGTTATATACACCCCGAATAAGGATTATTTTGACCATTGACAAATATAACGAAATTAGCAAAGAGTCGAAGAAATGAATTACGCTCGTGTGGACTGTAGCGCTGTGTGGCTTTATGCCCACCCATCTATGACTACATTAGGGAAGCAGATAGTAGAGGCCTGCTCCAGACAGCATCTGACCGCAACCAGTCCCTTGGGGTCGGAAAGTAAGGTACAATTTCTATGTGATAGTCAATATTATACATGATCACTTTGGAATATGTATTATCGGGTTACTAGAAACACCGAAATACACTGAAAAACTGAAATACACACGTATTTGCATGTTCTCTCTGTATTTTTCGGTTTCTACACACAAATTATTATTTGCTTTTGTTTGAATAATAATATAAAGCAAAATAAAATATGAGTTATGTGACTTGATGTGAATTATTTACTTGTTCCTAGTTATAGAACGCGTCAGATGGTCGTACTTTATTGGAGAGGTTGATCGTTCCGGAAGTTATATATATATATATATATATATATATATATATATATATATATATATATATATATATATATATATGGTATCACGGTATCAATTGTTTTTTCCAAAGACCTCAATGCTAATGTTTTGTGAAATAAACATACTTTCTATCCTACTTCAGCATGCATGTCACACACTGTCATAGAGAATAATATTAGATTGTCAATTTGACAATAAACAGAACCAGGTACTCCATTGCATTTAAGAGAGATAACTCTGCTGGAACTAGACAGGGATATGGGTTATCTAGTCACAACATACTTATTTTCAGTCATATGTATCAAATTTTAAAAAAAATCATAATACAAAATATGATCTTTATAGGAATTAGTATAAATTCACATGTTGCCAAGAGGCTAAACTTTTTTTTTTTAACCCTTTAACTACTAGAGCTGTTGTGTAGTTTCACTACTGCTCTGTGCTATCATATCAGTTACTCAGATTACTGAGGCTGACTGCTAGGCTGAATACTACAGCATCATCAAGGCTGACTACAGAAATTGACAATAAAAACATGGTTACATTTATATTCATTATTTCAAAAGTTTTTACTAGATTTAAGTGAAATAAAAAAACAGCTTATTTTGTAGAGTGTCTGTTATTCATATATTTCTACTTTATATATACTCCTATATCCCATCATATAAGAAATCCCAGTCATATAAACTGTGTTGAATCCCACAAAATAATTCCAATCTTTCCATATGTACATATAAAAACATGAATGAAATCCACTCTAATTACAATGTTGCAATTGGTACCTCTCAAAACAGTAATTATCCA
Source organism: Unio delphinus (assembly GCA_029339505.1). Lineage (NCBI taxonomy): Eukaryota > Metazoa > Mollusca > Bivalvia > Unionida > Unionidae > Unio > Unio delphinus. The sequence goes on along the minus strand of JAQISU010000028.1, from coordinate 3,314,893 downwards.
CACATAAATGACGATGTTATCATGTATATTACAATATATGTATAGCAAAATTAACATGTTCTCTGTCTTAAATGTAGGACTAATGCCCACATATGTGATGCTGATTTCATACCATTTCATGTCTTGCTTTTGGTCCCCTATTTTCTTAACAACATTGTTTGTTTCTCAAGATTTTCTACCAGATATTCAGGAATAAATCTGAGTAAAACATCTTTCATTCACTGGTCCAAGCTTGATAGTTGTCTGTTGAACCAACGTAAGCATCAAAAACATTGATTTCGAATACGGCGAGGTCGTCACTCCATTGTGCAATTGAAACTACGTCCGCCTTGTCATCCGATTAAAATTCGTTTGTATCTGATGGGACAAACATCAATATCTGATCCATTTTCTAATTATGATCCATTAAACTTTTCGATTTCACTTGCACTGGACCCGTTAAAGTTGCTCATATTTGAATCAGAATCCATCTTTGTTCATCTCGAAAACACGTGTTCCGTAAACCGCGGAAAATTCATTTTAGTGTGTCTAAATTTAACCTCTCAGCTTTCCAACTTATATCAAAATGTCGAGTAAACAATCCTCTCATTGGTTATGATAATCAAAAATTTGTAAACTTCCGTACATTCAACCAATCAACGTTTCACACACGTATGTATTCTGCGCATATGAGCGTCACTGGGGTTTCGAGTACTGCTGAACTTTACGCACATGAGCGACACTGGGGTTGTAAGCTAGGTTTATCAGCACTGCAGATATGCGTCACTGGGGTTTGAGAGCTATTTACAGTAGACGCTTAGATGTGGTAGTCGTAGCTAAAGGGTTAAGCCTAACAGAAAGTACAACTCTTACATAATCCACTAATCATAGCTAGTGTTATTGTTTATTTCTGAATGCAAGGTTCCCTACACCTTAAGCTCCACCCATCAGGACTTGTACAATTGGTACCGTTATACCATATAATATAATCTCAGTAAATACTTTTGATACTTCAATACTTTTCCCTTTTACTCAGTGTATGTATTACTAGTTTACCGTGTATCAGGTCTGTCTAATCAAGTACGACCTAGTGACATGAATTGTGCAATAAAAAGGAAAAAAGTAAATAATTCATAGTGCCCCTGTGGACAAAGCTATGTGAAGTCAAATAGAAATTATGTAATTATATTGTTAATTATATTGATGAATAAATTAACAGAGCCGAAATACTAATTTTCAACATATTTATGCAGTTGTATTTTTAAAATAATAAATGTTTGTTTTTTGTGTTTCTTTCTCAACCATTTTTGTTCAAGCGATCATTTCACCATAACAGACTGACTTCTGTTTGAAGATTTATGTCAACAAAGACACAAACCTGGCTTAACAAAATAAACAAAAGCCGATATAGCAATAGTTTTTTATTAATAAATTACTAAAGCCAATTTTCCATTATTATGAAAAACACACATGTATTCATTCTTCACAGAACATACCGATACGTAATATTTCTCAGCATGTATTTATTAACACACATTACAAAACAACAAACGCCTAAAGTATCACATCATTTCTTCATAATTGGTTTCAGATTTCTATCAAATATAACATGTCTTGCCACTAACTAAATTTTTTAAAATATGTACAAAGATTAATGTTCAAAGTCTTATTTAGCACAGTTTTGTGACATGAAATAAAGTGTATACAAAATAAACTAATGAAGTTCAACTCTTAAGTATTTTGCATATTATAACATATTAGAAAATTGAATTTTCTTTCCATAATCAGTCGAAAAAGAACAATCTATAAAATAATAACAAACATTTTCAACATGATTGTGTCATATTTTATCAATACTTTTATGATTGTTTGAAATTTGAACTTTGGGGCCAAAGTTTTGGTCTTTTAAATCTGCAAAAATATGTTGAAAATTAGTCTTTCGGCTAAGATAATTGTTTTATCAATATAATGAACAATATATACATTCCTTGTCAGGCTTCACAGTATTTAGTAGGACTGCATTGCAAGTCACCATGCACACAACCTAGTCCGAAGCGCTGTATTATAGCGGTACTTAATGCTCTTATCGGGACATATTAGAAATGTTGTGTTATTGCTGCTTATTTATGATTTATAAAGTTGAAGGAATTTCCCTCTTTTGTATATTTCGTAATCAGAGCCAATGCAGTATAGCACGTTTTAAAGGAGTTTTATTTATATATGATCATCAGCCGAATTGTATGCACTTTACAAAAAAATTATTTCATTGTAAACATTTACAAATGTTGACATTTATGAAGAAATTGTGTTTTATGATATTTTCGTTCCTACTAGCTTCAGCTTTACATCTGCAAACAACCGCTAGATTGTTTGTGACCAAAATTAATTGAAAAATCATACCATGATAATATTATAGAGTCTTAGATAATACAGCATTAGAGTTGATTTATGTTTGGGGGTTGATTTATGTTTTGGGGGTTGATTTATGTTTGGGAGTTGATTTATGTTTACAAAAAAATTATTTCATTGTAAACATTTACAAATGTTGACATTTATGAAGAAATTGTGTTTTATGATATTTTCGTTCCTACTAGCTTCAGCTTTACATCTGCAAACAACCGCTAGATTGTTTGTGACCAAAATTAATTGAAAAATCATACCATGATAATATTATAGAGTCTTAGATAATACAGCATTAGAGTTGATTTATGTTTGGGGGTTGATTTATGTTTTGGGGGTTGATTTATGTTTGGGAGTTGATTTATGTTTGGGGGTTGATTTATGTTTGGGGGTTGGGGTCTTATGGCCTTATTCAGTGGTACTTGTGTAATGTGTTTAGATCTGAGATAACAATATAACGAAAACTCACATATTAAGAAATATCTCGCACACTTGGAAGCCCAGCATTTCATTTGCCTAGAATGTGATGGAAAATGGGAATGCCGAAATGAGATTAAAAATATATTAATATTGAAGAATATGTTTAAATAGCTTGGTTACATTCAAGATTCTTGTCATCCTTTTATCCGTATATGGTATTCCTAGATTCCATGGCATTACAGCTTATTGAAATGTAAGACCACGAAACTTGAAAACATGTCCATTTGCTTTCATGCATGGCATCATGTAGCCTGATACAAGTAGCCTGAGATTTGAACTGTTATCAAGAACAATTAATGCAATTTTTGGGTACTGAATACTCAAGTATCACCAATCAGGTGAAATTTTCACTTATTTTTCTTTCTGTTTGACATTTTGTTAACATTATTGTCATTTTCATCATGAGTTCATTTCATTTGGTTCACATTTGAGATATTTTTATATTATTTTGGGGTATGGTGTCAGAGACAATGGACTATTGAAATGATGGAAATCATTGCTACCTGCATAAAACCAGATTCATGAAACATAGAGCATGTGATTTAGATGTGTTTTTTACTATCACAAGACTACCACGTTGACATGTGCTCTCTGCTTGATGAATCTGGTTTTTTCCGGTTTTGCTGCACAACCATCAAACATGGCTGCCATTTCAGTAAATAAATAAAGACACTTTTAAATGAGCTTTATCTCAGAAACTACTTAGTGAAAATGAAATTAAAACAATTGGCTGAAAGCATTCTAGGTAAACAGGGTTTTCAACTTATTACAGGTGATGCCAATTCACCATTATATATGGTCATATTGCCAAAAATGGATATACACTTTTTTCAACAGCTAATTAACATAATTGACACAATTTTACAAAATACATTTTGGAATAAGGACAATCTGCCATTAGATGTAGCTGTGATTACAAAAAAAGAAACCTGTTTAATTAAGAACTTCTAAAATATCATATCACAAACTTTGAGTAAATTTAATACATTAATTATAAATTTAGACCATGTCCCCATGGTCTTGGAGAAATCCAGGACAGAATGCTGATTGTATAATTGAATTGGCTTGTTCCTTTGATGTCAAGATATATATACACTGTATATATATATATATATATATATATATATATATATATATATATATATATATATATATATATATATATATATATATATATATATATATATATATATATATATATATATATTCAAGAAATGTAGAGAAATAAATATCACAAACATTAATAATTAATATTTCATGGAGATAGATGTAACATACACTTAAGTCTCATTATAATGCCATTCATAATAATACAATTCCAGGTAAAAACATGGTAATGCTGTGGACCCTGTGGTCATAGCCAAACCAGAGTAATTTAATTGATGCATCATAATTTACATTGAAAGAAACTTCAAGAAATTCTAATTATGTGTTCTTTTCTTTTTAAAACATTTTTTACCAAATTAAATTCAGAAATACCATGAAGTGATTTTTATTTGTTTGTTTACATAAACTAAATTGATTACTTTTAATTTGAATCACCCTTTGTTTATTCCTCACCCATCCATCCTAACCCTAATGACACCAGATGCATACAATTAATAAATTGATGGTTATTCCCAGTATACTGTGCCAAGGTACATAATGCTGCTGGTAGTTATGGACTCCTGTTTTCATATAAGGACCCCTGCACTCACTCATGGACACCTGCAATCACACACACACACACACACATATATATATATATATATATATACAGAGAGAGAGAGAGAGAGAGAGAGAGAGAGAGAGGGGGGGGGGGGAACGGTAACTATACACCAGATGTAACAGAAAGTGGTGTCCCTGGATTCTGTAAGAGAATGCTTGATAATAGTAGGCAGAACTTATATTTAATACAAATACATGTAATACTATTATACATGTTAGGAAATTTGTAAATCATACTCCATGTGGATTCAAACCCAGGTCCTTGGGTATTTAGCATCCATCACGTTGCCTGCACACACTGGCCCACATTCCATAAGAACAATAAGTGATGCAACTGAATCATGTTACGTGCACTCGTGCATAGCAGACACAATTGCAAGATGACCTAGTAATTAGTTCTCATCTATCTACACAGTTATTCTGGATTCCTTTGAAAGAAATCAAGGCATAGACTTATTTAATTAATTCCATTACTTACTACCGTGTAAAAAGAAAATTAAGACACAACTTTAGAACCAGGATGAGGGTCAAGTACTGTATTATTACAGTACTATTAATGATGATGATGACAAAATATTTTATTTGATGCAAGATATTTGTACAAAAAAAACATTTTAAAAGGTGAACCTGTGTACAGAAGTTATCTTTATAGTTTTTTTTTCCCATCATGGTGGCTGCTTATTGATAGGTTTAACTGTATTGTATGGCTGTGTTGAAGAACAACGATTTCCAGATGTGCAGACCCTGACATGTATTCTTCATTATATATTATGAATCTGGGAGATTGTAATTTTATTAGTGATGTATTTGACAATAAATTTAACAGTACCCATTATGAATGACATTTTATTACAGCTTTCCTTTATCTTTATATAATTTTATTCATTTTTTACTGCTCTGGGAGCCTAGTGGTATAAGCATCTGCCTCAGATGTGGGAGGTCACAGGTTTGAGCCTCAGCTGAGTCATACAAGAGACTTATAAAAATGGTTCCAACAGATGCCTCACCTCACCAAGCGCTCAGCATTAAGACATTAGAGTTAGGACTTGTTGGCTTGGTGTCAGGTTAATGTGACTGGGTGGGACATCATGCCATATGTCTGCAGCATGAAGTCCCTGTGCTAGACATCACAGTTTTTGAAACATACATATCTGTTAACATATGTATGTTAGATTGAAGTAGATATGTAAACATGACATTTAGGCTGATTGTAATGTCATCAGGTGATTGTAATGTTTTCTGTTTTGCATTGTTTTTGTATAGGATTTTTGTTTTTATAATAAATAATATATGTAAAATTGGCATGAGATCTACACAATATAATAGATTGATACAACAGTGGGTTGAACTATCAACATAAACTAATTTTTTTTTCATGTTTATAGAGATTGGATGCACTTACTTGACATAGAGATGATGAATAGATTACAGATGATTAGGTTTTGATATATATTGATCAGGTGAGCTAGGTACAAGAGAATTTAGCACCTGTACTTAGAATCACAAGAAGGTAAATAATATTTGTCCACTTCTAGGTCTTATTGATAACTTTAACATACACCCAAATTTTATTCTACTATCCCAATTATAAATATGGCCTACATTCTTGTGATTGGGGACACCTTGCAAAGTTTATATCAGTTTAAACTAGATTTAGTTGTAGAGATTGCTCTATATTGTTTCCTCTACTAAACTGATGTTCAGAATTGTTGAGACATTCATCAAGGTTTAACATCGTTGAGTAGACACATAAGGCTGAGTATACACCATGCTATTCATATATTCATTTTCTAGACTGCATTCATTTTCAAGCATTTAATTCTTTGAGATCTACAGCATTGCTTCACCATAAGGTTCTTTATTATAGTGTCTGTTATGCAGTAGGTATAGTCATTGTTTACATTCCTTCATGATCTACTTCATTATAACACTTTCTCACTGTCAGGTTTTCTACTCCTAGACACCCATTTACAATGTTGTCAGGATGAAATATTGTGTATATATACTGTACTTCATTATAACACTTTCTCACTGTCAGGTTTTCTACTCCTAGACTCCCATTTACAATGTTGTCAGGATGAAATACTGTGTATATATACTGTACTTTATTATAACACTATACGGTAGCTTACATTAGGCTTCCATTTATAAGGAGGAAATCCTGTATAATCAGATTAATATCAAACTTGATCATTGCTGAAGCAAAACTCTTTTTGTGCTATAATTAAAGCAACTTCCATAATTGCAAGACTCAGTGTAAATTGAATTTTTTATACATGTACTGTACAGGATAATTATACATGTAAGGGAAAAAATAATTATAGATGATACTATACAAAAAAATTGTACTCAATACTGTACAAGATAATTATACACGTAAGGGACAAGATAATTATAAAAGATCATGTACAAAAAAATTGTACTCAATACTCTACAAGATAATTAAACATGTAAGGGACGAGATAATTATAATTGATACTGTTCAAGAAAATTGTACACAATACTGTACAATATAATTACACATGATACTGTACATGTACAAGGTAATTCTGTATGTACTGTACAAGATAATACATTTACTGTACAAGATAATTATACACATAAGGGACAAGATAATTATAAATGATACTGTACAAGAAAATTGTACACAATACTGTACAAGATAATTACACATATAAGGGACAAGATAATTATAAATGATACTGTACAAGAAAATTCTATACAATACTATACAATATAATTATACATGTACTGTACAACTTAATTATACATAATACTGTACAAGATAATTATACATGATACTGTACAAGATAAGTATGCATGTACTGTACAAGATAATACATTTACTGTTCAAGATAATTAAGCATGATACTTACAAAATAATTGTACATGTACAGGATAATTTACTTGTACTGTACAATATAATGATACGTGTACTGTACAAGATAATTATGCATGATGGCATTATTGCAGAGGTATGGTAAATTTGATATTCTCAATGCATACCAGAGAAAATATGAAGAAAAAAATGACTATAAAGATTTGCTTGTGTTAAATTGCTCTATGTCCAAACATTCCCAGGTCAGACATTTTATTGTCAGTATATACATGCATTGTCCAGGAACAAATGTACATCACTTCCAGGGGGCCCCGATTGGCCGAGTGGTCGAAAGAAAGCTTGCCAGTAGCTTCTCATGGGTTGGTGTTTTTTTCCGGGGGTTTTCCCAGGTTCTTCCTTCACCAATAATACTGGCCGCCATGTATAGCCTATCTTGTACTGAAAAATGGCGTTAAACCCTAAAATCAATCAAAACACCACTTCAAACTACCTTCTCTCCAGTAGACCTTCTGAATATATTTGCAGATTTTTTATGTGACAAGGTAAGAGATAAGCCTGACAACACATTTTCATTTGACTTGTCATCACCATACAGTTGCGATACAGAATTTCAGCAGCAACACTTAGCATCATTTGAACCTGTCTCTATGGATTTAGTATGTACACTCATGATGAAGATTGCACCAAAGTCATGTAAACTTGATCTAATTCCAACATCACTGCTGCTTGAGTGCTTAGATCCAATATTGCCTTCACCAACTGATGTTATTAATACCTCTCTCTCATCCGGGGAATTCCCATCATTTTTCAAAATTGCCATTGAAAAGCCTCTGCTGAGGAAAACAACATTCAACATTCAACATTCTGAATTCAAACAGTCTTTTTAGGAATGTACAGTCTGCATATTTTCCCTGCCACAGTACTGAAACTAATCTTCTGAAAGTAGTTATGAACATTCTTTCTGCTTTGGATAGCAGAAAGATTAGTCTTCACCTTCCTTGATTTGTCTGCAGCATTTGACACAATATACCATCAAATATTACTTCTCTGTTTCCAGTGTGTATTTGGCATTCACAATACAGCCTGATAGTTCAAGTCCTACTCAGTCAACAGGGCACAAATTGTGTCTACAAATGGAATACACTCCAGCCCAGTTGATCTATGTTGTGGTGTTCCACAGGGGTCTGTTCTTGGACCAGTTCGCTTCATTCTATACACTCAGCCACTCTCAAATGTCAGATCATCATCCACTGTCTCACCAATTGTATGCTGATGACACCCAAATATACATATCTATCCACCCAACTGAAGTTAATGCTACCATCCAAGAAGTAGAGAAGTTTATTTCTGCTTTGAAATCATGGATGACATGTAACAAGCTGCAGATGAATGATGATAAAACTAAGGCCATTCTATGCACAACACAAAGACTTTCTCTCGTGGGTCGGTGGTTCTTTCCGGGGGCTTTTCCGGGTTCTTCCTTCACCAATAATACTAGCCGCCATGTATAGCCTATCGTGTGCTGAAAAATGGCATTAAACCCTACAACAACAACAATAACAAAGACTTTCTCATTCACATCTTTTACCTTAAACTAAAAATATCAGCAGCACGAACATTAAATTCACACAGTCAGTAGGAAACTTACCGTAGGTGTTACTCTGGACAGTCACACAATGCACCAACATGTTATGAACATATGCAAAGCTGCATATCTTGAGCTGAGATGTGTCATCACCATTCACAAATGTCATTCAGCTGATGCCACTAAAACACTTGTGTGTTCATTAGTACTTTTAAGTCATGACTATTGTAACTCAGTTATGTCTGGTTCATCTTAATATCTACTCCAGAAACTTTAAAAAATTCAAAGCATAGCTGCTTGGATCATCTTTAGAGTACCACAATTGAGCACATCTCCCCGCTGCTCTGTACCCTACACTGGATATCCATTTGATCCAGAATCAATTGCAAAATTTGTTCTCTGTGTTCTGTTTCACTGACAGACTCTAGTCCAACATGCCTATCTGGCCTCACCCATGTGTACACACCAGCAAGATACTTATGCTCCTCTTCTGACAGTCATATTACTCATTATTCCTATGATGAAAATGAATTCATATGGACAATGTTCTTTTGCATACGTGCGCTATACAAAGTCCACATTATTTATTATATAAAAAAGGTTTTTGTTAGTACACTAGAACCTGACTTAAAAGACCAACCATTTTGGCAAAAATCATATCTTAGGTCAGGTGGTCTCCCAAAAGTTCAGTCTTTCAGGACAGGTTCTACTGTATTAGATCAATGTTTTTGGGACCAACATACATTGTTTATCTGCAGAGGATGTAGGGTAATAATGGATCTGGTCTCTTTTTATATTATTTGCTTTGAAAATGATTTGCTAATTGTTTTTTATTACTCATACTTGTGAATTGTTAACAAGACAGTACAGTTTCATCAGTTTTGTGTGTATGTAAACACTTTTATTGCAAAATTCAGACTGTACCCTTGTAAAATGACTACAGTTTGTATAAGTACTATATAACTAAACTTTTACCTGTATAATTGTAATAGTTACACACACACACACACACACACACACACACACACACACACACACACAGTTTTATATATGAACATGCAGTGTTTACATGCTTATATGGTGGATCATGGTCTATTGATTATTTCTGAGAAACTGCTTGTACCATGATGCGTGAGGTCATGCATCATGGTCTGTGTAGATTATTCCTAACACACTGCATGGATCAAGATGTGTAAGTGCATAATGCACTGGCAGATCCAGTGTAATCCAAAATAAAGCCATGTATCCATTCTCTACACACACACTTTTCCAAGTGATAAATATATGTTAGAATTTCCTAAATTATTTTATTAACTACGAAATTACTTGTAAAATTTATCCTTATGAGCAAATTAATTCAAATTTAACTTTAACTACCCTACCCTTTATTTTAAGCACTTTATACCTATTAAAAGATATTCAAATTTCCCTACAACTGGTCACTAATTTCAATGCATATAATTTATTTTAAGAAGGTTTACAAACACATAATCCAACTGTCAATGTCATACTGACTTATTTCGTTTCAATTTCTCATCAAGCGCTGTAACTTGACACTATTGCATTTCAGCAGCTGCTGATAATACCGTATTTGCCCAAATTCCTGCCTCTAAATTGAACAGTGACTAAAGAAGTACTCCTTTATCATAGATATAGTATGATTAAATTTATGGAGAGAATTTAACTTTTTTTTATACAAATATATCTTATCTTAAAACTTATATAAATACCATAGCACCTGAAATCACTAGATTTAGCCCTATTAATTAAAAACTGTCTGGTCCTGTCCTTCCCACCTCATTTCATACAGGCATATATATACATGAATTTTAAAGTTGCATATTTTTTCGCATGTTATTATTTAGTGAGAGGAGAGATTTAATTATATACAGTATCATTTGTGAAATTTTAAAATTTGCAAATTGGTGAAGTTGATAGATATGTCATTGTGAATGGATGCTGCTGGGAACATGATAGGGAATTAATAACTACAAAAGAATTATTCTTGTAACTTAATGAATTTGCATTGAAAAAATAGAAAATAAGTAATTGATAATACATTTATGATTAAATCTTGATGATTTTCTACTTATGCTGCCGGTGCTATTGATTAAGGTCTTTACAGTGAATTCCCACATGTTCAAATAACACTCTCTAGATATATTGAAAGCACTGAGAATGAAATCAATAATGGTCTGTTTTCTGGGATATATACAGCAGGAAGAGAACATAGGTTGTTGTCAGGATGGCGAGTCAAATTTACTGGAGTCCTGTTTGGTTGTATTGCCATCCCTCAATGAAATCCCTGGCACAACAGATAGTGGAGACATGTGAACGACTTTGCCATGCTTCAATTTCAGCTGAGGCTACAAATAACAGTGTAAGAACAATGTTTTATTTTCTCACATAATATAATAACAATTCTTACTGAGAATTGCCTCTTTAATGAATATTAAATGAATGGTCATTATCCCATTATCCAAAAATGAATCTAGTCTCCCTTCAGATACTAAATTACTGATAACATAATTGTCTTTTTTTTTCAGAAAGTTCTGGTTCAGAAATTGAAAGCTCCATAATGATATCAGGTCTCTTGTATAGACTCAAAGCTGTTGTGAGAATTACATAAAGAAAATGCCTTTAATTCAGAAATACCCTGAATGGCCATTATACACAATATCCCCTGAATGGTCATTATATACAGGTATCCACTCATTGACCACTGTACACAGATACCCTTGTATAGCCATTTTATACAGGTATCACCTTTATGGTCATTATATACAGGTATCCCCCAATGACCACTGTACACAGGTACCCATGAATGGCCATTATCCACTTGTCCACAGTAATACATCAAATATCCATTATACACAGGTAGATACTGAATAATCATTATACTGAGTAATCTCTTGAATGGCCATGATATACAGCTATCTCCAGAATGGTCATTATACACAGGTAACCCTGAATGTCATTATCCACAGGTAATCTCATTATACATAGATAACCCTGAATCTCTTATACACAAATCATCCTAAATGTTATACACAGGTAACCCTGAATATCATTAAACATGTAACCCTGAAAGGCCATTATAGATAGTAATATTCTAAATGGCCATTATCCACAGCAATCCCTCAAATGACCATTATACACAGGTACCCCTGACTGGCTATTATTTATGGGTATCCCCAGAATGGCCATTATCCACAGTAATCCCTCAGAATGACCATTATACACACATAAACTGAATGTTTATTATATATGGTAATCCTGAAATTTGTTTAAATGGCCATTATGCACAGGTATATACTGAGTAACCATTATACACAGGTAACCCTGTCCATTAACCACAGTAATATCCCCTAATTGGCCATTGTACACTGATTCATCTGTATGAAATATGATTTAAATTTGTATTATCGATGTGAACTTGTTTTGTAAGTGACATCACCAGGTCCTCCAAATTATAAGTGGGATTTTGTTGTTTTAGGGTTTAGTGTAATTTTTTAGCACAAGATAGATTTTTACATGGTGGCCAGTATACCTGGTGGAGGAAAAACACTGGAAAACCCCGGGAAGAACCACCAACCCACAAGAAGCTACTGGTAGGCTTTCTTGCATACCCACATTAGTCATACCTGAGACTCAAACCCATGCCGACAGAGGTGAGATGGTGGCAGTGATCCGGAATGACGAGTGCATTAGACCACTCGGCCACTTGGGGCCCCAAGTGGGATTTTCATAGAAAATTCCAGACTGTATGAAAAGGAAACATAAAGCCCAACTGTTGTAAAACATTTTTGGTAGAAGATCTAGCAGTTCTCCAAGACCACAATACATTTTTTTGTAGTTAATAAAATCAGTCCTGAAATATTATTTCTGTGGCTAATTGGTACAGTAATTGTGTTTTACATTGGCTTGTATCAGTATTATGATAAAACACTCAGACCAGGATCCATGGGAGGTTGAACAAAATGGTGACAAAAATTTATATTGATTTTTTTTTCTTTATCAATTTTGTTGACCCTAATCATTTAACATAGAATGTAGAATATATATGCCAGTCTTATGGCAAATATTCTTAAGCTAAATTAATCACCAGTGTATTGAAGTAGTGTTCAACATATTTGCATCATCAGTTTCAACCTAATTTCTATAATAATGAAATACGGTTCCAGTAAGCCAAAATATGTGATATTGTGATATAAGCAAATTCACTTTATCCTTGGTTAATGTGGTATTGCCAAGGTCACCTTGTACTGGGATACTGTGATATAGGCACATTCACGTTATGCTGGGATAATGTGATATAGCCAAGGTCACCTTGTACTGGAATAATGTGATATTGGCAAGGTCAATTTATACTGCGATACTGTAATATAAGCAAGGTCACTTTATACTGGGATACTGTGATATAGGCAAGGTCACCTTGTACTGGGATACTGTGATATAGCCAAGATCGCCTTATTGTGGGGGAAATTATATGGAAAAATGTAATTCAATTGGTATAATGTGATCTGTGAATATAGTTGTTGTATATCAGTGAGAGCATTTTAATGAGACACTTAACTTGTTATTATTATTATTATTATTATTATTATTATTATTATTATTATTATTATTATTATTAATAATAATAATAATAATTTGTTTGTTTGTTTCTCTGATTAGGATTTTTATCGTAGCGTTAAACAAAATTCAGTCATATCACTACGATGTCTGCAGTGAGGCAGTTTATTGTGATGTCTAACACTGAGGCATCATGCTGCAGACACGTAGCATGATGTCCCACCCAGTCACATTATCCTGACACCAGGCCGACCAGTCCTAACACTAACCTCTTAATGCTGAGCATCAAGCAAGGCAGCTGTTAGTATCATTTTTGTAAGTCTTTGGTATGACTCAGCCTGGGATCAAACCCACGACCTCCCGCATCTACAGCGGACAGCGGATGCTCTAACCACTAGGCCACCGGAGTGGTTATTAATAATAATAATATTAATATTAAACCTTTGGTAGCACACTGTTTTATAACACATACTTCATGGCTGTGGCATGACTTCCAAAATTTTTAAAGTTTACCAGTTTCTTGACGTACTCTCAAGCTATCAATATGAGTTTAATTTAATGCTTTGGCAAAATATGTTTCATTCTTTTAAGAAAAAATTATCAAATCTCTGCTTTTTGTTTATTGTTCAAAGAAATTAGCTCCATAAAAATCTGTGTTAATTTAATTTTTTTTGTAAACCATCAACAATAAAACCATTAAATCTTCTTTGTGTTTGTCTTCATTGCTTCTTGTGTACAATTATTTCTCAGTACAGGGTAAATAATATCATGCCCAACCATCTTTTATAGGAGCCAAGCACTAGACTGTGCAGTGGTCTGATATACACAGCTAAGCATTAGACCCTGCAGTGGTCTGATAAACACAGACAAGCACTAGACTGTGCAGTGGTCTGATATACACAGACAAGCACTAGACTGTGCAGGGGTCTGATATACATAGCCAAGTACTAGACTGTGCAGTGTTCTGATATTCATAGCCAAGCACTAGACTGTGTAGGGGTCTGATATACACAGCCAAGCACTAGACTGCAGTGGTCTGATATACATAGCCAAGTACTAGACTCAGTGCAGTGGTCTGATATACATCGCCAAACACTAGACTGTGCAGTGGTCTGATATACACAGCCAAGTACTAGACTGTGCAGTGGTCTGATATTCATAGCCAAGCATTGACTGTACAGTGGTCTGATATACACAGACAAGCACTAGACTGTGCAGTGGTCTGATATTCATAGCCAAGCACTAGACTGTGTAGGGGTCTGATATACACAGCCAAGCACTAGACTGCAGTGGTCTGATATACATAGCCAAGTACTAGACTCAGTGCAGTGGTCTGATATACATCGCCAAACACTAGACTGTGCAGTGGTCTGATATACTCAGCCAAGTACTAGACTGTGCAGTGGTCTGATATTCATAGCCAAGCATTGACTGTACAGTGGTCTGATATACACAGACAAGCACTAGACTGTGCAGGGTCTGATATACATAGCCAAGTATTAGACTGTGCAGGGGTCTGATATACATAGCCAAGTACTAGACTGTGCAGGGGTCTGATATACATCACCAAGCACTAGACTGTGCAGTGGTCTGATATACACAGCCAAGCACTAGACTGTGCAGTGATCAGATATACAGAGCCAAGTACTAGACTGTGCAGTGGTCTGATATACAGAGCCAAGTACTAGACTGTGCAGGGGTCTGATATACACAGCCAAGCACTAGACTGTGCAGTGGTCTGATATTCATAGCCAAGCATTGACTGTACAGTGGTCTGATATACACAGACAAGCACTAGACTGTGCAGGGGTCTGATATACATGTACATAGCCAAGTACTAGATTCAGTGCAGTGATCTGATATGCATAGCCAAGCACTAGACTGTGCAGTGGTCTGATATACATAGCCAAGCACTAGACTGTGCAGTGATCTGATATACACAGCCAAGTACTAGACTATGCAGTGGTCTGATATACATCATCAAGTACTAGACTGTGCAGTGGTCTGATATACACAGCCAAGCATTGACTGTACAGTGGTCTGATATACACAGCCAAGCACTAGACTGTGCAGTGATTTGATATACATTGCCAAGTACTAGACTATGCAGTGGTCCGATATACATTGCCAAGTACTAGACTCAGTGCAGTGATCTGATATACATCGCCAAACACTAGACTGTGCAGTGGTCTGATGTTTGTTTGTTTGATTAGGATTTTTAACATAACTTTAACAAATTTTCAGTCACATCGTCATATCACTACGATGTCTGCAGCGAGGCAGTTTATAGCGATGTCTAGCACTGGGGCATCATTCCGCAGACATGTAGCATGATGTCCCACCCAGTCACATTATCCTGACACCAGGCTGACCAGTCCTAACACTAACCTCTTAATGCTGAGCATCAAGCAAGGCAGCTGTTAGTACCATTTTTGTAAGTCTTTGGTATGACTTGGCCAGGGATCAAACCCATGACCTCCCGCTTCTGCTAACCACTAGGCCACTGGAGCGGTACAGTAGTCTGATATACACAGCCAAGCACTTGACTGTGCAGTGGTCTGATATACACAGCCAAGCAACAGATAGTACAGTGGTCTGATATACACAGCCAAGCAACAGATAGTACAGTGGTCTGAAAAGTATTTCATCCAAATGCTTAAATTAATTATTTTTTCAGTCTATTTAAAGGGAAACAAATACACAACGAATGACTTCTCATATGCAATGATAATATATTTATAATCTGAATTGACAAAAGTTGTTTTGATCATTGCCATGAACATTTAGTCACACCCACCCACTGATACCCACACCAACACACACATCCATCCACCCACCCACACACACACACACACACACACACCCCAATCAGTTTAAAATCACTGAGATTTCCAAAATGCCATTTGACATTGTAATTCTAAAGTGTTCTGTGTAGCGTTGAACCATGAATAGAACAGAACCATTTAAGGTGATTAAGTGGAGGGATATACTGCTATTATGAAACACACTGCTACCTTTATTTCTACAGTTGTGCAAGGTCATACTCATTCATACAAATTTCAGTGAACACATGGCCATTTTAATTTTTTCTATGCATTTTAGAGAATGACTCAGTTGTGTGTTGTTTTTTTTTTCTTAGATCACTTGTAACCCATTGGGTATTTAATGCATCCGTTAAATTATTTATCTCATTGTGAAATCAATACCCATGAATTTCTGTAATGAATTTTCAGGTTTAAAACTTAGTGTTTAACTTATTTCTGGTAAAATATCAATTCCTTTTGTCTTATAAATCATGTTTCAAAACTGAGTGTCTTGTCAAGAAATTCAGTATTTGGAATTTAATTAAATCTAGGATAAAATGGTTAATAGAAATTAATTAATGTGGTTAATCACCACATGGCACTAAAAAACCAAAATTCACAGTTATTTACATCTTTTGGGTGTATATATTGGTTAATAGAATCACCACATGGCACTAAAAAACCAAAATTCACAGTTATTTACATCTTTTGGGTGTATATATTGGTTAATAGAATCACCACATGGCACTAAAAAACCAAAATTCACAGTTATTTACATCTTTTGGGTGTATATATTGGTTAATAGAATCACCACATGGCACTAAAAAACCAAAATTCACAGTTATTTACATCTTTTGGGTGTATATATTGGTTAATAGAATCACCACATGGCACTAAAAAACCAAAATTCACAGTTATTTACATCTTTTGGGTGTATATATTGGTTAATAGAATCACCACATGGCACTAAAAAACCAAAATTCACAGTTATTTACATCTTTTGGGTGTATATATTGGTTAATAGAATCACCACATGGCACTAAAAAACCAAAATTCACAGTTATTTACATCTTTTGGGTGTATATATTGGTTAATAGAATCACCACATGGCACTAAAAAACCAAAATTCACAGTTATTTACATCTTTTGGGTGTATATATTGGTTAATAGAATCACCACATGGCACTAAAAAACCAAAATTCACAGTTATTTACATCTTTTGGGTGTATATATTGGTTAATAGAATCACCACATGGCACTAAAAAACCAAAATTCACAGTTATTTACATCTTTTGGGTGTATATATTGGTTAATAGAATCACCACATGGCACTAAAAAACCAAAATTCACAGTTATTTACATCTTTTGGGTGTATATATTGGTTAATAGAATCACCACATGGCACTAAAAAACCAAAATTCACAGTTATTTACATCTTTTGGGTGTATATATTGGTTAATAGAATCACCACATGGCACTAAAAAACCAAAATTCACAGTTATTTACATCTTTTGGGTGTATATATTGGTTAATAGAATCACCACATGGCACTAAAAAACCAAAATTCACAGTTATTTACATCTTTTGGGTGTATATATTGGTTAATAGAATCACCACATGGCACTAAAAAACCAAAATTCACAGTTATTTACATCTTTTGGGTGTATATATTGGTTAATAGAATCACCACATGGCACTAAAAAACCAAAATTCACAGTTATTTACATCTTTTGGGTGTATATATTGGTTAATAGAATCACCACATGGCACTAAAAAACCAAAATTCACAGTTATTTACATCTTTTGGGTGTATATATTGGTTAATAGAATCACCACATGGCACTAAAAAACCAAAATTCACAGTTATTTACATCTTTTGGGTGTATATATTGGTTAATAGAATCACCACATGGCACTAAAAAACCAAAATTCACAGTTATTTACATCTTTTGGGTGTATATATTGGTTAATAGAATCACCACATGGCACTAAAAAACCAAAATTCACAGTTATTTACATCTTTTGGGTGTATATATTGGTTAATAGAATCACCACATGGCACTAAAAAACCAAAATTCACAGTTATTTACATCTTTTGGGTGTATATATTGGTTAATAGAATCACCACATGGCACTAAAAAACCAAAATTCACAGTTATTTACATCTTTTGGGTGTATATATTGGTTAATAGAATCACCACATGGCACTAAAAAACCAAAATTCACAGTTATTTACATCTTTTGGGTGTATATATTGGTTAATAGAATCACCACATGGCACTAAAAAACCAAAATTCACAGTTATTTACATCTTTTGGGTGTATATATTGGTTAATAGAATCACCACATGGCACTAAAAAACCAAAATTCACAGTTATTTACATCTTTTGGGTGTATATATTGGTTAATAGAATCACCACATGGCACTAAAAAACCAAAATTCACAGTTATTTACATCTTTTGGGTGTATATATTGGTGTAAACCCTGTTATTATGATTTGTAATAATTGATGCCTCACTGTGCACATTTTTAATAGTATTATTGTAAAGAATACATTGAGAGTAATTGTTGTGTATGCATACTATTTACACTTCAGTTGATAATTGTATTATATATTTATGTATATCATATCATGTACCAAATGCATGGTTCTCTGCAAAAGAAATAAATATTAACTATGTACTTTAACATCTGTTTTAAGCATCCGTCTTTTGTGTCAGAGTTAGTAACTGCATCAGTGAAGGCTGTTGTTCTGCACCCCCTCCCCCATCTTGTATAATTAGATATACAGTATTTTGGCTGGCTTGGATATTACAAGATATACCATACATAACATGATGGCACTTTTTGCATCCTGGCCTTGATGTTATGATGGGATGTCATTGTATTATTATTATTATTATTATTATTATTATTATTATTATTATTATTATTAATAATAATTAACTTTGGACCTCAGTCCTTGTGTGCGACACAGGTGAATCTAAGCACTGTATCGATGTCCTGAGCACCATTGCAAAAATTTGAAAATTGGGGTGAATACTCTTACAATTACAAAGTGAAGGTTGTAAATTAATCTTGGCAATTTAAGTGACATTCAATCAAATGTATTTTAAGAGCAGTAAAATATTACCATCTTCTATTCTAGGTCCCCATTCAAAGCTAATTATTCATTCCTCCAATTATTACTTGAATTAAAAGGAATATGATCCCAGTCAGACTCCATAGCCATAGCCAACTTACAGAATATATTTCTCCTTTATTCTTGGCCTACATGTGTAGTAAATGTATATCCAGATCATATTTGACCCATGTTCAATTTGGTTTCCAGTGTTTACAGACATGGTGATTGGCTTGCTTGGCATATTCTTTTTTGCTGTTGGTCCATTTTCTTCATTTTAGGGTTCCTGCAGCTTTTCAGATTTGTTGATGGGTGAAAAACAAAATTAAAATAAATAAACTCATGACTCAATTCATCAACTGTTATGTTATCGGAATTGAACCAAGTGTTACAGTTTTGTTCACATATTAGTTTTGAAGTCAGTGAATATTTTATCCTCACAGTATTGGACCAGTCATGCAGTATGTGTGAACACATTTTTCTAGATTGACTTTACATCAGAAATAACAAGTCTCATTGAATGAGGCTCTTTGAATGAGATTAGATTTTATGTCTTGGGACAGGGATATTTGTTAAGAATGGTACTTGATTGTAGAAGTAAATTATCACCAGCTCGCACACTATTTTATACTAGTGTTCCAGTCTGACTATCATGTACACAGCAAATTTACTTGGCTTCGAGTAAACATTGCACGTACATATATATTTGTGGACATTTTACACTTTCCTTAAGAAACAATTATGAGAAAATAGAGGAATACGTTTAATTTTGTAAGAGTTGGACGTCTGATGGACATGTGATCGGTTTATCTCTTAGGTCTAAATGGGAAATTTGCAGGTCCTGTATATCGACACAAATCTCAGGAATATGATTAGATTTTTTTTCAGATGTTCAGTGGGATTTTTAAAGTTAATTCCTCTTCTGTCAGGCAGTCATATGCAGCCTTTATATGGATTTTATTTTGCATAATTATTTTTCAGTTGACCCCAGACCTGCAGAGAACAGCATCTAATATAATTATGGAGAGGTCCAGATCTGTGGTGTTCAGAGACACCATCAAGTGGGAGAAGTTTGCCGATGGATTTCCGAATGTTTTTATCGAAGATGTTAAGCAAATGGCAGGGAAAGATGGTAACAGTTTTGTTTGCTAATATTGTCAGTTTTTAAAATATCACATTCTTCTTATTTTGAACTTTACGGGGAACTCGTAGTTTTAAAACCAATATTCATGGGGTGTCAGTATTCACTGGGTACCAGTATTTCTGGAGTAACAGTATTCATGGAGTATGAGTATTTATGGGATATTAGTATTCATGAGGTACCAATTTTTACCACTAAATAAATGGTGTAATGACCAAGAAGGGCATACAAACCAGATTTTAAATTTTTTATATATTTCAGCAAACACATTGATAGTCAGCACTTTGACATTAAGTTTAAGGTCAACTTTTGTAACTGTTTTTAAAATTTTGTAAACATTAATACAAACATATATAAATGGAGTTTTATCTCTAATTATCATAAACATATGAACAGAAACTATATTAATGGATTTTTATCTTTAATTATTATAAACATATTAACAAAAACTATATGAATAGATTTTTATCTCTAATTATTGTAAACATATTAACACAAACTATATGAATGGATTGTTATCTTTAAGTATCGTAAACATATTAACACAAACTATATGAATGGATTGTTATCTTTAATTATTGTAAACATATTAACACAAACTATATGAATAGATTTTTATCTTAATTATTGTAAACATATTAACACAAAATATATGAATGGATTTTTATCTCAAATTATTGTAAACATATTAACACAAACTATATGAATGGATTTTTATCTCAAATTATTGTAAACATATTAACACAAACTATATGAATGGATTTTTATCTTTAATTATCGTACACATATTAACATAAACTATATGAATGGATTTTTATTTCAAATTATTGTAAACATATTAACACAAACTATATGAATGGATTTTTATCTGTATGAACTTATATCTTGCCCTGCATATGCTGTTTGTTGACAGTCATGCATTATCAGCCCACATTGCTAACTACTAGACTGATTTCAATCAGATTTGACATGATTGTCTCCCGGAACATGCTGTATCAAATGCTTCATAGAATATCCTTGCAATTTTTTTGTAGTTAGTAACAAGGTGGAAAATATATCTTAGATATGTATCTCTCTTCAAAAATGGATGTCCGTTACTAATGTACTGTAAATGTAATTTCACAGAAATAACTAAACCAAGACAAATCATGTTTGGCATGTACACTTTTGTGGGAGGTGATCAAGGGTCAAAGATACAATAATGGGAGATATCGTGACGTTTTCGAATACTTTTTGAACCAAGCTTTGTATGTGCATTCCTAGGAAGATAATAACATATGCAGCAATATATATTTTACTGTTTTTGAGTCAAGTTATGGAGGGAGTGGGTCAGGGTTGTAGGGGCTTGGGGCACATGTCAACAAAGCATGGTGATTTACCTTGTTGAACCATGAAAGTTGTTCTAGTTGTGTTTTTAGAAGAATTTGCCAGAAACACTGAACTCAGTATATTTGTTTACTGTGTATGCATATTTGTCTTACAAGCAGATTTAGCAGTCTACAGAACTTTTATGTGAATAGCAATAGACTGTATTCAATTTTTCTGTTTGCAGTTATCTTCCTTGGCAGTTTTCACTCTCCTGAGATTATTTTTGAGCAGCTGTCAGTCCTAATCATGTTTCCAAAGTAAGTACAGTATGCCAGTCTATATTTGCACTTCCTGAAGAAAGAAGAAAGCCAGTTGATTTATGAAGTAGCTCAGTTCAGGGCACTGGGCAGATTTAACCACTTTTCACATTAGTCTTTATTACATAAATATCAGATCTTTTGTGACTGAATGTGCCATCTGGAAGTGTCTTTGTGTCACAGATGCACAATTTGCATGCACCAGCTATTGATTAAAATGAGATTAGTTTTCTCAGACATAGATTTTAGTTACACACACACACACACACACACACACACACACACATATATATATATATATATAAGTATATATATATACTTGCAATGTGCAGTGCCTTGCCCAGCTATATATTGTGCAGTATCTTGCCTGGGTATACTTTGTACAGTACTTTGCCTAGATATACATTTTGCAGTGCCTTGCCCAGGTAAACAATGTGCAGTGCCTTGCCCAAGTGTTCATTTTGACAGCCAACCAGTGCTGATTTCAGGATTTGAACCCATACCATTATAGTTGTGTTTCCAGTGAGCAACCACTGCTCCAGATAGATATACAGAAAATTTAATGAGATGATCTTAAAATTGATTTGTCTCTAGTTTTTATATTCAGTTTACATATGGGCTTGTGAAAATGATGCATAGGGGTGTGAAAATTACTTGGAGAGGTTTGTGAAAATGACTCATAAGTGTTGATAAAAATTACTCATAGGGATTTGTGAAAATGACTGATAGGAGTTTGTAGAGATGACTCATAGGGGTTTGTGAAAATAACTCATAGGTGTTTGTGAAAATGACTCACAGGGGCTTGTGAAATGACTCATAGAGGTTTGTGAAAATGACTCAGAGGTTTGTGAAAATGACTTAGGTGTATGTGAAAAAGACTTGTTGGTGCTTGTGAATTAGCTCATACAGGTTTGTGAAAATGACTCATAGGGGTTTGTAAAAAATGACTCATAAGTGCTTGTGAAAATGACTCGGGGGAGTTTATATAAATGACTCAGGGGTTTGTGAAAATGACTCATATGATAGTGTGCAGATGACTAATATGGGTTTGTGAAAATGAGTCATATGTGCTTGTGAAATGGCTCATAGAGGTTTGTGAAAATAACTTGTAGGGATGTGTGAAAATAACTTGTAGGGATTTGTGAAAATGACTCGTAAGGGTTTGTGAATGACTCATAAGGACTTGTGAAAATGACTCATGGGAGCTTGTATAAATGACTTGTATGAGTTTGTGAAAATGACTCTTAGGTGCTTGTGAAATGACTCATAGGGGCTTGTGAAATTGAGCTCATAAGTGCTTGTGAAAATGAATTCATAGGTGTTCATGAGTGCTTGTGAAAATGAATTCATAGGTGTTCATGAGTGCTTGTGAAAATGAATTCATAGGTGTTCATGAGTGCTTGTGAAAATGAATTCATAGGTGTTCATGAGTGCTTGTGAAAATGAATTCATAGGTGTTCATGAGTGCTTGTGAAATGGCTCATGGAGGTTTATGAGAATGATTTTGTAGGGATTTGTGAAAATGACTCATAGGGGTTTGTCAATGACTCATTGGGGCATGTAAAAGTGACTCGTGGGAGCTTGTGAAAATCACTCATAGGGGCTTGTAAAAGTGATTGAGATTCCTGGTTATGAGTTTCATTACACCATATGCTTTACATGAAGCTGTAAACATTGGTTTCTTACATACAACTTCATAGAAATGCCATACCTGCCTGCATTATACCATATATTTACAGTAAGAAGCTGCAAACATTGGTCTATTTCACAAAGCTTCATAGAAATGTACATACTTACCACCATTGCACCATATGGTTTAAGGGAAGCTGTAAACATTGGTTTCTTCCACACAACTTCATTGAAATGTACTTACTTACCAGCATTACACCATGTTTCATAGGCAACTGTAAGCATTGCTCTCTTACACACAACTTCATAGAAATGTCCATATCTACCTGCATTACACCATATGGTTTATATGAAGCTGTAAATATTGGCCTGTTACCTGATTTCATTGAAATATACATACTTACCTGCATTACACTAAAAGGTTTACACGAAGATGTAAATATTAGTCTGTTTTACACAACTTTATAGAAATGTCCATATTTTACCTGCATGTCTATGATTACCCTAATTGACCCTGTTATTTTTATAACATTACTTGTCATATCTTTTATAACTCGGGGATTAATTTTATTGGTCAAACTATTGGAATAGTATTCATCCTTATTCAAAATACCTACAGAAACCTCATGTAGTAAAAAGATATGACCTTTTGCTCTCAAGGGAGTTAATCTTCCAAATAATTGACAAATACAGAAAAATTTGTTTGACATATGAATAATTTAGTTGATATTCAAAATAAAAGAACATGAACAAGATCAAATTTCTTACATTTTTTTTTAAAGAAAGTATTTCAATAATCATTGGTACTTTTGTTAGAACGTTTTTATTGTATGTGCTGCATTTCAAATATTAGATCTTAAACTGATACTTCCTATAGCATTATCACTGGAGTCAACCTAGGTACTGGCATCAGAATGAGTTCTTATAAGTAATGGCATCAAAATGAGTTCATGTAAGTAATGGCATCAAAATGAGTTTGTATAAGTAATGGCATCAAAATGAGTTTGTATAAGTAATGGCATCAAAATGAGTTCATGTAATTAATGGCATCAAAATAAGTTTGTACAAGTAATGGCATCAAAATGAGCTTGTATAAGTAATGGCATCAAAATGAGTTTGTATAAGTAATGGCATCAAAATGAGTTTGTTTAAATAATGGCATCAAAATGAGTTTGTATAACTAATGGCATCAAAATGAGTTTGTATAAGTAATGGCATCAAAATGAGTTTGTATAAGTAATGGCATCAAAATGAGTTCATGTATGTAATGGCATCAAAATGAGTTCATGTAAGTAATGGCATCAAAATGAGTTTGTATAAGTAATGGCATCAAAATAAGTTTGTATAAGTAATGGCATCAAAATGAGTTTGTATAAGTAATGGCATCAAAATGAGTTCATGTAAGTAAAGGCATCAAAATGAGTTTGTATGAGTAATGGCATCAAAATGAGTTTGTATAAATAATGGCATCAAAATGAGTTCATGTAAGTAAATGCATCAAAATGAGTTTGTATAAGTAATGGCATCAAAATGAGTTCATGTATGTAATGGCATCAAAATGAGTTCATGTAAGTAATGGCATCAAAATAAGTTTGTATAAGTAATGGCATCAAAATGAGTTTGTATAAGTAATGGCATCAAAATGAGTTTGTATAAGTAATGGCATCAAAATGAGTTTGTATAAGTAATGGCATCAAAATGAGTTTGTATAAGTAATAGCATCAAAATGAGTTCATGTATGTAATAGCATCAAAATGAGTTCATGTAAGTAATGGCATCAAAATGAGTTTGTATAAGTAATGGCATCAAAATGAGTTTGTATAAGTAATGGCATCAAAATGAGTTCATGTAAGTAATGGCATCAAAATGAGTTTCTATAAGTAATGGCATCAAAATGAGTTTGTATAAGTAATGGCATCAAAATGAGTTCATGTAAGTCAAGGCATCAAAGTGAGTTTGTATAAGTAATGGCATCAAAATGAGTTAGTATAAATAATGGCATCAAAATGAGTTTGTATAAGTAATGGCATCAAAATGAGTTTGTATAAGTAATGGCATCAAAATGAGTTCATGTAAGTCAAGGCATCAAAGTGAGTTTGTACAAGTAATGGCATCAAAATGAGTTAGTATAAATAATGGCATCAAAATGAGTTCATGTATGTAATGGCATCAAAATGAGTTCTTGTAAGTATTGGCATCAAAATGAGTTTGTATAAGTAATGGCATCAAAATGAGTTTGTATAAGTAATGGCATCAAAATGAGTTCATGTAAGTAATGGCATCAAAATAAGTTTGTACAAGTAATGGCATCAAAATGAGCTTGTATAAGTAATGACATCAAAATGAGTTTGTATAAGTAATGGCATCAAAATGAGTTTGTTTAAGTAATGGCATCAAAATGAGTTTGTATAAGTAATGGCATCAAAATGAGTTTGTATAAGTAATGGCATCAAAATGAGTTTGTATAAGTAATGGCATCAAAATGAGTTCATGTATGTAATGGCATCAAAATGAGTTCATGTAAGTAATGGCATCAAAATGAGTTTGTATAAGTAATGGCATCAAAATAAGTTTGTATAAGTAATGGCATCAAAATGAGTTTGTATAAGTAATGGCATCAAAATGAGTTCATGTAAGTAAAGGCATCAAAATGAGTTTGTATAAGTAATGGCATCAAAATGAGTTTGTATAAATAATGGCATCAAAATGAGTTCATGTAAGTAAATGCATCAAAATGAGTTTGTATAAGTAATGGCATCAAAATGAGTTTGTATAAGTAATGGCATCAAAATGAGTTCATGTATGTAATGGCATCAAAATGAGTTCATGTAAGTAATGGCATCAAAATAAGTTTGTATAAGTAATGGCATAAAAATGAGTTTGTATAAGTAATGGCATCAAAATGAGTTTGTATAAGTAATGGCATCAAAATGAGTTTGTATAAGTAATGGCATCAAAATGAGTTTGTATAAGTAATAGCATCAAAATGAGTTCATGTATGTAATAGCATCAAAATGAGTTCATGTAAGTAATGGCATCAAAATGAGTTTGTATAAGTAATGGCATCAAAATGAGTTTGTATAAGTAATGGCATCAAAATGAGTTCATGTAAGTAATGTCATCAAAATGAGTTTGTATAAGTAATGGCATCAAAATGAGTTTGTATAAGTAATGGCATCAAAGTGAGTTCATGTAAGTAAAGGCATCAAAGTGAGTTTGTATAAGTAATGGCATCAAAATGAGTTAGTATAAATAATGGCATCAAAATGAGTTCATGTATGTAATGGCATCAAAATGAGTTCTTGTAAGTATTGGCATCAAAATGAGTTTGTGTAAGTAATGGCATCAAAATGAATTCATATAAGTAATGGCATCAAAATGAGTTCATATAAGTAATAGTGTATATAATAAGGTGACTAGATGCAAGACATAACTAATATTCTGCTTTTATTGATATTCTTTTTTCCTGCAGATATTTAGCCAGATCTTTCCATTTTATATTGCCCTATTTTCCTACCGGAACGATGGAACGAGTGGACCTGGAGGGACAGATAGCAACAGCAAAGGTGATTCTTACTTACATTTTTTGAACAAGTTTCATCAGCATAAATAAAAATATTCTGATCTTGTGTTCAAGTTGTTCAGCATTAAGAAAACATGCACAAAAATATGTGATCTAGACAAATTGATCACTAGACTCATTATTTCTGGTAAAAACATGAGTTAAACTCAGATATTCCACCATCTATTTGTTGTTTCCATTTCCGCTTCAGCAGTGGTATGGTTCTCATCAGAAGAAAGTGTTAGTAAACATCATTCTTCATCATAAGGCAACAAGAACCACAGGAACATTGTTCTCATATTGTTATAGAATGATTTGCCCAAAGATGTGCGAGTAAAATGCGATTTAAAAGAAACTGTAAAACAAAAGACTTAGAAATAGGGAGGGGTGTTTCTCACTGATGTTATTTATTGTCTTATAATCATATCTACACCCCTAACATATTGCATAAAATGTTATCTAAATTCAAGGGTTGAAGAAACAATCTAATGACAAAATTACTGTTACTTTGTCCATTCATATATTTATGTGGGAGAGAATATAAAAACTACACTATGTGGCTGATAATCTTTTGCAGTGTGATAATTTATCTCAAAGTATATTGTTTAAATATTTGTGAATTTTATTGCAGTTTAATAATTTATCTCAAAGCATGTGGTTTAAATATTTGTGATTTTTATTGCAGTTTAATAATTTATCTCAAATCATGTGGTTTAAATATTTGTGATTTTTATTGCAGTTTAATAATTTATCTCAAAGCATGTGGTTTAAATATTTGTGATTTTTATTGCAGTTTAATAATTTATCTCAAATCATGTGGTTTATATATTTGTGATTTTTATTGAAGTTTAATAATTTATCTCAAAGCGTATGGTTTAAATATTTGTGATTTTTATTGCAGTTTAATAATTTATCTCAAAGCATATGGTTTAAATATTTGTGATTTTTATTGCAGTTTAATAATTTATCTCAAAGCATGTGGTTTAAATATTTGTGATTTTTATTGCAGTTTAATAATTTATCTCAAAGCATGTGGTTTAAATATTTGTGATTTTTATTGCAGTTTGATAATTTATCTCAAATCATGTGGTTTATATATTTGTGATTTTTATTGAAATTTAATAATTTATCTCAAAGCGTATGGTTTAAATATTTGTGATTTTTATTGCAGTTTAATAATTTATCTCAAAGCATATGGTTTAAATAAATGTGATTTTTATTGCAGTTTAATAATTTATCTCAAAGCATGTGTTTTAAATATTTGTGATTTTTATTGAAGTTTAATAATTTATCTCAAAGCGTATGGTTTAAATATTTGTGACTTTTATTGCAGTTTAATAATTTATCTCAAATCATGTGGTTTATGTATTTGTGATTTTTATTGCAGTTTAATAATTTATCTCAAAGTGTATGGTTTAAATATTTGTGATTTTTATTGCAGTTTAATAATTTATCTCAAATCATGTGGTTTATGTATTTGTGATTTTTATTGCAGTTTAATAATTTATCTCAAAGCATATGGTTTAAATATTTGTGATTTTTATTGCAGTTTAATAATTTATCTCAAAGCATGTGGTTTAAATATTTGTGATTTTTATTTTGGTTTAATAATTTATCTCAAAGCATGTGGTTTAAATATTTGTGATTTTTATTGCAGTTTAATAATTTATCTCAAATCATGTGGTTTATATATTTGTGATTTTTATTGAAGTTTAATAATTTATCTCAAAGCGTATGGTTTAAATATTTGTGATTTTTATTGCAGTTTAATAATTTATCTCAAAGCATATGGTTTAAATAAATGTGATTTTTATTGCAGTTTAATAATTTATCTCAAAGCATGTGTTTTAAATATTTGTGATTTTTATTGAAGTTTAATAATTTATCTCAAAGCGTATGGTTTAAATATTTGTGACTTTTATTGCAGTTTAATAATTTATCTCAAATCATGTGGTTTATGTATTTGTGATTTTTATTGCAGTTTAATAATTTATCTCAAAGTGTATGGTTTAAATATTTGTGATTTTTATTGCAGTTTAATAATTTATCTCAAATCATGTGGTTTATATATTTGTGATTTTTATTACAATTTAATAATTTATCTCAAATCATGTGTTTTATATATTTGTGATTTTTATTGCAGTTTAATAATTTATCTCAAAGCAAATGGTTTATATATTTTTGATTTCTATTGCAGTTTAATAATTTATCTCAAAGCATATGCTTTAAATATTTTTGATTTTTATTGCAGTTTAATAATTTATCTCAAAGCAAATGGTTTAAATATTTGTGATTTTTATTGCAGTTTAATAATTTATCTCAAAGCATATGGTTTAAATATTTTTGATTTTTATTGTAGAATTAGGGTAGTTTTGTTTAACTGGTAGTATTTTCTCGATGATAGAGACATTGTATTGCTATCATACATCAAATGTAGGGCACTGTTGAGGAATGGTTTATTTACCATTTAATGAGTGAAATATCAAGTGGAGCCAAATTATGGATTTTGTGATTAAATAGGTCAATCTGTTTCATTAGACAAGAATAATGTTACCATATTGTCAGGTAAATCTGATAAGTTGGATAGAATCAAACAGATATACACCCTCACCTGTGATCCATGATACTGTATTACTGGATTCTGCATGTTGAGAAAATACCACATATTATTCATGAATACTACTCTGGTGGCCTAGTTGTTAGAGCATCCGCCTCAGAAGCGAGAGGTTGTTGGTTGGAACCCGGCCAAATCATACCGAAGACTTACAAAAATGGTACTAACAGGTGCCTCGCTAGGTGCTCAGCAATTAGAGTTAGTGTTAGGACTGGTCAGCCTGGTGTCAGGATAATGTGATGGGGTGGGACATCATGCTACCTGTCTGCGGCTTGATGATCAGTGCTAGACATCACTATAAATTGACTGAAAAATTGTTAAAGCTACGTTAAATATCCTAATCACACGCACTATTCATGAATTTAAATACTGACGGGAGTGTGATGTATTGTTTTGCAAACTTTGAAAATCAATGCTCACAATAGTAAATGAATTCTTATTAGTACACTGACTGATAACATTTCAATGGTGATTATGTTTACACTCATCATTGATTGAAGAACATAGAGAAACAGGAGGAGGATGTGTGTGTGTGCTTTTGGATTTTTAACAAAGCTTTTACAGGACCACAATGGTGGCCACCTAAATGCGCAACATCACAGGCTCAAACCCCAGCCAATCCATAACAATAGACTTATAATAAAGGTACTGACAACTGCCTTGCTAGGCACTCAGCAGTAACTTATTAACCCCTGGATATTTTTGTTATTTTCGCCTGAAAAGTGAGTAGGAAACATATTTTGAGGGCTATTTCTGAATGCATCCTTTTACATCCACTTCCAAGAGATTTCTGGTTAACCTAATGCCTAGTTGTTTTAGAAACATCATTTTTTATTGGATATTCTGCTCGCACTTGAGCAGAAGGGTAAAAGTTGAAGTTTTTTTTGGGGTGCTTAGCAGCCTTTTTTTGTATCCAAACCACTTTTTTTATTCCTTCAGCCCATCTATTTCTACTTTTTGCTAAGGTTCTCCTGTCTATGTGCAGTTCAGACCAGTCTGCCTTTGATGCGAGGGCAAAAAGTCTAAAATCCACACACAAAATTGGATTCTGAAAACGGGAAAAATATTGTGTTCCAAGCATTATGTTTTTAGTTCTGTATTTGTTAAACTAGAAATTCCAGATTATTTTGGTATCGTTGTACAGCTACATCTATCTCCCTTTCTAAAATAGCACCCACTTTAGTGTAAAATACATGACCTTGATGCTACAGACCTCGGAAGTAGGCTGTTACCTCCAGATGCGTAATCAAGGCACTAAGGGTTAACGAGTTAGGAGGTTAGTGTATTACTGGTCGGACTGGTGTCAGGATAATGTGACTGGGTGGGACATCATGCTCCAAATCAGCTGCATGATGCCTCAGTGCTAGACATCAGTGTAAACAACCACACTGCTGACATCATAGCGATATGACTGAAATGTTTTTAAAGCCATGTTAAAAATTCCAAATCACACTCGCACATAGCTATAACAATCTGATTCATATCATTATGATGTCTACAGTGTGGCAGTTTATTGTAATGTTTAGCACTGGGGCATCATGTCACAGACATGTAGCTTAATGTCCCACTATACTGACATGAGGCTGACCAGTCCTTACATTAACCACTTAATGGTGAGCATCAAGCAAGGAAGCTGTTACTACCATTTTTTTTCAAGGTCTTTGGTATGCTAGTCCATTTTAATGCTGCATACTCAGCCAGGCTTTGAACATATGACTTAGCCAAGATTTGAACACATGACCTCCCTCATCCGTGGCAGATTTTGTTACCATTAATGCCACTAAAGGAACAGTGTCATTGATCTGTTAAAATAATATTAAGTCTGAGCAAAACTAAATATTGAGAAGACAAAAACAAGATTCAGCAAATATTTCATTCAAAATATCCCTACCTTTGGAACATTTATAAACTCTGACCCCCACCCCTCACCCCATTATATCTACTGCTACTGCTATAATAGGGGCCCCGAATGGTCTAAAGTGCTGTCCATTACGGATAACTGCCATCTCACCTCTGTCTGCATGGGTTCAAGTCTCAGATTTGGCTAATGTGGGTACGTGAGAAAGCTTGCCAGTAACTTCTCCTGGGTCGGTGATTCTTTCCGGGGTTTTCGTGGTTCTTCCTCCACCATTAATACTGGCTGCCATGTATAGGCTATCTTGTACTGAAAAATGGTGTTAAACCCTACAACAACAACTGCTACAATAACCCCTGCCACCAAGAAAAGGCAATATAGAAAAACTATGTGCTTCCACTGTCTATCATAGACACACTCCAGCATCTAAATTTAGTGGTGGATGTTAACATTTGCTGCAAAGTTTCATCTCAACAAGGGCTGATAATAAGCATGTTCTGTGCATATTTTTTAAAAGAGTTATGGTCCTTGATCATCTTAGTATTTGAATTCTTATGATGATTTAAGTCTGACCATACATAAGGTCCTTGATCAACTTGGAATGGACATACCATTAGGGTATCAAGTTTTGTTTGATTTTAACCAAATTTGCTTCAGATTTATAAAGTCTAGACATGCGAGATGCATACTAGATTTGGTACCTTTTACAGAACTATGGCCCTTAAATAACATAAAGTAAGCACCTCTATGACTTTTGGAATGCTCGAGAACTAATATTGTTTTATTTCCAATCTAACTTATTTTAAAACTTAAACTCATCAAGTTATTGACTAAGTTTTATAATGGCAAGATTTTGACCCTAGTATACACAGTTAATCAGCTTCAGATAGGTAAGTCATTTGCATATTAAACTTGCATTCATATATTATTTCATATCAACAAATGCTTGAATGAGTTTATGAAAATTTACAAAGATATAGGCTTTGAATAACTTTCAGTTGGCGTCATACTAGAACAATGTAGCATTCACACATTTTCAATGTTTAAACCTTGTTCACAAGAAAACCTAAAAAACAACCGACCTTATCAAGATCTCATATCTGATTCATTCATAAAATTTTAATCTTAATTTATAGAGTTCTGGCCCTTAAGTAATTTCGAGCTAATATCATCCCTTACTTCAGTGAACAACTCTGCTAATGGCTGATGATAGCTCTGGTGTTCTTATAATTGTTGTTGTTGTTGTAGGGTTTAACGCCTTTTTTCAGCAGAAG
The DNA here is from genome assembly GCA_029339505.1 of Unio delphinus. Taxonomy (NCBI): domain Eukaryota; kingdom Metazoa; phylum Mollusca; class Bivalvia; order Unionida; family Unionidae; genus Unio; species Unio delphinus. The sequence continues at coordinate 3,281,702 of JAQISU010000028.1, read as the reverse complement.
TTAGGCAATACATGGCGGCCAGTATCAAACGTGGAGGAAGAACCTGGGAAAAGCCCGTAAAGAACCACTGACCTATGAGAAGGTACTGCCAAGCTTTCTCACATACCCATATTGGCTCAACCTGAGACTCGAACCACATTCAGACTATTATTAGATTGCTATTTGCTAAAATCATATTGGTTGAAGAATCTTCAAAAGCTTCAATGATATGAATTCCATGATTATGACAATATTTGGCGTCCACAGCTTGTTGACGACCTTGGGAGGCAAGAGGTGGAGGGCATTAGCCATGTTAGTGGTAATTTACTGTCAACAGCAATGGTGATAATATTTTTTGCATTATTGTTACTCAACACACATTCATAGAACTACATTTTGTATCAATCTGATATATTTTCAGACTTTAGCAACTTTGATGTCAGCTATTCCACTAACAACAAAAGGACCAGCGCAGATTTGTATTTTTGATATCCACGCCTTGCAGGAGAGATTTTATTTCTCAGATAATATTATTCCTAGGTAATTCTTATGTTTAAAATCCTGTCAAACACAAATTATTTAATCAGGTCAGTTTCAACTTGTGCAGTTTGTTGATGTCTGCCATATTTATTACATATGCTGGTTAAATATGCTGATTCATTCACAGCTTGTTGATGATTATACAAACCTTGGAAGGCAAAAAGTGGAGGGCCCAAATAACTTTTTTTATGTTAAAAGCACTGATTTTTGTAAATATCTGATATGCATATTAAAACAGATCATGTATGTCTTTTTATGTATTTAAAATTGTATTCCATGTTTTACATTACAGGTATCTTATGAACATGGTATCTTGAAAATACAGGAAAATATTTTTCTTTCCAAATTAAGTCTGCTTGAGTGTCTCATGTACATCACAGGTGGTTATGTACTCATCAATTAAGAAGAATGGACTTTCCTTAGTGTTATGAGTCAATGCTCTTAAAATAAGTAAAAGAAAAGATTGATGAAAACAAGCTTTGTAAAAATTTAACCAATAATTTATTTCCCATGAATACAAAATGAAAAATGAGAAAAAAGAACTTACAGTATTTAATTCCAAAATAATCCAAGAATAAAAGACACAAATCCTAGTAATAAAAGTCTAGAATAAAACTCAATTCAAGTCATGTAGAAATCCAAAATTAAAGATGATGATGTATCTGTTTTGGTCATTGAAGTGCTGATGTGTCAAAAGTCTCTTTCTGAATCACAGAAATATTATTCGAGGTTTGAATTTAGTATAAATTCTGAGGAGTATCTTAATCCAAGAATTTTGTCAGGGCACTTTTGTATTTCCAGAGAAAATAATCACTTGAATTCAGTAATTGAAGAAAATAAAATCATCCCAAACTGGACCCAACATAATACTAGATAAAGTGCTAGATGTTAAAGCACAACTGATAAAATGGCCACAGCCACAAGATAGTATAGTTCTCTGCTTGACATCAGATCATATTTAGCAGTTTCTAGAAACAACCATTACCTAATGGAAAAAAACGTTCTAGAATGATCTTAATGAGCCTTGTTTACTTACAACACAATAACCTATTAAATTCACATGGGAAGATAACTCTAAAACCCTGACCCTGATCAATATATTTACCACTTCTTGTTTACCTGAATAATAATTCAGTTAATGAGCTCATATATAGAGAGAATAATGAAGCTATTTTTAATTGTTAATATAAATTAACTTTTTTTAAAAATTTAAGTCAATCAGATCAAACAAAAATGAACTAAATTTTGGACAAAGTCAAGTCCAGTAAACAATGTTACAATACAGTAACATGTTATGAAATTCAAAAAAAAATAAAACTAAGAGAGAAACAGATTTTTATTTAAAAAAACTCTACTTAGATTCATTGACATTTTTTTGTTTGAAGAGTGTTAGTTTCTTCATGTAGTATAACCTACATTGCTCCATTATTTGTAGATTGGAGACTGCCATACCATTACTTTTATCAGCAGTTGAAAAGCTTGATGACAAAAGCCAGATTGTGTTTGCTTTCCCAGATGATGGAGCTTTCAAACGATTTCACTGTTTCTTTCCTGAAGACAGCACAATTACTTGTGTAAAAATCCGTGATGGCAAAAAGCGCATTGTGAAAGTTAAAGATGGTAACATGCATAGTATTTGTATTGATTATCTATTTTCATTTCAATTCAATGTTTAAAACACAAGTGAAAATTTTAATTTATCTTAATTTTTAAGCCTCAGATATTGCAAATTTGACATCCTCAACTGCCCTATGGAACAGCAAAATAAGTTTTAAAACAATATCGAAAGATCTTTTTGGAGGTATCTTGACACAGACAAAAAATATACTTTTATTCCTTGCAACAACATTTAAAAGGATTAAATATATTGCGACCATGTACACTAACTTTGAAAAGAAGATATTAACATTAGCAATGATAATTTGGATTTTGGAAAGACTGCAATGACATTTCAACTTTACTTTGATCACCACAATCTCTGCAATTTAATTCTGAATGAAACTGAAGTCATGTAATTATTACCTATTCAATTGTCCTTGGAATTTCTTACAATTTAGTTTAATAATTTCAACTTAGTAAGCCATTGCTTTAGTACATACACATTCCAAGCCCATATTATTAGTAAGCCATTGCTTTAGTACATACACATTCCAAACCCATATCAGTGCCATGGTACAAAACATAATAAACTACAAGCCATGCAGTTTTAAATGTTATTGCTATCATAACTTGATAGCCTACTAAGATTTTACATATCGTGGTTATCATAATTGGATGTCCTAGTAATATAAGTCTTGAATAAAACTCAATTCAAGTCCTGTAGAGATCCAAAATTAAAGATGATGATGTATCTGTTTTGGTCATTGAAGTGCTGATGTATCAAAAGTCTCTTTTTGTCTTAATTAGATTATGCACACATTGTTGTTATCATAATTGGATGTCCTAATTATTCACACATTATTGTTATCATAATTGGATGTCCTAATTATGCACACATTGTTGTTATCATAGTCAGATATCCTAGTAGATTATGCACACATTGTTGTTATCATAGTCAGTTATCCTAGTAGATTATGCACACATTGTTGTTATCATAGATATCCTAGTAATTAGATTATGCACACGTTGTTATCATAATTGTATGTCCTAATTATGCACACATTGTTGTTATCATAGTCAGATATCATAGTAGATTATGCACACATTGTTGTTATCATAATTGGATGTCCAGATTGGAATTTTCAAGCACAAAGAGCAATTTATTAATTCATGTACTTATTTGTAACTTAGTGGATTTGTTTTAAAAGATCCTTATTAGCATGATTATTAGACAAACAAATGCAATTTGGTAAAAATATTGATATTTATATGTAGATAACATGAATACACTTTTAAGCTGGTAAAGCAAGTTTTCATTCTTACATATACATGTACTTACATTTTTTGGAATGATTTTTTAATTTCAAAAACCTTGGTAGTGCCACTGGCAGATTTTAGAGGGTTTGCTCACTGTCATATCCCTACTTCCTCTTTCCTCATGTCTAGTTCAGAGCATTTCTAAATGATAGACGTATTTGGCTATGATCAGTAAAACACCCCCCCCCCCCTGTTGATCAGTAAAACACCCCCCCCCCCCCCCCCCCGTTATCCAATCAAACTCCTGAAAATGTGAAAATCTTATATCCATGTCTGAGGCACATTTGAGTAAGTACCACTTGCGACTGACATGAAATGTATTATACTTGTATTTATTCATGTAAAAATGACTTAATTAGAATTTCATGCAATTGTAAGCAATTTTGCACTTTTAAATTTTTAAAATTCTGTTGGACTTTTACCTTTTGGTATCCAGTGGGGGTTAATGTGTTTTACAAACACATGGATCATTTAATCTTATTACAGTTGTAACAGTATAGGTTTCAGATTGTAGTCAGTGTTCAGATTTTATGTTTAAATTTAGTTTTTGATACACATGGACTACTCACCATATGAATTGCTTACACCTCATATGCATGGGCCACATGTCTTATGCATGGGCCACATGTCATATGCATGGGCAACATGTCATATGCATGGGCAACATGTCATATGCATGGGCCACATGTCATATGCATGGGCCACATGTCATATGCATGGGCCACATGTCATATGCATGGGCAACATGTCATATGCATGGGCAACATGTCATATGCATCAGATGCAGGCGAGACAAAAATTAATGCAGAAAACTTATATTGTTGTTTTCTTTAAGGTAATCCTCAGGGTAAACATGTTGTCATTGTTGATGATCTGATACAGACAGGAGGCACGCTGAAAGAGTGTGGAAAGGTAACACAATTATATATTACTTAGCACCAAGGCCATAAAATGTTAACTGTCCAAGAGTCACATCAAGTCACATTTTGACATATTTGTCAATCAGTCACACAATTTTTTCTCCTTGATAAATGTTGATAAACGTAATGGTCAGTTTTTGTCAGTTTTGGTCAACTTTATTCTGAGTTAGTGTGCAATGAAACAAAAATGTATTAAGAGTTGAATGGCAGACCTGGTCCCAATGAATTTAATATAGTTTATGATAGTCCGTTTAATACAAATATACAAATAAATAACTAAAACCCTTTACCTCATTCATTCTGTCGCTGTATACGCAATTGACATAAATATACCAAAACCTCACTAAGTGTGGTGTGCTATGAATAGAACACCTCTTACCTGTTATATTCTATACATATAGGCCTGCTACTGAAATGTACAGCAGTGTAGTATATATTAAAATCTAACATCAATTTTAATCATTTTACCTTTTTGGAACCCATTTATTATTTGTAGAAAGGTTAAAAAGCAAACTCTGATTTGAGAAATTATTTTTCACATGACTCATAATCTTGAGAGAATTTGTTCACCATTAAGTCAATGAAAGAGTGTGACCAACATTAGCCGACATTTCTCAATCTACCAGGTCTTAGTCTATCTCTGCATCACAAAATTATAAAAATTCAGTGTTTCCTACATAAGACTTCCTGAAGTTCATAGTCGTAAATCTATTATTCAGACCCAAACTGTGTACTGAACAAAAACCACGATTGCAATTTTTAGAGAATGGAGACTCCATCTCAGTTACATTAAATAGCAAATTATGACTAAATAAATAAATAAATAAATAAATAAATAGTTACCACATGATGTGATGCAGGTTGCAAGTTTTTTTTAAAACCTTAATGCCTGTAGTAGCTAACGGAGGGGTTCTCCCCACAGGTGGTACTACGAAAACCAGCTTAAAATAGCTGATGTTCACAGTAGGCATCCAGACGTATGCTTCCATGCAAGTGGTGTAGAGGCAATCCAATATGCTTACATGCTAAGCTTGTAGTGGTGTCCAGTAACACTTTAATGAGAAAGAGATAGAGGTATCCAAAGGTGCTGACAAGAGGTAAAATGTTAGCAGATAATGAAGTGCCATATTTATTCTAGCAGACCTGACAATGGTTAACCCATTTTATCCTGAATATGATTACAATCGTAATACCTCATTCTATCCTGAATACACCTGTGGTTGTAGTATTCCATTTTATCCTGAATGCGACGCTGGTCGCACTCTACTATGCATGTGTGTTGTGTCTCTAGAAACACGTATTATAGATCACAAATATTTGTGTACTTTTTCACCAACACTGGAAATGGATAAAGCACACATGCACAGCAGTGAGGGTATCGACATTGAAGTTGATGATTTGGATGATTCTGATGATAATATCGACTTAAATGATGGGTTATAATTGAATCCAGTTGATGAAAGAGATGATGCATGCCTTCATGCACTTTTTGACAATGATTCGGAGAATGAAGCTGACTTTAAGGCTTTTCAGAAGATATGGGCCAAGGATGATTTTTCATATCGATTGCAGCCATGATTTAAATTGATAGAATCTTATTACTGACATAGTGATGAAGTGGACTTCAAAATTTGGAAAAGTATTGTTCTGATTAATTACCTTTATCTTATTGAAAGATTTCTAGGTTTAATTTGTGACTTGTTTTCATGAGAAATTGCTCGCTGAAGTACATGTTCTAGAGTGTGAAGTAAAAAAATTGGTCCAGGTGTTTTGTTGTCCAATTTTAGTATAATTATTATAACTCTTGAATTATTGTGCTAGAAACTTCAAATTTGGGCCAAAATGCTAGAAATACAATTATCTTTATTTTATTAACATTGTATTAGGAGCATTTCATTCATCTTCATGAACAACAGATTTACTAATCATAATGGTAAGTTTTTAACAAAAGAAATCTTTTCTTTCAAGTCATATTTAATTATAACCATGAGCATGTACATAGATAAATGATAACAAAACATATATCACTGTGTTGTAAATTTATTACCTTTTCAAAAATACCTAGTTTTAAATACTTCAAAAAAAGAAAAAACAATATTACAAATATCTGGTAAACATGGTGAAGGTCATCATAATTTATACTGCTCCATTTTACAACAACATATTTAGAATTTCTTCTCGGGAATTGGGCACTGCAGCTGAAATTGGTAAACATGATAAAATTGGTTAAAAGAAATCATAAGCAGTTAGTAACCAATATTTCTGTGTTGGTCACTTGGCATACCCTTCAAGTTATATCTGGTAATCATTATAAATCCAATTTTGTTACTTTAAAAAGTTTAACAATGACATTTTTCTCACTGAATTAAACAAGACAACATTATGAACCCATATTTTGTTAATTAGATCATGACAGCATTATAAATCTACCTTGTTAATTAGATCAAGACAACATTATGAATCCTTACCTTGTTAATTAGATCAAGACAACATTATGAATCCTTACCTTGTTAATTAGATCAAGACAACATTATAAATCTACCTTGTTAATTAGATCAAGACAACATTATGAATCCTTACCTTGTTAATTAGATCAAGACAACATTATGAATCCTTACCTTGTTAATTAAATCAAGACAACATTATAAATCTACCTTGTTAATTAGATCAAGACAACATTATGAATCCTTACCTTGTTGTTTAGATCAAGACAACATTATGAATCTACCTTGTTGGTTAAATGAGGACAACATTATCAACACTTACCTTGTTGATTAAATCAGTATATTATGAATTCTTACCTTGTTGGTTAGATCAGGACAAATATCACAAACATTTCTGATGCTTATTCCACTTTGAATGTGATCTCTATATGGACAACGATAACTCGCTCTTTTTAATAATAATAAAACGCTTTTTAAAATATTCATTACCTGTTAATAAATATTTGTAAGAACAACACAAAACAACATTACATTATCTTTGCTCTTTGCTATTAATGTTTTTATTCAATGTGCCTGAATCAACCTATCATATTACATTGTTCCAGGCCTTGTTGGAAAAAGGAGCAACCAGTATTAGTGCCTATGTTACACATGCCGTGTTCCCGAAAAGATCTTGGGAAAATATCATCAACTCAGAAGTAAAGTTTCAGCATTTCTGGATCACGGATTCAATTCCTCATGCCATAGAGATCAGCAAGCATCTGCCATTCCATCTGCTGTCCTTGTGTGCGCCAATTTCCGAAATGCTGATGGGATACGATCTTCTTCCTTTGGCTTAGGTACCACTCGTGTGACAAAGGAATTTGAACATTTGACATTTATATCAATGCCTAATGACATTTTCCTAATGTTTTTTTTCTCATGAATAGGAAGGTATTGATTGCAAACCATTTGTAAATAGAAGAATAATATTTTTTTATATTTTTGTCATGAAAGATGTAAATTTGCTATTAAAATCAGTCAATATGTAATAGGATTTTTGGGTAATTTTTGCTGATAGAACTACTGAAGAGTCCTACAGGACAAAAATAGACTGGTATACTGGTAAGATAAGATAAGAAGATAAAAATTCTAAATTTCTAATTACATAGTCCATATATCTAAATTAATATATAGAGATAAGGTGAATGTATCGTATACATAAAAGATAATATATATCATACATACAAGTATACAGACACATCTATAACAGTGTACTGCACCCTGCATTGTTAAGAATGAAATTAAGTGGTACATTTAAAAAGTAATTTCTTCCATCTACCAGTAATATGAGAACTTAAATGAATGTAATAGTTCCATAGAGATTATAAGATACAGTTCTTGGTAATTTGATAGCTTGGCACATTGTACAGTCATCTATATCATAATTTTTGTTATTTCAAGATACAGTTCTTGGTAATTTGATAGCTTGGCACATTGTACATTCATATCTATATCATAATTTTTGTTACATACCTACTTAAGGGTCAATACAAAATTTTAACATTGTTCTATCTGATCAGAAGATAATATCCCTAGAAATTCAGGTTCTTTCATATTTTTTTTTTCTATGTAAAATTTTTATTATCTGCAAACATCATATTTATTTTTCATGTTGATAGTGCTGTATGTATGTATATCAAGCCAAGTATTTGTTTTAAATTTTACAAGCACTATCTTTAATTGCCTTTAAATGCCAGTGCAATTTGTGTAAAACAATATACACTCTTTTATGATGCTATTTTAATAAAATGTATCAGCAATAAAAAAAAAGATCCAACTGTCTTTCTTGTTTGTCTGTATTTACTGTAAACTTCCATGGAACTTGCTTAATTATTTATCTATATATCTGTCTAATAATAATAATAATTTATGCACATAATGTGCAATTAACAGTATTATGAGTTATTCTCATATATATATATATATATATATATATATATATATATATATATATATATATATATATATATATATATATATATATATATATATATATATATATATTCGTGGTAGTGTCTTGAACTGAGAACTGAGAAAAGCAAGTTGTGTGGTCTCATCAATGGTGAATGTGCATGCAGCTTTGGAGGCCAAATTCTAATGCACACATACAGTTGCAGGTGGGGCATGGAACACCGTTGTCTTAATCTAAGTTACAGTAAAAGTTTATTATTTATTATATCAACCAATATTATATTTACTTGAAATACAAAGTGAAAATTAAAATGAATTTAAAGTATTGCGAATTAAATTCCAAATACTCCTAAACGTTCTGTCACAAGTCCAACAGTATAGAGTGTTCCTAATGATTTATAGTGGTGTTCCAAATAAATTCCAATCTTGAATGTGCTGATGTACCAATATTCTTGAATGTGTCTTGATGAAGGACAACAATCAGATCATTGGATCATTTAGACTACCATGATCATAGCACACCTCCCCACTGCTCTGTACCATACACTGGTTATCCATTTGATACAGAATCAAACACAAAATAAATTGTTCTCTGTGCTACGCATCACTGACGGACTCCAGTCCAACATACCCCGCTATAACACGGTAGTTGGGAGCCATAGAATCCGACCGTGTTATGAACCGAAATGTGTTATAAGCAACCATGTACAATACCAACACATTTTTGGATTTAATTGGGGGGGGGGGTACATAAAGACGGGTGCGAAAATGCATGGCACAATTACCATTTTTGATCAATATATATTAAATGAGAAAAACAATTTTGCTGTAGTAACAGAAATTGCAGATATAATATATTACTTTATTCAGAGAACCATGCATTGGTACATACACGTGTCTAACTTATATATACATGTATAATCTATTGCATGAAAAGAGTATCAACACCGTGTACTCACCAGCGAATCTTGTAACATACATTGAATCCATAATACAAATATTTCCATCGAAAATATCCACACATGGATGTAAAATATTCAATAATTTTGTCACAGATCATTATGTGACTGAATTCAATGAAAAGAAAATAACAAAAGTTACGGGTGTACGTAATGAATGATGAAATAGTACATGTCCGTAGATTAAATATTGGAAGCTAAAGTGTATTCTTATAATAACTACATGTACATCTCAGGATCTTTCTGTCTCTGAATTCAGTCGTTGTAAATTTCAGCACATTTTCCCACCCAAGCTGCTAGTCAAAGTCCTTTGAACTTGCCGCCCAGCTATTTGATGTACTCTAATAAATACAGCAGGCAGAACTGGCTGTATTTTAACCACTGAATTATGTCACTGTAAATATCAGCACAGCTAAAATGATAAAGTAATCAACACTAACTTTGTCTCCCAGCTATTTGCATGCGTACGGAGGATTCCTGCATGAAGTGACTTGTGTGTCCCAGATCAAATATTTGCATTCAAATACACGTAATTAAGCGTTTCCGAGACCTCTGTGTCGTATACATTTGATACCATTACATTTCTCATCTGTCAATAGTTATTATTTTTTTAAAAACTCAGATTTTTAGCTGCTTTCTGCTATTGTCACGTTTGCTCTTGGCAAAGTCAATTATAGTTCTCAGTTGCAGAATTCGAATTTACTAGTCAACAGATTGCATAAAACAACACCGCCAAGCCACGCACACATGTTGGCGGCTTTTTGATTCTTTGATGCTGTATAAATCGTTTCCCCATGATTTGAACAAGTTTAGCTCGGCAGTTCACTTTGATGATGAAACAATGTACTTAAATTAATTGATTTATAAATTCTGGTGAGAATCTTTTTATCAACCCCAGCATCGGCTATTGCTTAGTTGTGTATGAAATTAAGAGAACATATATCGGAGATTATTAGAGCAACGATTGTATTCGGAATGCATTCAAGACAAACACAAAGTAGACACAATGGCTTCATTGCTCAGGGATCAGTAATAATAATATTGACACTTATGAGCTGTCATTTTTCAACAATTAACAAAGATTAAAGTTCTCAGTAGGCCCAGCAATTGGTTCGTATTTCCGATGTTTATTCTGGCACAAAGCTAGAAGAAATTTGTTAATTTTTGAAATTTTAGGAGCCATACAACGATTGTTTTTATATTCGTTTTTGTGTGTGATTTCCTCCCAAAAATGATAATACATCTTCTACACGGTTTTTTTTGCACTTTTTAGACGAGTATGAGAATGATAATTAAACTCTTGACGTATTTTATTTTTCATTCTTAAAAATTTTTTTTTTTGGTCTTTGAGAAAAATACCTGTAATAAATTACCTGAAATTTCGGGAGCCATGCCACTACCGTGTTATATCCGAATTAGTATTATAACGGGGCGTGTTATAGCGGGGTCCCACTGTACCTATCTGGCCTCACCTATGTATATATACCAGCAAGATAGTTACGCTCGTCTTCTGACAATCATATACTCATTCTTCCCACTATGAAAACGAATTCATATAGAGCAGCAAAGAGGGTGGTTAGACCGAAACTATTTCAGACAAAGTCCTAACAGATTTCAAAGCGAAACCAATTCAGGCAGACAAAAAAAGAGAGATGGTTTCGGTTTGTCACGCTATTGAGACTGTGTCTCCAGACAGACCCGGCGCCGATGACGTTTTGGAGACAAATTGAAAATCCTGTACGATTTCACAAACAGACTAATTTGTAAAATCTCTCCTCGTAAATCAATCAGATTATTGGACTGGTCAGTGAGTTTAAAATTAATTCTCGTTAATGAGTTATTATGACATCGCATATAGACCGAATAAGTTGGATCTTCAATTATTAAAAATCCTGGAGGAGCCGTTGGTGCAAATGAATATAAAATATATCCCTGCTGGGCTTGATTTGATCTTTCGAGATTTATTTTGTAACTTCCTTCGATAGCATCACATACTAAATTCACTGCAATCACCAAGGATATATGAACATTTTGAGGAGCAAAATGCCTACCACCACCGTCTGGGTCATTATTATGTTTGAGGATGGTTGAACCCTTGTGTTGTCTCCATGCGGTGAGTATCATAGTAAACTTTTCATTGATAAGTTCATTAACGGATTTTTTTAGTTCGTTTGCGTTATACCCAGGAAACTTGAAATTCAGTAAATCAGCTTCTGTTATATTGTATACAGTTAGGAAATTTCGTTTAGAGTAATTAATGTTGTCATCGCTATGATGAATTATTACTTGAATTACTCGCTGGTTGATATATTCCATGTCGGATACAAGTTGATTTAATCTTTCAATTCGTTTAATGATTTCACTCCAATTAGACTCATGGAAAGCCTGTTGTAGTCGCTGTAGTTGTTGACTGTTCTTGATTGATCTCTCTAAAGTATTCAATAATTCTGTTATGGTATATATTTATATATGTAATTGATTCTGGAGTCTGTCCAACCTTAAATCTTCAAAAGGCGGAATCCTGGTCAACAAAATTAAAATAACTACCCGGCAGTGATGACTTTTTTATATCGAGGAGGTGTTCTTTATATGATGTGGTAATTTCATGGTATGATTGTTTATCCGTAACATAATCATATTTTGTAGGCTCGGGTAGTGGTGTTTTTTCAGGCCATCATAGTATTGGTCTGATTGAGCTGTTATATATATCTAAGGCATACCCGGGTGAGTTTTTTTCAATCGCGGATGATAAGTGTTGGTTCATGAACTGTTATAGCGATTTTTTATTCTTTGCCCGTAATGGATTTTATTCAACACTGAAATTCATTATTGATCTGTTCAATTTGGTAAGACCCAGATGGTAGCGAAACAACATTCCAGTCTGGAGTTCCGTCTTGTTTATTTTTACTAGCAAACACCAAGGAATTATTCGGTTGTTGACCACCGAATGGTTGTGATCTAATATTTGGCTAACTATGGTACACTCGTAATTTTGCTAGTGCTATCTCCTTCACCGGAATCGCGGAAGGGAAATTCACACTGAATTCAGGATTGGTTGAGGTTATTGAGATCATACTGGTTTTCACTGGGGTTGTGTTTTCTGCTATTCATTGAAGTAGTTCTTGCGATGTTGCCATTGTTATTATATTCGTGTTGTCTTTCTAATTTTGACATCGCGGAATCATAAACACGTACCATCGCGGAAAACTCACTATCTGATATTAATGTGTCATCGAGGGAGGACAGTATCATTGAGGATAATTGGGAGTACGCGGTTGACACAACACAGAACTTAACTATGTAATCCTGCAGTTTGCGCTAGCTAAATGATGATATTTTTTTTGTTATTATTCAAATTATTCCTGCGATTGTTGTTGCCGCGGATATACAAATTGGAACAGCTATCGGGGCAATCATTGTCACCGAGGAGAGTATAATACCAGCTCCAGTCATTACACCTGATACCGAATACACGGTGACATCAACTGTAGTAATTCTTCGTCGGTATTTTTTTGATTTTTACTTGATACTCCTCAGTAAGTGTTTTGAGTTTTGAACTTCTCTGACCTGATCATAGCGATATTGCTGTGATGTTGCCAATGATGACATTTTATTTATTACAGTATATTTCAATATGCTAGCAATAAAAACGATGGCGTTTTCAATTAAGTTTTTTACTTAAATTCGCTACGAATTCCACATACCATGTTATTGAAACCCTAGCCAAATTATTATCAGTGGATAATATTGTGAATTGTTCAATTGTTCCCTTGTCGATAATCGTTGATATCATATTGTTGACTCCAGATGAACTCGTTTATGAAATATTAAATTGAGTCGGCGACACTAGTGTTAATCGATAAATACCTTTGACGGTCGCGGTGGTATTTAATGTTAGTGGATGGTGTCCACTCATATGATTCGTATTGGATCGCATACACATTATTTATATTTTTTGCTCATGAGGGAATTTTTTTTTCAAGTTTTTTTATCATCCTCTGTAGATCATCCCTGATGACATCGTTGGTCGTTTTAATATCTTAGCGAACAACTTCTATTCGCCGATTAATCGTGGTTATTTCATCGAGTTTCGTGATAATATCATCGAGATCTTTTTTAATTCATCGGGTTTTGCATCCTTGCCAAAAAAATGTATCGACGGCATCATCAGTTTTTTTTAAAGTTTTTACGCAGACTAGTAAACTGAATTATATGAGCATCATAATCGAATCGTAGTTTTGTCAAAACATCGATAGCGGTTTTTATCTCTGTTAACTTTGGTGTGGTCACCGGTGGATTTCCAAAGAAATCCAACATAGGTTTGTCATATTGTCAATTATACTTCTTTGTAATTCAGAAAACTGATTAAATTTATTTATATGGTCGTCATATTCATCGCGTAGTTTTTTTAATGGTTCTAAATTGTTAATTTTATCCACAATAGTTGAAATGAGAACATCTGGTTTGAGTTTACCCTGATCGGAAAAATCCGCGATAGCATTTTCCGTTACACCGCGTTGTTTAACTAAAATATTATCCAGGGAAATATTATTAGTTTTCAATTTACCCTGACGATCTCGAAATAGAGCTATTTCATTGGGAGCAACACTTGCAAGGTTTAGCATCTCGGATATTTCATCTTCGATTATTTTTTTTTACATGATTGGTTGCGGATATTTCCATGGTGGGTTTTTTCAGGCTTGAGAGGGATCTTCCCCATATATCAATCATGTTATTTTATATAATTTTATATAATTTCTCTCTAAAAATCGATTACTCGTATATTCGCGTACGATTTTATGGGGTGGTTTTCCCGATAATAAAATAGTGTCGAGGACATTTAATACTTTTGTACCGCATATTGGTGGGTCATTCATTTTCTGTGTTGGTAGCGTGGAATATCAGATAGGAAATTTTTTAAGTGGTGTATATAACGCATAAATTCTTTAGGCGGTGCTAACCCATATGAATCAAAATAGATGATCACACGCGGATCAATTGCGTATTGAACCCAGTGAGTTCCAGGTCCGGTGCTGTTATCGAGATTAATGATACCGGTTTCAGTGTTGTTTGGTTGTTTTGGTAATTGATCTCTCATAAAGACACCTCTAAAGTTTTGTATTGCTAGTTTTTTTAGCAGATTCAAGTAAATCAAAATTTGACATGGAAATTATTGTTAGTAAACTGTTCCTAGTCTAAGGCCCTTTCTGCTGTACCATGAATACGGAGTTCCTGGTAGTCTTAGACCCTTTCCTGATCGTTTCTTTTTTTGTATCCCTGTCCGGTAGCTTTCTTCAGTGTCATCCCTGCCGCTGTACCAACGGCTCCTAACGCAGCAGCTTTCGCCATCGCTGGGACCGCTGCCGCAATCAACGCTGGTAACTCAGCTAACAGCGGGAATATTCCTCCGGATTTTATCATGTTCTTAATCGCAGCCGCAGAGAGAGTGAACACCTTTTTCTTATCTTTGATGGCATCAATGAAGTGTTTTATCTGACGAGTTGTCAATGACAATTTATTTTTATGTCATATGATGGATCATTAGCAACGGGATTATTTGTTACGAGTTCTCCTTCTACTTCGATAAATGCTTCAGCGGGTAGAAAGTATTTGCTGGTATCCTGGACTTGAAGTTCGATTCTTGATCGAAGATCCGGTTGTACTGCATGATAGGAATAGAATTGATAATCACGTATAGAATCAGTCTTGGGTACTGGGTCGTCCATATCGAACGCTGGGTCAGGAGCCGATTTGAACATATTATTATATATTTGTTGATCTAAATCGCGATCTCGCTCGCGATTTCAAACCACTTCCCGCTATCATATTTGCAGTAATATTTCCCTGAGTGTCATATCCATCATTCTTCAGTGATGCTTTTTTTTTATCCACCTAGTTGTTCATTATTTTTCTAATACTTGCAGGCATAATTTCCGTAGATGGTAGTGGTCCTAGTGATTTTATCACTGATGACTTCGTCATTGTTGGTTTCTTTCGTCGCCGAACTAACGCGACTAGTTTTTATCTTTGGCGGCGGAAAATGCTTTCCCGGCAACATGACCAACGGCGCTAATACCCTTATCCCGAATAACATCAATATCTTTCATTGATAATTGTTTTGCGATTGGTGCTATTTTTGGAGCCATTCTTGCAAATAACCCTGCAATGGTATTGCCGAGACCATGTCCATTGTACGCTCTATAAACAGACAATCGTGAGTTTACTACGTAAGTCATGGTTGGTTTATTGAGGTTGTAGTGTATGATCAACTTATTTAAATGACATTTATCTAATCGCGAAATTCTTTTGATTTTCAAAAAAATGTCACAAAGTCATCAAATTAGTCACTGTGGTAACCGTCCGCTAGCTCATCAATAAACTCTTTGTATACATCAATATCCATGATACCACCCTCAAATAGTCGTCTGCAGATATCAGCTGCTTTATTAATTATTTCCGGTCAGTTACTTCCGGCTCGTTTCCCTCCTACGAGAATATCTAATCGTGATATGTCTCCGAGAATATTATTAGGACAACGAACTAGACCACCACCTGAAACCCCTTTTGGAGCTCCACTCTGAGAAAAACCATGACCGGTGGTTGTACCAGTGGCCCCCTGCACAGAGGATTTTTTTATATCAAAATTTTTTTATTGCTCTGGTAATCTAAGAAATCCAGGATCCGATTTCTTCTCTGTAGATGATTCAGCTTTTTTATTTTATCCATAAATTCATTATATGTTTTATCTTTATCCGATGCCCTAGATGCACCTGTAAACACACGATATAATCCATTATGCCATGTTTCTTTTATCAGGGAGATTATAATCAGAGTGGATATAATTTATTCTCTGATGAAAACTCCTAACGACAAATTCGGTTATTTCTTTATCAGAATTGAATTTCATATCTTTTATTTTATCTAATTTTCCCGGAAGGAATTTATCATTGAATGCAACTCGTCCACTGAAAATATCACCCTCTTCTTCCTGTTCAATATCATCCTTTTCTTCAATAATATCACCTAGTCGTTCCTGAAGTCGTGCAGCTTTTTCTTGCTCAAGTCGTTCTTGTTCAAGTCGTTCTTGTTCAAATCTTTCACGGTGTTCTTGTTGTTCCTGAAGTTGTTCAGTGGCTATTATATTACCAGGAAGTGGATCTCTTTGCTATTTTTTCAAGTACAGGAAGAATGGTCGGTTTTTTTTCCCTCGTTGTTCCTCAGGAATATCTCCCCACATGGCTTTTTCAGTGGTCGACACGACTTTCCCGGTTGCAGTGGTTATTGTTTTGAAATATTGTTCGGTACCCGTTGTGAAATTGGTTTGAAATTCTGGTCTCGTTTGGAGCTTATTTCCAACGGAATCCCGAACCGGAATAAATCTCTTAATCGCAGCTAATCTCTCGCAGGCTAATCTAATTGTTAGGGCTTCACCTATCATTATAAATTAATATACGATCTAAATTGTAAGTGAAAAATCCACAGATAGCTACGCGTTTCATTTTTTTTCATAAAAATCGAAGGCAAAAACCCCAGGAATTCATTTAGAGAAAATCAATTTTCATGAAATTTCGTCGACGGATTAGCCAAAGACAGTACAAAATCAATGAAAAAAGCATCGACGATTCGACGATCACGATGAAAAACACCACAAAATTTGCCTCACAAGGATAGAAATATCATCAAAATCGAGTTTCTCTAAATGAATTCCTGGGGTTTTTACCCTCAATTTTCATGAAATTATGTCGACGGATTGCATAAAAACACAAAAAATGACCAAAAAATCAATGAAAAAAAATTAAATCCTTGAAAATATTTCTGTAGTTAAAAATAAAATAAAATCAGTGAATTCCCACCAACCCGAAATTCATTACTTAAATCGCCATGCAAAAAAATACACAGCATGGAAAGGTATTATAGATTGTCTGTTCTGCGTGAGTAAGCATACCTGTCTATAGAATTATTTATCTCGGTGATTTAATCACTGGGGCTATAGAATTGTGGATTACTCATACTTGCAAACAGGTAAGGGTATTGGACATGTTTGTGTTTATAGTGTAAATTAATCCATGGAGAGATTTTTCACTGTGTTGAGGCAACCAAAACGGGGAAGTGATTTTCATTTTCTCTGATGATTTCTCTTAATGTTTTGATTTTCGAGTTTATTGTGCGTTTGATTTCATATTGTTTGCCCAATTTGCCTCTGACCTTTTCTACCGCAGTGAACAGTGGGATAAATTTATTGATGTTTCAAAATGCAAGTGAGTCATTTACCACGTGCTGAATTCGTTTGATCAACCCATACTGCCTTGGAAAGACATACCTATTATTCTGGGCGCTATCATCAAGATCATGAAATTCAGAGAGAATCTGATTACAATCTAATTTATTTGATAATTGTATTCCTTGATTTTTCAAATTTGAAATCTCAATTATAATGCCATTCATATTTTCGAAATTCATTATATGATATATTATATATCTAATATATTTTATATATCAAATACAAAAAAAATAGGGGTCAATTTTGACCCGTTTTCCTACGGTATGATCTCCATCCGCTCTAAGGTGTCATCAACATCTTATTGCGCTTAGAGATATATATGTTATTCACATCTTATTGCACCTAGAGATATATATGCAAGTTATATATGATATGAACTCCATTCGCTCTAAGATGTTATTCACATCTTATTGCGGCTAGAAATATATATGAAAAACCCCATTTGGAACCTCTCAGGTATTATTCACATATGAGAGGCCCGGAGGTTACATATATAAGACTACACATCCCCATTTGGAACCCCTCAGGTGTTATTCACATCTGAGAGATCCAGAGGTACTACGAAGCATAGTCTCTGAGAGGGAATCTAACTCGTCAAATAACGGGTTAGAACCCCAAGAAGGTGTGTTTGTTGAATGGACGTCACATTTACATATAGATATATTGATCTATTAATATTTACATATTTACAAGTATTTACATATTTACAATGATATATGATATATGGTATTTACAATGATGATATATGAAATAGGACGGCACATACACATAAGGGGCTGTTCTACATTCAAACTGAAACCACCATACCCCCAACAAAATCACCCCGGGTTGAATGCAAAATCATATTCACATCGTGCGACGGTGTGTGACTTATGGTGGTTTCACGGTTTGAATTTCGAATGGCTTAAAGCCCTTATTATATATAGAAAAACCTTTCGATCGGTACCGTCGACAATAATGCCTGCCACGAGATTCGAACGCTGGGCCGAAGGACGAGATCCCAACCGTGTATGGAATACACTAGTGTTCGTAATCTACGGGTATATAATTGTAAATATAATATAGTGTATTACGTGAAGGGTTTATTAGATGATGTAAAAACAACACAAAAAAGCCATTCACTCATCGAAAAATCCCATTGAGATCCGGTGACAGTTGTTTCAAACATCGTATACAAGCACACACGAGTTATTCACCTTGGTGTTATAACACATAGTACAAAATGAAAAGTTAGATGTAAACGAATTGAATTCTATGTCCCGTTTGTTTGGAAATCGCTGATTGATATATTTGTTCTGCAACATACCGTACTAAGGCTCTACAAATATCAAAATATCTACGGGCTTCAGTCATTTATTTAAATACTCTTTCTTCGCCTGTATGAATATATTTTTTATTTTATAGGTCTCGCATTTTTCGAGTGTTTTCCAGTCCCCCTTCGTTTGGTGTTTTCACTTTGTGTTATAGCTTGAAGATTAAAGAAAGAATTTTTCCTAGGATTTGAATCAATATGATCAATAACAAATCCATCCTTGATCAATCCGTTGTAACATTCATTCTGTGATTAAGATGACTTTTCCCTCCATCATTATATATAAGATATGAACAATTATTAACAACACCGACCGGTTTCTTCAGCCTGCGGTGTCTGACAATACCATCACGAGATGCTTCATAATTGGTAATCACAGGATGTGGTTGAAATTCTTGGTTCATGTATATATACTATAATATTATTTGTCTAATTAATCATTTGGTTTGATTATTACTTGAGAATATATCAATGTAGTCTTGAGGTGTTCTTATGATTTTATCCTTGACGCTGACACAGTCAAAGTCATTGATGGAATCTTTGATGGAGATTTAGTTTTTGATGGAGTCCTTGATTCTCTTATCATAATAGCGCTTTAGCTCTCTGTATCGCTTACCACCACAATTGAGACACAACTGCGACTTACCACGCACACCTACCCCACATCGTATGCAAGGTAAGGGCCCAGAACTCCCCTGTCGTACGCTTTGTAAATGATATCCAGATAATTCATTTATGCATGATTTGTTACAAGCGGTTACTGAACCTATCATAAGCCATTTGCAATGATTCATTATATAATAGATTCTTTTTTTAAATACTTGCTTTAATTATAATATGGAGGAGTTCGAGAGATTATCGAAAATTACCCCTTGGAAAAATTTTAAATTCAATCTCGATAGAGTCTCCACTGATGTACCAAAGGGTATAATAAGTGATAGAAGCAAGATAGGTAGAATCCGTGATGCATTTAATGAATTCAAGTGCGATGGAGCATCTCACTGTTGGTCAGCATTTCGAATTGATGGTAGTGTTAATGCTACCATGAACGACGAAAGAGCAGCAGTGATAATCTCACATCTTGACCAGAAAAAGTAATTTTTTTAGAGTGAAATTCATTATCCGCTCAGAAATTTGAACCCATCCTAAAAAGTAAGAAAACCGTCACTGTGAGTCAGGATTCCAAACCAGGAATTCTGACTGGGATTGACAAACCGTATTACGAGAGTTCCTATCCTGTAACCGCGGTTGTTTATGGATTTTATCCGATAAATGATAAACCGAGTATTGAAAAATTAAAACCCGTGAAATATTCGTCGTTGAAATGTGTAGCAGAACGAGTAATAGAACACTTTACAAATGAGTTGCGTGGAAACAAATTGACAGATCTCAGACGTAAAAAATAAACGAAAAGGGATTAACGTTGAAAAAGAGCGGAGCAACAATTCAAAATGTGGCCATTTTAGAACGGATACTAAAATTTCCAATAACCGTAGCGACAGTAACAGGCGAGATATTATATGAACTGAAATATAAATCGAGAGGATCCCCAATCTAAATTATTGACCAAATTGCACACGTGTGGACATCCCCGGTAATCATATTTCCGCGGGATAGAACAATAAAATATTACACGGGAAATTTATTTGATTTTATTTCTCAGTCAAGTAAAAACGATCCTATGTCAGTGAGGTTATTTCAGAGTTTTGTAAACGAAGAGGGTAAACTTGATTCAATTTGTAAAACCCAATGGCGAATTATATCGTACTTAAGCCCTCCACAACGAGATGTAAAAATAGCTAGTGGTTTTTCAACGGATTATGACGAACAATTACTGATAAACTGTTTTACTATACCGTCGGTTGCAGCTCATTTCACGAGAAAGAGAAATCTATGGAAACCAACACGAACAGAATTTCTCTCAGATATCGAATCAAGCTGCGCGTAATATGGCCATGGCGGATTATGGAATACAAAATACGACCCTGAAAACATCATTTCGGTTGATATGATTGCGTGTTATCCGGAGAGTTTTCTTGGGTATGGAGAGTGTTCTGAGTACTTCAAAAGATTTTGACATCCGACACACGAGATGACCCGTGTTGCGATTAATGTACCACTGCACGATTTTGATTTAACCGGATTCGCTCGTGTGGTATCATTTAAATTGGCTAAAGGACTTCATCCGTGTTGTTATGTTTGGTTTGGTACACACATCTCTGAAAAACACTGGATGCCAATAGTGTTATTACGGTATATGATTGATTCTAAAATGCTGATATCACTGATTGTCAGTGAAGCGATTATATCATATCGGAAACAAACTGAAGTCTAGTTACCACAACCCGATAGTCTAGATAGTATAATCAGCGAAAACAAAAAACAATTTCCTAATTTAGACGAAGAATATATCGTAAGGTCGTCCAAGGAAATCTTTGAAGTTAGAAATAAACACGCAAAAGATCTCGGTAGAAGAATAATTGGTAAATTCACACAAGGTGGAAAATACGACCATAAACGACATTCTTCGCGGTTGATTATAGATGATGCTGAATACGATTTTATAATCGCAGATGTAACATCTACTGGTATATATGTCAATCGTAAAGACGCTTTCTTGTCAGATGGAACCAACTTCGGTACAATTGTTACTTATAACGACGGAGAAAATCCTCAATATACTTACTTAAGGGAGTCTATGCTGGCTTATGCTTCTATTATTTTACTTTCGATGATAAATAGATTTCCTAAATCCGCAGTTAGGGTAGCCGCTGATTCATTTTATATAGATATAAAACATAAAAAGCAGTGGCTGATTTCACTAATTCAGACGAGAGTTGGGGATCATGGAGAATTAAAAAGGAAATACTGCGTGATTACTCCAAATCAGCAGATGTTACAATTGAAAACAATTCTTCAAAAAATAATCAGATATCAAAACTATCTAATGCACCTTCGATATCCGATAAAATATGTAAATATAAAACCAGTTACTTTAACGGCTGTGGTTTGTCAGGGAAGAAGACTTGTGCGATGACTGTGCTAACACCTACACACAGACTTGCAAGAGAGATGAAACAGCGAGGAATTAATACTTTTACTTATCACAGTTTTATTCGATGGAAAGGTGACGAATGGACTCTTGATCGAATAGGCGAGAAATATATTCCTGAAATCCTCATTTGGGATGAGATATGCACAGTGTCGTTAGATGTATTACAAACGTTTCTTGGTTGGTTATTGCTAGCGAATACAAAAGTGATAATGTGTGGCAATCATGGTCAACCACCATCATTTGTCGGTTTATCCCCGCATAATTGGCTGAAGAATTTTGTGCATTGTTATGAAGAAATTAGTACTGATCATAGATCACTTGATAATGAATTATGCGAGTTCAAGAAATTAATCAGATTACAACCGGATAGAATCCAGTGTGAGATAGCGCGTGAAATAATTTCAGAAACCCCATTAAATTATTTCTGGAAAGCGTGGAGACCAAACCATTTGATAGTGGCAAGTAGAAAGATAGTCAGACACACACTTCAGATGAAGTTATTTAGCACGCATAAAGAAAAATTCGCAACACTTCCAGTGCTGTTGTGTTATAGACCAAGGATACACGAAGACAAAATATCGAAGTTGATATTCTAGGCCTGACAGAGTCAGGGACAGAAAAGGAGATTCTAGTGTTAAATGATATTTGGTTGGTTGATATCAGTGTTGTCGAAAATTCATTGCGAGCTGATAAATCCCCATGGAAGCTTGGTTTCGCAGCGACGATACATTCTTCGCAGGGGTTGACTATATCTGATACAATTGTTTGGATCGTAGATGACCGCATCGAGTGGTCGAATTTAGTTTCTCTAGCAGTGTCCAGAGTACGAAGAATAAATCAACTTCGAAGAGTTGTTTTAGATGCTGATGACACCACAATCAGTGATATTGTCAGCGATGACATAATCAGAAAAAAAACTCTCTGGTTATAAACAGCAAGATAAAAAAAAATAACAGAAAATTTATAATTACACTAACACAACAACAGAATAATCACTGCGCCAGTTGTAATTGTATAATTGGTTGGTGTTGGTCGGATAAGGATCCTCGCCAATTTACCGTAGACAGAAAAGATAACAGCGTAGGTCATACCAGAGATAATGTGATGCTAACTTGTCTTGAGTGCAACAGACGTAGAGGTGCTAGTTAAGACCACGCGGTGGTAATTGAGTATCCTCGGGTATCACTTGTATTTGTTCCCGTGTAAACCCACGCTGAGAAGCAGTTGAATCCAATCTATAAATTGCTGGTATAGCCGTGGATCGTGTTATGCTAGATACTTTATGTGCAGTCACACTCCAAATAGGATCAGCAGCTCTTTTTTACCGCCTTCAAGCTCTCCTGGTTCATACAAGTATCTAACAGTGACATTGCCGAGTATTTGTTGTTTTGAAAAATCATTTTGCGGTTTTATGGGTATATACTTTTTTTGATAGCGAGGTTAGGTTTCATGTTTATTGTTCGAGTAATCTCATTATTTAGCGCGGTAATTACACCCGGTAATCTCTTGACCCATTCACGGGATCGTTTATCCTGAATAAATTCCTTAGCATATTGATATCCAAATAACCGCTCAGCAAGTGTGCGATTAAATCGTTCAACAATTGCCTGATCACGATGTAGTGCAGTATGCCCTCGTCTGATGGTGACATTGTGATGCTTCATTGTTAATGACACTGCACCCTGAATTTCCTTACCAGGATCAACTTGTAATAGATTTGGCCATTGCAGAGGACCCCGCCGATAAATCTTTTCAAACGCAGAAGCCACCTCAGTTGATGACTTTGTCTTTAGAGGTTCTGCTTGTTTATATCTACTCGCAACATCAACTACGGTTAGCGCATTCTTGTAAACACCATCATGTGGCAGAAATAATATATCAGCTTGATGAACCTCATTAGGGACGCTGACATTGAAATGTGAGAAGTTAATTTGTTTAGGCGGGGGTAGATAAATTTGCCATATCGCCTGTTTGGATAACTAATCCGCTGCAGTGGTATTTTTCACCTTTGCGGCGCTAGCGAGTTTACCGATTGCTGCTTTACCCCTTCAGTATCCTTTGGGGAATAATAAATAGATTCCATGATGTTGTTAATTACCAGCACCCAACATCAATTTACTTTTCATCGCTGATTTTATCAACCATGAAGCCAATTTGTCTTTGAAGGATTTATCAGTGATATAATTCAACGCATGAATTAATTTCACATCTGCGATATGTCTATGTTGCAGATTGTTGCTTTTATAAGCAACATCATGAGCTTGACATGCCTTATCAATAGCGTTTATTGGATATTCACCGGGTCGGGGTTGGTTTTGATAATTGAGTCTGATATCGAGTCTGGTCCCGGGTCCACAATAACTATACCCTGGAAGGTGTTTTTCTCCCGCATATTTTGCCCATGGTGTTCCTGGTAATTTTACTAACTTGGCTGCAATATCACCTCCTCGTTTTTTTAATCCTTTATTTGATCATGGGAAACAAATCTAAATTTCTTTGTACCACATTGTACACACTTACCAGCAAGTGCTGATCTGTAATTTTTAGTTGTAATCATCGTCAAGTCGTTTATGCTAGTACGCTTCTTACATTTCACACAATATAGATCCATAATTTATCTATAATAACATGAATGTAATTGATTTTTCGGCGACACAAACACGAGAACCTGTTAAACATCATGCAGCGCTACCAAATTATATTCGTATGATTATAATCGGACCATCTGGAAGTGACAAGACACAATTGCTACTTAATTTAATAACGAGATGGATGAAAGTTGTATTTAGTAGCTCCTAGTGTAGACAATCAACGATGTTACGAGGTGCTAAAGGATTTTAACGAGAAAGCAAAATCGGAAACCGATGAGGATATTATTGAATTTATAACCGATGTCGATGAAACACCGAGCATTGATGTTATTGATGGAAATAATAGCAATTTAGTCGTATATGATGATGTCATGTTAGACAATCAAAAGAATCCCTCTAGGACATTTTCCAGAGGTAGGCATAAAATACTGATGTGATATAATGTCACTCAACGATACACTCAAATACCAAAAGTGATCAAAGATAACTGCAATATTCTTGCTGTATTCAATGGAGTAGACACACATACGCTACTAAATATTTGGCAAACTTGGTGTGGCGGTGATATGGATTATACTCTCTTTAGAGATCTCTTTAGTCACGCTCAGTCAATTCCACATGGATTTGTAACGATAAATTTGCATGATCCTAGATCAAGATATCGTATCAGACTTGATCAAATATTCGGTTGAAACAATACGTCTCCAAAACGCAATCAGTGCCGGGTCTGTCTGGAGACAGAGTCTCGATAGCGTAACAAACCGAAACCATTTCTCTTTTACTTTTTGTCTGCCTGAATTGGTTTGAAATCCTTTAGGATTTTGTTTGAAATAGTTTCGGTTTGAAATCTTTTAGGACTTTGTCTGAAATAGTTTCGGTTTGTCTGAAATAGTTTCGGTCTGTCCACCCTCTTTGCTGCTTATGGACAATGTTCTTTTGCATACCAGAGCCCAGAAATGTGGAATAAATTGCCCATTAAAAAAAGAAACAAAGACACAGTGATCAATTTCAAGAGTGCTCCTAAAACTCAACTGTTTCGACTGCAAGAACAAACTTGAAGACCTAATAATGTTTCCTACCTTAAATATTTCAACATTTTTTATGCTATATAATTTCATGATTTTTTTTCTTCTTTTGTAGTCATATCATTATAGATGTTGTAAAGCGCTTGGAGCTTCTAAAGATTATGCGCTATACAAAGATTTCACTATTATTATTATTATTATTATTATTATTATTATTATTATTATTTTCCCTTACAAATACAGTTACCTTTTCATGATATGCTCTTTTTCGGATTCAACCTAAGGCTTAAGAAACAAAAATACACTACAATTAAGAAAGTAACTGACTATATGCTGTATTCCAAATTAAATATATACACACAAATTCATCATTACACAACAACATTATAAATGTGCACATAAATAAGTTTGAACTTAGTCGTGTGCTAGACATAACTTTCAAAAGAAAAAGGCGTTTGGGTATACTTGAAATTGAAATGTAGAATTGTATTGTGAATGAATGCACATTGCAACAACCATTCCATTTGGTCTGGAATGAATAGATTTTGGTATTTTTGTCGATTCTATGAAATTTTGTAATAATGGACTGGATTTGTCTGTGCCTATTCTACATGAAGTACACTGGATTTCAGCAGTGTATTAACAACTGTGGTTTTCTGTTCTGTCATTGAATGTTTGAAATCATAATATGGGGAAAAGATGAAGTTGTTCAATGTAATTATCAAATGTAATTATCAAAAAGATGCTATGGAATATAACATATAATATATAATAATAATATATAATATAATAATATAATATAATATAACATTTATTTCATTTTTAGTGCAGTAAGGTGGATGTAATTGCACTTGTAATATAGTCCAAATTACAGTACAATTTTGAAATGGTAATCAAGCTTGAAAACCAATGACATGGCTCATGCAATTTAGATTTGCAGAACTAAGAAAGTACATTTTGAGGAAATTCAGGATGTAAAACTTAAGTTTTTTTTTTACCATTCTTATTACCAGTAAGTAAGATATCAAAACATATCAGTCATTTGCACAAAAACAGATCAAGAAACAGGCAACAAAAAACGTATAATGTGAACTGTTTCAGTTTGTTTGTGTCCAAGTCTAAATAAAAGACGCAATAAATTTACTTGTAATTTGTAACTATAACATTTAATTTCAATAACGAGACATTAGACAGATATTGACAATTAAAAAACTTAAAATTAACTGAATGAAATGCAGGGTCATCTACTGTGAAAATTCACTAATACATATAATAATAATGAGGACTTAGTATAGTGCCTAATCTTTCGAAGCTCTAAGCGCTTTACACCATCTATAATGATATGACTACACTAAAGAAAAACAAATGACAAAAACAATGAAATTGAAAAACATAAAAACATGCTGAAAACATATAAGATACAAAACATGATTGGGTCTCTAAGTTTATCCCTGTAGTCGAAACAGGTGAGTTTTTAGAGCACTCTTAAAAGGGACCACTGTGTCTTTGTGTCTAATTTCAATGGGCAATTCGTTCCACGTCGCCGGGCCCTGGTATGCAAAGGAACGTTGTCCATATGACTTTGTTTTCACCGTGGGAAGAATGAGTATACGATTGTCAGAAAAAGAGCGTAAGTATCTAGCTGGTGTATACACGTGGGTGAGGCTGGATAGGTATGTTGGACTGGAGTCTGTCATTGAAACATGGCACAGAGAACAAACGTTGTGTTTAATTTTGTATCGAACTGATAGCCAGTATGGGGTACAGAGCAGTGGTGAGGTGTGCTCTGATCGAGGTACTCTAAAGATGATACGTGCAGCTGTGTTTTGAACTTGTTGAAGTTTCTGGAGTAGATATTGTGACGAACCAGACAGAATTGAGCTACAATAGTCCAGTCTTGAAAGTACTAATGAACACACGAGTGTTTTAGTGGCATCAACTGAAAGATATTTACGAATGGAACTAATATGTCTCAATTCAAGATATGCAGCCTTGCATATGTTCATGACATGTTGGTGCAATGTGAGAGTACTGTCTAGACTTTGTACTGACTGTGAGAATTTAATGTTGGTGTTGCTGATATTTATTGTCTGAGGTAAAGGATGTGAATGAGAAAGTCTTTGTGTTGTGATCAGAATAGCCTCAGTTTTATCATCATTCATCTGCAGCTTGTTACATGTAATCCATGATTTCACATCAGAAATGCACTTCTCTACTCCATGGATGGTAGCATCAACTTCAGTTGGGTGGCTAGACTTGTATATTTGGGTGTCATCAGCATACAATTGGTGCGACACTGGGCGATGATCTATGACATTTAAGAGCGTTTGAGTGTATAGAATGAAGAGAACAGGTCCAATAACAGATCCCTGTGAAACACCACAACATACGTCAACTGACCTAGAATGTATTCCTTTTGCATATATAATTTGTGTCATGTTGACTAAGTAGAACTTGAACCACTGTAAGGCTATATTCTGAATGCCAAATACATGATGGAGACGGTGAAGTAATATATCATGGTCTATTGTGTCAAATACTGCAGATAAATCCAGGAGAGTGAGGACTGTAATCTTTCCACTATCCAAAGCTGAGAGAATGTCATTAAATACTTTCAAAAAAGTAGTTTCCGTACTGTGGCAAGGGCGATATGCAGACGGTACATTCCTAGCGAGACTGTTTGAATTCAAATGAGATACAAGTTGAGTTAAAACAACCGTTTCTGAGATTTTTTATATGAATGGGAGATTAGAAACTGGGCGGTAGTTCTTTAAATCGTTATGGTCAAGTGTTGGTTTTTCTTCAGCAGAGGCTTTACGATGGCAGTTTTGAAAAATGATGGGAATTCCCCTGATGTGAGAGAGATATTAATAACATCAGTTAGTGAAGGCAATATTGGGTCTAAGCACTCAAGCAGCAGTGATGTCGGAATTAGATCAAGTTCACAAGGCTTTGGTACACTTTTCATCACGATTGTCCTTACTAAATCAATAGAAAAAGGTTCAAATGCTCTTAACGGTTGTCGCTGAAATTCTGCATCATAACTGTATGGTGGCGAATCAGTTGAAATTTTGCTGTCATTGGCGAATCTCTAATGGTTTGTACTTTGTCACGGAAGAAATTTGCAAATTGGTCCGGAATGTCTATTGGAGAGAAGGTTGTTGGAAGTAGTGTACATTTGTTCCTTGACATTAGTTTGTTAGTTATCTCAAAGAGCTCTTTGCAGCTGGAACTCTCTGTGATCTTAGTACTGTAGTGGGATAATTTGGCTAAATGGACTATGTTTGTGACGTTCTTCTTAGCGGCTTCATACATTTGTTTATGAATAATGAGTCTGGTGGAAAGCCAAAGCGTCTCTGCTTTTCAGCGATGTCTTTTAGCAATGCGAAGCTGGTCCCTAACACTGCTATACCATGGAGAACACTTTTATTGATACTCTGCATTTGGTGGCTGGGGCATGTTTTTCAAGCAATGAACACAGGCAATTATCAAGTTGTTCCGCTTTTGGATGTAAGAAAGCTATTAGGTTTTCTTGGATGCCATGCATGAATTTGGTTCTATTTATCATATGGAGGTTTCTGTTATTAGCAAATAGAGGTGGAGGGTTAGGGACTGATACGTCGAGGTGGCATACAATGTTGAGGTGACCCGATGCAAGTTCGTATGTATAACAAAATCATAAAGAACAAAGTTTGTACAAGTGTGACTAAGAAAATTGATTATTAATTCGTTAGGTGATTAACTATTTTATTAAGTTATTAATTGACTGATAGATTATTTGATTTTAAAAAAAAGTGTTAGATAGCCATCATGATTTTAAGAAGAAAGAAAAAAAGTATTCGTAATCAGAACGACCCGGAAACTTATCCGCAACAAATCAGATTCGCAATGAGTTGATGTAGCTTCAACACTGACGTCATTTCTCTGTTGTCAACGATGTTTGCTCGACAGGACAGTAACGTTTGGCGGCAGAAATTGAGTACCGTTGTTTTATAAATTTGTTACCAAATTTTGCTTGCGTAAGTCATCTACACGAGTGAAGTGTTTATATGTGGGTTTTTTTTCCGGCTTTGATTTTGAGCAAAATTTGACAATTTGTCATTTCGGTGTAATATTTATCGTGGAGAGATGAACTGTTGTGATACAGGTGGCTGAAGCTAACCTACTGACTGTGTAATGCTGAAAAATATTGCTGCATAGCATAAAGAAGAAAGTAAAACTCCAGTTCCTTACATCACTGCTATGACCCGCGCAGTAGATATTTTAAGACAAGGTCCAGTTTTAAGAGCGGGTCCTCACATGGTTAGGCCGATAAATCAGCACTTTACCCGTGATGATATTGAAACCCAAACATCACAGATGAAGGGCTGATTTATCGGCCTATTACATGGTATGATTTTCTTTTCCGCAGTCTATTTTTTCCCCGTCAGTGTCAATTACATGATGAAATCATCCTGCCCGACAGAAAAGCAGATTGAAATATATCAAGTACTAAATGGTGATCCAAACTTCGTTCAGGGAAAGAATAGTAACCTGTTATACACAATAAAAATGACTAAGCAGACGATGCATTCAGTTGACAATTTCAGTCTTTACACTGATTAACCTATTAAAATTAAACATCTTCGTTAAATAAAGGATCATCAGTAATATAATCAATACTTTTTTTCAGTGCTCAACAGTAACGTTTTAAGACCATAAGGGTAGTAGTAATATTATAATTTATCAAACTCAGTCTATTTAAATGCCCATTAGCATATTTCATATTTTGAAAATTTAAGAATTAATCCTCATTCAGATAGCAGTAGCTTTTAGTATGCCATTGTGCCCCAGTTTCAGCCCCAGATTTTATTCTTAATGCCTCAAATAGGATGGGGTTGCATTTACAAAAAAATATATGAACCACATAAATTAGATAATATTACAGGCAAGATGCAGTACAAAAAGCAAGGGTTGTTCATGATATATTAGGTCAGATATTCAACAGTAAAAAGCCATTGATATGATAAACAACTTTTAAACATTTAAGTCTTGTGTTTTGGGATACTTCATTGATTCTTAGCAGAAGCTTGTGTAATTTGACTTAAGACACTTGAGACAATCTTTGGATTTTTTTTATAATAAAATAAAACAAAAATACTCATAATCTGCAAGAATAGAAGTTTGTCAATTAATTAATCAGTTAATTTGATTTATTGTCACCTGTGCCATTCTTTTGAAAAGATTGCTTAAGTATTATATCACTGTCAAATTCTTCTTTTGATTTTATTTTCATGTTTAATAATGATATACATAATTAAAACCATTAGTTATTTTCTTCTAAATTCAGAAAATATTAATG
Source organism: Unio delphinus (assembly GCA_029339505.1). Classification (NCBI taxonomy): domain Eukaryota; kingdom Metazoa; phylum Mollusca; class Bivalvia; order Unionida; family Unionidae; genus Unio; species Unio delphinus. The sequence continues at coordinate 3,250,386 of JAQISU010000028.1, read as the reverse complement.
GTTTTGTCAGCTTTACTCTATTTAAAATGGGCGTAGTAAATAAATAATTTTATCATTAAAATGTACTTCTAAAAAAATTACAACTGAATCATATATAGATAAAATTAGAAAAACAAGAACAATAATAAGATTCATTATTATTATTTATCAAATATCTTGATAAAACTATGGGGTCTATGCATAGAAGCAGGAACACTCAGTTCAATTTCTGTACCATTGTTTCATGAAAATTATTTTTAAAAAATTCCTCTTCAACAACACGCACAAGCTATCAGTGAGATAAAGATGAAAACAACAAAAGGTAGACCTGTATGTTTGTCCCGAAAAATACAGCTGATGCTGCAATGCCTAGTGGGTAAATGACATCATACAGTATGTATCACTCACTAAACAACCCCATTCCCACTAAAAACACAATTGAATGAAAAACTGATGCATTGTACCGATCTGTGAAACGAGAGCCAATAAATGTTCTTTTTTTAAATCTAATGTAATATTATGAATTATGAACTTACCCCAATCCTTCCAATAATTCCTTCTGTAATCCCAAAACTCGGCAACCTTACAGACACCAAATCTCTGACTTTGTAATCTTCAGTTGCCTTTCTTGGATGAACAATATTTAGGAGGTTAAGAACATTTTTGGTAATATGATTATTATATACATACTGCAAACAAGTTTATGCTGATTGCTGAATCCACTCCTTTATAACACAAGTTTTCACAGACCAGTTTGCTTTCAACAGACCAAATTCTAATGTATTATTATGGTGCCTACAAGATTGATTGATGAAGTGGCTGATGTGATTTTATAATTCTGTGCTCTGCATCCAGTGGAAGAAATATCTCCTAAACTTTCCATAACTTCTCAGTATTTTTAACATTTAAAACAGTAGATAAGCACCTGTTATAAGCATCATGTAAAGTCTTTAAATTATCTAAATTTGTCTTTATAAGGTAAATTTATCTCCCGAATTCCGATTGTCACAGACTGGGGAAAAATAAGTTGTTGGTCGGCTGACCATCCCCATTTATGCTGACCATGTAAATTGGAGAAGTAGCTATTGAAGAGAACCTCCTCCACATATAAGCTTGCTATATATTTGCAAATAAGAAACTATTTGTTCAAAGTAATTATAGACTGAAAAATTCATCTTCAGGTGTTAGAATTTAGGTCTATAAATTAAACTCTTTTTTTTATCAACTGCAAGTACATTAACACAAGCTTGCGTTGTTTATCCTTTACTACTCACAATTTAGCTATTGACAAACAATTTAACTACTGACATACATTTTTACTTGATCACTGAAATGATAGATGTGGCTTTGCAAAGCATAAATGAGGATTAAAAATGTTATCTTTTATTTAGAAAATGGCTTTTACAGGACCTTGTTCGTCTGCATTTCATGAATACTTGAATTGTATATGAAATAATTGCAAATAAAAAAATCTCACCCTGGTTTAAACTCAGATTGGAAACATTGTTCAAATTTATGTCATCAATAACTTTGGAGGTCATTTTTCATTTTATTTAAACATCAAACACCATCTTTATTTGTAAAGGTTAATATTTTAAAAATCCTCCGATGGATTATATGTGTTACAGAGATGGAATCAGTGTTGCACAAGCAGAGTACAGCCCCTTTTTGTTGTCAGAAAACAGACTCAAGTGTTTGGTACATTCTTTACAAATCATTTTGAAATGGATTAAGCTTCAGTTTTACTGTACTTATTACCAGCTGTCATATTAAATATGATAATTAAGAATAGTGCCATGCCAATCATACGTGCAATTTTATTTTCAGACTCCATTGTATATTTATATTTATTATTTTTGTAAATTCTTGTAACAAATCTGACAAATAGTGTCATGCAATTTTTCAGAAACCAAACTAATACTGTACTTGTTTATTATACTTCTAAATTGGTTCTTCAAATTATTATTCCTGTAACTAACAGACACAAATTTGAAGAAAAATTTCATGTGACCCTTTTAACCTTGAAAACTTTACTTTAGATAAATTTGTTAAAAAATATATCTGTACAGTGCCTTGTGTGGTTACGGGGCATTAGGATTGGGACCACAATGTTACACTAAGATGATTGTATGAAGTGATTAAAAGTGTATAAATGCTAAGAATTTTTCTAATTGTGGGAATCCAGCATGTGTACAAGTTTTGGTTCTCTATCTCATTTTGTATCTTCATGTAAATAATATGTGAAACCAAAATATGTAAAATTGAGTGACCAGACTATGCAGCTTTTTTGTATTGCCATGCCTTACGCTATATGACATTATCATTCATGTCGGTGCTTCAGTTATTGGTAATGGGACAGTGATTACACGATTAAGTACTGGAATTACTTCTTTTAGAGTTTTTATGCACTATCCTTGCACATCAGAATTTTTCCAGTGATTTATTTATTGCACTAAATGCATAAAAATTGAAACATTAACTCAGTTGCTGAGTTGGTATTGTCATCTCACCCATGAGCTCCCAACAAATGGAAAGGTTATCAATTATTTTTACATCAATGTTGAACAATTTCAGTCAAACATTCTGCAAGATCAATGACTTTTTTTGTTACCATCTCAATTTTGTAAACTTCAGACTTGATGTTCACCTTTAAGATATAATGCAGATTTAGCCATTTTGTCAGTGATACACCTTTCAGAAATGTGTTTTTAATATCAAACAAATTCATATCTGCTTTTAATATATTATGATTCTTTACAATGCATTGGAGTAAGAATGCTGCAAGATCTGATTTTTTTTTTTTTTACCATCTCAATTTTGTAAACTTCAGACTTGATGTTCACCTTTCAGATATAATGCAGATTTAACCATCTTATCTACACCTTTCAGAAATATGTTTTGAACATTAAACATTGAAAGAGCTCTTACAACACTTGGGACCACAGGATTTAAGTGAATTCATATCTGCATTTAATATATTATGATTCTGTACAATGCATTGGAGTAAGAATAGTTGTGCCAATTAGTTCATTAATAGCAATATATGGTTCAAATATTGATCTTAAAAGAATTTTCAGTTGAGGGAAACTGGTCAATTGTTTTCTTATTCAAGATCAACCAATTCTCCTTGCAGGTGAAAACAAATTGGAAAAGTGAACAATGCAACAATCTGGTCAGAAAACCCCTGCAATGTCTGACATTGTGCGAGTCTTGAGAAGTCATTACAGACCTCCAACAGGTAAGGCATAGAGAACCCCAGCCATAGTTAACATTTTGCAGTTATTAAAAATTGAGTGCAGATCACCCAAAGGTAAGACAAATTTCCTTCAGTTCCTGACATTATGCAGGCCTTGAGAAGTCAATTTACAGACCTCCCACAGGTAAGACACAGATATCCATTGCAGTTGATGATATTGGGTTGCTCTTGAGAAGTCATTACAGATGTTTCACAGATTAGACACAGAAAATCCCTGCAGTTGCATACGTAGTGCATTTCTCAAGAAGTCATTGCAAAACACCTGCTGTTACTGATGCTGTGCAGACCACAAGAAGTCATTAGAGACCTCTCACAGGTAAGGTGGTAGCATGCTACTGGAGATGTTCTATGAATACCCAGTTTCTCTGTAAGCTGGGGGAAAAAACACTTTGTTTCCAGTTTCCCAAACAACTCGTTATTTTGGACAGCCAATCCATTAAATCATTTTTTTCAGCAATATTAAATTAATAATGTCAAGACTTTCAGAATGTTGTGACAAGTTTAGATTTTATTTTGTTGCTAGAGTTATACAAGGCATATACAAATTATTTTAAGTACTTATTTATAGAAAGTAAATCAAACTGTTGCATGATATTATCTTCTTGAATATAGTGATGGAAGTAAATTTGAAATAAAGCATGCTGTTACCTGAATTCATGTGCTATGGCATTTATGGAAGTAAATTTAAATAAAGCACGTCACACCAGTGTTTATATTCTAAGGAAATTAATGGAAGTAAATTTAAATACAGCATGTTATAACGGTGTTCACATTCTATGACATTAATGGAAGTAAATTTAAATATAGCATGTCACACCAGTGTTCATATTCTATGGCATTTATGGAAGTAAATTTAAATACAGCATGTCACACCAGTGTTCATATTCTATGGCATTTATGGAAGTAAATTTAAATATAGCATGTCACACCAGTATTCATATTCTATGGCATTTATGGAAATATAAATATAGCATGTTATATGAGTGTTCATATTCTATGGTATTTATGGAAGTAAATTTAAATATAGCATGTCACACCAGTGTTCATATTCTATGGCATTTACGGAAATATAAATACAGCATGTTATACCAGTGTTCATATTCTATGGTATTTATGGAAGTAAATTTAAATATAGCATGTCACACCAGCGTTCATATTCTGTGGCATTTATGGAAATAACTTTAAATATAGCATGTTATACCAGTGTTCATATTATTTGGCATTTATGGAAGTAACTTTAGACAGGAATAAGAAATTGTGTCTTAAAATAATTATATGGCAAACATTTCTCCCAATGACTTTATATTCAAAAGGCAATCCTGATACACGTATATTGTTTTCTTGCACCATAATATCTGTATTTAGATAGCGTCAATTGAAATCACATGTACATGGTAAATTTATGATGTCAACCTTTAAGTGAATAATTCAAGTAAAGTCTCCACTGTACTCTGATATAGTTATGGATTTCACACCACCACATCTAAAGACATGATAATATTAATTAATTCAAAAACCTATTTTAAAATTGTGCAGGTCCATTGAAATAAAACTAAAATTGAGTGGGTTTATTTCCTGTATAGGTGTTAAATGCAACTTTGACCACTTAGAATATAGACAGTAATTTATTTTGCTGTGTAAACCACATATAGAATGCATAGATAACCTAAACTGCCAGTGTACCCCAAAATTTTAAATACCCATTTCATGATGGTTATAGGGGTACAGATGAACACTTATTGTCCCCTTGACAGCATTGTCATAGTCAAGCACTGGAGATAGATTGCTGATTTAGTTATTCATTGATACGGACTGAAGACAATGGAAATTTCATAATGAACTTGAGTTAGTTTTTTTTACCTCATCAGGGTCTCAGAAACTTTAAAAAGATTTAAGTAATCCTCATCTCACATATTTCATTTATCATTCATCTCACCCCTACTGAGTCCTAATTTTATCTTTTGTCTCACCCCTACTCAGTTTTAATTTTATCTTTTGTCTCACCCCTACTCAGTCCTAATTTTATCTTTTGTCTCACCCCTACTCAGTCCTAATTTTATCTTTTGTCTCACCCCTACTCAGTCCTAATTTTATCTTTTGTCTCACCCCTACTCAGTCCTAATTTTATCTTTTGTCTCACCCCTACTCAGTCCTAATTTTATCTTTTGTCTCACCCCTACTCAGTCCTAATTTTATCTTTTGTATCACCCCTACTCAGTCTTAATTTTATCTTTTGTCTCACCCCTACTCAGTCCTAATTTTATCTTTTGTCTCACCCCTACTCAGTCCTAATTTTATCTTTTGTATCACCCCTACTCAGTCTTAATTTTATCTTTTGTCTCACCCCTACTCAGTCCTAATTTTATCTTTCGTCTCACCCCTACTCAGTCCTAATTTTATCTTTTGTCTCACCTCTACTCAGTCCTAAATTTATCTTTTGTCTCACCCCTACTCAGTTTTAATTTTATCTTTTGTCTCACCCCGACTCAGTTTTAATTTTATCTTTTGTCTCACCCCTACTCAGTCCTAATTTTATCTTTTGTCTCACCCCTACTCAGTTTTAATTTTATCTTTTGTATCACCCCTACTCAGTCCTAATTTTATCTTTTGTCTCACCCCTACTCAGTTTTAATTTTCTTTTGTCTCACCCCTACCCATTTCTAATTTTATCTCATCATTACTCAGTCCTGATTTTATCTTTTGTTTCACCCCTACCCAGTCCTAATTTTATCTTAAATTGTCTCATCCCTACTCAGTCCTAATTTCATCTTTTGTTTAGTCGCTACTAGGTCCTAATTTTAAATATTGATTTCTTTTATCTTACAGCTGAGGAATACAAAGCTGAGAAGATCTGCTGTAGGACCGAAACAACTCTTATGTATGATAAACCATGTAGCAACTCACTAGAAAATTACCGCCGTCGTCAACAAAATTTCACCAAGGGATACTATGCCATTCAGTACAAACCATATACACCAATAGGAGGTGAACTGATCCTTGACCCATTTGAACTGGCTGTGAGTACACTGCCAGGATCTCTGGATGGCAAGGTTTGTTTTTCTTCAGCATTTGTGCATAAATAAACATAACTTCTCAATATGTGCTTTGTAAGTTTTAAGCAAATATAATCATGAGTCGAAACATTTTCAAAATGGTTTAAAAAGAACCCCAGAGTACAGTGGGACCCCGCTATAACGTGCCCCATTATAACACGAATTCGGATATAACGCGGTCATGGCAGGCAATTTATTACAGGTATTTTTCTCAAAAACCAAAAAAAGAATTTTAAGTATGAAAAATAAAATATGTCAAGAGTTTAATTATCATTCTCATACTCGTCTAAAAAGTGCAAAAAAGAACGTGTAGAAGATGTATTATCATTTAGAGGAGGAAATCACACACAAATTCAAATATAAAATAATCGTTGCATGGCTCCTAAAATTTCAAAAATTAACAAATTTCTTCTAGCTTTGTACCAAATTAAACATCGGAAATACGAATCAATTGCTGGGCCTACTGAGAACTTTGATCTTTGTTTATTGTTGAAAAAAGACAGCTCATAAGTGTCAATGTTATTACTACTGATCCCTGAGCAATGAAGCCATCGTGTCTACTTTGTGTTTGTCTTGAATGCATTCCGAATACAATCGTTGCTCTAATAATCTCTGATATATGTTCTGTTAAATTCATACACAACTGAGCAACAACCAATGCCGCAGTTGATAAAAGATTCTCACCAGAATGTATAAATCAATTAATTTAAGTACATTGTTTATCATCAAAGTGAACTGCCCAGCTAAACTTGTTCAAATCAGGGGGCAACGATTTATACAGCATCAAAGAAACAAAAGCCGCCAACATGTGTGCGTGGCTTGGCGGTGTTGTTTTATGCAATCTGTTGACTAGTAAATTTGAATTCTGCAATTGAGAACTATAATTGACTGTGCCATGACTATTGACAGAAATGTAGTGGTATAAAATGTATACGACACAGAGGTCTTGGAAACGCTTAATTACGCGTATTTGAATGCAAATATTTGATCTGGAATGCATAAATCACTCCATGCAGGAGTCCTCCGTACGCATGCAAATAGCTGGGAGACAAAGTTAGTGTTGATTACTTTATCATTTTAGCTGTGCTGATATTTACAGTGACATAATTCAGTGGTTAAAATACAGCCAGTTCTGCCTGCTGTATTTATTAGAGTACATTGAAAGAACAAGACGCAATAGCTGGGCTAGCTGGGCGGCAAGTTTAAAGGACTTTGACTAGCAGTTTGGGTGGGAAAATGTGCTGAAATTTACAATGACTGAATTCAGAGACAGAAAGATCCTGAGATGTACATGTAGTTATTATAAGAATACACTTTAGCTTCCATTATTTAATCTACAGACATGTACTATTTCATCATTCATTATGTACACCCGTTACATAATTTTTGCTATTTTCTTTTCATTGAATTCAGTCACATAATGATCTGTGACAAAAATTATTGAATATTTTACATCCGTGTGTGGATATTTTTGATGGAAATATTTGTGGATTCAATGTTTGTTACAAGATTCGCTGGTGAGTACATGGTATTGATACTCTTTTCATGCAATAGATTATACATGTATGTATAAATTAGACACGTGTATGTACCAATGCATGGTTCTCTAAATAAAGTAATATATTATATCTGCAATTTCTGTTACCACAGTAAATGTTTTTCTCATTTAATATATATTGATCAAAAATGGCAATTTTGCCATGCATTTTCGCACCTGTCTTTATGTAAACCCCCCTCCCCCATTAAATCCAAAAATGTGTTGGTATTGTACATAGTTGCACACGGTCAGATTCTATGGCTCCCAACTACCGTGTTATAGCGGGGTCCCACTGTACTTATTAGGCTGTAGCCAGCAGGGAGATAACCCAATATAATTGTAGTAGCTTTTAAATGAGTGCTTCCACTTGCATACATGCCCATGCACAATCAAACCCATTATACCCATTTTTTTTTGTTTTATGGGGTTTTATTACATGTTTTGACACATAATAGGCTGTACATGTCAGCCAGTATATTTCATGGTGGAAGAACCCAGGAAAAATGACATATCAGTAACTAAGGGAAGCTTTCTCATATGCCCATGTTGATCTGAGACTTGAACTCATGCAAACAGTGAGATGTGTGAGTAATTGGTAGATACAAGTACCAATGTCCACTCAGCCACCTGGGGTCTCTTTGCACTTAAAAACTCATCCAAAAAAGTGTATTGCAAATAATGGCGTTTTTTTTTTTATCTTGAAGCAGAAAATTGAACTTTCAGCATTCCTTTAAAAGCTCATTGCTAATTAATGTCCTTCTCATACATCCAACTAAAAGTCAGGGATATTATGTTGTTAAATTATTTATTTTTCCAGTCCATAATTTTTTAATATGAGAAAATATTTTCACGAAACCTTGCTCAGATATATATTTCATGATAGAGGGATTGTTCTGTACCATAGCATTGCCCCCCGTCTCGAAATCAAGGTCAAAGCAAGTGAAAAGGTTAATATGAGATTGAAGTATACATTTTGAACTACTGAAATTATTTTAATGAAAGCTTAGCCAATTGTGTATCATGTATCATAGCCATGCCCTTAGCTTCAATGTCAAATGAAAGAATAATGCACTTATCAAGTTTTTTATCGTTGTCTAAAGTTAGACATTCAATTAATGAAGAATTTTGGACGAAAGCTTCAACCAGTTACATAATTAACTACACAGTTGTCACATACCTGAGTTATGACCTTTCCTCAAGATTCATTGCAATGGAAAATATAATCCAATGAACACTATGTGAAAGTATAACTTCTGAGCATTTAAATGAAACTTTAGCTTTTGTTGTATCTTGACTTGGGTTGGTGTCTTGGGTTTTACAGTCACATCCCCTACCTCAAGGTGAAGGTACACAACAATGGATAATATTAAGTCAGTGGTTTGTTTAATTGTCCAGGTTGTAATTTTTGTAACCCCTGCAAATATTTTAATGATGCTGTATCTACTTCCACACCTTATAGCTTCCATTTTGGCCATCTTGAAAATGTTGTTATTGCTACTCCTTTATGGATGGCCATGTTGTCATTGTTGTCATCCTTCTTCATGGATGGTCATGTTGTCATAGGTTGTCACCAACACTTCTAATGATATCTAGTTTATCATAAATAAAACTGGTGCCAATCAGAAAACCGTGTTGAAACATTGTTAGTACTACTTCTTGATCAATATTCATACTGAGCTAAGGTTTTCACCAAAATGTTTATTTGTCTCTAAATGAAATTAGTGCCAAAAAGCAATCATGATGGTTATTTTGGAAATCTTGTTATAGTTTCTATTTCAAAATTGATTTGCTGTATAGACGTGGGATTATCACCAGACTCCCCTCAAGGGACTCTTGTTCTTTGAATGAATTAAATCTGCACATTAATGAGGCTGCCAGAAGTAAGATAAGAAAGAAAAAAATCAGATAAACTGAACATACTGATGTGACTGTGATAATTTTAATATGTTTATTTGCAGCTAGACATGTTATGAGTTGTGTGTATGGCAAGCTAGACATATTATGAGTTGTGTGTATGGCAAGCTAGACATATTATGAGTTGTGTGTATGGCAAGCTAGACATGTTATGAGTTGTGTATGGCAAACTAGACATGTTATGAGTTGTGTATATGGCAGGCTAGACATGTTATGAGTTGTGTGTATAGCAAGCTAGACATGTTATGAGTTGTATGTATGGCAAGCTAGACATGTTATGAGTTGTGTGTATGGCAGGATAGACATGTTATGAGTTGTGTGTATGGCAAGCTAGACATGTTATGAGTTGTGTGTATGGCAAGCTAGACATGTTATGAGTTGTGTATATGGCAGGCTAGACATGTTATGAGTTGTGTGTATGGCAAGCTAGACATGTTATGAGTTATGTGTATGGCAAGCTGGACATGTTATGAGTTGTGTGTATGGCAAGCTGGACATACCATGAGTTGTGTGTGTGTATGTGAAAATGGCATTAATATGATGTCCAGCTTATATATCAGCCATCTTGAATGACTAAAATAGACTGTGTTACTACTGAGATCAGTTTTCACTAAAAGGGTTCTTATTATATGTGGTTTGTCTTAAATGAAAAAGGTGTCCATCTGACTTATAATAGTGACTATCTGTAAAATTCTTGGTCTTGCTACTCCATCAGAATGGATATTTGTAATGACATGGGATTTTCACTGGAACTTTTTTTGTGATATATAATTGGTTTGTGGATATATCTGAAGCATACATTAAAATGTGATTTTATCTTGGCAGTACTTGATACAAGTTAGTAATCTTTTAATGATATCAAGTTCAAGATTAAAGGTCACGAAAATGTTTTCTGTAAGTTAAAATGTTGGAACATTTTTTTATACCAGACATAATGAATTGCATTTTCTCACTAATGCTTAAGTTGGTTTCAATTCTTGGCAATCAGAAGAATATAAGAAGGGAAAATAGACTATTTATGTATTCCCACAAATTTTTCTTGGACACTAGAGCATTGATCTGTTCAAGGTACTCTTGTTTCATTAGTTGTGGAGATTGTCCATCATCAAAACCTTTTTTTCTGTACACATTCAACCGTATTAATAGAAATAACTGTTTATTATAGGGGCAAAAGTTATAGCAATATAAAAAATGCTTCCAGAAATGTGTGTGTTTGTGCACCAATTAAAGAGTCAGAATGATTTAATTCAACACATTCTTGGTTACAAACAAATTCACTGTAATTTCTTCTGTCAAATGTGTTACAAGTTGGGCTCATAAGAAAATTAAGGAAAACTTAGTGATATTACCAGGTACTAATAATATATTTCTTGTACATTTGATGTTTAGGTCAGGATGAAATTGGTGATCTCAAATGTGATTGGGATTTACTGTCATTCTCTGATAAGCATGGTCTTCAACTTTACCTGAAGTTTTCGCAATAAATTAAAGATGACTTTCAACAGTGATAAACTGGGCAGTTAGTTGACATACTACTACAAAACCAAGCCCTATTTGTTTAAGGAAAAAATACTCAATTCTGTTTTTACCATCACCCCAAGGTTTTATTGTTATCTGTATATTTGTCTTTAGACTTGTCAAAGACAGGTTTTACTTGTAATAATGTGTGACATCATGTTACATTTGCTTTAGGCTAAACATGCTTGGCGAGGAACTGTTCATGAGCATTCAGAATCTGAAGAGGATGGAACGGAACAGAAAGAGAAGGTATGTTCAACAAACTCCTTTTTGTCTTCTTGTTTCTGCAATATTTGATTCGAGCTGGAATGTTGCTCAATTACCTTTGGTAAAACTATTCTGGCTGGAATGATGGCAGTCAGCCTTTGGTAAAATCATTCTGTCTGGATTGAATCAATCAATCTTTGGTAAAATTATTCTGGTTGGAATGATGGCAGTCAACCTTTGTTAAAATCATTCTGGCTGGAATGAATGAATCAATCTTTGGTAAAATCATTCTGGTTAGAATGATGGCAGTCAACCTTTGGTAAATCATTCTGGCTGGATAGAATCAATCAATCTTTGGTAAAATTATTCTGGCTAGAATGATGGCAATCAACCTTTGGTAAAAATCATTCTGGCTGGAATGATGGCAGTCAACCTTTGGTAAAATTATTCTGGTTGGAATGATGGCAATCAACCTTTGGTAAAATCATTCTGGCTGGAATGAATCAATCAATCTTTGGTAAAAAAAATCATTCTGGTTAGAATGATGGCAGTCAACCTTTGGTAAAATTATTCTGGTTGGAATGATGGTAATCAACCTTTGGTAAAATCATTCTGGCTGGAATGAATCAATCAATCTTTGGTAAAAAATCATTCTGGTTAGAATGATGGCAGTCAACCTTTGGTAAAATTATTCTGGTTGGAATGATGGTAATCAACCTTTGGTAAAATCATTCTGGCTGGAATGAATCAATCAATCTTTGGAAAAAATCATTCTGGTTAGAATGATGGCAGTCAACCTTTGGTAAATGTATTCTGGCTGGAATGATGGCAGTCAATCTTTTGGTAAAATCATTTTGCTTGTCTTCTGACCCAGTTAGTACATGTTTTTGAATGCAGTAGCCCCAACATAATTATGATTAGAAAAAAAATGATGTTTGCTTGTCTTCTGATCCTGGTAGTAATTTTGGCAAAAAGAAAATAATGATTAAGAGTTAACTTATTAATTTCTAATACCTGAAAATGCATCGAAGTCTTTGTCTTCCATATAAGAATGAAAAATGGTGACTACCTGGGGCTCAGAGCAAATGTTCTCAATAACGTCTGTCTCCATTTCATCCCACAACATACCGACGTGTTGTGTTAAGACTTATTCTGTTCTTTTATCCTCAAAATTAATCCATATTACTTTGCAGCCACAATTTGCTTTCTTTTTTTTTTTTTTTTTTTTTTTTTGTAGCACATAATGCAACCATAGCTTTACGTCAATACCAGACACATTTTTCACAGATCACATATTTTCTGTGAGCAGCCATATTCCCACTTTTCTCTTCTGTTATCTCTACAACTTCCAGTTATAAAGGTCGCTGTGTAAGACTTAAGTGATTTGATGGGAGGCATTATGAGATAAGTTGTATGATTTGAATGGGATATATATATATATATATATGAATGAATGAATGATTATGAATGAAAATATTGATAAAAACATATCTAACTCATTAAATTGTGCCAGTACTATATCAATTTTACAAATAATCATGGAATGCTTGAGTAAATATGAATTACATCCCTTTGTAAGATCGGTTAGATCGTTGAAAAGCTATGTCGGTAATCACTTGCGTGTGTTCAACAGTATACAGGAAAATCAAATATCAATGGACCATTTGCTTCAATGTGATCAAGGAGAATGAGGTATGGTTAGAAAGGATGAATTAAACAAAATCATTTCATATTTTTATTTAGGAACAAACAAACTAACATAGTACACTATAGAGCATAGACCGTAAGTGTGCTCTGCATCCTGATGAATGTTTTTACCAGTAATTGTTTTCTTGTATTTAAATTTTCATGTTTAAGAAATAAGAAAATACATACAGAACGCAAGCTAAAAAAAGGACAGAACATATAAATATAAGCGCAGTGATATTAGTTTAATACAATTTATTGACATAGTAATTTAACAAGAATTTGTACTTCTAATGTGACATGTTTTCAATTATGCCAATTATAGAGCAATTTTGGAAAACGTTAATCATTCATTTTTTGGGCTGAACAAGGGTTTACGCTACAGTGAAATAAGTTGTCTACATTGAATTTAGTTGTTTTCTATGGTGAAATTCAGTTGTCTACAGTGAAATTTAGTTTTCTACAGTGAAATTAGTTGTCTACAGTGAAATTAGTTGTCTACAGTGAAATTAGTTTTGTCTACAGTGAAATTAGTTGTCTACAGTGAATTTAGTTGTTTTCTATGGTGAAATTTAGTTGTCTACAGTGAAATTAGTTGTCTACAGTGAATTTAGTTGTTTTCTATGGTGAAATTTAGTTGTCTACAGTGAAACTAGTTGTCTACAGTGAAATTTAGTTGTCTACAGTGAAACTAGTTGTCTACAGTGAAATTTAGTTGTCTACAGTGAAATTAGTTGTTTACAGTGAAATTAGTTGTCTACAGTGAATTTAGTTGTTTTCTATGGTGAAATTTAGTTGTCTACAGTGAAATTAGTTGTCTGCAGTGAATTTAGTTGTTTTCTATGGTGAAATTTAGTTGTCTACAGTGAAATTTAGTTGTCTACAGTGAAATTAGTTGTCTACAGTGAAATTTAGTTGTCTACAGTGAAATTTAGTTGTCTACAGTGAAATTTGATATTCTACAGTGAAATTTAGTTGTCCACAGTGAAATTAGTTGTCTACAGTGAAATTAGTTGTCAACAGTGAATTCAGTTGTTTTCTATGGTGAAATTTAGTTGTCTACAGTGCAATTTAGTTGTCTACAGTGAAATTAGTTGTCTACAGTGAAATTAGTTTTGTCTACAGTGAAATTAGTTGTCTTTAGTCTATTTATGCCCATAGGCTGAACAACAAGTGCCCTATACCAGGAGTGAAGAAACTGGTACTGTGAGTCCAACAGCAGGATTCACAGCAATAAAGCAGAACCTGGTGGAGTCACAAAACAAGATTATTGCAGTCAGAGCAGGAATGCCATATGAAGAACAGGTCAGAACAATGGAGGTACATGCATGAGTTGTTTCCTATGTCACATATCAACAAACAGATTTTCCATCTTGAGTATCATTATTTCACAGATCATAGTCTCCATTTTCATCTTCAGTGAAAACTGTCTAATAATAATAATAATAATAATAATAATAATAATATTGCTTTATTTATAGAGAGTGAGTTGTTAGTCAAGAACTATTCTCCATTGACGGGGCTCAGGCCTTCTTAAGGAGAGTATAACAATGCACAGTTTATGAAGATAGCAATAATTACTGTGTATTTTAACATATTTAGCATTAAAATACTAAATTCCATTATCTATTAGAATCACGTGCATGCTCATGATATCTCTACTTAAATACTCTAATATTTTCAGCCGATTTTACATGTAGTGGAAGCTTGTTCCACAGAACTGTACTAAAGTATTGGAAGCTCTTTTTAAATTGCTCTGTTGTTGGTTTTGGTGTTAGAAGGTTTCCATGTAATATTGATCTCAACTGGTGTTGTGTTGAAAAAGTTCTGAACATGTCCTGAAGATACTCTGGTGCAGTTCCATGTATACCTTTATATAAAAGAACTGCCATGTGAACAATGATATTGAAAGATGAATAATTTATGCATCTAAACTGATATGTGCTGCTCATTTCTGAAGTTTTTAAATCATGTCAAGCTCAGATTCAGCACAGTTTCCCCATACATCTGAACAATAATCCATTGTTGGAAGAATATGTGACTTGTAGTAGAGATTGTGAGTTTCCATAAATAAATATTTCTTGATTCTGCCGAGTAGGCCATTTTTGGATGATAGTGTTTTCCAAAGCTTATCAATATGGTCATTTCCATAATAAACTATTATCTTCGGACACACCTACAAGCTTTTCATGTTTGACATTTTCTAATGGATGATTATTTATTGCAAGAGATTGTTCTGGGTTCCCTGTCCCAAAAATCACATATTTTGTTTTACCTTCATTAATTACCATCATATTTAGTTGTGCCCAGTTTTAGACTCTAATAAGGTCTGACTTTAATCTATAGGGTTGTTCAGCTATAAATATCGTATGATGTCATTTACTCTCATTTACCCTCTAAGCATTGCATCGTCAGCCATATTGTTTTTGGATAAACATAGAATCAGCCCTGGGTAAACCTTCTTGTTGTTTTCATCATTTTCTAAGTGATAACATTTGTTAATGCCTGTCAAACACTAATGTTCAGGTATTTGCCATAGTGACTGAAGATATGCCAATAAAGATTAGACGATTCGAGTTACTTTCATTCCATTCCCTAACTTAAACAAAGATCTTGACAGGTGTCGTCGATGAGTTAGAGCTTGCAGAAGGGAAAACTTTCACGTTGTAAAAGTCACAAAGGACACGTTTTTTTGCACTCTTCACATCATTGGTGGATATGGACCCAGCGAGCATCATCTCGACCCTATGCCAGCAACTTTAATGCCTATACAGGTATATTGAAACTCTGCATGTGAATATGAATGTATTATCAAGATGTTTGTCTTGTGATAAAATTATCCTGCAATGTGGGTTGGTGTATTCTAACGTGCATACTATTTACATCATTTGTTTCACTTTGTTTACATAATAGACCCAGTTAATATAAGAAAACATTGATACCCGAGTTTTCATTTGTCTATTCAATTTTGTATCAGTTTTTATGACTCCACCTTATTTGCTTCATGAAATTCACAAAACTTTGTAGTTATCATAATGATGTAATGATGATGATGATGTAATAACCTTGTGCGGTTGGATTATCACACACATTATTTGATCCTACACTCATTTTTGTGTGTGTGTGTGTGTGTGTGTGTGTGTGTGTTTGAGAAATAAGGTCTTCCATTTCTGATCCCAAAACCTTCTTTTACTGATTTGTTTTTCTTTACAGATTTTATGTTTCTGCAATAAGAGAAAACCACCCAAAGAGAGAGACATAAATAGTTCGATTCAAAAGCAGCTGAAATTGAACACAAAGGATGTAGCACAAGCACTGCTTCATTTGGCTTGTAGCCCACTGGGATGCCATCTTGTAGATGTGGACTCTCCAAGACAACTGGATACCATCCCCCTTATTATGAGCTTATGAAAACAACAGCACATGTCATTGTGAGTTCAGTGCCATGTGCAATGATATCCAAGGATATGCATGATGTTAGTTTAAGAATA
This sequence comes from Unio delphinus, assembly GCA_029339505.1. Classification (NCBI taxonomy): domain Eukaryota; kingdom Metazoa; phylum Mollusca; class Bivalvia; order Unionida; family Unionidae; genus Unio; species Unio delphinus. The sequence continues at coordinate 3,233,745 of JAQISU010000028.1, read as the reverse complement.
AAGAACAAGTTGTTACAAAATGAGAACAAGCTGCTGGAATCAGAACTTCATTTACTACAACAAAGTGCATCAAATAAAGAAATAGATATACCCTCCAAAATACAGCAGCCTATTTGCCATACCCACTTGGACATGTCAGAAGCTGAAGATGTTGATCAGAACTGTAATATTTGTACAGCCTTTTCTTTGGTCCAACTCATGAAATTGTGGAAATTCATAAGCCCAGGCTATCGAACATTTGAAATATTGGTACAGCAAAGGCAGCAAATCAAAAGTCAGTTCTAGTGTAAATTGTTGCCCGTCACCCAAAAATGCATTACAATTGACGTTGATGTGTCTTAAACTTGGGCTTGTTAATCAGGACCTAGCCTATAGATTTGGCTACTGTGTCAAATATTATAATAACATGGGACAGTTTGTGTACGCCCTTTTTTTACCCTTGAAGGATTTCATGTTTGCAGAGAGATGCTGTGTGAAGGAATAAATGCGAAGATCTTTTTAAAAAATACAAGAATATAAGATGTATAATTGATTGCACAGAAATTTTTGTTCAGCAATCAAGCAATTTTCAAAGACAAGAAAACCTCTATTCCATCATAAAGCCCAGACAACTTACAAAGCACTCATAGCTGTTGCCCCCAATGTGCAATAATGTATGTAAGCAGTGATTTTGCAGGGTCTATTTCTGACAAGGAAATTGTACTTAAATCTGGATATTTGAACCCTGGAGATATTGTGATGGCAAATAGGTGCTTTAATATCAAGAATATTTTATTTTCAAGTTGAACTTGTCATTCCCATCTTTCTAAGGGACAGGAAGTTTTTCACCGCACAAGAGGAGGCACTAAACAAAGATGTGGCTAAACATCGAATTATGTGGAACTGGCAATTGAAAGAGTGAAAAGCTTTTTTTTTATTGCACAAGACCATGCCACTGAGTCTGGAAAAAATAATAACTCATTTTTGTTTATGTTGTTTATTGTCATGTAAATTTCCAGGAACCTCTTGGTAATAGATTGTCTGCCAACTACCTCCAGTAATTTACAGGCAGCCATGGATGAGAAATGAAAAATCATTGTTGACGTTGATTTTTGTACAATTTAATTTTATTGGCATATAAATCACAATAGAAAATACAATGTCAGGTTTCTAAAATACAGTTGTCAGTTATAAAGAGCATACATCATTTTGCAACATGCAGCTTTTATGAAAACACAATATAGATACTTAATTGATTGAAACAAAAATATATTCTTAATCAAATTTCAGCTGTTACAGGAACAAACTACATTTCCATGTAAATATCATCTTTTACCTCATTAAACATTTTCACACAAATACATACTTATTTTATATTTGTCATCTTGTACAATATTAAATTAATTGATTCATTATCTCTCTCATGCTGTCAAGATAATTCCTAATGAAATGAATTGTCTGCAGTCCTGACTATTTATCACAAGTTCTTTTGCATCATGCAGCCTTCTTCTCATTTCAAAGAAGTCTGGACATAGTCATTTGTGATGGAATGAGATTAGCTTTTCAGAAAGTGATCCCCAAAATTCTTGGTCAAATTGTACTCTTTAGTCCCATTATACCAAGTTGGGTTTGAATTTGAAAGTAATATGTGTGAGTTTTTCTTAACTCAATATGTCCATTGGATCTTCGCAGACAGAAGCCACTTTTTTACTTCTTGGTTAATTGTTCATCAAACTTCCTAATATATTTTCCCTGATCTAAAGTAATCAATCATTACTACAAGCAAATTTTGGGTACTTGGAATTCACCCATAATCCTGTTTTAATTGCAGAATATCCTTAAATTTCCATTCTAGATTTAGTTAAATAATCTGAATGCATTTTTTTCATTCTCTATTCCATATAACATGGCATGAGACTTTAAAGCCTTCTCCTCCCACAAATGTTATTTAAAATGGAACACGCAGACTGTGGTTTGCTTGCTGTTGACAGTCTTACTCACAGAAGCTGTGATCCTAACATGCCTCTCCAAATACCATTCGGCACTTATCTGCTTCTTTTCAATTTCTTGTGAGTAAGGGCTGCTTGGTAGCAAAATGTTTTGGAGAAGAGCACTTTTGATTCTGCATCTAGTTCATGATCTGCATATTGCCTATAAAGTTTGGACTGCTGCACATATTTTCCGATGATGACTTAAAGATGCTTTCAATAGCATTTACCAGATCTGTGACAGAGGAGTTCGCTGACTGTATGATCATACCATATGACATCACTGACTTTTCGTTTCTTAATATTTTTATAGCTCACATCTGACACACAGTTTGGGTCCTTATATTTTTTACATCCCTTTTTCCATTCACAGCATTTTGATGTGCATGATTGAGCATTCTTTTCAATATAGTCCAGCATTGCAAAAAGAAGTGCACAAACATGGCTATACCTGTCCATTGAAGATTCCAATACATGTACAGGAGGCATCTCAAACAAACCCTCTGACCTCTGTCCTTAGAAATTTGTATCATTGTATCATACATAGTATTCGTTACATAAGAAGCCATGATGTTTGCTTTTAGATAATATGTACCATTCTTCTTGCAGTCTTTCACTGACTGTACATGGCTACTTTTAAAATAGTTTCTTCTTCTATTTAAAGGTTCAGCTGTATGTGAGTCCTGCACATCATTATTGTTCTCATTGTCTTCAGTATTTTGGGTTTATCTTGTAAACTACACTGATTCTATAATGTGATGATGTGCATGTTCTACAGTAAAATGTTAGGAAGGTCAACCGAAGGAAAAATATTCCATCCTGTGATAGGGGGAATAGATGCTTTAGATCTGTCTTGGTGCTGTTCCTCAATCTCTTGGAAGTTTCTTCAGTTTGAGATCATACCATTTACTACCTTCAACAGATATACCGCTCCAGTGGTCTAGTGGTTAGAGCATCGACCGCAAAAGCAGGAGGTCTTGGGTTCGATCCCCGGCAGAGTCATACCAAAGACTTACAAAAATGTTATGAACAGCTGTCTCGCTTGGCGCTCAGCATTAAGAGGTTAGGGTTAGGATTGATTGGTAGGCCTTATGTCAGGATAGTCTAAACAACGCTCACACTGGAACAACGGTCAGTCCATTTTTTTCTGTCTCTACCGTCCTCCTCCTAGTTGAAAAAACAAGCTGACTGAATCTCTCTTTTTGGAGCAGCTTCCAAATCTTCTAGAGTATGGAAATTTTATAGGTGGCACCTAATTATTCTTGGAGATTTCAGCTTTCACTTTGACTGTCCTGGTAAACCATACATGTCAAAACTCCTAGATTCCATTCATGTTTTCAATCTTAAACAGTCAGTTAACCAAGCTCCCATAAACTTGGTCACATTTTAGACTAGTTTCTTTATAGATCTGATGATAATATTCTGCAATCCACCCTTGTATCCCATGAACTTGCATCGGTTCACCTCTGCATTGTATGCCATCTCGACGTATTAGTCCCTAACCCGCCACCTCTATTTGCTACTAAGAGAAACCTCCGTATGATAAATAGAACCAAATTCATGCAAGACATCCAAGAAAACCTAACAATTTTCTTACATCCAACAGCGGAACAACTTGATAACTGCCTGCGGTCATTGCTTGAAAAACATGCCCCAGCCACCAAATGCAGAGTATCAATAAAAAAGTGTTCTCCATGGTATAGCAGTGTTAGGGACCAGCTTCGCACTGCTAAAAGACATCGCCGAAAAGCAGACAGGCTTTGGCTTTCCACCAGACTCACTATTCATAAACAAGTCTACAAAGCCGCTAAGAAGGTCACAAACATAGTCCATTTAGCCAAATCATCCCACTACAGTACTAAGATCACAGAGAGTTCCATCTGCAAAGAGCTTTTTGAGATAACATACAAACTAATGTCAAGGAACAAATGTACACTACTTCCAACAACCTTCTCTCCACTAGACCTACCAGACCAATTTGCAAATTTCTTCGATGACAATGTACAAACCATTAGAGATTTGCTTGACAGCACAATTTCAACTGATTCGTCACCATACAGTTATGATGCAGAATTTCAGCGACAACCGTTAAGAGCATTTGAACCTGTTTCTATTGATTTAGTACGGACAATCGTGATGAAAAGTGCACCAAAGTCTTGTGAACTTGATCCAATTCCGACATCGCTGCTGCTTGAATTTTTAGACCCAATATTGCCTTCACTAACTGATGTTATTAATATCTTTCTCTCATCAGGGGAATTCCCATCATTTTTCAAAACTGCCATCGTAAAGCCACAGCTGAAGAAACCAGCATTGGACCATAACGATTTATAGAACTACCGACCAGTTTCTATTCTCCCAATCAGGTTGTTCTAACTCAACTTGTATCTCATTTGAATTCAAACAGTCTTTTTAGCAATGTACAGTCTGCATATAGCCCTTGTCACAGTACGGAAACTACTCTTCTGAAAGTATTTAGTGACATTCTCTCTGCTTTGGATATAGTGGAAAGATTACAGTCCTCACCCTCCTGGATTTATCTGCAGCATTTGACATAATAGACCATGATATATTACTTCACCGTCTCCAGCATGTATTTGGCATTCAGAATATAGCCTTACAGTGGTTCAAGTCCTACTTAGTCAACAGGACACAAATTATATCTGCAAATGGAATACACTCCAGCCCAGTTCTATTCATTCTGTATACTCAGCCGTTCTCAAGTGTCATAGATGATCACCCAGTGTCGCACCAATTGTATGCTGATGACACCCAAATATACAAGTCTAGCCACCCAACTGAAGTTGATGCTACCATCCATGGAGTAGAGAAGTGCATTTCTGATGTGAAATCATGGATGACATGTAACAAGCTGCAGATGAATGATGATAAAACTGAGGCTATTCTGATCACAACACAAAGACTTTCTCATTCACATCCTTTACCTCAGACAATAAATATCAGCAACACCAACATTAAATTCTCACAGTCAGTACGGAACCTAGGCGTTATTCTAGACAGTACTCTCACATTGCACCAACATGTCATGAACATATGCAAGGCTGCATATCTTGAATTGAGACGCATTAGTTCCATTTGTAAATATCTTTCAGTTGATGCCACTAAAACACTTGTGTGTTCATTAGTACTTTCAAGACTGGACTATTGTAACTCAATTCTGTCTGGTTCGTAACAATATTTACTCCAGAAACTTCAAAAAGTTCAAAACACAGCTGCACAGATCATCTTTAGAGTACCTTGATCAGAGCACACCTCACCACTGCTCTGTACCCTACATTGTCGATCCATTCAATACAGAATCAAACACAAAATTTGTTCTCTGTGCTATATTTCAATGACAGACTCCAGCCTCACCCATGTGTATACACCAGCTAGATACTTACGCTCTTCTTCTGATAATCGTATACTCATTGTTCCCAAGGTGAAAACAAAGTCATATGGACAACGTTCGTTTGCACACCAGGGCTCGGCAACGTGGAACGTATTGCCCATTGAAATTAGACACAAAGACACAGTGGTCCTTTTTAAGAGTGCTCTTAAGACTCGCCTGTTTCGACTGCAGGGACAAACTTAGTGACCTAATCATGTTTTGTATCTTATATGTTTTCAGCATCTTTTTATGTTTTCCAATTTCATTATTTTTGTCATTTGTTGTTCTGTAATGTAGTCATATCATTATTGATGGTGTAAAGCGCTTAGAGCTTCGAAAGATGAAGCGCTATACAAAGTCCTCATTATTATTATTATTATAATGTGACTGGGTGGGACATCATGCTACATGTCTGCGGCATGATGCTTCAATGCTAGACATCACTATAAACTACCTCATTGCAGACATTGTACCAATATGACTGAATGTTTTTTTAAAGCTACATCGAAAATCCTAATCAAACAAACAAACCATCAACAGATATAGAAATGGACTGACTGTTTCCTGCTTCTATGCACTGTTTCAGAAGACCCTGTAAAGATAGATGAATAGTAATAATAAAAAAATAATAATAATTAATAGTAATAGCACCAATAATAATAATAATAGAATACAACAAAATAACCATTCATAATTTAATTTTCATGCTACACCTCGGAAAACCACTGTGAACCTAACCGACAGAAACAAATACCCCAACTATTTCATCATTGAATTGCCCTTCGAAACAGAAATGATATGGGCACATACAGAGACTATTAGGTCACATATTTTCGTTCTCACAGCTGGTTAAAAGATAATAATATTTTGCGTCTGCAAGCACATAAATTGGAAAGGGTGGGGAGGGGAGATATCGTGCATTGTTGCTCTTATTCAATGCATGGAACAATTTTTTTTTACAAATCAATTCACCTTTTATATTTAAAGCGAAATTGTAATGATGCTTTGGTGGTCTATTTTATACTTATTTTTTTGTTGTTTTGGGGATGACATTATACAGTCGCGATTTTTGTTCTACTTAACCGTTCTATTGGAAGCATCGAATGCATGCAGTATATACACACTGAAATTTACATACATTTTGATCAAATCGCTAAGATTTCTACTGATGCTGAGATCTCTGCACTGTAACCATCATTTCAGCTGCACCATTGAGTGATTTTCTATCAAAGCAAAAGGTAATTTTTTTCCAAAGAACATAATCTTCTGTCAGTGAAACGTAATGGTACTGAGTCGCCATATTGTAATGTTTGTCTGAAGCTGGGGCTACATTTGATTTTTAGGTATGAGGTAGTAATTTGTGCCATCACACGAGTTCCACGACTGAACAACCCTATATTGGATAACTTCAGTATCAGAACTAGAGGTATGCAAGGTTGTACCATCTGCAAACAAATATATATTTGTGGATTCATTATTTAGTGGTTGATCACTGATATAGATAAGGAAGAGCAGAGGGCCTAAAACTGAGCCTTGAGGGACACCTGATATAATTAGTGCGAGTTTGAGAGCTGATATTGCCAATTCTTACATATTAAGATCTTTGGTTTAGGTATAATCTAACCTAGTTTAACAAAGGCTTTGTCGAATCTGTAACAGTTCAACTGCAGCAGAATTCTATGATCAACAAGATCAAAAGCTTTCTTGAATATAACGGAAAAAAAATCCCAGTCGTATGTCCATCATCCATTTCCTTCAACCAAAGATCAATTAATATGGTTAGTTCTGTTTGGCACAAGTGGCACTTTCTAAAACCTCATTGCACTTTATGAACTATTTCAAAAAATGCATAGACCTGATTGGCTACATGCTTTTCAATTTTTTGGACAATACAGGTAAAATTGATATTGGTCTGTAATTTCCTGGACCCTCTTTTTTTTTTTTCCTTTCTTGAAGATAGATGTAACCTTTGCACATTTCAGTGTTTCTGGGAAATTACCACTCATTATACTTAAGTTTATGATATGCAGTAATGACTTTGTAATTACTGGTGTAGCAGTTATAAGAATTCATAGACCAATACCATTCAATCCAGTGGAGTTATTAATATTCAACTTAATTAACATGTCAAAAATATCAGCTGCACTAACATTAGCTATTGAAAAATTATCAGTAATTTTTGCTCTTATACATAACAGAAGAGCATCAATTCAAATGGGTTGTTCGTCTGGTTCTGAATACTGTTACTGGAGATGCTTATGAAGAAATTGTTGATGAGCTTGTTGTCTTTTCTATATCAGCTTGTTGTCTTTTGTAGATGAGCTTGTCTTTTTCCAGATAAGCTTGTTGTCGTCGTTTCTATATCAGCTTGTTGTCTTTTGTTGATGAGCTTGTTGTCTTTCCTAGATGAGCTTGTTGCTTTTAATTATAGATCAGCTTGTTGCCTTTTGTAGATGAGCTTGTTGTCTTTTCTAGATGAGCTTGTTTTCTTTTTCCAGATCAGCTTGTCTTTTCTGGATGAGCTTGGTGCTGTCCTTTCTAGATATGCTTGTTACTATCTTTTCAAGATGAGATAGTCATATTTTCTAGGTGAGCTTGTTGCTTTCTTTTGTAGATGAGCTGGTTTCTATTTTTTCTAGATGAACTTGTTATCTTTCTAGATGAGCTTGTTGTTGTCTTTTCTTAATGAACTTGTTGCTTTCTTTTCTAGATGAGAATGTTGATATCTTGTCTAGATTGGAATGTTGCCTTTTACAGATGAATTTGTTGTCTTTTCTTGATAGGTTGGTGCTTTATTTTCTACATGAACTTGTTGCTGTCATTTCTAATGAGTTTGTTGCTATCTTTTATAGATGAGGTTGTTTTTTTTTCTAGATAAGCTTGTCCTTTCTAGATGAGGTTGTTGCTGTCTCTAGATGAGGTTGTTCCTATTGCTATCTTTTCTACTTGAACTTGTTGTCTTTACAAGGTGAGATTATTGTCTCTTGAGGATGAGCTTGTTCCTTTCTTTTCGAGATGAGCTTAACAATGTTGTCTTTTTTAGATGAGCTTGTTGCTGTCATTTCTTGATGAGCTGGTTGCTGTATTTTCTAGATGAAGCTGGTTGCTGTATTTTCTAGATGAAGCTGGTTGCTGTATTTTCTAGATCAGCTTGTTTCTATCTTTTAAAGATGAGCTTGTTACTGTCTTTTCTAGATTAGCTTGTTACTGTCTTTTCTAGATGAGCTTGTTACTGTCTTCTAGATTAGCTTGTTACTGTCTTCTAGATTAGCTTGTTACTGTCTTCTAGATTAGCTTGTTACTGTCTTCTAGATTAGCTTGTTACTGTCTTTTCTAGATTAGCTTGTTACTGTCTTTTCTAGATTAGTTTGTTACTGTCTTTTCTAGATGAGCTTGTTACTGTCTTCTAGATTAGCTTGTTACTGTCTTTTCTAGATTAGTTTGTTACTGTCTTTTCTAGATTAGCTTGTTACTGTCTTCTAGATGAGCTTGTTACTGTCTTTTTTAGATAAGCTTGTCCTTTCTAGATGAGGTTGTTGCTGTCTCTAGATGAGGTTGTTCCTATTGTTATCTTTTCTACTTGAACTTGTTGTCTTTACAAAGTGAGATTATTGTCTCTTGAGGATGAGCTTGTTCCTTTCTTTTCGAGATGAGCTTAACAATGTTGTCTTTTTTAGATGAGCTAGTTGCTGTCATTTCTTGATGAGCTGGCTGCTGTATTTTCTAGATGAAGCTGGTTGCTGTATTTTCTAGATGAAGCTGGTTGCTGTATTTTCTAGATCAGCTTGTTTCTATCTTTTAAAGATGAGCTTGTTACTGTCTTTTCTAGATTAGCTTGTTACTGGCTTTTCTAGATTAGCTTGTTACTGTCTTTTCTAGATTAGCTTGTTACTGTCTTTTCTAAGCAAGCTTGTTGCTGTCTTTTCTAGATTAGCTTGTTACTGTCTTTTCTAGATTAGCTTGTTACTGTCTTTTCTAGATTAGCTTCTTACTGGCTTTTCTAGATTAGCTTGTTACTGTCTTTTCTAGATTAGCTTGTTACTGGCTTTTCTAGATTAGCTTGTTACTGGCTTTTCTAGATGAGCTTGTTGCTGTCTTTTCTAGATGAGCTTGTTGCTGTCTTTTCTAGATTAGCTTGTTACTGGCTTTTCTAGATTAGCTTGTTACTGTCTTTTCTAGATTAGCTTGTTTCTTGTTACTGTCTTTTCTAGATTAGCTTGTTACTGTCTTTTCTAGATTAGCTTGTTGCTGTCTTTTCTAGATGAGCTTGTTACTGGCTTTTCTAGATTAGCTTGTTACTGGCTTTTCTAGATTAGCTTGTTACTGGCTTTTCTAGATGAGCTTGTTACTGTCTTTTCTAGATTAGCTTGTTACTGTCTTTTCTAGATTAGCTTGTTACTGGCTTTTCTAGATTAGCTTGTTACTGTCTTTTCTAGATGAGCTTTTTGCTGTCTTTTCTAGATGAGCTTGTTACTGTCTTTTCTAGATTAGCTTGTTACTGGCTTTTCTAGATTAGCTTGTTACTGTCTTTTCTAGATAAGCTTGTTACTGGCTTTTCTAGATGAGCTTGTTGCTGTCTTTTCTAGATGAGCTTGTTACTGTCTTTTCTAGGTTAGCTTGTTACTGTCTTTTCTAGATTAGCTTGTTACTGTCTTTTCTAGATTAGCTTGTTGCTGTCTTTTCTAGATGAGCTTGTTACTGTCTTTTCTAGATGAGCTTGTTACTGGCTTTTCTAGATTAGCTTGTTACTGTCTTTTCTAGATTAGCTTGTTACTGTCTTTTCTAAGCAAGCTTGTTGCTGTCTTTTCTAGATTAGCTTGTTACTGTCTTTTCTAGATTAGCTTGTTACTGGCTTTTCTAGATTAGCTTGTTACTGTCTTTTCTAGATTAGCTTGTTACTGTCTTTTCTAGATTAGCTTGTTACTGTCTTTTCTAGATTAGCTTGTTACTGTTTTTTCTAGATTAGCTTGTTACTGGCTTTTCTAGATGAGCTTGTTGCTGTCTTTTCTAGATGAGCTTGTTACTGTCTTTTCTAGATTAGCTTGTTACTGGCTTTTCTAGATTAGCTTGTTACTGTCTTTTCTAGATTAGCTTGTTTCTTGTTACTGTCTTTTCTAGATTAGCTTGTTGCTGGCTTTTCTAGATTAGCTTGTTACTGTCTTTTCTAGATTAGCTTGTTACTGTCTTTTCTAGATTAGCTTGTTACTGTCTTTTCTAGATGAGCTTGTTGCTGTCTTTTCTAGATGAGCATGTTACTGGCTTTTCTAGATTAGCTTGTTACTGTCTTTTCTAGATTAGCTTGTTACTGTCTTTTCTAGATTAGCTTGTTACTGTCTTTTCTAGATTAGCTTGTTACTGTCTTTTCTAGATGAGCTTGTTACTGTCATTTCTAGATTAGCTTGTTACTGGCTTTTCTAGATTAGCTTGTTACTGTCTTTTCTAGATGAGCTTGTTACTGTCTTTTCTAAGCAAGCTTGTTGCTGTCTTTTCTAGATTAGCTTGTTACTGTCTTTTCTAGATTAGCTTGTTACTGTCTTTTCTAGATTAGCTTGTTACTGGCTTTTCTAGATTAGCTTGTTACTGGCTTTTCTAGATTAGCTTGTTACTGTCTTTTCTAGATTAGCTTGTTACTGGCTTTTCTAGATTAGCTTGTTACTGGCTTTTCTAGATTAGCTTGTTACTGGCTTTTCTAGATTAGCTTGTTACTGGCTTTTTTAGATGAGCTTGTTGCTGTCTTTTCTAGATGAGCTTGTTACTGTCATTTCTAGATTAGCTTGTTACTGGCTTTTCTAGATTAGCTTGTTACTGGCTTTTCTAGATTAGCTTGTTTCTTGTTACTGTCTTTTCTAGATTAGCTTGTTGCTGTCTTTTCTAGATGAGCTTGTTACTGGCTTTTCTAGATTAGCTTGTTACTGGCTTTTCTAGATTAGCTTGTTACTGGCTTTTCTAGATGAGCTTGTTACTGTCTTTTCTAGATTAGCTTGTTACTGTCTTTTCTAGATTAGCTTGTTACTGGCTTTTCTAGATGAGCTTGTTACTGTCTTTTCTAGATGAGCTTGTTACTGTCTTTTCTAGATGAGCTTGTTACTGTCTTTTCTAGATTAGCTTGTTACTGGCTTTTCTAGATTAGCTTGTTACTGTCTTTTCTAGATTAGCTTGTTACTGGCTTTTCAAGATGAGCTTGTTGCTGTCTTTTCTAGATGAGCTTGTTACTGTCTTTTCTAGATTAGCTTGTTACTGTCTTTTCTAGATTAGCTTGTTACTGTCTTTTCTAGATTAGCTTGTTAATGTCTTTTCTAGATTAGCTTGTTACTGTCTTTTCTAGATTAGCTTGTTACTGGCTTTTCTAGATTAGCTTGTTACTGGCTTTTCTAGATTAGCTTGTTACTGTCTTTTCTAGATTAGCTTGTTGCTGTCTTTTCTAGATGAGCTTGTTACTGTCTTTTCTAGATTAGCTTGTTACTGGCTTTTCTAGATGAGCTTGTTGCTGTCTTTTCTAAATTAGCTTGTTACTGTCTTTTCTAGATTAGCTTGTTACTGGCTTTTCTAGATTAGCTTGTTACTGTCTTTTCTAGATGAGCTTGTTACTGTCTTTTCTAGATTAGCTTGTTACTGTCTTTTCTAGATTAGCTTGTTACTGTCTTTTCTAAATGAGCTTGTTGCTGTCTTTTCTAGATGAGCTTGTTACTGTCTTTTCTAGATTAGCTTGTTACTGTCTTTTCTAGATTAGCTTGTTACTGTCTTTTCTAGATTAGCTTGTTACTGTCTTTTCTAGATTAGCTTGTTACTGTCTTTTCTAGATTAGCTTGTTACTGTCTTTTCTAGATTAGCTTGTTACTGTCTTTTCTAGATTAGCTTGTTACTGTCTTTTCTAGATGAGCTTGTTACTGGTTTTTCTAGATGAGCTTGTTACTGTCTTTTCTAGATTAGCTTGTTACTGTCTTTTCTAGATTAGCTTGTTACTGTCTTTTCTAGATTAGCTTGTTACTGTCTTTTCTAGATTAGGTTGTTACTGTCTTTTCTAGATTAGCTTGTTACTGTCTTTTCTAGATGAGCTTGTTGCTGTCTTTTCTAAGCAAGCTTGTTGCTGTCTTTTCTAAGCAAATTTGTTGCTGTCTTTTCTAGATTAGCTTGTTATGGTCTTTTCTAGATGAACTTGTTACTGCCTTTTCTAGATGAGCTTGTTGCTGTCTTTTCTAGATGAGCTTGTTGCTGTCTTTTCTAGATGAGCTTGTTACTGTCTTTTCTAGATTAGCTTGTTGCTGTCTTTTCTAGATGAGCATGTTGCTGTCTTTTCTAGATGAGCTTGTTACTGTCTTTTCTAGATTAGCTTGTTGCTGGCTTTTCTAGATTAGGTTGTTACTGGCTTTTCTAGATGAGCTTGTTGCTGTCTTTTCTAGATTAGCTTGTTACTGGCTTTTCTAGATTAGCTTGTTACTGTCTTTTCTAGATTAGCTTGTTACTGTCTTCTAGATTAGCTTGTTACTGTCTTTTCTAGATTAGCTTGTTACTGTCTTCTAGATTAGCTTGTTACTGTCTTTTCTAGATTAGCTTGTTACTGTCTTTTCTAAGCAAACTTGTTGCTGTCTTTTCTAAGCAAATTTGTTGCTGTCTTTTCTTTATGAGCTTGTTGCTGTCTTTTCTAGATTAGCTTGTTACTGTCTTTTCTAGATGAACTTGTTACTGTCTTTTCTAGATGAGCTTGTTGCTGTCTTTTCTAGATGAGCTTGTTGCTGTCTTTTCTAGATTAGCTTGTTACTGTCTTTTCTAGATTAGCTTGTTACTGGCTTTTCTAGATTAGCTTGTTACTGGCTTTTCTAGATGAGCATGTTGCTGTCTTTTCCAGATTAGCTTGTTACTGTCTTTTCTAGATTAGCTTGTTACTGTCTTTCCTAGATTAGCTTGTTACTGTCTTTTCTAGATTAGCTTGTTACTGTCTTCTAGATTAGCTTGTTACTGTCTTTTCTAGTTTAGCTTGTTACTGTCTTCTAGATTAGCTTGTTACTGTCTTTTCTAGATTAGCTTGTTACTGTCTTTTCTAAGCAAGCTTGTTGCTGTCTTTTCTAAGCAAATTTGTTGCTGTCTTTTCTTTATGAGCTTGTTGCTGTCTTTTCTAGATTAGCTTGTTACTGTCTTTTCTAGATGAACTTGTTACTGTTTTTTCTAGATGAGCTTGTTGCTGTCTTTTCTAGATGAGCTTGTTGCTGTCTTTTCTAAGCAAGCTTGTTGCTGTCTTTTCTAAGCAAATTTGTTGCTGTCTTTTCTTTATGAGCTTGTAGCTGTCTTTTCTAGATAAGATTTTTTTTTTCTAGATAAGCTTTTTTTGCTGTCTCTTCTAGATGAGGTTGTTGTCTTTTCTAGATGAACTGGTTGCTGTCTTTTCTAGATAAGATTGTTTTATTTCTAGATAAGCTTTTTGCTGTCTTTTCAAGATAAGCACCATTGTCTTTTCTAGATGAGCTTGTTGTCTTTTCTAGATGAGGTCGTTATCTTTTCTAGATGAACTGGTTGCTGTCTTTTATAGATAAGCTTGTAGATTATGTTGTTGCTGTCATTTCTACTTGAGCTGTTTTCTTTTCTAGATGAGCATATTGTCTTTTCAGAATGAGCTTGACAATGTTTTCTTTTTTAGATGAACTTGTTGCTGTTTTTCTAGATGAGCTGGCTGCTGTCTTTTCTATGAGCTTGTTGTTGTCTTTTTCTAGATGAGCTGTTGTCTTTTCTAGATGAGGTTTTTGTTGTGTTTTCTAGATGAAGCCATTGCTATCTTTTTCTCGATGGCATTAATTTCTAAATGAGTTTGTCACTAATTTCAAAATGAACTTGTCTTTTCAGGATGAGCCCATTGCTGTCTTCTCTATATGAGCTTGTTGTATTTTCTAGAATTGCTTGTCACTATCTTTTATAGATTGATTTTGTTGCTGCCTTTTCTAGATTAGCTTGTTGTCTTTTCTAGATGAGCTTTTGCTTTCTTTTCTAGATGAGATTGTTTCTGTTTTTTTCTAGTTGAGTTTGTTTTTTCTAGATGAGCTTGTTACTCTTTTCTAATCAAGTTTTTTGCTGTCTTTTCTAAGCAAGTTTTTTGCTGTCTTTTCAAAGCAAGCTTTTTGCTGTCTTTTCAAAGCAAATTTGTTGCTGTCTTTTCTATATGAGCTTGTTGCTGTCTTTTCTAGATAAGCTTGTTGTTTTTCTAGATAAGCTTTTTGCTGTCTCTTCTAGATGAGGTTGTTGTTTTTTCTAGATGAACTGGTTGCTGTCTCTTCAAGATGACGTTGTTGTCTTTCCTAGATGAGGCTGCTGTCTTTTCTAGATAAGCACCATTGTCTTTTCTAGATGAGCTTATTGTCTTTTCTAGATGAGTTTTTTTGCTATCTTTTCTAGATGAGGTTTTTGTCTTTTCTAGATGAGCTGGCTGCTGTCATTTGTAGATGAGCATGGTTTTTTCTTTTCTTGATGCGCTTGTTATCTTATTCACATCTTATTTATTTGCAGTATCTGGTCCGTTTGCAACTAGGCTTGTGTCAAATGATTTGTGTGACATCATTTGAGACAGAGAGGGTGAAACTAGCCCTGGTAATTTAATTGATTGCTCAGCAAGACAAGGACAGGAGATCCAGTAACAATAAACATGCTTGTTATAGTGGTCATAAACAATGTCCACAGATAGTGGCAACAGTGATATTGAAATTAGGCTTGCTAATCAAAATGACTGTGCTGCACTTTCATGACACAAGCTCCTCAACTGTTAGGAAAACTACCAAAAAAATGTGATCAGTAGTTTAAACTAGGAACTGACCATCTCTTTGGACTTGTATACTGACCAGTCACATGACCTATGTGTCAACAAATTCAAAGGCTTTGATGGTTTTCAAAGAAAGAAGGAATTGAAAATTGTGTGCAGTGTGATAGTGTAGTATCAGTGGTAATGGTTGCAGTAGTTCATTTTAACAGTAGTAGTTGCAGTAGCCATGCTTGTGTTTGAATTGCTTAAGTCTATTTTTGCCATGCAGACTAATATATGATCAATTAAATAGTGTACAGAACAAGGGCAGCCCTTTAGAATTTTTTATTTCTAGAATCATTCTTTAGTCATTATTTAATATTTACTGGCTTTTACTTGATAATTCCTTTTGTCTTGTAGTCTTTTTTTTTGAAACTTATGAAAATGTGAACTGTGTATTTTTACATTACATTGATAAGAACTGTAGTTTTTGTTGTTGTTGTTGTAGGATTTAATGCCATTTTTCAGCACAAGATAGGCTATACATGGTGGCCAGTATTAATGGTGGAGGAAGAACCCGGGAAAACCCCCGGAAAGAACCATCAACCTATGGGAAGCTACTGGCAAGCTTTCTCACATACCCACATTGGCCGATTCTGAGACTCGAACCCATGCAGACAGAGGTGAGATAGCAGTGATCCGTAACGGAAAGCGCTTTAGACCACTAGGCTACTCGATTGGGGCCCCTGTAATTTTTGTACATCGTATACAACCTTATACAACAGTAAATGCATCAGTGATTTCAGAGATCTGTAGATAATAGTAAATTTAGACCACTACATTTTTCATTCATCAATTGTTGCATAATTTATATTTTGAATAATTAAAATTTGTCTTTATTTTAATTCATAATACATGCACACCCTCCCATTTGTTTGTACCTTCTCTACTGATTGTATAATGAAAAGCATCAAGAATTTAAGAATTTCACAAGCTTACTTAGTCTTTTCATTCATCAATTTTTAATTTCTAATTTGATTGTCATCATGAGGTTGATAACTATTGTCATTTTATTGAAGTTTTAAACCAAACAAGTGCCCAATGTAAACAATCAGTGAAGCTGCTCACCGTCCTTTCCTGGTTTCTGGGAAAGTTCATTTTATTAAAAACTTATTTGCATTGTCTTGTTTTAACATTACCATATTTTCGCGCATTTAAGACGCACCCATATATAAGATGCGGGTTTTGACAATTTGTGTAAAAAATATTTTAAATAAGACGCCCACAAATATAATACGCACATGGCATAGCCATCTGCCAAACTGAGCAACCTATCTCCAGTGGTTACCTGTCCTTTATCATAAATGAAAATTTGTCCAACGCTCCATCACCCATTGGATGTAAACAAGGCTTCATTACCATTTTTAGTTGAGATCAAAGGCCAATAGCGGATGGGTTTAGTACCTGGTATCTAGATTCTAGAACAAAAAACGCCGGATGTAAAGGCGGCTTCATTGATCCGCTAGGCCAAGTCTTCAGCGGATGGGATTAGTACAGAGACCAATAAACACCCGATGTATGCGGTTAGCATATATAAACGTGGGAAAAGTCTCCTGTTATATATAAATGAGTGATCAATTTGCTTAGCATTTTTAAAATTTATAAAATTGTCACGATGCCGAAGCAAAAATCATACGGCATGGGAGAAAGTGAAAATTATAACAATCATCAATGGCTTCAGAAAGTGTGGGATAATTCCCAAACCGGCTATCTATATGAGTTCTTCGGATGACGACTCAGCTGCATTCAATACCACTGACGCCAATGAGGATCAATTAGCATCAGTTATTGAGTTATTCCGCGATGACGACCGTGAATTTGATTCAAGTTTTGATGGATTTGAAACCAAAACTGATGACGATGAAAATGAAGATGAATAGAACAATACGGTACATTGATTTTTGACAACAACAGACCAACACTATTTAGTAACAGTTTATTATATTGTGAACACTTACCCAATTGTTTTTACAACTAGGAATGAAAATTGTGAAACGTGAATATCGACCACAATAATTGTCCTTCAATATCACTCGCTGTACCGTAAGTTCGTGTTAAAAAATACTATGGATAAGACGCCCATTAATATAAGACGCACCTTGGGTGCGAGGTACGTAAAACTTTGTATAAGACGTGTCTTATATACGTGAAAATACGGTAATAAAATATTGAACAAATTGAAAGGAGGAACTCTTGTATGTGTGTGTATTCAAAGAGATATAGCTCCAATATCTATGGAATTATTGAGATTATTAAAAATGTTGAATTTTATCACATCTGTGCTTGAAAAGAAGTAAATATGATGACCCTGTTAGTAGTTGAACTCCCTTTGATTCAAAATACTAACAGGCTGACAGTGTATGGGACGCTGTAGTGACAGTCGGGTTAGAAATTATTTGTATCCAAGGTGCCTTTTATTTTTAAAATTGGGATATCCAGGGTACCAAGAAATGAGAGAGGGTATGCAAATATAATAATGGTTTGGCTGTTGCTGGCAGAAACATAGTGGTAGAAGTGGTAGTGAAATTATTTTTCTTCTATAGGAAGCACGTAAGATATGTGCATTGGAGCAGAAAGCAGTGGAGGCAGACATGGTCATCAAGTCCGTCTCTGTACAGCATCTCACTCCTGACTTCACCATTGATCAGCCAGCTAACCTGTACCATGAGTCAGGTCAACATGGTAACATTTTAACTTTTTGTTAGTCATCTGTGAAACTAAGAATTTGCCATTTTTTGTGGTGTACTAGCTTTATTTGTTTTTGTGTTTAATGTCAACCACAGATTTAAAAACAGAGTACATTTATCTTTTTTTCTGTGGAAACAAAAGGAACACTTTCCAGGCAGCAGATTTTAAGTAGTACCTGAAAAAAATATGAATATTTTCCAAAAGCCATAAAAATTGATACCCACAAATGTTTAATAAGGACTGGTAGTTGTCAATAAACTCATTATACACTTATGTTTATTACTTTGTTACTTTAAAGTAAAACAGATTTATGCCTCGAGTCATTTTGTGTATATCTACACATGATTTCACTACTTGGTGACACTTCAAATCAGGCAGCAAGTCTAAAAAATTTGATTTACATTAAATGTGGACATGTTTACAAATTAGGCAATGAATATTTCGAAGACCGATGTCTAATTTGAATAAATGCTGATAAAAATTCTTATATGAATAGTTTAACGATCATTTCAGCAGAACATGTTAATAATTTGAGGCAGTAAATTCTAAAAATTGTATTGTCTCGAAACATATAATATATTTGTATGTTTTATTGTTTTCTCATTTATAAGATTAGTATATTTGCTAATTTAAATTAAATGTGAAAAATGTTAGCAGGAAAAAAAATATCTCTCCTCAGGCTTTAGATTGAGAAATTAACCCTTTACCTCATAGAGTATGGCTATTACTTTAGCCCTTCAATAGACATGTAGCAGAGTTAGTCAGTGCAGCACGCTATAAATAGCACACGTTACCAATTCAACTGGCAGCAGAGAGAGCGAGCCGACCTTTTGCTGAAACATCATTTTTGAAAACTAAAGCTTATGAAAATGAAACTATAGGGCCAATAACACCAAACCGAAGCTTCTAACTAACTGTGAGTTTCTCATTGTTTATAAGTAACTGTGTCATTGTCTTAATGTTTTTTAAAAAGTATGCATGCGAGTTTACCTGGCATGAAGCTTATTTATGATCATACTCTCTCTGATGCTATAATTTATTATCTTAATATTTTACCAAGACCTACGCCATATCATGACCTAGGATCCTGTAAATTTATCGTTATAATTCCATGCAGGATAGTGTTTGCATGTGAGAAAAAGTTTTTAATTTTGATTATAACCATGTCTCTGCTACACAAAGTCTGATGAATATTTCGCAGAGTATGTGTATCAGTTTTAAATACATCTAAAATATTAAAGTTATCTCTGTAACACTAAGACAATGATACACTCACGGTTAGTTAGATACTTTGATGACATTATTGGTCTTATTAACAATGATTTTACAAGTGCATCACAAAGTCAGGACTTCCACTGCTCAGCTCATATTCATAACACCTCTGTGGCAATCTTGCTTGCAAATGTCTATATGGAATCTGTCAAACATCTTGTGTCATTATCAGAACACTTCTTTAATCCTTTGAATGAAGTTTTTTTCATGAGCCTTACCTTTTAAAACTGTTTTAAAGATTAAGCGGCAAGCTTCACAAACCTGTCTATTGGTCAAGGCTGCCTAATGCTCAGTGGCAATTATGTGTCAGTCTTTTTCCTTTGACATCTGGGTTTCTTACATTTAAAAAAAAAAAAATATTTCTGGTAGTTCCACTCCCTACAGAAATTCCCATCTTAACACATTAACCCCAGGATGATTTTGCTGTTTTCGCATGAAATGCAAGTAGGAAACACATTTTTGGGGCTACTTCTATTTTTTGCTTTACAGACCCATTATTTTAGTATGGAAACCACTCTTTATTGCAAATATCCCTCCTTATCCTACTTTTTGCACCTGTCTGTCTTAGATCTGAGTCCAAAAAGTCTAAAATCTAGACACAAAATTGGAATCTGACCACAGGCGAATTTTAGGTGGAAAAACAAAGCAGGTCCAAAAATTAGGTTTTTACCTCTGTATGTTGTAGTCCATAAAAATTCCATATTATTTGGTATCATTATAGAGCTAAATTTTTCTACCTTTCTAAAAGCTGACGGAATCTCTCTTTTTCTGTATCTCCTGGAGTATGGAAATTCAATAGGTGGCAACCTGATTATTCTTGGAGATTTCAACTTTCACTTTGATTGTCCTGGAAAATCATACATGTCAAAACTCCTCGATTCCATTCATGTTTTCAACCATAAACAGTCAGTTAACCAACCCATCCATAAACATGGTCACATTTCAGACCTGATGATAAAATTCTGCGATCCACCTTTATATCCCACGAACTTGCATCAGATCACCTCTGCATTACATGGCATCTTGACATATCAGTCCCTAGCCCTTCACCTTTATTTAGAACCAAACATGAATGACATCTAAGCAAACCAAACAACTTCCTTACCTCCTACAGCAGAACAACTCAATAACTGCCTGTGTTCATTGCTTGAAAATCATGTATAGTATGCCCCAGCCACCAAGTTCAGAGTATCAATAAAAAAAGTGTTCTCAGTTGTATAGCAGTGATAGGAACCAGCTTTGCACTGCTAAAAGAGACCACCATAAAGCAGATATGCTTTGGCTTTCCACCAGACTCACTATTCAAAAACATATCTATAAAGCTGCTAAGAAGAACATCGAAAACAATGTCCATTTAGCCAAATTATCCCATTACAATACTAAGATCACAGAGAGTTCCAGCTGCAAAGAGCTCTTCGAGATAACTAACAAACTAATATCAAGGAACAAATGTACACCACTTTCAACAACCTTCTCTTCACTAGACCTTCCGGAACTATTAGAGATATGCTTGACAACACAATTTCAGTTGACTCATTGTCACCATGCAGTTACAATACAGAATTTCAGTGACAACCTTAGGAGCATTTGAACCGGTCTCTATGGATTTATTAGGGACACTCATGGTGTAGAATGCACCAAAGTCATGTGAACTTGATCCAATTGCAACATCACTGTTGCTTGAGTACTTAGACCCAATATTGACTTCCCTAACTGATGTTATTAATACATCTCTCTCATCCGGGAAATTCCCATCAGTTTTCAAAACTGCCATTGTAATGCCTCTGCTGAAGAAACCAACACTTCAATATAACAATTTAAAGAACTACCACCCAGTTTCTAATCTCCCATTCACATAAAAAATCTTAGAAAAAGTTGTTCTAACCCAACTTGTATCTCATTTGAGTTAAAACAGTCTATTTGGCAATGTACAGTCTGCATATCGCCCTTGCCACAATACTGAAACTACTCTTCTGAAAGTATTTATTGACTTATTCTCTGCTTTGGATAGTGGAAAGATTACAGTCCTCACCCTCTTTGATTTGTTTGCAACCTTTGACACAATAGACTATGATATATTGTGTCACAGTCTCCAGCATGTATTCACAATTACTGTGGTTCAAGTCCTACACATATTGTATAAGTAAATGGAATACATTGGTATATGCTGTCGTGTTCAACGGAGGTCTGTTCTTGTACCTATTATCTTCATTCTGTACACTCAGCCACTTTCATATGTCATAGATCATCACCCAGTGTCTCACCAATTGTATGTTGATGACAGCCAAATATACAAGTCTAGCCACCCAAATGAAATTTATGGTATCATCCAAGGAGTAGAGAGGTGCATTTCTGATGTGAAATCATGGATTACATGTAACAAGCTGCAGATGAATGATGATAAAAATAAGGCCATTCTGATCACAACACAAAGACTTTCTCATTCACATCCTTTACTTCAAGCAATAAATATCAGCTACACCAACATTAAATTCACACAGTCAGTATGAAACCTAGGTGTTAAATTGACAGTACTCTCACATTGCACCAACATGTCTTGAACATGTGCAAGGCTGTGTATCTTGAGCTGAGATGCATCAACCCCATTTGCAAATATCTTTTGACGCCACTAAAACACATTTGTTTTTATTAGTACTTTCAAGACTGGACTATTGTAACTCAATTATGTCTGTTTCATCTCAATATCTACTCCAGAAACTTCAAAAAGTTCAAAACACAGCTGCTCTGTACCTTACACTGACTGACCGTTCGATCCAGAATCAAACACAAAATTTGTTCTCTGTGCTTTATTTCACTGATGGACTCCAGTCCAGCATACCTATTCGGCCTCACCCATGTATACACAACGGCAAGACACTTACATTCCTCTTCTGACAAACATATGCTCATTATTCTCACTATGAAAACAAAGTCATATGGACAACATTTTTTTGCATACCAGGACCCAGCAACATGGAATGAATTGCCCAGATTAGGCGCTATACAAATTCCTCATTATTATTATTATTATTATTATTATTATTATTATTATTATTATTATTATTATTGTTGTTGTTGTTGTTAATATTGTTATTGTTATTATTATTATTATTATTATTATTATTATTATACCACACACTATAGCGTATCATACATGACCTTGACATTACAGAGCTTGGCAGTAGGCTACTACCTCCTGCCCCATAAATGCGATGCCAGGGGTTAATGTGTTAAGTTGTGTCTGTGCTGCGGAAGCTCAGGATTGACTCTTATGCCCATCTACAGTTTATGATTTTATTTGGCTGTTGCTAAAGGTAGAGGATAAGGTAGGAGGCAAGGTTTCCTTTCTGTAATGGGCTCTGTTGATATTCTAGCCTATGCTATTTCCGATGATCAGGAAAGCTTATGAGTCCCTTACCAACAGGAACCTTTCAGGTAATTGCTACCTCATGAACCTTAGGCTACCTCATTCTTCACTAGAGGATGTTATGAGGTCATATGCTACCTTCTCCTCCAACTATTATTGATTGGTACACCAGAGTAAAGGTATACTTTCTCTAGGAACCATAGTCATGGCACAGAAAGTGGTCCAAGTGGATATCAGTGGTCAGTTTAGAGGATACCAACTTGAACTAGTGGACATATCCTTCTGTAAGGGTAAATATTTCTTGTTATGCTTTTTAATAGGCTTTCAGACTCCATCTGAACTGATCAATTCAGCTAGGGACGATTAATAGGGAACTTATTACATCTATTAAAACAGTTTGTGTAAAGCTAACTTTAATGATGAAATTCGTGTCTCAATTGCCAGATTCAAGTAAGTATTATATGAATAGAATCTGATTAATCACCCCATCCCACAACACCAATATTTTTGTGAACATCATGAATAATGGATAAAGATTGCTCCGTTTACATTGGTTATCCTTCTAAACACAAACACTATGCATCCCATTCATCCTTAGAAGTTCTAGGATTGTGTAATGAAATTTTATGGCAGTGGAGTAGAGTGTGCAGAAACAGATTTAACCCTGTATGAGCGATCTGCCTTGAATAAACATATGCTATTGTTACCTGTCTTTAATTGCAATCATAAGTTTTCATTGAATAATAAAGAAAAGATGCTTCAAGGAAAAGAAAATGTTCAAGACACTTTATTGAATTCTGGCTACTGACTAGAAAGCAGCAGATGATTGGAACTTGTATAACCTGTACAGGAAAAACAACTACCAGTATGGTGGCAATTTTGACTTTGCGAGGGCCTTGAACATTTGAGGTTGAGTTTGAATGCACACCTCAACAGGAAGAAGAATCTTAAGATACTATTAACACCTGTATAAAAGGAATTTGTTTGCCTAGGGAAGCTATTTGCTTTTCTATATTTTCTAGCTGTAACACCTGGTACCAGAAAGTATGCAAGCTCTTCTTTGCTATTGTATGACATAATTTTTCATATTTGATAAAAATGTTTAGTTAAATTATAAAATCTCATAATTTTTGTCACAAAACATTGTTATCAGCAGCATGATAGTTTCTTTTATATCCAGAAAAAATATTTTCTTGAGACCATTTTTTTTTCTTCAAGGCTTTAATGTTGTATCACCACAGTCAGCAGCAGGCAAGAGGAGTGTCACGCCAGGCCGCAAACGGATTACCTATTCTCCCTACTTTACTTCTGCCCACTTCAAGTCAGTTGCCCATATGGCATTTATTGAAAAAAAAATCTTGGAAGATCGCATTGCTCAGACAGACAAGTAAGCCACATTTGAAGCAGAGTTCAATAAATCCACTAGATAGGTCGTTATTGGTTAAGACAGTGGAGTTTTAAAGCAAGTAAAACAAACCTACATTTATTATGCAGTCTTTTGTCTTGCACGACAAGTAGCGATGTTGCCAACAATAATATAATTTAATGATTAATTTTGCTATATTCTGTTACAGGTTTATGTTATTGATTAAATAATGAATCTACATACAGTGAAATAATTATTTTAATATCAAACAAAAATATCTCTTTGCTGCATGGTTCTCTTAAAATTTTAAGACATATTTGAATAGTAAATTTAAAAAAAAAATTGCAATGCTTTATAATATGATGACCACTTAGTTATCAAGTTATATCATATTAATAACATTCTAATGTGATGACCACTTAGATATAGTCATATTGATGACATTAAAATGTGATGACCACTTAGATGTAAAGTTATATCATATTGATGACATTATAGTGTGATGACAACTTAGATATCAGGTTATATCATCTTGATGACATTAAAATGTGATGACCACTTAGATGTAAAGTTATATCATATTGATGACATTATAGTGTTATGACAACTTAGATATCAAGTTATATCATCTTGATGACATTAACACATTAACCCCTGGAGGTTTTTGCTGTTTTCGCATAAAATGCGAGTAGGAAACATATTTTGGGGATTACATCGTAATCCATCGATTTCCTAACAATAATCTGTTAGACAAATGGTTACCAATGATACAGAAAATGTTTTTCATTGGTTAGTTTACTGGCGCATGAGCAGAAAGGCAAAAATCGGAGTTCTTTTTTTTTTTTTTTTTTTTTTTTTTTTGCTTAACGGACCCATGATTTTCGTATGTAGAAGACTCTTTATTCAAAATGTCCATCATATCCTACATTTTGCACAGGTTCACCTGTCTGTGTGCGTCTCAGACCGGTCTGCCGTAGATCTGAGGTCATAAAGTCTAAAATCTGGACACAAATTCGGAACCCGACCATGGGCGATTTTTGGGTGAAAAAAAAACGGGTCCAAAAACTTCGGTTTTTTCCTCTGTATTTTGTAACACAATTAAAATATCCATATTACTTGCTATCATTGTAGAGCTACATCTGTCTACTTTTCAATGATACCACCCACTTTAGTGTATCATATATGACCTTGATGCTACAGACCATGGAAGTAGGCTAGTACCTCATACCTCGTAAAGTCGTCGCTAGGGGTTAATGTGTTAACAAAAATTTTTAAAAAAAAATAGAAAATTGTCCCGGAATGGCAAAATTTGTATTTCATGTTCAGTGTTGACGTACAAGTGATTGAATACGCGAAGAATATTCAAATTTTGTGGTATCATGAAAAGTGACTGTTTAACACATTAACCCCTGGAGGTTTTTGCTGTTTTCGCATAAAATGCGAGTAGGAAACATATTTTGGGGACTATTTCTAAATACATCGTAATCCATCGATTTCCTAACAATAATCTGTTAGACAAATGGTTACCAATGATACAGAAAATGTTTTTCATTGGTTAGTTTACTGGCGCATGAGCAGAAAGGCAAGAATCGGAGTTCTTTTTTTTTTTTTTTTTTTTTTTTTTTTTGCTTAACGGACCCATGATTTTCGTATGTAGAAGACTCTTTATTCAAAATGTCCATCTTATCCTACTTTTTGCACAGGTTTACCTGTCTGTGTGCGTCTCAGACCGGTCTGCCGTAGATCTGAGGTCATAAAGTCTAAAATCTGGACACAAATTCGGAACCCGACCATGGGCGATTTTTGGGTGAAAAAAAAACGGGTCCAAAAACTTGGGTTTTTTCCTCTGTATTTTGTAACACAATTAAAATATCCATATTACTTGCTATCATTGTAGAGCTACATCTGTCTACTTTTCAATGATACCACCCACTTTAGTGTATCATATATGACCTTGATGCTACAGACCATGGAAGTAGGCTAGTACCTCATACCTCGTAAAGTCGTCGCTAAGGGTTAATGTGTTAACAAGAATTTTTAAAAAAAAATAGAAAATTGTCCCGGAATGGCAAAATTTGTATTTCATGTTCAGTGTTGACGTACAAGTGATTGAATACGCGAAGAATATTCAAATTTTGTGGTATCATGAAAAGTGACTGTTTAACACATTAACCCCTGGAGGTTTTAGCTGTTTTCGCATAAAATGCGAGTAGGAAACATATTTTGGGGACTATTTCTAAATACATCGTAATCCATCGATTTCCTAACAATAATCTGTTAGACAAATGGTTACCAATGATACAGAAAATGTTTTTCATTGGTTAGTTTACTGGCGCATGAGCAGAAAGGCAAAAATCGGAGTTCTTTTTTTTTTTTTTTTTTTTTTTTTTTTGCTTAACGGACCCATGATTTTCGTATGTAGAAGACTCTTTATTCAAAATGTCCATCTTATCCTACTTTTTGCACAGGTTCACCTGTCTGTGTGCGTCTCAGACCGGTCTGCCGTAGATCTGAGGTCATAAAGTCTAAAATCTGGACACAAATTCGGAACCCGACCATGGGCGATTTTTGGGTGAAAAAAAAACGGGTCCAAAAACTTGGGTTTTTTCCTCTGTATTTTGTAACACAATTAAAATATCCATATTACTTGCTATCATTGTAGAGCTACATCTGTCTACTTTTCAATGATACCACCCACTTTAGTGTATCATATATGACCTTGATGCTACAGACCATGGAAGTAGGCTAGTACCTCATACCTCGTAAAGTCGTCGCTAGGGGTTAATGTGTTAACAAGAATTTTTAAAAAAAAATAGAAAATTGTCCCGGAATGGCAAAATTTGTATTTCATGTTCAGTGTTGACGTACAAGTGATTGAATACGCGAAGAATATTCAAATTTTGTGGTATCATGAAAAGTGACTGTTTAACACATTAACCCCTGGAGGTTTTTGCTGTTTTCGCATAAAATGCGAGTAGGAAACATATTTTGGGGACTATTTCTAAATACATCGTAATCCATCGATTTCCTAACAATAATCTGTTAGACAAATGGTTACCAATGATACAGAAAATGTTTTTCATTGGTTAGTTTACTGGCGCATGAGCAGAAAGGCAAAAATCGGAGTTCTTTTTTTTTTTTTTTTTTTTTTTTTTTTTTGCTTAACGGACCCATGATTTTCGTATGTAGAAGACTCTTTATTCAAAATGTCCATCTTATCCTACTTTTTGCACAGGTTCACCTGTCTGTGTGCGTCTCAGACCGGTCTGCCGTAGATCTGAGGTCATAAAGTCTAAAATCTGGACACAAATTCGGAACCCGACCATGGGCGATTTTTGGGTGAAAAAAAAAACGGGTCCAAAAACTTCGGTTTTTTCCTCTGTATTTTGTAACACAATTAAAATATCCATATTACTTGCTATCATTGTAGAGCTACATCTGTCTACTTTTCAATGATACCACCCACTTTAGTGTATCATATATGACCTTGATGCTACAGACCATGGAAGTAGGCTAGTACCTCATACCTCGTAAAGTCGTCGCTAAGGGTTAATGTGTTAACAAGAATTTTTAAAAAAAAATAGAAAATTGTCCCGGAATGGCAAAATTTGTATTTCATGTTCAGTGTTGACGTACAAGTGATTGAATACGCGAAGAATATTCAAATTTTGTGGTATCATGAAAAGTGACTGTTTAACACATTAACCCCTGGAGGTTTTAGCTGTTTTCGCATAAAATGCGAGTAGGAAACATATTTTGGGGACTATTTCTAAATACATCGTAATCCATCGATTTCCTAACAATAATCTGTTAGACAAATGGTTACCAATGATACAGAAAATGTTTTTCATTGGTTAGTTTACTGGCGCATGAGCAGAAAGGCAAAAATCGGAGTTCTTTTTTTTTTTTTTTTTTTTTTTTTTGCTTAACGGACCCATGATTTTCGTATGTAGAAGACTCTTTATTCAAAATGTCCATCTTATCCTACTTTTTGCACAGGTTCACCTGTCTGTGTGCGTCTCAGACCGGTCTGCCGTAGATCTGAGGTCATAAAGTCTAAAATCTGGACACAAATTCGGAACCCGACCATGGGCGATTTTTGGGTGAAAAAAAAACGGGTCCAAAAACTTGGGTTTTTTCCTCTGTATTTTGTAACACAATTAAAATATCCATATTACTTGCTATCATTGTAGAGCTACATCTGTCTACTTTTCAATGATACCACCCACTTTAGTGTATCATATATGACCTTGATGCTACAGACCATGGAAGTAGGCTAGTACCTCATACCTCGTAAAGTCGTCGCTAGGGGTTAATGTGTTAAAATGTGATGACCACTTAGATGTAAAGTTATATCATATTGATGACATTATAGTGTGATGACTTCTTAGATATCAAGTTATATCATCTTGATGACATTATAATGTGATGACCACTTAGATATAAAGTTATATCATATTGATGACATTATAGTGTGATGACTTCTTAGATATCAAGTTATATCATATTGATGACATTAAAATGTGATGACCACTTAGATATAAAGTTATATCATATTGATGACATTATAGTGTGATGACTTCTTAGATATCAAGTTATATCATCTTGATGACATTAAAATGTGATGACCACTTAGATATAAAGTTATATCATATTGATGACATAGTTTGATGACTTCTTAGATATCAAGTTATATCATCTTGATGACATTAAAATGTGATGACCACTTAGTTATAAAGTTATATCATATTGATGACATTATAGTGTGATGACTTCTTAGATATCAAGTTATATCATATTGTTGTAAAGTTATATCAATTTGATGACATTATAATGTGATGACCACTTAGATATAATTAGGATCCCAAGTGGCCGAGTGGTCTAAAGCGTCCTCTGTTACAGATCACTGCCATCTCACCTCTGTCTGCATGGGTTCGAGTCAAAGATTCAGTTAATGTAGTCATGTGAGAAACCTTGCCAGTAGCTTCTTGTGGGACGATGGTTTTTTCCGAGGGTTTTCTCGGGTTCTTCCTCCACCATTAATACTGGCCGCCATGCCTAGCCTATCATGTGCTGAAAAATGACGTTAAACCAAACAACAACAACTTCAAGTCGTATCATATTGATGACATTCTAATGTGAAATGGACATTGGTGTAAAGTCATATTGATGACATTATAATGTGATGACCACTTAGATATCAAGTTATATCATATTGATGACATTATAATGTGATGACCACTTAGATATCAAGTTATATCATATTGATGACATTCTAATGTGAAATGGACATTGGTGTAAAGTCATATTGATGATATTATAATGTGATGACCACTTAGATATCAAGTTATATCATATTGGTGACATTATAATGTGATGATTTTTTAGATATCAAGTTATATCATTGATGACATTATAATATGATGACCACTTAGATATCAAGTTATATTGATGACATAATGTGATGACCACTTAGATATCAAGTTATATCATATTGATGACATTATAATGTGATGACCACTTAGATATCAAGTTATATCATATTGATGACATTATAATGTGATAACTTCTTAGATATTAAGTTATATCATTGATGACATTATAATGTGATGTCAAGTTATATCATATTGATGACATTATAATGTGATGACTTATTAGATATCAAGTTAATTGATGACATAATATGATGATCAATTAAGCATCAAATCATGTTGATGACATTATAATGTGATGTCATTGGGTATTGAGCTGCATTGTAATGGCTACTTAGGCATCAGGTTGCATGATATAAATGACATCAAGTTAAAGGATATTGGTGACATGATGTGATGTGCACTTAGATATAAAGTTTTAGCACATTGGTGACATAATGGCATGTCCAATTAGACATCAAGTTGCCTAGTACTGAGATAATGGGATGACCACCTGTGCTTTTCAGATTTGATATTTTCCAAGGCTACAATCCTTAAATGGCTTAAATATTCCTTCAATTGTAAATGTACAGTCCCTTATTTTTGAGACTGAATTAGTATATGTACAGTACAATCCCTTATTAGTGAGACTGAATTAGTAAAAGTAGTCAAATTCCTTAGTAGTGAGACTGAATTTGTAAATGTATAGTATAATCCCTTATTTTTGAGACTGAATTAGTATATTTACAGTCCAGTTCCTTAGTAGTAAGACTGAAGTAGTATATGAACAGTCCAATTCCTTATTAGTGAGACTGAATAGTAAATGTACAGTAACATCTCTTAGTAGTGAGACTGAATTAGTGTGTGTACAGTCCAATCCCATCTTAGTGAGACTGAATTAGTATATATGCACAGTCCAATCCCTTAGTAGTGAGACTTAATTAGTATATATGTACAGTCCAATCCCTTATTAATGAGACTTTATTAGTATATGTACAGTACAATCCCTTATTAGTGAGACTGAATTAGTATATGTACAGTATGAACCCGTAGTAGTGAGACTGAATTAGTACATGTATATGTACAGTCCAATCCCTTAGTAGTGCAGCTGAATTAGTAAAATGTACAGTAGGATCCCTTATTAATGAGACTAAATTAGTAAATGTACACTGGATTCCACATTATTATTGAGACTGAGTTAGTGATAAAATATTTACTTTTTAATGAATGAGAAACTTCTCTGCTATCTTAAGTATGGCTTGCTTGTAGAGTGCAAAGTTTTTTTGTTGTGTCATTTACTTAAGTTTCGCTTGTTCTTTTTGTTTATTATTTTGTTTTTGATGTTTAATCCATGCCTTGAAAATCAAAGTTGTTAATTTTCAGTAATACTTTTACTGTTTTGTTTTCTTGCTATTTTATTTTAAGATTGTATGTATGTTGTTTGAGAGGATAATATAATAATCAGCACTGTCTTTGGACAGACTTCTTACAAATTTGTGGACCTGTTGTGTAATGATTGCTGTTAAAACAAGTTCATATGCAATTTTATGAGAGAAAAATTAATAAATATAGATTTTAATCCTTGATGAGTTGAGCTATGGTCTGTTGATGTTAAGTAATAAAATCAGAGAAAGTGGTAGACAGATTTGTAAACTATTTTAATATTACTTGCTAATTATAAATGTCATCAATATTGCATATGAAAATCTAAGTATTAAAAGACCTCTTGATTTTGCTGGATTATAATGTGCTTGAAATTGTTCTTTCCATATATTAAAACAATAAATTGTGCTTCTTCCCAATTCACCAAATACGCTTAGCAAAGAACATGTCTCTCTTTTGGTCCACAAAATGTATGGCACAGTTGATCCTGGCCAAGAATGAAAGCACCTCTTTACAATTTGCACAAAATGTATGTCACAGTCTATCCAGGCCAATAATGAAAATGCTTCTTTACAATTTGCATAGGCTTATTGGCAGTGTCGTAAATAATATTCTTAGTAAAGATCATGTGTCTCTTGTAGTCCAAAAAATGTATGACACTAGTTTCTCCTGGCCAAGAATGAAAATGCTTCTTTACAATTTTTATAAGCTTATTGGCATTGTCATAAAATTACTACAGCAAATATTGTACTTTTTATAGTTTTTCAAAAGCCAGAGCAAAAATGATGAGGTAATGTATGTATACAGAACTTGGCATGCATTCTTTATTCTTTGTGTTTATTTAGGCAGACATCTGTGCAAGCCTTGAGTTCTTGAACTATTTGTTATATGTTGATTAAAGGCATATGCATACCTGTCAACTTGTACAATTATCTATCTTCATTTTTTTCAGTCTGCTGCACAATAGTTTTTTTTTCTCAAAGCTCCTTTTCTGGCTATCATCTGTTATTACAGACACACACACTGGCTATCATCTGTTATTACAGACACACACACACTGTTATTACAGACACACACACTCATCAGGCAGCATGAAATAAATCTTCAGACTCATCTTTAAAGGCTTCATGATCCAGGTGTGAAGCTACTCAAAAACAAAAGTGTCACTACTATAAAAAAAATTATATGTGCAAGGTATAAATCCAGATTTATCATATGTAATGATGGCTGTAATCCTGATTAATCTTATGTAATGATGGCTGTAATCCAGATTAATCATACATAATGATGGCTGTAAGTTAGATTAATCTTATTTTATGGTGGCTGTACTCCAGATTAATGATATGTAATGATGGCTGTAATCCAGATTTATCATATGTAATAAAAGCTGTAATCCAGATTAATCATATATAATGATGACTGCAAGCCAGATTAATCTTATGTAATTATGGATTACAGCCAGATTAATCATATGTAATGATGGCTGTATGTCAGATTAATCATGTAATGATGGCTGTGTGCCAGATTAATCATATGTAGTGATGGCTGTAAGCAAGATTAATCTTATGTAATGATGGCTGTATGCCAGATTAATTTTATGTAATGATGGCCATAAGCAAGATTAATCATATGCAATGATGGCTGTATGCCAGATTAATCAAAGATAATGATGGCTGTTATCCGTTTGATCTAGAATCAACAATGAATTTGTTCTCTGTGCCACGTTTCACTGATGGACTCCAGTCCAACATACCTATCCGGCTTTACCCATGTGTACACACCGGCAAGATACTTACACTCCTCTTTTGACAAACATATTCTCATTATTCCCACTATGAAAACAAAGTCGTATGGACAACATTCTTTTGCATACCAGGGCCCAGCAATGTGGAGCAAATTGCCCATTGAATTTAGACACAATGACACAGTGATCCCTGTCAAGAGTGCTCTTAAAAACTTAAAGATTTAATAATGTTTTCTATCTTAAAGTCTGCCGTGGAAGCGGGGGGTTGTGGGTTAAATCCCAGGCCAAGTCATACCAAATACTTACAAAAATGGTACTAATAGCTGCCTCACTTGGCGCTCAGCATTAAGAGGTTAGTGTTAGGACTGGTCGGCCTGGTTTCACGATAAATAAATATTTTCAGCATGTTTTTATGTTTTCTAATTTCATGGTGTTTGGTTTTGGTTTTGTTTTTTGTAGTCATATCATTATATATGTTGTAATGCGCTTAGAGCTTCTAAAGATTAGGCACTTCAAAAAGTCCTCATTATTATTATTATTATGGCTGTAAGCCAGAATAATCTTATGTAATGATGGCTGTAAACCATGATTAATCTTATGTAATGATGGCTGTAAACCATGAATAATCTTATGTAATGATGGCTGTAAACCATGAATAATCTTATGTAATGATGGCTGTAAACCATGATTAATCTTATGTAATGATGGCTGTAAACCATGAATAATCTTATGTAATTATGGCTGTAAACCATGATTAATCTTATGTATTGATGGCTGTAAATCATGAATAATCTTATGTAATGATGGCTGTAAACCATGATTAATCTTATGTAATGATGGCTGTAAACCATGAATAATCTTATGTAATGATGGCTGTAAACCATGATTAATCTTATGTATTAATGGCTGTAAATCATGAATAATCTTATGTAATGATGGCTGTAAGTCATGAATAATCTTATGTAATGATGGCTGTAAACCATGATTAATCTTATGTAATGATGGCTGTAAACCATGAATAATCTTATGTAATGATGTCTGTAAGCAAGATTAATATTATGTAATGATGACCAAAAGCCCGATTAATCTTATGTAATGTTAGCTGTAATCCAGGTTATTCATATGTAATGATGGCTGTAATCCAGATTAATATTATGTAATGATGAATGTAATCCAGATTATTCATATATAATGATGAATGTAATCAAAATTAATCTTATGTAATGATGGCTGTAATCTAGATTATTCATATGTAATGATGGCTGTAATCCAGATTAATCTTATGTAATGATGGCTGTAATCCAGATTAATCTTATCTAATGATGGCCGTAAGCCAGATTAATATTATGTAATGATGGCCATAAGCCAGATTAATCTTATGTAATGATGGCCGTAAGCCAGATTAATATTATGTAATGATGGCCATAAGCCAGATTAATCTTATGTAATGTTGGCTGTAATCCAGGTTATTCATATGTAATGATGGCTGTAATCCATATCAATCTTATGTAATGATGAATGTAATCAAGATTATTCATATATAATGATGAATGTAATCCAAATTAATCTTATGTAATGATGGCTTTAATCCAGATTATTCTTATGTAATGATGGCTGTAATCCAGATTAATCTTATGTAATGATGGCTGTAATCCAGGTTATTCATATGTAATGATGGCTGTAATCAGTAAAATTGTTTTGCTTAAACATCAAGTTAATATGCTGAGTTGTATGCCTGCTGCATGTAATGCCTCAACTTTTATTTTTAATGCATTTAAGCATGCCTTATTATTATTATTATTAGTAGTAGTAGTAGTAGTAGTAGTATAATTATTTAAAGTAGTTGAATTATATGACCTCTGGGGATAAAATAACTGAATTGCCTTCTTAAAATATTTTTTTTTAAAAATTTATATTTTAAATATTATTTATTTGATAAGGCGGCTTATAGTGTTCTGTATATCCTGTCCCTCAGTGTCAAATCTTCTCATATCATGCCTGAAAGTGGTACTTAGTGTTACCCATATCCATCATTCCTTCCCTGTAATGTCACATCACATTATGTCATGTCTGAAAGTGGTACCTAGTGTTACCCATGTCCACCATTCCTGCCCTGTAATGTCACATCACATTATGTCATGTCTGAAAGTGGTACCTAGTGTTACCCATGTCCACCATTCCTGCCCTGTAATGTCACATCACATTATTCATCATTTTTATAAATATATGGCCCCTTTATTACTTTGAACTTTGCCTTTTACTTGCATCATAGGATAGTGGGGGCATGTGTGTTATATGGACACATTTCTGGTTTGTACATGTTTCAGTTGATTATCAGTATTTTTGTCTTGAATGTTATAAATGGTGAGAAAAATTACTGTTTTTTTAAAAATGATTTATTCATGATGTGTATGTGTCCAAGTACAGTGCTTTTCATTTCAGTCGAATTCAAATCAATGCTGTCTGACCATATTACTGACTTGCCACATGTCGTAGAACTCAACAGTCTCAGGTCTTGGGTCAGGTATAAATGACCTTTTGAGTCAGGAAATGAAATTGTATCTTTGAGGTTACTTGAAGTCACTATATACCAATTCCCAAACATTTTTATTAGCAATGTATTTTACTATGTCTCTTCCAAATCCGTGTTTTTTGTGTACTGTTTAAGTATCCAGCATAGAGTTGCCTCCCCAGCGGAGCTAGTTTTCCATACAGTATATAACTGAAGAAGAGAACATTTTTCTGAGTTTTGTTGAAACAATTGTCAATCTAATATGTTAAAATTAAAATTGTGCAATTACATAAAATAAACTGATGTAATGTTTTACATTATCACTATGTATAATTAAAATTAATAATAAAAAATACTTATTGTTTTTGCCATATAAGATTTGTTTAGCAAAATGCCCATTTTGGAAAGACCTTTGATAGAAAGGGTTGGCACCAATATGGTACTAAAGCAGTTTTGTTTAGATTACTGAGCAAACAATCCAAAACTTCTTTCCATTTAATATGAATCTTTCTGATTGTAATTATGTTTTTCAACTATTTTATAATTAAAAGCCTGAAACACTGGGACCGGGCCATCAAGTGCCACCTGCAGTACCTGAAGGCAATATATGATGCTCTTACGGCCATTAACAACATGAAATTGAGAGATCTCAAATCCAAGGTACGTTCTTTTTCATTTTGTGTGAAAGGTATTTTATTTGAAGAGAATACTAAAACTTTCAAAGGGAATGGGCAGCAGGGAAGTATTATTGTTACCCATTTCCAATTATTGATTTTTTTATGAATCCACTAGCTTTAGAAAGTATTCTGTATAATTTGAAAATACTGAGAAAATATTTCCAGAAAAAATATCCAACTTCACACAGAATTTGAATTTAGCTAAACTTTTGTCACAATAACCCAAGATATAGATTATCTTGATAGCTTAACTCTTGTTTTACTGACACTAAAGTTTATACTTTACAGCAACAAAACATTTGGCTAATGTGACCTTACTTAGGTCACTATGTCTGTTCAGAGTCGGTGTTTTTGTGTACTCTTTAATAAATTTAGTGACCCAAAATAATCTTGTCCGAAATATCACATCTATTGACCAAATGCATGCATTATTGGACCAGTTTAATCTGGCTTGACATATATCCATATTTTTGGCATCATTGATACACAAAACTGCATTGGATGTTTGAGTGTACATTTTTGGGATTTTTCTTGTTCTAAGACACTTTTTGGTTTTTGTACTATAATGTTGATGCTAATTTGGTAGTCTAGATAACGTTTTTTTAATGCGGTTCCCTTATATATTTAAGAGCTTAGGTTTTCATCAACAATGCATACATACATACATACATACATACATACATACATACATACATACATACATACATACATACATACATACATACATGCATGCATGCATACATACATACCAAATATTGTCTATCTGATCCTTATATACCATTTACTACACAGCTTACAATTAAATTCCAATTACTGACTAGCCTTTTACTTCCAAGCTGAAAATTAAATCCAATTACCGACTAGTCATTTACTACCAAGCTGAAAATTAAATAACAAGTACTGACTAGTCATTTACTACCCAGCATAAAATTAAATAACATGTACGTACTAGTCATTTACTACCAATCTTAAAATTAAATGCCAATTACTGACTAGTCATTTACTACCAAGCTTAAAATTAAATAACAAATACTGACTAGTCATTTACTACCAATCTTAAAATTAAATGCCAATTACTGACTAGTCATTTACTACCAAGCTTAAAATTAAATAACAAGTACAAACTAGCCATTTGCTACCAATCTTAAAATTAAATGCCAAGTACTGAATAGTCATTTACTACCAAGCTTAAAATGAAATGCCAATTACTGACTAGTCAGTTACTATCAAGCTTAAAATTAAATACCAATTACTGACTAGTCATTTACTACCAATCTTAAAATTAAATGCCAATTACTGACTAGTCAAAAACTACCAAGCTTAAAATTAAATACCAATTACTGACTAGTCATCTACTACCAAGCTTAAAATTAAATGCCAATTACTGACTAGTCATTTACTACCAAGCTTAAAATTTAATACCAATTACTGACTAGCCATTTACTTCCAAGCTTAAAATTAAATGCCAATTACTAACTAGTTATTTACTACCAAGCTTAAAATTAAATACCACTTGACTAGTCATTTACTTCCAAGCTGAAAATTAAATGCCAATTACTGACTAGCCATTTCCTTCCAAGCTTAAAATTAAATGCCAATTACCATACTGACTAGTCATTTACTACCAATCTTAAAATTAAATACCACTTGACTAGTCATTTACTACCAATCTTAAAATTAAATGCCAAGTACTGACTAGTCATTTACTACCAAGCTTAAAATTAAATACCACTTGACTAGTCATTTACTTCCAAGCTGAAAATTAAATGCCAATTACTGACTAGTCATTTACTACCAATCTTAAAATTAAATGCCAATTACTGACTAGTCATTTACTACCAAGCTTAAAATTAAATACCAATTACTGACTAATCATTTACTACTAATCTTAAAATTAAATGCCAATTACTGACTAGTCATTTACTACCAATCTTAAAATTAAATGCCAATTACTGACTAGTCATATGCTACCAAGCTTAAAACTAAATGCCAATTACTGACTAGCCATTTACTTCCAAGCTTAAAATTAAATGCCAATTACTGACTAGTCATTTACTACCAATCTTAAAATTAAATACCACTTGACTAGTCATTTACTACCAAGCTTAAAATTAAATGCCAATTACTGACTAGTCATTTACTGCCAATCTTAAAATTAAATGCCAAGTACTGACTAGTCATGTATTACCAAGCTTAAAATTAAATGCCAATTACTGACTAGTCATTTACTACCAATCTTAAAATTAAATGCCAATTACTGACTAGTCATTTATTACCAAGCTTAAAATTAAATACCAATTACTGACTAGTCATTTACTACCAATCTTAAAATTAAATGCCAAGTACTGACTAGTCATTTACTACCAAGCTTAAAATTAAATACCAATTACTGACTAGTCATTTACTACCAAGCTTAAAATTAAATAACAAGTACTGACTAGTCATTTACTACCAAGCTTAAAATTAAATGCCAATTACTGACTAGTCATTTACTGCCAATCTTAAAATTAAATGCCAAGTACTGACTAGTCATGTATTACCAAGCTTAAAATTAAATGCCAATTACTGACTAGTCATTTACTACCAATCTTAAAATTAAATGCCAATTACTGACTAGTCATTTATTACCAAGCTTAAAATTAAATACCAATTACTGACTAGTCATTTACTACCAATCTTAAAATTAAATGCCAAGTTCTGACTAGTCATTTATTACCAAGCTTAAAATTAAATACCAATTACTGACTAGTCATTTACTACCAATCTTAAAATTAAATGCCAATTACTGACTAGTCATTTACTACCAAGCTTAAAATTAAATGCCAATTACTGACTAGTCATTTACTACCAATCTTAAAATTAAATGCCAAGTACTGACTAGTCATTTACTACCAAGCTTAAAATTAAATAACAAGTACTGACTAGTCATTTACTACCAAGATTAAAATTAAATGCCAATTACTGACTAGTCATTTACTGCCAATCTTAAAATTAAATGCCAAGTACTGACTAGTCATGTATTACCAAGCTTAAAATTAAATGCCAATTACTGACTAGTCATTTACTACCAATCTTAAAATTAAATGCCAATTACTGACTAGTCATTTATTACCAAGCTTAAAATTAAATACCAATTACTGACTAGTCATTTACTACCAATCTTAAAATTAAATGCCAATTACTGACTAGTCATTTACTACCAAGCTTAAAATTAAATACCAATTACTGACTAGTCATTTACTACCAATCTTAAAATTAAATGCCAATTACTGACTAGTCTTTTACTACCAATCTTAAAATTAAATGCCAATTACTGACTAATCATTTACTTCCAAGCTGAAAATTAAATGCCAATTACTGACTAGTCATTTACTACCAATCTTAAAATTAAATGCCAAGTACTGACTAGTCATTTACTACCAAGCTTAAAATTAAATAACAAGTACTGACTAGTCATTTACTACCAAGCTTAAAATTAAATGTCAATTACTGACTAGTCATTTACTACAAATCTTAAAATTAAATGTCAAGTTCTGACTAGTCATTTACTACCAAGCTTAAAATTAAATGCCAATTACTGACTAGTCATTTACTACCAGTCTTAAAATTAAATGCCAAGTACTGACTAGTCATTTACTACCAATCTTAAAATTAAATGCCAATTACTGACTAGTCATTTACTACTAATCTTAAAATTAAATGCCAATTACTGACTAGTCATTTATTACCAAGCTTAAAATTAAATACCAATTACTGACTAGTCATTTACTACCAATCTTAAAATTAAATGCCAAGTTCTGACTAGTCATTTATTACCAAGCTTAAAATTAAATACCAATTACTGACTAGTCATTTACTACCAATCTTAAAATTAAATGCCAATTACTGACTAGTCATTTACTACCAAGCTTAAAATTAAATACCAATTACTGACTAGTCATTTACTACCAATCTTAAAATTAAATGCCAATTACTGACTAGTCTTTTACTACCAATCTTAAAATTAAATGCCAATTACTGACTAATCATTTACTTCCAAGCTGAAAATTAAATGCCAATTACTGACTAGTCATTTACTACCAATCTTAAAATTAAATGCCAAGTACTGACTAGTCATTTACTAGCAAGCTTAAAATTAAATAACAAGTACTGACTAGTCATTTACTACCAAGCTTAAAATTAAATGTCAATTACTGACTAGTCATTTACTACAAATCTTAAAATTAAATGTCAAGTTCTGACTAGTCATTTACTACCAAGCTTAAAATTAAATGCCAATTACTGACTAGTCATTTACTACCAATCTTAAAATTAAATGCCAAGTACTGACTAGTCATTTACTACCAATCTTAAAATTAAATGCCAATTACTGACTAGTCATTTACTACCAATCTTAAAATTAAATACCAATTACTGACTAGTCATTTACTACCAATCTTAAAATTAAATACCAATTACTGACTAGTCATTTACTTCCAAGCTTAAAAAAAATTAAATGCCAAATAATACCGACTAGCCATTTGCTACCAAGTATATGAAGTTAAAACTTAAGAGCTGTATAAAAACTAGACTGGGGCTATAGGTTGTACATTAAATGCAACTTTGTCTACTGAAGAGAATCATTTAACTAAATTTGTTGATATGATTGGAGAAATGAACTGCTATTAATTAATTGCAGTATGGAAGAAATGTTTGCTTCCCATCAACACTTACTAACAGTCCCCACTCAACCTTGGGTTATTATTGATTATAACTCTTCATGGGAGTCTGCAGTTTAAACTTAGATTTCCAACCATTTGGGAGGACAGGGACACAATTTCAGTAATTTCACCTTGTTGACCTAATTGCTAAACCCTATCTAAATATGCAGTTTGTTCATGTTCTTTGGCAATTTGTCTAGTTTAACAAACAGACAAGTTCCATGTGATGTAGTTTATGCTTATTATCATACAATGATATTGCTGTACCTTTCTCTTTGGGGCAATGAGACTTGACCCATTCACTATGACATGCATGATGACCACTTTATTCAGTCCAGGATGAACAATAATGTTGATGAATGAAGGAATTAATTAATTAATTAAATTTAGATTTTCAGTAATCTGCAATTTGTGTATTTTATGCCAATATGAAACTTTGGCAGTCATGGGTAATTATGTATAAACCAGCATCATTAATACCACATTAATACCACCTATGTTGCCATGGGCATACTTAGCATACCTACAGCAATAGAATATTCCACCTATATTGCCATGGACATAATTAGCATACCTACAGCAATAGAATATTCCACCTATATTGCCATGGACATAATTAGCATACCTACAGCACATTGGACTATTCCACCTATGTTGCCATGGACATATTTAGCATACCTACAGTTCTTGGCTAAAACTTATTGTTACTGTGCTGCACTGCTAATTACAAATTAACATTATACCAGATGTCAGGCCTTGTCATCATAGCATAGCAATAACTCGCATTCAAAACTCAAATTAAAGTACCCATATCTTTGAATATCAGTTCCCGCTGTCTCTGGATGCTTTGAATACCCTGATGATAGGTTGTCCCGACGTCTTTGCTGCTCCTGGCAAGGGAAGCAGAGCAACCTACATGTAAGTTAATTACATCAATTATATACCTTTATGTTAAATATAATAAATTGTTGGTGAAATATTTATTTTTTTCCATTCAATTATTCTCATGTGAAAATTATATCCTTATATTGTCACATGTGAAAATAAAAGATTTCCATTCATTCCAGTAGAAGTTACACTAGCAGCAAGAAATAAGACGTCTTGTGAAGCAAAGCAATAAATGAAACTGCATTTGCTACCATCAGCATCTCTATGAATAGTTCCACTGTAGCATATTGTCAACAAAAAACCATTGTGCTACATCAGTCACTTGGAAATGTAACAATTGTTTTTTTATTAAAAAAAAATAAAATAAAATGCACACATTTTATTTTATTGCGAGATATTATGTCATTCCAGACCAAACTTTCTTTTAAATTGCTGAAATTCTATTATGAGATATGTCTGGTTTAGGTGAACATGCAAAACAGTCACTGAAAAATGTTCTTAACCTTCTAAGCCTTGATTCAGGAGCAAGTTTAGGGGGCCCAGAGTGGCCGAGTGGTCTAAAGTGCTGTCCGTTACAGATCACTGCCATCTCACCTATGTCTGCGTGGGTTCAAGTCTAAGATTCGGCTAATGTAGTTATGTGAGAAAGCTTGCCAGTAGCTTCTCGTGGGTTGTGTTTCTTTCCGGGGGTTTTCCCGGCTTCTTTCTCCACCAATAATACTTGCTGCCATGTATAGCCTATCGTGTGCTGAAAAATGGCGTTAAACACTACAACAATAACATCAGGAGCATGTTTGATATACAACAGAAATATAAAGAACAAAATTTCATTGTTGTGTAGATACCAGATAGATTTCATCTAGTAGTACAAAATGCAATGTGTTTTAAGTCATGTGTTCACTACTTATTATTATTATTACATTTTGTGTGTCACATGATGAATTACATCTATATTAAAATAGAAAATGTACAAAATATATATATATATATATATATATATATATATATGTTATTTGCATGCACTTGTTACCCCACAACCTAACATGGCTGAATATTAAATATTGCATTGTTTACATTGATCATGAGAAGTGGAATCAATGGAAACAGGCAATTTCTGTCTTTGTTTTGTCCCAGATTAATAGGACAATTTTGCTGTTATCACAATTTGATACAGCCATCTAAGTCAGCTTTAAGGTAATGAAGGTACCTCTGACCTTGGTTAGACATGCAATTGTAATTGAATTATTAGTTTGATATCTTCTCAGATCCCAGTGGCAGTCAAAGCGCCAGATGGTCAATTCAACAGACACAGTCAACTCCACATCAGGAACCATTGGCCAACACCGTTCATCCATCCACTCTGACCGGGGATCAGTTTTGGGAGCATTTAAAAAATTAAATCCAGCAGACAATGTCAGCACTAACATTCGTGCTAGAAGGTTAGAATTTTCAATTTGTTGACTGAACTATAAGTCTGTTCTGAAGACAATTGGCTTAATAAACTGAATTTTAAGAGAGAATCTAGGAACACATTTCCCTAAGTATTTTTGGTATGTATA
This sequence comes from Unio delphinus, assembly GCA_029339505.1. NCBI lineage: Eukaryota > Metazoa > Mollusca > Bivalvia > Unionida > Unionidae > Unio > Unio delphinus. The sequence continues at coordinate 3,191,039 of JAQISU010000028.1, read as the reverse complement.
TAAGGTATAGAAGGTTTATGTTTGTATTTACATTTTATTAATTCTCCTTTGACCTCTCCAGTGGCTAAGTGGTTAGAGCATCCACAGCAGAAGTGGGAGGTTATGTTACATGTCTGCGGCATGATGCGCCAGTGCTGACATCACTATAAACTGCCTCACAGCATACATAATTTTTTAAAAAAAAGCTACGTTAAAAATCCTAATCACACATTAATTCTCCAGTATTTAGATTTGGTTAAATATCTGTTTCTTTGTACACAATTTTTAGCTTTTATTTTCATTGTGCTGATGGTGATGTGGTTACTAAGGATGGCTGACTGACTGGATAATGCTGTTACTAAGGATGGCTGACTGACTGTATATGCTGTTACTAAGAATGGCTGACTGACTGGATAATGCTGTTACTAAGGATGCTTGACTGACTCGATATGCTGTTATTAAGGATGGCTGACTTACTGGATATGCTGTTACTAAGGATGGCAGACTGACTGGATATGCTAATACTAAGGATGACTGACTAACTGGATATGCTGTTGCTATGAATGGCTGACTGACTGGATATGAGCCAATGTGGCTCTGCAAACATTAGTTGCATGTGCAAAATGGTGAATGTTTCAATCCAGTAATATTGTTTAAGTGAATATGTGCATGTGTAAACAGTTTATTTTTGTGCTAAAAAGGATCTGGAATTTTCTGTGTTTAGAATGGACTTATTATTTCATTGGAATTCTTGATGGAGGACCGAAATAGTTGACCACTGTGAACTTGATATTGTGAAGAAAAGGAGGACAGAAATAGTTGACCACTGTGAACTTGATATTGTGAAGAAAAGAAGAAGGAAAAAATGTGTAAAGCCTACTATATATCAATTAAAATTTAATAATGAAGAGGTCAAATTAGAGGTTTATTTAGACAGTGGTCAATACAATGTGCCAAAACAAGTGTTACACGACGCTATTGACCAAAATAAAAAAGACTGAATTTTTTTGTGAGGTTCAGATCCGAAATGGCTGACATCACAAGAACTGCATCATCAGCAGAACATCTGACTTCCTACTAAAATATGTCAAGGATAAAATATCGAGAACTAAATGAATATTCATCCTTAGGTGCCAGTGGTTATAGACCAAAAAAACGTTTTTGTTAGATTTGTATACCTTGGTAGCATCTTGAATATCGTATTATTGCTACTCTTTTTTTTTACAGGATATTCATATCAACATGACCATCATCTTAAATATCGTATTATTGCTACCTTTCCTTAACACATTATCCCCTGGAGGTTTTTGCTATTTTCACTTGAAATGCAAGTAGGAAACACATTTTGGGGACTATTTCTGAATACACCCTAATACATCGACTTCCAAGTAATATTCCATTAAACAAATGGCAAGTTGTGCTAAATAAAACGTTTTTCATTGGTTAGTTTCCTGGAGAAGACTTTATTCAAAATGTCCACATCCCACTTTTTGCACAGGTTTACCTGTTTGTGTTCGTTCAGACTGGTCTGCTGTAGATCTGAGGCCATAAAGTAAAAAATCTGGACACAAATTCGGATTCTGACCATGGGCGAATTTTGGGTGAAAAAAAAGCAGGTCCAAAAACTTAGGTTTTTCCCTCTGTATTTTGTAGTGCAACTAAAATATCCAGATTTTTTTTGTATCATTGTAGAGCTAAATTTGTCTACTTTTCTATAATACCACCACTTATGTGCATCGTGTATGACCTTGATGCTACAGACCTTGGAAATAGGCTACTACCTCATGCCCCGTAAAGTCATCGCTAGGGGTTAATGTGTTCACAGGATTATCATATCAACATGGATATTTTATGAGGGAGAAAAGCCAAACTGAAAAAATCATTCTCTCAAAAATTGTAGCTTACATAACTTTAAACAGGTCTGGAAAGAAGAACAAACCCTTCAAAAGGACTTGTGCTCTCATGGTTGAAAAGAATTTTTATGAATAAATTTTAAGCTCATTCATGTTTTTTTGAAAATATTTTTACTGAATATTTCTTATATCTTTAACTTTAACAGAAAGAGAGACACTTAGTCAAAAATCTGTGAAGTAGTTTTCTTCAATTCTTCAATATTTTGTCCCAATAAACTAAAAACTGTTTATAAAATAATTAAATGTTTCAGTTTGACCATTTTGTCACTTAATGTTATAATCTTCCAAATGGAGAATATTTTGAGAATTTTATTGAACATTCTACTTGATGAAATTTATTCTAATTAGTGCCATGCAACATGTAGGAATAGCTATACTTGGTCTGATTTACGATACAACTCCATTGTAGACGGTCTGGTCAGAAACATGAAGGTCGTTCATATCTGGAGACATGGGAAGACCTGCTGAATGTCCAGGTCCAACATTATGACAGGAAAATGACTGAGACCAATGGTCAACTTGGTTTGCAATCAGGAGTGACTAACAAGTTAAATAAATTGTACCAGTAAGTCTCCCTTACTTTCTTCTTCTCTTTTATCATCCTTTTTCTTTTGTCTTAGATATAAGTAGAAGGCTGTGATTTGATGATCTCAGAAAGAACTCAATATAAAGTTAAATTTTCTTAAACTAGACATAGTACTGAAACTCTACAGAGATTTGATTAGTATTGATGCAGCATTAATGTGCAGTATATTATGTGGCAGTCGACAACTCGAACTGAAGCCATGTTAAGGAGCTGATCTTAGTGTAGTTGGTCTGCAGAAGAAGCCACTGTGAGGCCAGGTTAGGGAGCTGATCTAAATGTAGTTTGTCTGCAGAAGAAGCCATGTAACTGTAAGGCCAGGTTATGAAGCTTAACTAAATGTAGTTAGTCTGTAAAGTTTGTCAGGTTATTGTGAGGCCAGGTTATGAAGCTTAACTAAATATAGTTAGTCTGCAAAGCTTGCCAGGTTATTGCTAGGTCAGGTTTTAGAAGCAGAGCTGTCTGTGATCCATCTAAAGAAGAAGCTAGGCTACTATGAGGCCATGTTAGGAACCTTATCTAACTGGTTAGTCTAAAGAGTTAGACATGTGAAGTCAGGTTAGGAAGCTTAACTAATTATGATTAGTCTACAGAATTAGTCAGGTAACTGTGATGCCAGGTTAGAAAGCTTAACAAAATCTTATTGGACTGCACAAGAAGCCAGGTTACTGCAGGGTATGGTTAAGAAGCTGAACTAATTGTGGTTAGTCTTTAAAGGAAGCCATGTTACTGTGTGGCCAGGTTAAGAAGCTTATCTGAATGTAGTTAGTCAGCAGAAGAAGCCAGGTTATTGTGAGAGCAGGTTAGGAAGCTTATCGGCTTCTCGAGATTTTGTTATTCTTCAAAGCTAGCCAGGTTATTGTGAGACCAGGTTAAAAATTATGAGCTGTTTGTGATCAGTCTAAAGAAGAAACCAGGTTAATGTGAGGCTATGTTAGGAAGCTGATCTAAATGTGGTTAGTTGTCAGTCTTAGGAAGTCAGATTACTGATCAGCCATTTTGGGAAGCTCAGTTGTATTGGCAGTCTGCCAAGAATGTCAGATTACTTATCAGCCATTTGGGGAAGCTTGACATTGCTCAAATAATGCAATAAATGTTTCATGATTTTGTAAAAACATTTAACCTTATAATTCCTTATTGTAGAAATAATAAATATGTACATTTGAGAATTTTGGAAGAATTCTACTGGCTAGTTTATTTTTACAACTGATCTTTTGAACAGGCTGAACACCACTCGACAAAAGTAATTACTACTTCAGGAATTAGGGTAAGATAAAGGAAATGCTATTGTTTTGAAAAATATCATTTTTTTCAAATTCAGTATTGATTTTATGAGATCAGGAGTAAAATTTTAGAAAGTAATGTTAAATAAAGAATTTATAAATATTGAAGCTTTGTGTACATCATGATTTTGAATTATATAGAACTCTTTATGAAATCAGTTAAACATTCAAAACAAAAGTAACTACGTTTTGCAATTTTTAAATTATTTTCTTTGAAACTAAGTTTGACCGGACAGATTTGGGTATAATGACATGAGCAATTGCCTTTATCATACCTTTGTTAATTTTAATTTCATGCCTGCAGTTGAAATTGTATTATTATTTACATTTTTTAACATTTGTTTTAATTGTTCTTTTCATTTCTCAGTATTTTAATTCATCAAAAACTAATGTTATATTAATATGTTGTAATTCAGCTTGTATTTTGAAATGAAATTTGTGTAATAGTGTCAATACATGTACCTTGGTTGCCAACGTGACATGTATCATATTGTAGATGTACATTGGTTGATTAGGCCAAATGTCCACTTTATTTGACTATTGAAGTTTACTACTTGGCCACCACTCTTAAAGTCCATAGTGATCAATAATTTTTCTCAGGAAGTATTTCGTTGACATTTAAGGTGCATAGTATTGAACAGCTGGTTTTGAATAGACTTTGGTTAAACTAATTTAGTATTACATTTTAGAACAACAATTAGTATTTAGTTTAATGTAATGCATGACCATTGACCATGCGGACATATACTCAGTTATTTTCAATCTCACACATATATGTAAATACAATAAAGTTGTAGGAAAAGGTGGACTAAAGCCATATGCTGGATTTCACACATTCAATACATTTATTCATCACAGATGTGACGGCCGGGGATAGATAAGAAATTTTCAAAATTTGATCAGGAGTTTGGACTTCAAAAGAGGGGGGATTTTCATCGACCAAGTTTTTAGCATGTGAATAGACAAAAATTAGAACTTTTGAACGAATGTCCATGTTGTAAATATTAAAATATGCATATCATCTCGTGAAACCAGTCCTATCACAGTAACTTGTAGCTATTCTTATTTTATGTATCAATATCATTCTGAGTACTTCTTTCTAGATCATTGCCTGGATAATGTTTGTAGATCAATCAGGTTTCCTCTAGACCCACAGCTCCGGTGGCCTACTGATTAGAGCATCTGCCTCTGAAGCGGGAGGTCATGGGTTTGAATCCTGGACAGGTCATATCAAAGACTTACAAAAATTGTTCTAACACCTGCCTCGCTTGGCACTCAGCATTAAGAGGTTAGTGTTAGGACTGGTCAGTCTGGTGTCGGTATAATGTGACAAGGTGGGATAATATGCTACATATCTGTGGCATGATGCCCCAGTGCGAGACATTATAAACTGCTTCACTGCAGACATCGCAACAATATGACTGAAAAATTGTTAAAGATACTTAAAAATCCTAATCACACACACACACACAGACACACTCCTCTAGACCCGGCCTGAATTTTCCTCATTACTATTACCATCAATATTGTAGATGTTATTGTTACCTCTCTTGAGGGACCAATCGTTCTGCCAACAAAATATGGTCTCTCAAGACAGGTGGTCTCTCATAACAGGTTGGTGCAAACGATCAGTTTCTAAGGTCAAACTTCAACTCTATTTAAGAAGGAATAATACCCACAATCACTGTACATGTATTGTTTATTCATAGTTGTTGTTAAAATATTGCATGCATTCATCTGAAAATATTTTTATATAGCAGTATAGATATACATGTATCATTAAACATTTGTATTTATATCTAAAGATCACATGTACATGTATTAGCATATGTATTGCATAATTAACTTAGGTAATGTTTATAATGAAATAGATCAACAGCAAATATGTTAAATATTTTAATTACCTCTTTTTGGTTCATAATATTGCTTTGTTTCTATTAAATATTAATTGCAATGCACCGGTAGCTTAGCTTTCATGTGTATCACATAGCTAACCATATGTTTGCAGTGATCTACTTTTTAATCATTAAAACCATCTTTTAGGTTTAAATCATACATGTGTATTGTATTGATTTAATCAGTTTGAAGAAACAGAAACTAAAAATTGAAAACAATCAACTTAGCAATATGCAAAGGTGATTTTTGAATAGCCACAAAAGGCATAGAACTACATTTTTTTGGCGAACACACTCTGGGATGTGAGGGGTTCTTTCACTCAGTCAATACATAGCTACCTGCAGTAAATTTTAACTCTGTTCAAAGGGCAAATATTTGTATTTATATGTGATATAAAAAAAATATATGTAAAGTATGTACACTGTATCAATGATATGCCACTTGTATAACTATTTCATTAAACGGAAACTTGGCAAGACTAATTTCCATTTTAACATTATTAATGTAATTTATATATTACTGGTAATCTGAAATAGATGGTTTCTATTCATTTGTACCAAATATATGTCTTTGGGATAGTATCCATTTATTTGTACCAAATATATGTCTTTTAGATGATATCCATTCATTTGTATCAAATATATGTCTTTGGGATGGTATCCATTTTATTTCTATCAATTTTATGTCTTTGGGATGGTATCCATTTATTTGTATCAAATATATGTCTTTTAGATGATATCCATTCATTTGTATCAAATATATGTCTTTGGGATGGTATCCATTTATTTCTACCAGTTATATATCTTTCAGATGGTATCCATTTTATTTCTACCAATTATATGTCTTTGAGATGGTATCCATTTTATTTCTATCAATTTTATGTCTTTGAGATGGTATACATTTTATTTCTACCAATTATATGTCTTTCAGATGGTATCCATTTATTTCTACCAATTATAAGTCTTTGAGATGGTATCCATTTTATTTCTATCAATTTTATGTCTTTGGGATGGTATACATTTTATTTCTACCAATTATATGTCTTTCAGATGGTATCCATTTATTTCTACCAATTATAAGTCTTTGAGATGGTATCCATTTTATTTCTATCAATTTTATGTCTTTGGGATGGTATCCATTTATTTGTATCAAATATCTGTCTTTGGGATGGTATCCCTTCATTTGTATCAAATATATGTAATTGTGATGGTATCCATTCATTTTGTATCAAATATATGTAATTGTGATGGTATCCATTCATTTGTATCAAATATCTGTCTTTGGGATGGTATCCATTCATTGGTATCAAATATATGTCTTCAAGATGGTATCCATTCATTTGTATCAAATATATGTATTTGGGATGGTATCGATTCATTTGTATCAAATATCTGTATTTGGGATGGTATCCATTCATTTGTATCAAATATCTGTCTTCAAGATGGTATCCATTCATTTGTATCAAATATATGTCTTCAAGATGGTATCCATTTATTTGTAACAAATATATGTCTTCAGTATGGTATCCATTTATTTGTAACAAGTATATGTCTTCAGTATGGTATCCATTTATTTGTAACAAGTATATGTCTTCAGTATGGTATCCATTCATTTGTAACAAGTATGTCTTCAGTATGGTATCCATTCATTTGAAAACAAGTATATTTTTTGTTACTAAGAAGAGTAACAAACTGGTCTTTATGAAAATAATATTGTTGTAGCAAACGTTTACACTGGCTTTAAGGTAAATTGTTCCCATTAAGGGAGGTAACTGATTTAAATGAATGTACCATATATGAGTTACCTCCCAGGCATATTATTCCCTAAATAGTCCTCACAAAATACCAGATAACTTAAAACATGCAAGTAATTCTTTAATTAATAATTAAAATGTTAATATAACTTATGTAGTGATGTAAAAAGAATTTATGGACAATATTACAAAGATTATTTAGAGTAATGTGTCTATAATAGTAAAAAAGAACCATAAATAGCTATGTCTTTTTTTTTATCGGATTTTATGTAAAAGTACATTAAATTTAATCCTACAAACCCTCAGTATTTTCAATACTTTGATTTAAAGAATTATTAAATGCATGGACATTTTCTTGCTTTTTTAAATATTTGGGAAATGTTAGTCTTCATTAATGAGTTTTTTTTAAAGTGGTATTTCATTTTGTATATTCTTCTTATAGTGTAAGGGGTGATTCTGAATCATTACATGAGATTTCTTCTGGTGTCTCTCATATTTTATTTTCATTTTTAAATTTCTTTTTATGCCATCTTCAGACGCTCAAGTATTTCTCTTGCACTGCCAACTACCATACAGCATGGTAACAAGGAATGTGCAGAGGAGCTACAAAACAAAGCTTTTAGTGAAAGCCCCCAACAGGGTCAAGGTCAGCCACAACCATACATACCCTCCAATGCGCACATCTACAGCAAAGAGCGAGAGAACACAGGGGTACAAATCAACCTTAAGAGATTGCCTCTGTGGCAACAAGTCGCCCAGGAGAAGTCTGTCTTTCTGTCTGATAAAAAGTACGAGTCTTGGAATGCATAGTAGTTATGAAAATTTATTAAAAGTATTAACTGAAGTAGTCATTGGAACTTGGTTGTTTTGGTGATGTTCATCTTTTTTGTCTCTCCATCCATCATATGTTTGGTTCACAAGCAAACATTTGTTTGATTTCAAGCACAGTTTTTTAACTTGGCTTTATATCAATGAAACTGAACAAGTTTGAATTGCAATGTTCCACTACATTATTTACACAAGTTATGTCCCCTGATTGCCCATCCTTCTAACCGCTGTTTCTATGTAATAACTACTAAGGTGTTTGGAATTTCAGCCAAATTTGGGATGCTTCTTTATTTTGCTGAGACTTGGTTTCCACTACATTATTTACCATCAGTTATGCACTTTGATTTACTGTTCTCCTGCCTATTGTTTCTGCAGTGTTCCTTCATCGAGGATTGATGGGTTTCAACTGAATTTGGCAGGCACGATATGTTCAATGCATTTATGCTTCTTTTTTACTTTTGGAAGAATCATGGCTCCAGATGATCTACTTAAAGTCCTGATTAACAAATTGTAATGAGTGGTGTCATCTGTCGCACATTCATTGATAAAAAATCAGGTTTATTCTAGGATCAAAAGACTGTAAAATATAGCATTTGTTGGTTTCTTCTTTTTAACAAATATGCCTGCTAGAACAACACAAGAAAAAAAGGCCTAGGACTAGTTCAGCCTTCAGAGTAAAATGTTCAACTGACTGATTTTGTGCTAGTTAGAATGTAGTACAGGTAAATTTTATGTTTTAAGTATCTAGTCAGTGCTGTTTAAGTAAATAAGTGGAAGATTTAATTGAAATTTTACTTGTCTACACTCATCAATTAAAAAGAAATGTTAAAGATTTAATTTATATTTTCAGGTAAAGAATTACGTTCATATATGGTAAAGTAATATTTGTTTTTCATCACATAAATGAAAATGTGAGATATAGTACACTGATCTAATGTGACAAATTCTGGATTGAGACCAAAAAGGGACATAACTGTTATTACTAGTATTCTGATAAACTAAAATTGCTGGTGTTCATTTCAGTAATAACATCCCCAACCCATACACAATGGTGCCAAGATCAAGAAGGGATCTACATTCACTTAAGAAGTCTCTGGCAAAGGAAAACAAGGTCAATATGGAAAAACTTAAAAGGTAACTTTTACTTTTAATTTTTACTTTTAATTTTTTTCTACCATCAACATCTCTGTTAAAGATATTGCATAGGTAGACAGGATTTTCTAGATACTTTATACATTAGTTTGGCCTTTCTAAAGAATATTCTTTCATATTTTGGTAATATTTTTCTATAATTCATTGCATCATAAAAAAAATGTATACATTGACCTAGACCTAAATTGCAAGCCCTCTTTTGGAGTCTTAAAAGATTTGTTATGTTTGAATTTGAGACATTGCCCCAAGCTGCATTACAGTAGTCCAAATATGGCTGAGTATAATTTTATAAAATATGACCCTATTCTGAACAGGAATGAATATTCTGTCTTTTCTGATGTAGCCAGATAAAAATTTACCTTTTTTGAACATATTTATTCGAATAAACCCGGTTAGATTGCTATCTACATGTAAATACACCGAGAGTTTCAATGTCATTAAAATTTTTTAAATACCTCATTTTTAATTTATTAAGTAAATAGATTGAAGGAAATAAAATTATCCCTCTGAAATTAAGTGTTATTTTACATGAATTCATGTCTATATTAAGATGGGGCTGCTTTTCATTATTGATCCTTGAAAAAGTAATGGGCAACCCGGTTTTTTAAAATACTTCTGTGTGTGCTTATTCTAGTTTGGGTTTAGGACAATGACAGTCCTATATGGTCAATGTTTACCAAGCTGACTTAGGTTTGCTTTCAAGGGCAACGTTAATAGTTTGTAACATGAGACCAAACAAATGCTGTTTAATAACATCTATGAAGGTTGATTACTAGCAGCCTCTGCATTCAGTTCTAAATGTCACATTTAACTGATGTTCTGCATGTAGATTTTGTGCACTGGCAGCTGTATATTGTAGAATACAATTGCATGTTTAATAAGACAGCTAATTACCAATTGTCCTAAAGGAATCTTCCTACGTTGTACTTCTAAGGCACACAATCTTGTGAACATTCATGCAAGTAATCTTTAGGATTTTGAGGTCAAGTGTTTTTATGGTATGGGTCAGCTTGTGTTGTGTATTATCAATAATTGCTAGGATATTCTAAATTGATTCTCACAAACCGCTGAACCAATTTTGACCAAATTTAGCAGTGAGCATCTTGGCAAGAAAGACTTTAAGATTTATGAAAATTATGCCAATCTATATTTAGAGTATGAGGTCATTATTTAAAAAAAAGATGAAAAGACTTCTTAAACCTCTAAACAGAATTAGATCAAATTTAACTGAAAGCATCTTCACATGAAGAAGTTTATACATATGAATGCTATTCACCAATCAAATCTGGCCACCATTACAAATGTCCATCAAAAGTATTTTAAACCACATTATCACAAAAACCATGTCACAAAACGCAGCGTAGATTATTCTTGCATATTGTACAGTGGTGGTGATCTGCCACAAAATATGGCTGCAATTACCAACAATAGTGAAATCTTTAAATGACTTCTCCAATATTGCTACACAGAAGTTGATAATATTTACCAGAAATCATCCTGGCATGAAGACCCTTTTGAATTTTATTAACTAAGTGATTTTCAGAGTAGAAAACCTTAAAATAACTGTATCAAAATAAATCCTGCTGATTAGAATACAACTATGCTTGATTGAAAGCATTCTAGCAAGTTGAACTTGTGCAAAATGATGTTAGTTTATGATTAAAAACTAGCTCCTAATTGTTTTGCAAAAATCAATCAACAAAATTTACCCAAACTATGAGAGATATCATTCAGGTATGAAGGGATTTTCAATTTGTAAAACTGTTGCTGATCCACCATCAAGTATGGCCACCACGACTAAAAATAGAAAAACCTTTAAATGACTTTTTCCCAAAAATCACATGACAGAATTTGACCAAATTGAACAGAAAACAAGCTGACATAGAGGACATTCAACTTTAACATAACTGATACTGATATGCCAACAAATATTGCTACTGTTGCCAAAAAAGAAAACATGATAAACATCTTTTGATGAAAAACTGCTTAACAGTAAATGAACCAAACTTTACAGAAAACATCGTGGCATAAGGTACTTTAAAATGTGTGCAATTGATGCCAGTTCACCAACAGATGTCGCCACCATTACAAATATTTTAAAACCACAGAAACTAGCTTAACTGGCTAAATGTGAGAAAAGCATCCTGGTATTCGGAGTTTTCCTGTTTAAACCTTTCCTTATAGACATCATGTACAGCAATTTTGGCAATGCTTAATCGCACACATATTTGGGGACTATTTTTTCATCTGGGAGGCAAAAGATCACTAACACAGGAATCCTCTGAATCCAGGCAGTGACTTCATGGCAAATTCAGAGGTGTACCATTCCTGCTTCAACCACCTAAATGGGAAAATGTGCTGATCAATTGATCATTTTAATTGTGCTGGTATTTACAATGAGTGAATTCAGTGGCTGAAAGACACCCAGATGTTCATGCTGCCATTATAAGGGTACATCAGAAGAACATGATGCAGTCGCTAGGGTGGCAAGTTCAAAGACTTTGACCAGCTGTGGAGTAGTCAAAAATATTATATTTATAATTACTGAATTCAAAGGCAAAAAAAAAAGATGTACATGTGGTCATGAGATTCAGAAGAGTGCTAAAGAAAAAAGAACTTATCTTTTGGATGGAATTAGTAGCCAAGTGTAAGAAAATGTGTGATGCCTGGCTGGAATAAGACCTTTCCTTGTTTTGACAAAACTCAGTCACACTCTGATGGACAAACAAGAGCTATATGTCAGTGGTGTCAAACATTTGGAAAATTAAACTCAATGGCAACCACTGGTTCTTCACATCTGGATATTAGTCACTTCAGGTATGCCAAATATGCTTCTGGAAAGGGACTGCAACTTTTACTGGTGAGACTCCTTATTTACCAATATAGAAGTCATGGACACCTAGTTTTAAAATTCTAGCAAGACCTCTGATGTATTTCCACTGCATAAATGTACTTTCACTCACATTTAAATCTTTCCCTATGTCCACTGCATACATGTGCCTTTTGACTCACATTTAAATCTTTCCCTACGGCTGACATGCATATCCACTGCATACATGTGCCTTTTGACTCACATTTAAATCTTTCCCTACGGCTGACATGCATATCCACTGCATACATGTGCCTTGGCTCACATTTAAATCTTTCCCTATGGCTGACATGCATATCCACTGCATACATGTGCCTTGGCTCACATTTATATCTTTCCCTATGGCTGACATGCATATCCACTGCATACATGTGCCTTGGCTCACATTTATATCTTTCCCTATGGCTGACATGCATATCCACTGCATACATGTGCCTTGGCTCACATTTATATCTTTCCCTATGGCTGACATGCATATCCACTGCATACATGTGCCTTGGCTCACATTTATATCTTTCCCTATGGCTGACATGCATATCCACTGCATACATGTGCCTTGGCTCACATTTATATCTTTCCCTACGGCTGACATGCATATCCACTGCATATATTAGGCATGAAAGTGCACCATAATATGTTCATGATTTGTCCCCAATTTATTATCAGAGCTAATAATGGATACTTGCATAAAAAAAATGAAGCTGCATTCTATACAGGGGATCATTTTGCCACATTCTGTCATGCTTTAATTCATTCCATACAATGGGATCATTTTGCCACATTCTGTCATGCTTGAATTCATTTCATACACTGGGATCAGTTTGCCACATTCTGTCATGCTTGAATTCATTTCATACACTGGGATCATTTTGCAAAAATCTGCCATGCTTTAATTCATTCCACACACTGGGATCATTTTGCCACATTCTGTCATGCTTGAATTCATTTTATACACTGGGGTCATTTTGTCACATTCTGTCTGGCTTGAGTGCATTCCATACACTGGGATTATTTGGCCTACTGTCTGGCTTGAGTGCATTCCAGCTAGGAATCATTCTGCTACTTTCTGTCATGCTTGAATAAATTCCATGCACAGGGACCATCTTGCAACATTCTGTCATATTTAAATGTTTTCTGCACACCAGGATAATTTTGCTACTTTTTTTCAAGCTTGAATGCATTAAATACACAGGGGTCATTTTGATATTTTCTGTCATGCTTAAATATGTTCCATGCATAGGGATTTTTGTGATACTTTATGTCATACTTGAGTACATTGCATACACAGGGACCATATGTCATACTTGAGTACATTGCATACACAGGGACCATCTGTCATACTTGTGTACATTGCATACACAGGGATTATGTCATACTTGAGTACATTGCATACACAGGGACCATATGTCATACTTGAGTACATTGCATACACAGGGACCATATGTCATACTTGAGTACATTGCATACACAAGGACCATATGTCATACTTGAGTTCATTGCATACACAGGGACCATATGTCATACTTTAGTACATTGCATAGAGGGACCATATGTCATACTTGAGTACATTGCTGTTACGGCTATTGGAGTTAAATTATTTTTTTTTTGTAATTGTTAAATCCAAATTTGTCATTTTGCCTTTAATATTCATTAATTGGGAAATTATTCTGGAAAGTTCAGGCTGACTTCCACTCTAACTGTAAACAAGTTTTTGACCATGGCTTGGTTACCTTTTTATCTGACCTTGCTTCAGATTGATAAACAGGTCTTTAAAACTATTGGTTAATTTCAAGGATAACTTTTTTTTTTAGTTATTAGGGTGTAGGAAATATCTAGACTTGCTGAAGGTAGTGACCTTCCATGAATTTCTAGAAAATCACGTGATCACTTGTTTACTTAAGAAAAACAGTTATATAGACTTGTTTGGGATAGAACAATTCAGTAGAGTTTTGGGCTTTAAGGATAGTAGTTGTGTATTTTCTGTTTGAGTTTAATTTTAATTATCTTGTTCTGGACTTTGTATCAATTCATTGAAAAAAGAAGAATTATCTGGAAAAGGACATGTATTTATGATTTTCATTTGGATGATAACAAAACAAGAACTGCATCACATGACATTGTCAGCCATTTTGGATTACAACGTCAAGATTCGAACCTGGAACTATTAGAACATTTATTTATCAGGACTCTAGCAATTCCATTAGTGAATTGTTATTGTGAATTCTATATTGGATTAATGTTGGATTTGATTCTCTAAAACCGTAAGTTTATTTATTTTATGAAAATAATTGTACTTAATAAATTCATTGTTCAATTTATACAAGCTTGTTAGTATTCATTCTTTCTGTGTTGCTGCTTATTCGAGCCTAAGCACGTAACATTGCATACACAGGGACCATATGTCATACTTGAGTACATTGCATACACAGGGACCATATGTCATACTTGAGTACATTGCATACACAGGGACCATATGTCATACTTGAGTACATTGCATACACAGGGACCATGTCATACTTGAGTACATTGTATACACAGGGACCATATGTCATACTTGAGTACATTGCATACACAGGGACCATATGTCATACTTGAGTACATTGTATACACAGGGACCATCATGTTACTTCTGTCATGCCCGAATGCATTCCATGTTGAGGGACCTTGCTACTTTCTGTCATACTACCGGTAATGTTTGTTACCTTCATTTGCTACTGTAATCTCCTTGATAATATTTTATTTCTTTTATTTTGCTACAGTGATCTGCTTTCTAATATTTTGTTGAGTTTCATTATTTAGAAGAAAAGCCAATATGCCACATAGAACTAATTAGGAACTAATTATTTGTTTTACTAGTATATGGCATTATAGAACAAGCTCTGAAGTTCAAATAATATATAATCTTAGTTTGTTATTGGAATTTAAAATAAGGTTTTATGATGTGAACACTATATTTATTGTTACAGAAAACAGATTGCAAATTTTCGACTGAAATTTGTCACCCTGGGCTCACAAGAACTGAGTCATTTTTTATGATGTAAACACTATATTTATTGTTACAGGGAGCAGATTGCAAATTTTCGACTGAAATTTGCCACCTTGGGCTCACAAGAACTGAGTCCTCATTATGAGCTGCAGAAAATTAAAGTTGAGATGATCAGTCAGACTGTGACCAAGCATATTGAGACCTTTGATATCAAGCCTTTTAAATGGTGAGGAAAAACATTGAGTTATCAGCCGTGTAGTAAATCTTAGAAAATTTAAAATGAGATAGATGATCAGTTGAAATATGCAAAGCATTTTTCAAAGTCAGACAATGATAAAGTTTACTGATGCCTTGATATCAAATCTTGTAAATGATGAGATAATTAAATCTTAGATGATCCGTCAGTGACAAAAAATATTGAGACCTTTGATGACAAGCCATTTGATAGTGAGATAATTAAAGTTGTCTATATCAGTCAGTAATAAAGCCTATTGAGACCTTTGATATCAAACCAAGTAAATCAGGCATGTGCAATTACCTGTTGGGTATGGACAGGATAAGTGATGTTTAAAGTCACGCCCTAAGATATAAATAAGTTGATAAAACCACGTTGCAGGCTGATCCAGCCCACAGGCTGTAGTTTGTACATGCCCATTGTAAATTCTGAGATAATAAATGTTGAGTTGATCAGTCAGTGACAGGTAATTTAAGTGTGAAATATTTAAAAATCAGTTGATCAGTTAGTAACATTGCATTATGAGACCATTGATATAAAACCTTATAAATTATGAGATGCCAATTTATTTCTACTTTTTATATTGTTGCAATCTTTACCACATTCATTTATGATCAGATGTTATGATTGATTGTCATTATTTCAAATCTTAGTAATATCTTCCCTGGTCAATAAATCTAAATAAGGTCTTCCCTGATCAAAAAATCTTAATAATATCTTCCCTGATCAACAAATCTAAATAATGTCTTCCCTGATTAACAAATCTAAATGTCTTCCCTGATCAACAAATGTAAAAAATGTCTTCCTTAATCAACAAGTCTAAGTAATGTCTTCCCTGATCAACAAATCTAAATAATGTCTTCTCTGATGAACAAATCTAAATAATGTCTTCTCTGATCAACAAATCTAAATAATGTCTTCCCTGATCAACAAATCTAAATAATGTCTTCCTTAATCAACAAGTCTAAGTAATGTCTTCCCTGATCAACAAATCTAAATAATGTCTTCTCTGATGAACAAATCTAAATAATGTCTTCTCTGATCAACAAATCTAAATAATGTCTTCTCTGATCAACAAATCTAAATCATGTCTTCCTTAATCAACAAATCTAAATAATGTCTTCCTTAATCATCAAGTTTAAGTAATGCCTTCCTTAATCAAGTTTTAAGTAATGTCTTCCCTGATCAACAAATCTAAGTACTGTAATGTCTTCCCTGATCAACAAGCTTAAATAAAAAATATTAACACAGAGACAATACAGTTGATACAACTTAACAGTATTTTGTAGATATCAGTTTTTTTAAAGGTCACTGGCCATACTCGGACATTTATATGTATATATCATATTTGCATTACGTGAATAATTCACACAAATTTTTAAAAAAAATATGAAGCATAAAGATGATATAATAATTTAATTACTCAAAAATTAAGTATAGAACGCTGTTACCTCTCCTTAGATAAGATTTCCCACCTATAGAGGACACCAACCGGAAATGATGTACATTTATTCCCAGAAGAGAAAGTACATGCTTCTTGTAACTACATGTATCATAATGTTATTAGTCCAATAGGCTAGTAAATTTTTTTTTATCAACAGTCAGCATTTGTTTACACAATACCCTAATAAAGACATGACTTCAGTATATATTCTGTAGAATCAATGCAGTGACCGTTGTAAACACAGTCATAAAATATTAGCATTAGAAGATGAAGTCAATTTCTGCCTCAGAAATGTGTTTCTATTACAAGAAGCCATCTGATTTTGTGCATTTTGCTTAACAGCGCCAATTACGGTCCCATCATTAACAGCAGAAGTTTGGTAATTGATATCATAATTAATCTGACAATGAATTAAATGCAAAATAACCTGGTATCACACTGTATTTATGCGACCACAGTAACAAACTACAATGGCTTCTTTGATGGGAACACACATTTTCCAAGGTGAAACTAACATTATCGTTTGATGTTAATATTTTATAACAGTGTTTACAATAGCCACTGCTTTGATTCTGCAGAACATCCGCTGAAGTCAAGACTTTATCAGGGAGAGGCCATTTAATGGGGGGGGGGGGGAACGAGTTTTTTGCTCAGACTTTTTTTTATTAAGGAAACTGCCATTCCTTTTCTTACTTTAAATAATTCGCGTCAGCTATAATGTAACAACACATATTTCAAAACGATGCAACATTCCCGCCTTATAAGACAGGCTAAATGTGGCGTTTTATAGGTGTTCACCCTCCGGAAAAAGCAAAATTTGAATGAAAATGACATAAAAAAGAGGAATAAATCTTATGATAGGGAAAAGCGTAATAGGACATTTCAGAAGACATGGACAAATAGAGGACAAGAAAGGACACCTGGATTCCTTTCTGGAATTAGATCCAGATTATATAAAGAAACAAGAACTGTTAATTGACTGATTGATGAGTTGAAATATGTACCTCTGCATTTCATATGATAATGTTGTTTATGAAACAAAATTGTTGTTAATCTAATCTCAATACAAGTGTGTGACATTGTTTTGTGACTAATACTTGTTTTGCAGGACTAGTAAATTTCTCAGTACACTAGTCCTTCTGGCTACAAAGAAATTTGTGTTAAATTCAAGCCCTGTATATATATATACAGTGTTTTCTTTTTATATTTGACAGTCTCTGGGAAAATTGTAAGTACTGCCATCTTTAACAAATTCAATTTCATTTGAAAACTAATCAACTTCATGACGGAAGGAGGATGTAAAAAGCAACTGTCCTCAAAATGTCTTATGTACAGGTGGGATGTTGCAGTTGGTATAAACAGTAGAACTTTACCATCCCTCACTCTATTGGACCCAGCAGCTTCAATCCACTTTTTTACGGTAAACATGGTCTTTTGGAAAAAGAAAGAACTCCTTTGTCCCATTATTGCTCTTTTGGTTACATCCATAAGCAACACAGTGCACCATATATGTTTTAAAAAATTACGATCGTTAAGATGTATCACATAGTTACGTGGGGAAATTCAATGCTTGAATGGCTCAGTTGAACTGAAGGGATAAATGTACGTCATATCCGTCTTTGGCACGCGGAAATTACCGATTGTGGACAGATCTTGCCGAGTAAATTTTTTCAATTAAAAAACGGAATTTTTAGTCTATTTAAACATTTGTATGGTGTACATATATGAGAAACGCATTTATGTTATGACTATAATGATATAAGACTTTTGTACAATATAGGTGGCCGGTGACCTTTAAATATAAAATATTAACACAGACAAGACAGTTGATACAACTTAACAGTACTTTGTACGTATCAGTTTTATAAATATAAAATATTAACAGAGACAAGACAGTTGATACAACTTAGCAGTACTTTGTACATATCAGTTATTTTGAAATAAAAAATATTAACACAGAGACAAAACAGTTGAAATATAAAATATTAACACAAACAGAAACAATACAGTTGATAAAACTTTACATTACTTTGGACATATCAATTATTTTGAAATAAAAAAAACATTAACAAACACAGAGATAAGACAGTAGGACCTGAAACAGGAGATTTTACAAGATTTAATGACATGTAGACATGAATTAAAAATCAGGTTTCAATCCATTAGTAGAGGATATAATGGTCTTTGTCAAGTATATAATGAAACATGTCCATCACTTTTGTCCTAAACCAGATGGCATGAGTTTACAAAGTAAATTTTAGAATGGTTATTCATCCTCAAGGTTTAGCTCATCAGGAGAGTTTTTAAAAAATAGTACATTGCTATCTCAACGAATGTTTGGCTGAGTTCCAGTGACTTTGTTTCTGAAGTCATGGAAGTGTCTAAAGATGTTAAAAAAGATCAGTGAAATATAAGAGCATGTGATATTTATTGAAGCATATATGACATACTGAAATACAGTGTTTCTCCCTTTTGAGATATCCTCTTAAGAGAGGTCACCTTAACATAGCACCACTTTTGCATATTGTGTACTATATTTGGCACCACCATTAGGCCACTTAATTTATAAGGTCATCTTTATTGTGCAGAAAGAGTATCCTTATAAGAGGTGGAGTGGTCTGTACCACATTTACCCATTATCTATGAATTACAGGTATGAGGATTTAAAGGAATTTAACCATTATCTATGAATTACAGGTATGAGGATTTAAAAGTTTAACCATTATCTATGAATTATAGGTATGAGGATTTAAAGGAATTTAACCATTATCTATGAATTACAGGTATGAGGATTTTAAAGGAATTTACCCATTATCTATGAATTACAGGTATGAGGATTTAAAGGAATTTAACCATTATCTATGAATTACAGGTATGAGGATTTAAAGGAATTTACCCATTATCTATGAATTACAGGTATGAGGATTTAAAGGAATTTAAGTTACCATTATCTATGAATTACAGGTATGAGGATATGAAGGAAGAGACTCTTTCGATCACAGATAATATGAATGTAGAAGTCAATGACATGATCACCAAACTCCAAAAATATGCACACATGGACAGCAAAACAGTCAGCATGGCTAAGGTAATGTAAATGTCTAAGGTAATGTAAATGTTAAAGGTAATGTAAATGTTAAAGGTAATGTAAATGTCTAAGGTAATGTAAATGTTAAAGGTAATGTAAATGTCTAAGGTAATGTAAATGTTAAAGGTAATGTAAATATCTAAGGTAATGTAAATGTCAAAGGTAATGTAAATGTTAAAGGTAATGTAAATATCTAAGGTAATGTAAATGTCTAAGGTAATGTAAATGTTAAAGGTAATGTAAATGTCTAAGGTAATGTAAATGTTAAAGGTAATGTAAATGTCTAAGGTAATGTAAATGTTAAAGGTAATATAAATGTCTAAGGTAATATAAATGTTAAAGGTAATGTAAATGTCTAGGATAATGTAAATGTTAATGGTAATATAAATGTCTAAGGTTATGTAAATGTCTAAAGTAATATAAATGTCTAAGGTAATATAAATGTCTCAGGTAATGTAAATGTCTAAGGTAATGTAAATGTCTAAGGTAACGGAAATGTTAAAGGTAATATAAATGTCTAAGGTAATGTAAATGTCTAAGGTAATGTAAATGTCTAAGGTAATGTAAATATCTAAAGTAATGTAAATGTCTAAGGTAATGTAAATGTTAAAGGTAATGTAAATGTCTAAGGTAATGTAAATGTTAAAGGTAATATAAATGTCTAAGGTAATGTAAATGTTAAAGGTAATGTAAATGTCTAGGATAATGTAAATGTTAATGGTAATATAAATGTCTAAGGTAATGTAAATGTCTAGGGTAATGTAAATGTCTAAGGTAATATAAATGTCTCAGGTAATGTAAATGTCTAAGGTAATGTAAATGTCTAAGGTAATGGAAATGTTAAAGGTAATATAAATGTCTAAGGTAATGTAAATGTCTAAGGTAATTTAAATGTCTAAGGTAATGTAAATGTCTAAAGTAATGTAAATGTCTAAGGTAATGTAAATGTCTAAGGTAATATAAATGTTAAAGGTAATGTAAATATCTAAGGTAATGTAAATGTTAAAGGTAATGTAAATGTCTAAAGTAATGTAAATGTTAAAGGTAATGTAAATGTCTAAGGTAATGTAAATGTTAAAAGTAATATAAATGTCTAAGGTAATGTAAATGTCTAAAATAATGTAAATGTCTAAGGTAATATAAATGTCTCAGGTAATGTAAATGTCTAAGGCAATGTAAATGTCAAAGGTAATGTAAATATCTAAAGTGATGTAAATGTTAAAGGTAATGTAAATGTCTAAGGTAATGTAAATGTTAAAGGTAATATAAATGTCTAAGGTAATGTAAATGTCTAAGGTAATGTAAATGTCTAAGGTAATGTCTAAGGAAATGTAAATGTCTAGGGTAATGTAAATGTCTAGGGTAATGTACATGTCTAGGGTAATGTAAATGTCTAAGGTAATGTAAATGTTAAAAGTAATATAAATGTCTAAGGTAATGTAAATGTCTAAAGTAATGTAAATGTCTAAGGTAATATAAATGTCTCAGGTAATGTAAATGTCTAAGGCAATGTAAATGTCAAAGGTAATGTAAATATCTAAAGTAATGTAAATGTTAAAGGTAATGTAAATGTCTAAGGTAATGTAAATGTTAAAGGTAATGTAAATGTCTAAGGTAATGTAAATGTTAAAGGTAATATAAATGTCTAAGGTAATGTAAATGTTAAAGGTAATATAAATGTCTAAGGTAATGTAAATGTCTAAGGTAATGTCTAAGGAAATGTAAATGTCTAGGGTAATGTAAATGTCTAGGGTAATGTACATGTCTAGGGTAATGTAAATGTCTAAGGTAATGTAAATGTCTAGGGTAATGTAAATATCTCAGGTAATGTAAATGTCTAAGGTAATGTAAATGTCTAGGGTAATGTCAATGTCTAGGGTAATGTAAATGTTAAAGGTAATGTAAATGTCTAAGGTAATGTAAATGTTAAAGGTAATGTAAATGTCTAAGGTAATGTAAATATCTAAAGTAATGTAAATGTCTAAAGTAATGTAAATGTCTAAGGTAATGTAAATGTCTATGGTAATGTAAATGTCTAAGGAAATGTAAATGTCTAAGGTAATGTAAGTGTCTAGGGTAATGTAAATGTCTAAGGTAATGTAAATGTTAAAGGTAATGTAAATGTCTAAGGTAATGTAAGTGTCTAGGGTAATGTAAATGTCTCAGGTAATGTAAATATCTAAAGTAATGTAAATGTCTAAGGTAATGTAAATGTCTAGGATAATGTCTAGGGTAATGTAAAATGATATTTACAGATAATGGTCTGACTATAAACAAGTATTACTGTGTGATTTTAGTATTATTCATCATGTATCAGTTTTCACAGATTCTAAAAGCCGTAAATTGAAACAAACATTAATTCCATGTAGGAAAATAGTAGGACCAAATTCTGCATCAGTTATATAGCAGAATATAATTTCCAACCAAATTATATTATCTTTTTTAAATAAAAAAAATGTCTGGTACCAACAAAAAACATTCATGCTAACAGGTTTGTCAAACTAGAATACCCAGTAAACATAAAGTTTAAAAAAAATAAAAATAAAGCAAATTAACATCCTGTATATCAGCTGTTCCCAAAGTGTGATTACTGAGAGAATGCTGAAATTATTGCTTGTTACAAGGTAAGGTAGGGGGTGCTGAAGATAACGATGGTAACAGTAGCAACAGATCTTTGAGACCCACTGCTGTACTTGATATTCTGAACAACAAACAGTTACCGTATATACTAGCATA
Source organism: Unio delphinus (assembly GCA_029339505.1). Lineage (NCBI taxonomy): Eukaryota > Metazoa > Mollusca > Bivalvia > Unionida > Unionidae > Unio > Unio delphinus. The sequence goes on along the minus strand of JAQISU010000028.1, from coordinate 3,168,294 downwards.
TAAGCTGAATAAGTTTGGAAACCTTAACAATGACCCAGTGGGTTGGCTTATTTAAGGGCCAGGGTCTAAACCTTACAGTTTTAGTCTTTTTGTTGACCACTGTAATTGCTGCAAATCTTGGGACACAAAAAATAATTTTTTCTGTTTCCTAAAACTTAATGCTTGTAAACAAAATCATTTTCAGTGACCTGACGCGTAACTGTTATAAAGTACTACGATTGAATCTGTTATTGTTTTGCATGTGCATATTTTCTGATTTCTCCAACACAAAATTAAATAAAGGTAAATAAAGACTTTATAATTCAAGAGCTGGTTCAAGTTTACCAGGGAGACCAGGCTGAACTATAATGTACAGTACTTACACAGTGAAAATCATTCATAGCATCATTTACATCCATATTTATTTCCAAGCATATTAGATGCAGATTTGGCGTTATTCATTGTTCTGACCAAATTTAATTCTTCCAGATAAGATTTTAAGCTAGTCCTTATTAGCTGTTCATTTATGTTGAATTCTGCACTCACAAGTTACTCATTTTCAATGATATGAGCAATCCTACAAACTGAGGTAATATTGATAAAAAGGTATGCATATTTAATTGTACTTGGGACATAACCAGCATACATTACATGTTCACGAAGAGTGAAAATAATAAAGGCTAAAAATTATTTTAGATCAACTAAGATCGTCATCAGTCTGTCTTAGTTTTGTGTTTTTGTTGAACATCATTATAACTTAACACACAATATGAAAGTTTGATGTTTTGGCATCTCCTTTGTTGATAGTTGGCATATTTGTCTTTAGTTTTGTTCCTGAAAAACAGGCCAGTTAACCATTAAAACCCTCAAATTGACTCTTGTGAAGAGGGAATTGTGACCAGTACATTGATTTGTAGTTACCTCTTATTCCATAATAGTAGCATGATTATCATAGTTTTGTAAACAAAGTGGAAGGCATCCCTGTCAACTTTTCAAAAACCATGTAAGGAGACTGAATTAAAAAAAATAGATTGGGATCTAAAATCTGGAGGTTTTTGAAGCTTTGTTTTCACTCAAAATTGATCAGTCTTCTGGGTCCAATATGTGTGAAATTCGCAAAGGATGCGCAGATTTTCCCAGTAATGTGCCTTATTTTCCCCCAGGACATGCCCTATTTTCATAACCTGGGCAGCTGTGGCCAAAATGCACCATAGCTAAAGATTAGTCTTAATAAAAGTTTTAAAAAAAACAAGAAAGCCAGCGTGACTAATTTAAAGTTAACCTTTTTTGATGCAACTATTTTGTGAAAATTACTGGCACTCTGTCATAATTCAAAGAAACCATGTTCTGCACTACAGTGTGTCATGCAAGTATCAGCAGTTGATTGGCAATTTAAAGGATTCCCAATTAACGGTACATACAGAGGCAGGTACTGTGGCAACTATTTACCCCTCGATGTATATCTGACCTTATTCCATTATTGTCAACTTGTATGATATTGAGTATTGGCGGCCAGTATTAATGGTGGAGGGTGAACCGGTAAAAATCCCGGAAAGAACCACCAACCCATAAGAAGCTACTGGCAAGCTTTCTCACATACCCGCATTGGCCGAATCTGAGAATCGAACCCACGCAGACAGATGTGAGATGGCAGTGATCCACAATGGACAACTTTAGACCACTTGGCCACTCAGAGCCCCACATGCTCACTCATCAGATTTCTTTGGTGGGAATGGCACTATAGCATATGGAGTTAGAGCATTAGTAGTGATCATTCTTGGGATTGAAATTAATTGTTGACAGTTTTATTGTGGTGGTTTTTGTTTTGTTCTGATTTATTTTCTGAGTTTTGTATTGTAGAGGTAAAAAAAACTTCAACATTTTATGTGAATAATGTTTGAACCTAACATTCTATTTAGTGAAGATGTGAATTCTTTCTGGTAAAATAGTTATTTCATCACAACAATGTTCACAGGTGATATAACAGAACATGTCTTTCATGGTTTGCATACAATATATCTACTTATTTAGGATTTTTCTTTTTTTAGGAGAAATGAAAATTGAAGACATATTGTAATGATTGGGAATTCACTGCACAAATCAGGGAATATTATGAAATTGGGAAGTAGACATGGAGGTTTTTTTCCCTCCCAGCATCAGAATTGACATGTATGGTGTAAGGTCACTTACATCAAAGCAAACCACAACTCAGCTATTACGGTATTAGCATAATTTTTGAAGCATTATTTCTGAATCTTTATTATTGTATTTTGTAGATATCATTAAAGTTTAGTTCAGTGGTGCCAATTATTCCACTCCAATAGATGTACTTCGTTAAGTACGTGTTCAAATCTACAATGTACATGCGGTGATACCATTATGTAAATATGTTCAGTGGCCTTTGAATTGTAAGCGTTGAATCAAACTGTATTGTTTGTAGTTCATTGTGTTGTCATACTGAGGTTACATTTGATTGAGTTAGATATTTACAATTTCAAGGCAAAATAAAAAGGTAGTTACAGGTGCACTAAAATAAAATGTCATAACATGATATAAAATCTGCATAAACAAACAGTTATTGAGTCAGAAGGGACATGTAGTGTTGCAGCAACTTGCAGTTGCTCAATCTTGTCATCATTTGATCAAATTATACACAAATCTAAATTAGGCAGAAACAATAGAAATACAGAAAATTAAATAAATTACTTTTCAAACATGTTGTTACTATTTCTTTTTAACCGTGAGATAAGTATATTTGTAATTTTTGTTGATATAAGCTTGCTTAAATAAATGCATGCATTGTGTGATGTCACTGAGTTGAGGTCGACTTATATGCGGGTTATGTATTTTTTAGTGTTTATACCTATTCAATTTGGGGTGGGGGTGGCTTATATGCGAGTATATACGGTATTCTAAAATAGAGTAATACTAAAATAGCCTTCTTGTCTTTCATCCTAAAAATGACAACTTCTTGGCATATTTAGTTTTCAAAGACTCAGCTAAGCTGGTTACATTATTAATTGTCAGACCTTGATCCAGAATAAAAATACATTATGTGGTACATTTTACCCCACCTATTTACTTTTTACCTGTGGATTTTTAGAAGGTTATGACAGCCAGTCTGGATTTAGTATCAGACGTTAGTACTCATTTATACTGTTTAGCATGATAATTATTGAGGCACTTTGCCTTCAAAATATTGGCTGTTAATTACATGTATCTATTAGACGTGTACTAATTGGTTGACAGAAATGAATACCTGACACACATGAATACCTGACACACATGAATACCTGACACACAATGAATTACTGACAGTCTTCTTTAATTCTAGCTAGTTTAATCAAAAAAAAAAGTATTTCCTTAGGTTTATATTTTCTGTGCATGGGATGCAGCTGAACATTGCCATAGCAACAGAATCACTAGAAAGTCAAGTGAACCTTCTTTGTCTCTCGAGTATTCTTCCTTGATTTTGTTTTTAATTTTTTTTACAGTTCTGATAGTGATTTTAACTTTTTTCAACATTAACTTGAATTGGCCTTTTGTTTAATTTGACTTTGTTTTGCAAATTAAATTAAAAGCTTTTAAGTTTTATTTATTGTTTAAGTTTGTTGCATCAATTATTCCAACTTCCATTGTCAGCAGCTCAGTTGTTCATGCAATTGGTTTGTCACAGTGGGAAAAAAAATGGAGAACCCTGATGAAATATTGGATGTGTGACATTTTTGTGCATGTTCTGTAACCTGGTATCAAAGCTGGGAGTGAAGAGTTGAAAGATTTTTGGTGACCTTGGTAAGGTCAGATTTGACAAATGAGAAAATCTGAACACCGAAATTATCAAAATCTGTAATTCCTAGAAGTTATTACAATTAAATTTTTTAAAGTTTTAGTGCATGTAGAAAACAGTCATTGCCATATGCCATTTAAATTTTATTAAAAGATAATGCAGATAATTTTTTCATCTTTTCAGGCTAAACTATGTTTGTATATGATGTCCCTTCCGGCCTATGAAATTTTACAGATCTATGTACAGAAAGCCTTAAAGGTAATGTATAGCTTTTATTGCCCAATTCCACGAACTTAGGACTTATCATTTTCTTAATCAAAATTAGTGAGAAAAAGCCTTCACCTTAATTTTATGTAGTACTTATAATGCATGCAATCAAGTATTTAAAGCATGGTACTCAGGTGTACAATGTGATGATTACCATTTCTTGGTGGCTAGTTGCCAAGGCTACAGTTAAACAAGGTGCTCAGACATCAAAGATGAATCATGAACAGTGAATCATGAATAACATGGCAGACTCATCTTAGATAATGCTGAAAACATTCCAAGTGCAATGAATATTTAAAATGTTTATAGTAAGTGAACCAATTTCTTCAAGAAAGACTAGACATGTGAAGCAAGTTTCAAACAATTTGGCCCTATTATATCTCAAGGAACTATTTCATGCTAGAAAACAAGGCAACACTCCCAAGTTATGACCACTTTAAGCTAACAGTTTTCAATCCCAAAACCAGATAAAGAACTCTTTAAAAAAACAGGCTTTCAATAACCAGGATCACTAATTTAGAACAAACTCTCAGAGGAAATTAGCGAAATAATCTAGAAAATTCCATGATGTGGACATTTTATGATCCCAATGTTTTCTTCTTCATTCATTCATCCAAATATAGAAAATAAACATACATAGAAATGTGCAAACGACTTCTGTATCAAGTACAAGTTCAAATTGTACTTCACTGTCCATCAGAGAGTGAATCCTTCCACATCTTTTGTTAAAGAGGATGAAAATAATTACTGTAAATTCTGTGTTTTTCAGGTGTTAGGAATTTTCATTGATTTAAAAATAATTACTGTATATTCTATGTTATTCAGGGGATGAGATTTTAATCGATTTTACAATAATTACTGCAGATTCACTGTTTTTCAGGTAATTCAAATTTTCATTTATTTTAGTGTTGCCACAGACCAGGGTGTAAAAGGAAACAATGACAGCTGTGTAAAGTGTGTACACAGTATTTAAGTTCCAATGCAGTTGGTATTTTATTGAGAAACAAAAAATGATGTTATTAAAAATAATTATTGTCTACCTTTTGTTTCAGTTCATCTTTGAAAACATCCTACTAGGATCTGAGGACCAATTTATGGAATGGTTGGAATATCGGAGAATTCCTTATGTTGTTCTTAGATCAGAATGACATAATAGTTTGTATAATCATTAAGATTTAGTGACAGAAGCTGTTGTGGTATTTTGATTCCAATTTGAATCAATTATACAATTCATTCATCTGCTGCAGTTTTTAGATGATCAGTCATAGGTGTTTTCTGTAATTAAAAATCCTACATACTTCACACCAACATAAATATTTTTTTTCCACCCTAAAGTGAAACCTGTGATATTTGTTCATGATTGTTTAGAATAATTGTTGATATTTTTTAAGTGTAATAAACAATAGAGCATAAATTTCAGTTTTAAATTAAAACTATTAACTGTGAATTTAAAGAGGGTAAACAAAAGTTTTGAAATATATGCATTCATTAGAATGATCTGTTAAACATTAAATGTGTTCTATCAATACTTGCTTAAAAGTGGATTCCAACTGCAAGCTGTACAGACCAGCATTTACTATTGCATAATGTGCTGGTAGATCTAGGTCTATGCAGTTTGTTTGGCATAGAAGTAAAAATATGTTACACTCTGATCTGTCATTGTATTGTGTGCTGGCAGATCTAGGACTATGCAGCTTGTTTGGCATAGAAGTAAAAATATGTTACACTCTGATCTGTCATTGTATTGTATGCTGGCAGATCTAGGACTATGCAGCTTGTTTGGCATAGAAGGAAACATATGTTACACTCTGATCTGTCATTGTATTGTGTGCTGGCAGATCTAGGACTATGCAGATTGTTTGGCATAGAAGTAAACATGTTACACTCTGATCTGTCATTGTATTGTATGCTGGCAGATCTAGGACTATGCAGCTTGTTTGGCATAGAAGTACAAATATGTTAAACCCTTATCTGTCATTGTATTGTATGCTGGCAGATCTAGGACTATGCAGCTTGTTTGGCATAGAAGTAAACATATGTTACACTCTGATCTGTCATTGTATTGTGTGCTGGCAGATCTAGGACTATGCAGATTGTTTGGCATAGAAGTAAACATATGTTACACTCTGATCTGTCATTGTATTGTGTGTTGGCAGATCTAGGACTATGCAGCTTGTTTGGCATAGAAGTACAAATATGTTAAACCCTTATCTGTCAGTGTATTGTGTGCTGGTAGATCAAGACCTATAATTTTTGCAGTTTGACAGGACTTTTAAGGTGGTACAGTTGGTATTTCTCACTGACCAATATATGCCTTTATTCACTGTAAACCAATTTGTATAATTATGGTTTGATTCTACATTATGAAAAACATCAACTAAAGCATGTTGAAAATGTTCCTTGAAATTGGATTGTTTGTTGTACTTTATTTTTGTTTTGTTTGTAATTATGAACAACAGTATATATGTATTTTATTAAAACATTAAGTTGTTGCAATGCTGTTATTGTTTGTTTTTTTTAAATTGGGTATGTAGATGGTGTAAAATTTACACTAAGTATAAGGTATCATAAATTTTGCTTGAAAACCACCACATCCCAAAATCCTGTATTCTGTGGAAACAATATATTTACAGTGAAATATTACGATATCGAACAATATCAGGACCTAAAGTGTTACTGTCTGCCAAGAGAGACTGATGTGTGTGTTGTGTGCTCAGTTAGTATAGAATGGATTATATATGATCTTTAATTAATTGGTATACATTGATTTTTTTGCATCTTATTTTCAGATAGAAATGGATGCATATTTAGCATATTAACAAGTTTTGTAATGTATGGTATGTATATGTGTGTATGTATATGTGTGTATGTATTGTTATGACTTTATGGATGTCTATCTTGGATGCAGCAACTTGTTGATGCAAACCCCGACCAAGTCATACCAAAAGACCTATAAAAGCATTACAAACAGCTGCCTCAGTAGGCACCCAGCATTAAGAGGTTAGTGTTAGGACTGGTCAGGATAATGTGACTGGGTGGGACATGATGCTACATGTCTGTGGCATGATGCCCCATTGCTCAACATCACTATAAACTGCCTCAGTTCTCACTGCAGATATTGTAGCAGTTTGACTGAATGTTTTTTTTAAATGCTATGTTCCAACTCCAAATCACAAACATGCACACATAAGTCTATGGTAATAAACTAAGTAACAGAAAGAAGCAAAACCAAAACGTTTTGTAAAACTAGACAAATAATGTAATTATCACATTTATAAATGAAAATATGAGAGGAACTTAAATACTTGAAGCAAATCCAAAATAGCCATGATAAAGATGTGTTTAAGAAAGTTCCATAAAAACTTAAAAAACTGGAAATATACTGTTCTGCCAAGAATGATGATATCAATATGGCAATGTCCAGAACTTCATTGAGTAATCCAAACCAATGTTTTCTTTTCTTTAGATAATAAAATACAACATAAAATATGTCTGCAGACTTGATGCTACAACAAGAACACAGGAAGTAAGAATAAGCAAACTACCCAGTGCAAGCTATCTATATACAGGTGAAGAAGCTGAAACACGCATATTGTCACTACTACTTGTGTGACAAGTTACGAATTTCTAACATCATAGAATTCGTATGATTTAAACTATCTAGTGGGACTTGACATCAAGATGTATGTAAGCATATGTACACATACGCCAAATCCAGTTATAGATAATCACTACAATTTACAGCCATGAATAATTATTTTTACATAACTTAGACAAAATCATGTACGAGAAGTTATATTTAACAGCATGTGTGTAGGTATGTATTCATATATCTATCTTGTATACATGTATGTATGATAAAGTTTAATTTTATTACTTATAGACAGTTAAGTAGCTCATATTTCTTATGTACATAAGATTTATTATATGGCTATTTTTTTATCTTAAATGACAGTAATCATAATTGATCTATTTGTAGGTTGAGATAATATTCATCCATGATAATCTTTGATGACATTTTTTAGGATAGGAACAGCTTGATCATGTGGTTTAGGCAGTGAAATTCCTTGAAAACATCACAACAATCAAAGCAGAGCTGAACATAGCTTTTGTAAAGCCAGGCTTTTTTGAAAATGAGAAGCAAACATTTGATTTTTAGAAAGCAGTTAGAGAAGACATTTTTCATAGCATGCCTGGCTTGTTCCATGTTAGGTTAATAGCAATATATATTCTTATGACCTAGTTGTGTGACAGCTTGCACATATTTTTGTAAAATTGATTGACAGAGGTCTCAATATGATTTTAAAACTAGAAGTCAAGGACTCCCTTTTTGGTAAAAATAGGAGTCCCACCAGCAAAAGTTGCAGTCCCCTCCCAGAAAATGCTGAACTTTGTAGATTTGAAGAACTGTCAGTTGCTATTGAGATGTACAACCAGACATATTTGGCGTATCAGGTAATTCTGCACAACATTACATCATTTCTGTAAATATTGGATCACGTGCTGTTTTGGTTGAAAATTGAGTTTTGGACTGAAATGCAGACAAAGATTCCAAAGTAATGTATTTCCATAGCCTGATGCATAAATATGACATCTTTTCAAAGCTATGATCAGAAATGTCCGCCATATATGGAATCATGAAAACATGGGGTGGTTTCCCATTTGTCCAAAATTAGTATTATTTTGAATAGAATCTGGTGAGAATTGCTGCTTTTCAGTTGGTAAGCATTGCAGAATTTTCATCAATTGAATTTGGTGTAGGTTTTGTGCCAATATTGGTGACCTTAGATGTGCAGAATAGTAGAGCTGTACCTATGTCACTTTTTGCCAATTATGCCGATACAATGTATAGCCGATTATTAAAATTGCTGATACTGATTATGAGACTGATTATTTCATTATCACAGTATATACTCACGTATAAGCTGAATAATTTAGGAAAAAATAAAGACATTGAATAAGGGGGGGGGGCAGTCAGCTTATCCGCGGACCAATGTCTAAAATTACTGTTTTTAGATCTTTTTGTTAATTACTGTAACAGATGTAAATCTTGGGACATGAAACAATAATTTTTTCCATGTCCTAAGACATAGGCAAGTTAATAAAATAACTTTCGGTAACCTGACAGTTATTAAACTGTTATAACATACTATCATCGATTTAAAAGAGAAAAGTTAATATTTGTCTGCAAAGAGTGACCCATCGACAGTGAGTAGCATTTACACTTTGAAAAAAAATGGAATTTTGAGTACATGAAGAGAGAATCAGTGTGAAATACACTTGTATATTGACAAATTACATTTTGGTTACCTTTGTGTAATAAAATCCACAAAAAATATTGCACCGATCACATCCTGATATGAAAAACAGTACAATATTCAATGTCAGCATTAGCACATGGTTGCATAGTTGTTATTTACATGTACTTAAATTGGCCTTGATTTTGGTCAGTCTCTTCCCATCTTATTGAGGCTAACAAAGGGATGGTGCTATTCACATGGAAATGAAAAGCTGTCAACAATACTTGTATTCTCCACAAATACTTTTGTATTGGATGATATGACGAACATTAAAGCGACTGAACCAACCACTTGTTGCAGCAAAGTTCTCCACACTAATTTTTTTCACAAATGTTTCATTGAACCATTTTGTGGCTTCCTCCACGTCTTCAAATGTAGCAGTCTTTTGCTTCTTCCTTTGGGGAGCACAGTTACCTTTAGCATAGTCTTTCTTTATAGACTCAGCAGCTTTCATCCTTCTTGAACAGATGTTATTTTTAAGCAAAAAAATTTCACAGACCTCTTTGCGAGATGTTCATCCCTCAATTTTCTTACCAGCCAGATATTTAATTTCCAGAGACTGTAAATTTAATTTGCATTTTACACTTCTGTTGGTAGCCATCGTAAATGTAAATAAAATTAAAAACAAAACTTTCACAGCAAAATAAACTTGTTTTAATCACCGATCATTTTCAGAGATCTCGGAAAAGCGTAATCATTTGTATTTGAATGCTTTTTTATATCTGCGATTCAGACAGTAATGTATACAGGAGTTATCAGTACGCATCAATTTGCTGGACGGCAAATTTAAGGGCTTGCTAGTCCTGTTTCGACCACCTGTTGAGTGGGAAAATGTGTTGATTAATTGATTATTTTAACTGTTTACAATCAGAAAATTCAGTGGCTGAAAGACCCACAGATGTACATGTTGTCATTATAAAAGTACATCTGAAGAACATGACCCACAAGATAGTCGGCAAGATCAAAGACTTGACTAGCTGCAGAGTGATGAGAAAATGTGCGATATGACTGATTTCAGAGGTAGAATGACCCATTGATGTACTTGTGTATAAGAAGAGTACATCAAATGAATAACTTTCACCTTCATTATCGTTTTCATTTCCATGTGTAGCAATCTAAGTAGTGCTTGTGACCTCAAAATCAAGACATGTTGAGAGTTAGACAAAATGCTGTTTACAAATTTTAACAAGAAGGGTTAAATGGCTAATTGGCGAATATTGTAATGAAATTCAACAGAGTGTTAGAAGTTGCTAGAACTGACATTTCATGTGGAACACTATGTATGATGCCTAACTTAATGCTTGGAATAAGACCTTATCTTTACATGACAATTCACTCTCACTCTAATGGACAAACAAGGGCTACATCTCAGTGCTGTACAGAAGTTTGAAAATTAAACTCGATGGCAGCCACTGTTTCTACTCGTATAGAAATATAGCCATTTCAGATATGCCCAATTTGCTTCTGGTAGGGGACTGCAACATTTACTGGTGGTACTCTTGAACTCCTAGTTTTAAAATCCTAGCTATACCTCTGTGCATTCTTTGGAAAATGCTAGAATTTACAAGATTTCACTTCGTTTAAGTTGCTGTGAGAGGCCAGCTTTATAGGCCCAAACAAAAGTCTAGGGTGTTTTTTTTTTTATTTTATCCGACTGCGACATTAAAGCCTGGCGGCAAGATCAACTAATTGTTGAACAAAGTATGGGGTGGAACTGGCAGCTTGTCGACATAAATGATTAGAAAACAAAGGATTTGTTCAAGCTGGGAACAAGAGCTTCTGTCGACATGTACATTTATCTTTTATCTCTACGTCAACATAAGCATGACATTTTGGTAGCAATAGTAGACCAAGGGATTGGTACTTTGTTTTTTTGTCGACATAGGTGGCTTGTCGATATAAGTGATGTCAATATAAAGGTATAGTTCTGTATTTAATTCTGATTTAAAATTCAAATTTATTTCAAGATGAATGTTATGATTGAATTTATATTTTGGAAATTTTTTTTTTTTTACATCAGCACCAATTATTTCTGCCGATACTGATTATACCAATTTGTTCTAATAATCGGCCCTATTATGAGTACGGACGATTAATTGGTACAGCTTTACAGAATAGCCTGATGGTGGTGTAACTCTTGTTAGACCTTCAAGGTGAGACTGAATTTTGTCAATGAAGGAATGGTCTTAATCCAAACACTAAAAGCCAGGCATCACACATTTTTACACTTGGCTACTATCCCATCCAAACTGTCAGTTCTAGAAACTTAGAAACTTAAGCACTCTTCTAAATCTCATTACAATCTTCATCAATTTACCATTTAACCCCAAAATACTTATCCAAATTTGCAAATGATGTTTTGTCCCAAGTCTTGATGTGTCTTGAATTCTAGGTTGCATGCACTATTTATTTGTATACAATCAGAATTGAACACATTAATGGAGGCTAAATTTCTATGTACTCTTATAATAACTAAATGTACCTCTCTTGGTCTTTCTGCCTCTGAATTCAGTCATTATAACTTTCAGGGCATTTCTCACCCAAGCTGCTAGTCGACATCTTTAAACTTGCTAGCCATCTGTTGCATCGTGTTTTTTTGATGTATTTTTATAAATACAGCAGGCACATCTGGTGGTATTTTAGCCACTGAATTATGTCATTGTAAAAATCAGCACAGCTAAAATGATCAAATATTCAACACATTCTCCAACTCAGTAGGTTGCTGAAGTAGGACTGGTGAGCCTATGAATTTGCCACCCAGCTATTTGCATGTGAAGGGAGGACTCCTGCATGGGTGATTTTCTGCATCCCAGATAAAAAATCTACATCCAAATATGCATAATTAAGCGCTTCCGAGATCTATGATTGAGTGCTACTTTCGGTAATTTGTATTTTTGTTGGGCTGTAGTAGTTTTGATGTCGTTGTTCATGATGTATTTAGAGTCATTCCTTTCCGCTTACACCAAGAGACTTGTGTTAAACAGCATAGATATATGTGAGCAGATCATTCATAAAGATTAGAAATAGAACGGGACCAAGTATTGAACCCTGTGAAGTGTTCCATTGACATTGACTTTGTGGCATTTACCAGGAAATTAGTTTAAAAAGTACCTTATAATTGTTCTCCAAAGTGACAAGAGCCACTTGTTTTTAGAAGAATCATTATGGTCCACTAGTTCCAAGGCATTTCTAAAACCTACTAAGAATCTTCCTTCCAGAATATGAACCTTTGTCTACACTACATCATTTTGCCTGTATCTGTCACTGGAAATTACGTAGTCTTGCATGAGTGACTTGACCTGAACCTAATAAAATGTTAGGGTAACACGACTCTTTTATTAATTTGGAAAAAGTAAGTAGAATTCAGATAGGTATATCATTTATTTACATGATTCTATGGTCCATTTGTGTTAAATTATATATATATATATATATATATATATATATATATATATATATAAAGATACTTTTATGTTTAAAATGTTTTTTTTAAGTATGTATTTTAATTTAGAGGTATGGACTTTGAAGTCTGAAATAAAGAATTCTTATCTTATCTTAAATGAAATAACCACACTGCTAACTTCAACATGCCAGGGAATTGTCCACTTTGAATGCTAAGATTTTTAAAATGTCTGGTGTATTTAATGGGTCTATGATCTTTAAGAGCCTGGAGGATTAGACCAATTTGATACAGCCTAGATGCCTTGATACATTATATTCAGAAATGAAATTTGGAAACTTTAGACACGTGTATCAATTTTGATAATGGGTTAGCAGGTGAGGCAAGTTTATTTTCGTAGTATGTCCTAAGTAAATCATACTCTGTATTTATGGTAGACTTTTTCAGTTTGGCAATAAGTAGTTACAAATATCAGATTTTTACGTTTAATCAGTGATTCCCTGACCATCTTCAGTAAGAATATTAATATCACTAATTTTTTGGCATGTCTTCAGCTCCAAACTTTTCAAACATTTTCCAAATGTCTCAAGATTTCACTAATCACTTTATGTATTTTTTTTTTACAATAATATTTCCAAACTTTGCTCCTCCACATCTTAAAATTTTCTTCACTTTTCCTGTAATTTTATCAAAATCATCAGGGTCATTGAACACTTGCAGTGTATTCCGTTGTGCAATTTTTTAAAGTCCCATAATAATATTCAGAAAGAAGGTTTTTAAAAGATCCATACTTTGACAGCAGTATGTTCATTTTGAGATGGAGCAGGTTTACATGAGAAACACATTGCATGGCATGGTGTCAGATGATTTGGGATGCTGTTTCTGTGTCATGATAATACATCCACTACCTCTCAAATCCAACCCTCCTATATAAAGAAATATAAAGAAATATTACAAGCACCTTGGCATGGTTTAACAAGTTATAAAAGGTTATCTGTCTGCTTAAAGTCTAAGTCAGAAAAGTGTTGTCTCCCCTTAGATATAGATATTCTCAATGAACTTTCTAAAATGATGTGTTGTGACCTAGAATTGTCAAATTTTTTTAAAGAGTATAGACCAGAAAGAAAAACCTAAGTGTCTCTTAGGTTTTATTTTTAGAACAAGGACCTACACTCGCACACGGCCATCATGGAACAAAAATTGGAGGTAAAGGAAGAAAAAGATGAGAAGAAAAGAAGAATGTAGTTAAGAAAATGAAAAGGTGGTGTAGGAAAAGAAGAGAAGAGATAAATTAGAAGAAAAAGAATAAACCCAAAGACCCTTTTCAGGGCCACTCCATTGCCTCTGAAGCATTCACTCTTGCCTAATCTTCATCAATCATTAGTAAAAAGCTTATCCCTTAATAAAAAAATTGTCGTTGTATGTGTGTACGTGTTTGTGTGCGTTCGCGTATATTTGTATGTGTGTGTTTTTGTGTATGTGTTTGTTTTTTATTCCTTAGCAAAAGACTAATCCCTTAAGAAAAAAGTGTTTATTTGTGTACGTTCACTTGAGTTTGTTTATGTGTTTTGTTTTTTCCCTTAGCAAAAAGAAATCCTTAACAAAAAGTGTTTGCACGTCTGTCTGTGTTTGTATGTGCATGTGTGCGTTCACGTATGTACAAAAAGGTGTGTGCATATATGTACTTTTGTATGCACGCGTTCGTCTGTATGTGTGCGATAGTACGTTTGTATGTGGGTTTTTTTTCCTTAACAAAAATGCGTATACCTTAACAAAAATGTTTTATGTGTGTGTTTGTGTGCTTTAGCGTATGTTTGTATATGTGTGCTTCTGTGTATGGATGTTTGCTTTTGTATGTATGTGTGCACGCGTACGTTTATGTATGAGTGTATGTGTTTGTTTTTTTCCTTAACATAAAAACACCTATCACTAAACACAACAAATAGTGATGTGTGTTTGTGTGCATGCGTTTCTCGTTAGTGTGTTTCTACATTTTTTTGCGTGTGTATTTTATTTGTGTGCGCGCGTAAACTTGTATGTGTTTGTACCCGTAACAAATAAAAACTCTTCTCAGAGCTCAATGTCTTTGTTTTGCGTGAATGTGGAGTAGTGTGACTAAAACCACTCTTTTGCTGAGGTGATTTCAAGTTATGGTGTGTTTTGTAGATAACAAAAATTTCTTCTCCACAATGTGCTGATCGTAAACAACATGGATTTTGTTAATATGAGTGTGTTGTTTTGTATCAAAATTTATATTAGATTAGCACTCTCATCACTATGGATTGTTTGGTAGGTTAGTCTATGTCTGTAAAGTTATATGTCCCGCCCTGCCATGCGATATACATTTTGTTCCCGCTGTCACTGTTTCGTCACATTGAGGTCAGCCACTTGCTACATTGTTGCCCGTGTCCGGTACCGTGATATCACCCCACGTGTTCCATTCCTATTGTACATATACATACCCATTATGTTATGTCCCTATACAGATACAGGCCAAATATTCCCATGTCAAAGCCCCATTGTCTCTACAGTGCCGGTCCGGTATTCCCCATGTTAAATAAACCATTGTTATCAAAGTTGCCCACAACTTTTTAACTGGGAGTTTCATTATCCGTGAATGGCCGTGAAAAGCTATAACGCCTGACGAGGCGGGACATATAACTTGCTATAACGCTGGAGGAGCGGGATATATAACTCTATATAACGCTTGGAAGCGCGAGACATATCCTCTATAACGTCTGGCGGAGCGGTACATATACAACTTTATATATCGCCAGGTGTACATTGTTGCCATTGTCCAGTACCGTGACATCATCATTCATATTGTCCCTATACAAACCCAACCTATGTTAAATTCCCATTTTCTATATTGGATATACAATTCCCAATGTTAAAATACCCTTGAGGCTAGAGTGGATATACTCCTTTAACATTTAAGGTCCCATTGAGGCTAGCGTGTCCCAATCCCTTGTCGCTATGTTCAATTTTTCTTTCACTCCATGTTAAATCTCTCATGTTAATTTCCCTTTGTCGCCATCGTGGATATATTCATTTTTAACATTAAGGTCCCATGTCCCAATCCCTTGTGGCTATGTTCCGTTCCCCTTGTCGTTATACAGACTCAATCCCTTGTTTTCCATTTTATGTTGTCGCTATACAGTTGTAATCCCTTGATGCTAAACAGGCTCACCCATGTTAAAATTCCCCATGTTAAACTCCCCTCGTCAGTCTAGTGGATATATCCATTTTTATTAGTTTTGTCCCATTGAGGCTAGATTGCTTATAATGACCCTACACGGTCCCAATCCCTTGATGCGAGAAAGTTTCCAGACCCTGGAGCCGCTATAGTCCCACCCATGTTACTTTTCCCCGATGCTAAATTCCCCTTGTCGCCAGAGTTGCCCACGACCCTTTTGACTAGGATTTCCATTTAGGCTAAACAGTTCCACCATGTTCCATTTTCCCTTGAGGCCAGACAGTCCTAAAAGCCAATGTTCAGTTCCCGTTTGAGGCTAGACAGTGTCACCATGTTAAATTCTATCGTTCCACGACCTTTATGACTGTGATTTCCATTGAGGCTAAATAGTCCCCATTCACTACTGGGTTTAGGTGCGACTAATAAAGCAGACGCACACGGGAACCGCGAAACAGTAGCATGAAAACCTTGCCTATCGATGAACCTTCTCTGGATACAATCGGATCTAAACAGAAACAGCATCGGATAAAATAAAGGAATTACACTGCACATATTAAATCAAAGTGGGTTCATATCATTTGTCAGCTTCAAACGTTTGCAACCACTGCAGTTTTATTCCTTCCCTTTGCACCTGACATATGTAATTACAGCACATTGTGAGATACGCCTGAAGTGGTTACGCGAATACAGATGTAATGCTTGAAGGAAAAAATCAAAATATGTTGCTACTGCATTTCCCAAACGGTAAAGTTAGGAGAGTGTAAAAGGCTGTTATCGACAAGGCTAAAAAAAAGAACAACAAAACAACGACATGGGTAAAGGACTTACTTGACTTTTAAATATTTACTATCACTATACATCAATATAATGCATCGGTTAACAAAGAGGCGATAAACACGAGCACGAAAATAAATGGGTTGGGTTGGGAGGAAGGATAACAAAAAAAATGACCGGTCTAGTATACTGCACTCAGGCGCGGTAACTCCGAAAATTATTGTTTACAATCTCCTCGGAAAAAAAGGTGTGCACTTGTGCAAAATTGGAAATAGTAACTGTCAACTATAGGGATATTGGCGTCACTTCGTAAATCAATGGGATAATACTCATTCAGATTCCTTTCTCAACAGGAAGACATCCTTTAATCAACATTGATGCTAAACCATGTTAACGCCATTGTTATGTCTTTGTTTTGACTTTGCAATGTTGGATTTTTAGATGGTGGGTGTGCTTCTCACGTATTAGGAGTGTGTTACACGTTTGAAGACGACTCAGTATGAACAGATGACCAGACAGAAGCATGAAATGTAGATCTCTGGATATCGTTGGTGTCCCTGTCCAACGCGTGGAAACTTAGAGAAGCATAATTGATTATTATATTTTTAGAACTTTTTGGAAACAATGCTACCTTTCTTAATGAAATTTAATAATCGTCCATAAGTGTATTTTTTAACTCAGAAATAAAACAAAAAAAATGTGATTGAAGAAAACAAAAATTAAAAATAAAAAGATTATAGTACCTATATGTACCTAT
This sequence comes from Unio delphinus, assembly GCA_029339505.1. Classification (NCBI taxonomy): domain Eukaryota; kingdom Metazoa; phylum Mollusca; class Bivalvia; order Unionida; family Unionidae; genus Unio; species Unio delphinus. The sequence goes on along the minus strand of JAQISU010000028.1, from coordinate 3,150,834 downwards.
TTGAGCAGTATTTACAAAATGAAACTTGAAATAGATACCGATACATAAAGTATAAAAATTAAACAATATACATATATTTGTAAAGTTGACAAAATTTAATTTGTGAATATGAGTGGGACATGTTTTAACATTTTGTTGGATACTTGAATATTGTGTCAATTGAACCAACTCCTTAGCATGAAAATGTTACTTTTTGTCTCCATTTGAGGCTACTTCTAGCCCATGTAATTATATATAATATATATTATATATATAAAGATCGTATAGACAATTTAATGATAGAATGCTGAAGGAGTATTACCAAAAAATTACAAGTGTGTTCAGGCAACAGAAAGTCAGGCCATATTACTTAAAAAGATCTGTTAGACAACAACACGACAACTAGTAGTATTTAATGAGAACCACATTGGTCCGGTTTCATATGAAATTGAAGTGTGCTAAGAGTTAGCTTGGTAACATCATGATAAAGGTTTGACGATTTGGGCACAGTTTGCTTGGCATTTATATTGGAATTTCAGCAAATAGTTTAAAGAGATAAACGGGGTTAAAGGTCATTCAAATTTGCTAGGCTGGCAAGTAAGCGGCTACCCATGCCGACAACAAATGGTTTTGGCGAATTCCAACTTTTCCATTAGGAATGCACTCTGATCCTACACCCCAAAATTGTATCGAAAATTGTGTGACAAGGTTCAGATGAAACTCTGACTAATTTTACGTTACTGCATTATGTGCAACTTTCCACAAAACTGCTAGCTCCACTTGAGTTATTTTCACTTCCTGAACCTTAGAGGTGAAATGTACAAAAAGAGTTGATAACTTTTTATTTTATATTTTGTATATTTTGAAATTAATTCATTGGCCTTTCAGAACTGGTATTGCCTAGTCTAGCAAAATTAATTTTCACAATTTTAATAGCTGCTAAATATAGTGTACTTTAGACTAGTTCAGATTTTTTAAATTTATTTTTTTTTATTTTTTTTAGCACAAGGGAGCAGTAATTGTAGATTATTGTCTGCTGAGATCATGAACGATTTTCCACAAGTACATTATCCAGCGAAACGTCAGTCACATGAACTTCAAAATGGCATAGAGGTAAAGAGAATATTTTCTCCATTGTGCTTGTTTCAAATGCAAACAACTGTACCTTACATATGTCACTCTCTCAGAATATAGGTGAGGCCCCCCCCACCCAGCTCCCATGTGATAGTCATGTGATTCAAAATTTCAAAATGGTGTTAGATTCTGCTGGATTGAGAGTGAGCTAATTCATGATATACTTAACATTAGACAATTTGAATAAATTATTTTTTAAAAATGTGCAAAGTGATTTTATTTTCTAGTCGTTTACTTTCCTACAGGTGTTCGACGCGAGCTTGATGTTGTGGGGAAAAGAAAACATTAATCAGAAGGAGAAAAATCACAGTGACAAAAATACCTTAGATTACCCCAATGACCCATTCTAACATAGGACCCTCTCTATCATACTATATAAATACTTTTATACACTCTGTATGATTTTTTTCTTTCAGATTATTGTTTTATTTTCCCCCACAACATGAAGCTTGGGTCGAGCACCTGCGTTTTGTTCGTTTTTTTTTTTTTTTTTATCGTTTTGTAATTCATATTGGACTTATAATTCATGATGTCGGTTAGATAAGAGTTGGTCACTCATTTTCGTGTGGTTTTTCACCATTTATGCTACCTTAAATTGATTGACCATTTTTGAGGTCGTAGCATCGTCTTTATATTTCTTATCGAGCACTGCTCATAGACTTTATTTAATACAGTGGAGAAAGATTCAAGGCCAGCAATTATAGACTTGTATCTGCTGTAAAATGTAAAACACATCATAGTCAGCAACACAATGAAACATCTAGATAGCTACAACATTCTAACAGACTGCCAGCATAGTTTCCGTGCTAGATGTAGCTGTTAAATACAGCTTATAATGCTAGAGGATGAGTGCGCCTTATCCTTAGACAGAGGGAAGTAGTATGACCTTGCTATCATTAACTTCAGACCAGTATTGCATCAGGGGTAGCACCCAGATCCCAGACATGGATAAGAGATTTCCTATCAGACAGATCACATGTTAAAATTCTCTCTCTCACAGTAGACAACCAATAAAACATGTAAACCCTCCATCATATACTTGCCATATTCCCAGACATTGGTGGTCGGAGTTTAGAGACTACAAAGTTGTTTTGAGATTTCATGTGCATCATAATCCAGAAAAGTGTCATCTTCCAACTGAGAACAAGTTATCATTTTTATAACCCCATAAAGTGTCCTCTTCCAACTGAAAACAAGCTATCATTTTTATAACCCCAAAAAGTGTCATCTTCCAACTGAGAACAAGTTATCATTTTTATAACCCCAAAAAGTGACATCGTCCAACTGAGAACAAATTATCTTTTTGTATAAGCCTTTAGAAAATTATTGTTTATTAAAAAACTTGATTTTGAAGGAAAAAGTCTTATTATTTTTATTTTTAGCATTAAAACACTTACAAATAAAATATAGTTTCTGTCTTTAAAATCCACTGATTAACGACATTTTCTTGATTAGATTCAATCTTAAGTGGTTGAAAGTGATGCAGGTGATATATATCTTTTGTTTGAGACTGGATAGTACTTTTGATCAATCATAACAAAGTCTGGGAGTTCTGAAATTTAGTGTTTTGGGGCTCTGTTCACTTTTTATATATTCTTTCCAGAATCACTACTGCATTTTGATATTTTGTCTTTGCACACTATTCTAAGTACCAAAATAAAAAAAGCAAAAAACTATTCTCCATATAAGCTTCACTAGATTTACATGGATTGTAGAAAACTTTGACACAAGTACAACTGAACATGAAACTAGAGGAACATTTTTGTTTTCCATTATTGTAAATTCCCATGTTTTTAAAATAAATTGTGCTACCTAACTTCCTCTTCTCATGATGTTGACCAAAGGTTCACACCAAAAAAAGGCATTATGTATACAGTAAAATACAGATTATCCGGAGACCAGATATCTGGATTATTTGCTTAAATGAACAACAGTTACTACAGTGTCCCAGGAATTTTGTAAAATAATAATTTTTAGCTTGTATATGTATCAATAAATAAATTTATTGTCGAACATAATATTAACATAGAACATTACAACATAAATTAGAAACAAATACAGTTGAATATAATCTCATTCATTTATAGTTGCAATTGTTTAATGAATAACTTAATTATATTTTTTTTATAAAAGAAATTATTGTAATTATTAGATAAGGATCAAGGGATTTGCAAAGAAAGAAAATATATTCCAATGTGTCACTAAATGATTGATGTTAGGACAATATTGCATTTCTAATACAGAAATACAGTCATTAAGGCATGATTGAAGACTAATAGTGGTTGGATTATAAGCATTTTGTAGTACAAGCATACATTATTTTACTTGTCGATCATCAATAAAGTGACCTAACAATTGATAAAAATTAATTACCTTCCTACTGTGTGAGTAGAATCCCTATCAGCCAGTTTGTACCTTGTGTTAACACTTGTGTTCACAAGACCTCACATAAAATGACCGTTCCATCACACCTATTTTGCCTTAATGATAATTATATTATTTCTACTATACCTGTTTTCCAGCTTCCGAAATGTCATTAGAAGGTGAATATTTTCTAAATAACTTATATTAGTTCAATCAATGATTTGTTTATCAGACCCATTTAGTCCAGATGTTTCCATTTAGTTGGGATTTTTGACAAATTTTGGATAAAATTATCTGGATGAAATGTATACCCCACCCCATCCTCCCATGTCTAGATAATGGATATTTTACTTTAGATTTTGTTACAAAATAGTAAAAACTTAACACTGATTTTTTTTTATCCGGGTACATTTTACTTCTTTGAACCACATAATAGTTATCTCACATGATTTCCATGTGAAAAGCACCATAATTGATAAAATGAACAAATTGGTGGTGGGCAAAAAAAATATACATAAATTTTGACAGCTAGGAACAATAAAGCTGTTGTAATGAGGCATATAAAATAAACAAATTTTAAATGACAAAGGCAACAATGATGGTCATAAGGAGATTAAATGTGAAACTGTTATGTGGATAATTTGTTGTAAAACTGAACATTGTCTTTTATCTGTTTCAGCATCGAATATGCAGTCTATGGGAATTGTAGAATGGGCGAACCACCAGATGAAGATATCAGATGCTTTCAGCACTGTCAGAGAGAGGTTAACATACTTTGCTTCAGAGTACCAGATTCCTGTCCCATTTGCAAAGCTGATGTGAGAACGTCAGCAAGCAGGATTCCACCATACTTAATTACATCTCCATTTACAGATGCAACACAGACTCAGTATTCAGTTGTGATAAAACCCACCATTGGGACATTTCTTAGGTAAGAGACATTGGTTGAATTCCTTTGGTAAACACATTATTCAGTCTATATTCATGTACTTGGCAATGCTTTATTCATTATTAGAGTGGGAATATGGTAAACACATTATTCAGTCTACCATTATATTCATGTAATTGGCAATGCTTTATTCATTACTGAAGTAGGAATGTAGTGGACACAATATTCAATCTCTATTATGTGCATGCAATGCTTTATTCGATACTGGAGTGGACAAAATACTCAGACTATATAGTCTGACATTGTGGTTTCTTTATTTAGTACATCAGCGGGAATGTAGTGTGCATAATTCTCATATCATAGACATGTGATTTTTTTAATTCAGTACTGGAGTGGGAATGTAGTTGACACGATACTCAGACTATAGACATGTGATTTCTTTATTTAGTACTTAAGTGGGAATGTAGTGTGCACAGTTCTTATACTTTAGACATGTGATTTATTAAGTACTTGAGTGGGAATAGAGTTGACACTATACTAAGACTATAGACATGTGATTTCTTCATTTAGTACTGAAGTGGGAATGTAGTGTGCTTAATTCTCATACTTTAGACATGTTCTTCCTTTATTCAGTATTTGAGTGGGTATCTAGTGGACACAATTCTCATACTGTAGACATGTGATTTCTTTATCTAGTGCTGGAGTGAAAATGTAGTTGACATGATACTCAGACTTTGGACATGTGATTTCTTTATTTAGTACTTGAGTGGGAATGTAGTGTGCACAGTTCTTATACTTTAGACATGTGATTTATTAAGTAATTGAGTGGGAATGTAGTGTGCACAGTTCTCTTACTATAGACATGTGATTTGTTAAGTACTTGAGTGGGAATGTAGGATTTCATGAGCTGTATTGTTTATGTCTCTGATGTGAACCAGGATTGTATTAATGCACTGTCACATTGTCCAGGATTGTAGTAATGCACTGTCACATTGTCCAGGATTGTATTAATGCACTGTCACATTGTCCAGGATTGTATTAATGCACTGTCACATTGTCCAGGATTGTATTAATGCACTGTCACATTGTCCAGGATTGTAGTAATGCACTGTCACATTGTCCAGGATTGTAGTAATGCACTGTCACATTGTCCAGGATTGTAGTATTGCACTGTCACATTGTCCAGGATTGTTGTAATGCACTGTCACATTGTCCAGGATTGTAGTAATGCAGGACCGTATTCAGTATGCTTTACATTTCCTTTTTGAGGCAGAATGGAATAATGAGTGCTATATTGTTTATGGTATGTTTCTATCATTTTCTATCAGTATAGTTTTAGCTGTAGCACTAGATATCATTGACATTTGAAACTGATTATTATTATTATATTAATGCTGAGATTTGTTAGATGTAAAAGTCTTGGAATGGTATCTGCATGGCAAAGAGTCTGTTGTAAATAAGTATAATTGCTCTCTCATCAGGATGTAACTTTATACTGAATTTCTTAGATTAATATACTGCTGGCAATATTAAAAAACAATTGAGTCTGAGCATATACTTATTTTAAAATTAGTAACAGTTGTATTTGGTATATACTTATTGTAAAATTAGTAACACTTGCATTTGGTTATGTACTTGTTGTAAAATTAGTAACAGTTGCATTTGGTTATTTACTTGTTGTAAAATTAGTAACAGTTGCATTTGGTTATGTACTTATTTTAAAATTACTAATAGTTGCATTTTGTTATGTACTTATTTTAAAATCAGTAACAGTTGCATTTGGTTTTGTACTTATTATAAAATTAGTAATAGTTGTATTTGGTTATGAACTTATTTTAAAATTAGTAACAGTTGCATTTGGTTATGTACTTGTTTTAAAATTAGTAAAGATTGCATTTGGTTATGTATTTATTTTAAAATTAGTAACAGTTGTATTTGGTTATGTACTTATTTTAAAATTACTTATAGTTGCTTTTAGTTATGTACTTGTAAAATTAGTAAACATTGCATTTGGTTATTTACTTATTTTAAAATTAGTAATAGTTGCATTTGGTTATGTACTTGTTCTAAAATTAGTAACAGTTGCATTTGGGTATGTACTTATTATAATAATTACTAACAGTTGCATTTGGTTATGTACTTGTTGTCAAATTAGTAGCAGTTGCATTTGGTTATGTACTTTTTTAAAATTAGTAACAGTTGCATTTGGTTATGTACATATTTTAAAATTAGTAAAAGTTGCATTTGGTTTTGTACTTGTAAAATTAATAACAGTTGCATTTGGTTATGTACTTATTGTAAAATTAGTAACAGTTGCATTTGGTTATGAACTTATTGTAAAATTAGTAACAGATGCATTTTGTTATGTACTATTTTAAAATTACTAACAGTTGCATTTGGTTATGTACTTGTTGTAAAATTACTAACAGTTGCATTTTGTTATGTATTTTTGGTTATGTACTTATTGTAAAATTAGTAACAGTTGCATTTGGTTATATACTTGTTGTAAAATTACTAACAGTTGCATTTGGTTATGAACTTATTGTAAAATTAGTAACAGCTGCATTTGGTTATGTACTTGTAAATTAGTAACAGTGGCATTTGATTATATATTTATTTTGAAATTACCAACAGTTGCATTCGGTTATGTACTTGTTGTAAAATTACTAACAGATGCATTTGATTGTATACTTTGTTAAAAGTAGTAACAGTTGCATTTGGTTATATACTTAATGTAAGGCAATACAGTAGGTTTATTCTGCTTGACATACAAAATGGACTTTGAACTCAGATAAATAAGCACTGGAGAAACAGAATGAACTAACAGCAGTAACTCTGTGGTGAATTATATTTATTACATTTATCTTCAATGCCGAAACATGCTTGTTGAAGATTTATTACAAATATCTTGAATGCTGAAACATGCTTCTTTACTTTTTACAGAAATAACATTTATTACATTCAGCTAAACAACAATTCCATGTAATACTGTCATGCCATTTTGGGAGTTATGAATTGTTACAAAAACTTAACGTTGGCTTGCACATGAAAATGAATTCATGGCACTTCTGACAATATCATGACTGCTAGATTGCAAAGTTTCCTCTACAAAAATGGCAAGACAAAATTCCAGTGAAAAGATGTTTTCATTGGCTACAAATATTGTAAACAATAATACTTGATTGAAGAACAGTATTGTAATTTTAAACGTAAATTTATACATCCCCATTCCTTTGTTTTCAGAGATTACACTAACCAGTCAAATTTACATGTGGGAGTTACAGATTCACATGGTTAGTACAGCCAGTAAATGTCATAGTAGAACATAAACAAGTTAAATTTATATGTGGGAGTGACAACATTGGTTCATTGTTGTTGTTGGCTTAATGCCATTTTTCAGCACAAGATAGGCTATACATGGTGGCTGATATATCTGATGGAGGATGAACCTGGGGAAAACCCAGGCAAAATACTCCAATCCATGTAAAACTACTAGCAAGCTTTTTTACATACCCATGTTGACTAAGTGTGGGACATGAACCGACACAGACTTAGGTGAATTGTCAGTGAATCTTTGGCCACTTGGGGCCCTCACATGGTTTGGAGAGCATGTTACTAGTAAAAGAGTAGGATAACACTTACAAATCAAATTTACATGTGTAGACGGGTTGATATGGTTGATAATATGGAAGTGGCAGGTTGATATGGTTGATAATGTGGGAGTGACAGGTTGATATGGTTGATAATGTGGGAGTGACAGGTAGGTTGATATGATTGATGATGTGGGAGTGACAGGTTGATATGGTTGATAATGTGGGAGTGACAGGTTGATATGGTTGATAATGTGGGAGTGACAGGTTGATATGGTTGATAATGTGAGAGTGACAGGTTGATATGGTTGATAATGTGGGAGTGACAGGTTGATATGGTTGATAATGTGGGAGTGACAGGTTGATATGGTTGATAATGTGGGAGTGACAGGTTGATATGGTTGATAATGTGGGAGTGACAGGTTGATATGGTTGATACAGTTGGTGGATAGTAGTATTAGACTGTAAAGATGTCATTGTTTTGAGTGAAATTCTAACACTTGATATCACCATTCTGGTGGCTTAGTGGTTAGAGCATCTGCTTCAGATACGTAAAGTCAAAGATTCGAACCCTGGCCGAGCCATACCAAAGACTATGAAACTGGTACTAACAGTTGCCTTGCTAGGTGCTCAGCATTAAGAGGTTAGTGTTATGACTGGTTGGCCTGGTATAAGGATAATGTGACTGGATGGGACAACCCCTCCTAAGGCCTAATGGTTAGAGCATCTGCCACGGAAGCGGGAGGTCATGGGTTCGATTCCCAGCTGAGCCATACCAAAGACTAACAAAAATAGTACTAACAGCTGCCTCCCTTGGCACACAGTATTAAGAGTTTAGTGTTAGGACTGGTTGGCCTGGTATCAGGATAATGTGACTGGGTGGGACATCATGCTACACGTCTGTGGCATGATGCCCCAATGCTAGACATGACTATAAACTGCCTCACTACAGATATTGTAGTGATATAACTGAAAAATTATTAAAGCTGTTAAAAATCCTAATAAAACAAACAAACAAACTCGGTGGGACATCTTACTGCATGTCTGTGGCATGATTAATAACAGTAATAATGAGGACTTTCTAAAGCGCCTAAACTTTAGAAATTCTAAGCGCTTTACAACATATATAAAGATATGGATCAGTGCTAGACATCATTATAACCTGCAACACTTCAGACATTTTAGTGATTATGATCTGACTTAAAAATTGTTAAAGCTACATTAAAAATCCAAATAACACACACACATATACTTAATATGTGCACGATACGGCAAAATATTTCCTATATGTATTTATTGAGGTGTATTTATTGGTTAACCAAGTATTTTTGTTTAGGTCTGTATAGTTTAACATACTGATTGTAATTATTACCAACAATTGAGTAAAGTGATCACTCTGTTTTTAGTACTCACTATATCTAAGATGCAATCATTCATTGACAGCAGTCGTTCAAACCATTGAGATGTACATGTACTCTTGGATAAGCACTGTAACTAAAGTGTAATCATTTATTGACAGCAATCACTTTAACAGTTGAGATTTGATGTCCATGTACTCTTGTATAAGCACTGTAACTAATGTGTAATCATTCATTGACAGCAATCACTCAAACAATTGAGATGCTCATGTACTCTTGGATAAGCACTGTAACTAAAGTGTAATTATTCATTGACAGCAATCACTTTAACAATTGAGATTTGATGTCCATGTACTCTTGGATAAGCACTGTCACTAATGTGTAATTATTCATTGACAGCAATCACTCAAACAATTGAGATGTCCTTGTACTCTTGTATAAGCACTGTAACTAATGTGTAATCATTCATTGACATCAATCGCTCAAACAATTGAGATATCCATGTACTCTTGGATAAGCACTGTAACTAATGTGTAATTATTCATTGACAGCAATCACTCAAACAATTGAGATGTTTTGTTTTTTGTAGGGTTTAACGCCATTTTTCAGCACATGATAGGCTATACATGTCAGCCAGTATTATTGGTGGAGGAAGAACCCGGGAAGACCCCCGGAAAGAACCACCGACCCACGAGAAGCTACTGGCAAACTTTCTCACATAACTACATTAGCCGAATCTGAGACTCAAACCCATGCAGACAGAGGTGAATTGGCAGTGATCCATAACGGAGAGCGCTTTAGACCACTCGGCCACACGGGTCCCTACTATTGAGATGTCCATGTACTCTTGTATAAGCACTGTAACAAATGTGTAATCATTCATTGACATCAATCGCTCAAACAAATGAGATGTCCATGTACTCTTGTATAAGCACTGTAACAAATGTGTAATCATTCATTGACATCAATCGCTCAAACAAATGAGATGTCCATGTACTCATGGATAAGCACTGTAACTAAAGTGTAATTATTCATTGACAGCAATCACTTTAACAGTTGAGATTTGATGTCCATGTACACTTGCATAAGCACTGTAACTAATGTGTAATCATTCATTGACATCAATCGCTCAAACAAATGAGATGTCCATGTACTCTTGTATAAGCACTGTAACAAATGTGTAATCATTCATTGACATCAATCACTCAAGCAATTGAGATGTCTTATGTACTCTCAGATAAGCACTGTAACTAATGTGTAATCATTCATTGACATAATGATAACTTTACTCCAGTGTTAATTATTATTATGACCCATGTAAGAAGGTAAAGATTACCTTATTCCTTGCAGGAAAACTTGACAATGTTGACATTACAGGAATAATAAATGTAGGAAAGAATAACCTTATTCCTTGCTGTATAACTATGTAGCATTTGCATTACAGGGACAGTGTATGATTATGATGAGGATGGCATAAACATAAATTCTCCAGGATGGGATAAGTGTGTCGCACTGGAATTAACTCGGCATGTATCAGACGAATTCATGAAAAGTTGGGATGAAAAATTACTTGGATTTTCACAGCATTCCAACTGGACAAAATACAGGTAATAACTATTAATTTTATAAAATATATGTGATAGATATTATTATGACTCTAAGCACTTCAACTAAGTTAAATAAAAGATATATAGAAAACAAGTTTTCTAAAATTAAAAAAAATAAACTTATTTCCCTTGAACACAGAGTGAAAATTTAAAAAGAATTTCCAGTAGTGCAAAGTAGATAACAAAATAGTCAAGAGTTTTATCACCAGTCTTAATGAATAAAGTTCTGATTAAATTCCAAGGGAGTGCCAATCAAGAACAGAAGGTGTAGATGTTCCTTTAGTCTTGAATGCATTATGTGCCATGAAGAGAGATGACAGCCTTTTGATGAAGCACAATAATTTAATCCATGTTGTTCTTATCTCAATTCACTATAATTTAATCCATGTTGTTCTTATCTCAATTCACTATAATTTAATCTATATTGATCTTATCTCAATTCACTATAATTTAATCCATGTTGTTCTTATCTCAATTCACTATAATTTAATCCATGTTGTTCTTATCTCAATTCACAATAATTTAATCCATGTTGATCTTATCTCAATTCACTATAATTTAATCCATGTTGTTCTTATCTCAATTCACTATAATTTAATCTATATTGATCTTATCTCAATTCACTATAATTTAATCCATGTTGTTCTTATCTCAATTCACTATAATTTAATCCATGTTGTTCTTATCTCAATTCACAATAATTTAATCCATGTTGATCTTATCTCAATTCACTATAATTTAATCCATGCTGTTCTTCTCTCAATTCACTATAATATAATCCACGTTGTTCTTAATTCAATTCACTATAATTTAATCCATGTTGTTCTCATCTCAGTTCACTATAATATAATCCACATTGTTCTTAATTCAATTCACTATAATTTAATCTGTTGTTCTTATCTCAATTCACTATAATATAATCCATGATGTTCTTATCTCAATTCACTATCATTTAATCCATGTTGTTCTTATCACAATTCACTATCATTTAATCCATGTTGTTCTTAGCTCAGTTCACTATAATTTAATCCATATTGTTCTTATCTCGATTCAGTATAATTTAATCCATGTTGTTCATATCTCAATTCACTATAATTTAATCCATGTTGTTCTTATCTCAATTCACTATAATTTAATCCATGTTGTTCTTATCTCAGTTCACTATAATTGAATCCTTGTTGTTCTTATCTCGATTCAGTATAATTTAATCCATGTTGTTCATATCTCAGTTCACTATAATTTAATCCATGTTATTCTTCTCTCAATTCACTATAATATAATCCACGTTCTTAATTGAATTCACTATAATTTAATCCATGTTGCTCTTATCTCAGTTCACTATAATTTAATTCATTTTGTTCTTATCTCAATTCACTATAATTTAACCCTTGATGTTCTTATCTCAATTCAGTATAATTTGATCTATGTTGTTCTTATCTCAATTCACTATAATTTAATACATGTTCTTATCTCAATTCACTATAATTTAATCCATGTTGTTCTTATCTCAATTCACTATAATTTAATCCATGTTATTCTTCTCTCAATTCACTATAATATAATCCACGTTCTTAATTGAATTCACTATAATTTAATCCATGCTGCTCTTATCTCAGTTCACTATAATTTAATTCATTTTGTTCTTATCTCAATTCACTATAATTTAACCCTTGATGTTCTTATCTCAATTCAGTATAATTTAATCTATATTGATCTTATCTCAATTGACTATAATTTAATCCATGTTGTTCTTAGCTCAGTTCACTATAATTTAATCCATATTGTTCTTATCTCAATTCACTATAATTTAATCCATGTTGTTCTTATCTCAATTCACTATAATTTAATCCATGTTGTTCTTATCTCAGTTCACTATAATTGAATCCTTGTTGTTCTTATCTCAGTTCACTATAATTTAATCTATATTGATCTTATCTCAATTCACTATAATTTAATCCATGTTGTTCTTAGCTCAGTTCACTATAATTTAATCCATATTGTTCTTATCTCGATTCAGTATAATTTAATCCATGTTGTTCATATCTCAATTCACTATAATTTAATCCATGTTGTTCTTATCTCAATTCACTATAATTTAATCCATGTTGTTCTTATCTCAATTCACTATAATTTAATCCATGTTGTTCTTATCTCAGTTCACTATAATTTAATCCTTGTTGTTCTTAGCTCAGTTCACTATAATTTAATCCATGTTGTTCTTCTCTCAATTGACTATAATTTAATCCATGTTATTCTTCTCTCAATTCACTATAATATAATCCACGTTCTTAATTGAATTCACTATAATTTAATCCATGTTGCTCTTATCTCAGTTCACTATAATTTAATTCATTTTGTTCTTATCTCAATTCACTATAATTTAACCCTTGATGTTCTTATCTCAATTCAGTATAATTTGATCTATGTTGTTCTTATCTCAATTCACTATAATTTAATACATGTTCTTATCTCAATTCACTATAATTTAATCCATGTTGTTCTTATCTCAATTCACTATAATTTAATCCATGTTGTTCTTATCTCAGTTCACTCTCATTTAATCTATGTTGTTCTTATCTCAATTCACTATCATTTAATCCATGTTGTTCTTATCTCAATTCACTATAATTTAATCCATGTTGTTCATATCTCAATTCACAATAATTTAATCCATGTTGATCTTATCTCAATTCACTATAATTTAATCCATGTTGTTCTGATCTCAATTCACTATAATTTAATCCATGTTGTTCTTATCTCAATTCACTATAATTTAATCCATGTTGATCTTTTCTCAATTCACTATAATTTAATCTATGTTGTTCTCATCTGAATTCACTCTCATTTAATCTATGTTGTTCTTATCTCAATTCACTATCATTTAATCCATGTTGTTCTTATCTCAATTCACTATAATTTAATCTATGTTGTTCTTATCTCAGTTCACTATAATTTAATCCATTTTGTTCTTTTCTCAATTCACCATAATTAAATCCACGTTCTTATCTCAGTTCAGTATAATTTAATCCATGTTGTTCTTATCTCAATTCACTATAATTTAATCCTTGTTGTTCATATCTCAGTTCACTATAATTTAATCCTTGTTGTTCTTCTCTCAATTGACTATAATTTAATCCATGTTGTTCTTCTCTCAATTCACTATAATATAATCCACGTTGTTCTTAATTCAATTCACTATAATTTAATCCATGTTGTTCTTATCTCAGTTCACTATAATTTAATCTATGTTGTTCTTATCTCAGTTCACTATAATTTAATTCATTTTGTTCTTATCTCAATTCACTATAATTTAATCCATGTTGTTCTTCTCTCAATTCACTATAATTTAATCCATGTTGTTCTTATCTCAATTCACAAAATTAAACCCATTTTGTTCTTATCTCAGTTCACTATAATTTAATCCATGTTGCTCTTATCTCAAATCACTAGGATTGCAAATTTATATTTTTGTCCAAGAATATTATTTAAGGGCACATTTTGTTTCCAGAGCATAGTAATTTGATTAAATAAATAAATCTAAGTAAAAAATGAACACAATAATAAGGCTGATTTCAGCTTCTAATGTTTTTGCAGGTATTATCAATTTCTTAGGTTAAAAATATTATAAGACACTCTTCTTGACCTAGGACACAATTAGCATTTTCTTGACCTAGGACACAATTAGCATTTTCTTGACCTAGGACACAATTAGCATTTTCTGGATATACTATGACTTAATGGAATTTTCCATTCTAGAAGATTCTGCATTTGTCAACAAGATAAAATATGTTACTAATGTAATAATAAGATTGTGGTTAACATCAGATAAGCTCAACCGCCCCGGTGGCCTAGGGGTTAGAGCAAACGCCGCGGAAGCAGGAGGTCGTGGGTTTGATTCCCGACATAGTCATACCAAAGACGACGCTCAGCATTAAGAGATTAGTGTTAGGACTGTTCAGCCTGGTGTCAGGATAATGTGACTGGGTGGGACATCATGCTACATGTCTGCAGTATGATTACTCAGTGCTAGACATCGCTATAAACTGCTTCACTGCAGACATCGTAGTGATATGACTGAATTGGTTTTAAAGCTACGTTAAAAATCCTAATCAAACAAACAAACAATCAGATAAGCTAGTTGTTTTTATGGGGAATAGCAAAGTCCTTGACCCAAACACAAATAAAATATGTTTACTTCTATTCATATTGATCCTAATATTTAATCCACAGTGATAAAATATTATCCATGTAGTATTTGGTTACCAAAATAAACCATCATCAGTGTTTCTAGTTAGGAACACAGATAACTTTATTCTGGACAAGGGCAAGTCCAAAATACAATTATACATGGCATAAAATGGAATTTTAAAAAATCTTTTAAATTAAATATACATAACACTATAAATGGTACAAAATACAGGTGATATCCATTTAATGGTATAAAAAAATCTTTTAATGCTATAAAATACAGGTGATATCTATGAATGGTGTACAATACAGGTGATATCTATGAATGGTATAAAATACAGGTGATATATATTAATGGTATAGCATACAGGTGATATCTAGTAATGGTATAGCATACAGGTGATATCTATTAATGGTATAGCATACAGGTGATATATATTAATGGTATAGCATACAGGTGATATCTATTAATGGTATATAATATAGGTGATATATATTAATGGTATAAAATACAGGTGATATATATTAATGGTATAGCATACAGGTGATATCTATGAATGGTATAAAATACAGGTGATATATATTAATGGTATAGCATACAGGTCATATCTATTAATGGTATAAAATACAGGTTATATCTATGAATGGTATAAAATACAGGTGATATCTATTAATGGTATAGCATACAGGTGATATCTATTAATGGTATAGCTTACAGGTGATATCTATTAATGGTATAAAATATAGGTGATATCTATTAATGATATAAAATACAGGTGATATTCATCAAGATATCGACCAAATGTGCACAAGTCATGCATCGTTTTTGCAGACTCTGCCTTTTCTTACTTTGGTAAATTTAGCCGTCATTTAGAAAATATATCTTTGTGATTCTTTCAGCTCTTTAATTTTCTTTGTTGTAATAAACACTACACTGCCCTAATGAAGGATTTCACTTTTCTTTTCTAGGTACCACGAGTCTTCCTGGAATTGTTTTGACTTTGTGATCCAGTTTCTTCAAGCTCTTGGTATGGATCAGGTCTATCCACAAATAAGAAATAGATCATCATTTTGCCAGGAGTTTGTTCGACCCAAGACTTATAAGGCAGCACAGTACATCACACTGTACAGAGATATAAAACAATTGAGTTATGTTTGTCAACCGTCACAAATCACATGATATACTACACTACAGTGAATGGAACTTTACAAATTATATTTCAAATGTTTTATACCCATGGTCAAGGAAATGTCATATTTTCACTAGCAAGTTTTAATGTCTAATATCTCTGATTAAAGCTGTTATAGGTACTGTTTGATTTATCTTTTCATGATTAGTTATTTACATCAGGATATTTTTCCAGTTTATAAACTAACATGCCCTGGGCAATGAGGCAGTGTATACTTTTGAAGGCCTGACTTGATAATTTTTTCCATTTAGTGAATAATCATGATTTGCTCATGACACTACCTCTACCACAGAAAGCAAAACATATGCTTGAGTACAGTACATACTAAAATGCAATAAGTGTCAGCTCATGTACATGCTGGTGAATCAGGATAGCTTTTTATTGTACTGACAATTTCAGTTTAACAGGATATACCCATATCTAATGATCCTACATAATTCAAGGTAAATTCTTTTGAGTGGCATTGACCACTGTACCTGAAAGAAAATTGTGTCATAACAGATCTGGAACTACATCGCTCACTGAACAAATCATGTCATAACAGATCTGGGCCTACATCGCTCACTGAACAAATAATGTCATAATAGATCTGGGCCTACATCGCTCACTGACCAAATCATGTCATAACAGATATGGGCCTACATTACTCACTGAACAAATCATGTCATAACAGATCTAGGCCTGCATTGCCCACTGAGCAAATTGTGTCATAGCGGATCTGGGCCTACATCGTGCATAATGGTTTCAGTTGCTGCAGTTATTTTGAATTTGATGTTAACTTAGATAACTGCAGTTTATTGAATTGGTGATTTTCTGCCTTTGGTTAATGATTTTTGCTTATATGTAACTGCAGAACTGTTGTTGCTTATTACTAAATACATTTTAAAATGATAACTGAAAGTCATCTCAATGACTCATTTGCTTGTACCTATTTTGTGTATGGTACATCAAGCATTAATCGTTAGGAATGTATCAATAAAAAAAGGGGGGGGGGCATGGCTTCTGCATCGTGTGTGGCTAGGTCTTTTTGGTCTTTATTTGCATGGCTTACAGCAACAACTGAATCCATGAAAATTAGTACCACATTAAATTGGTGCAACCACGAGAGAGAGAGAGAGAGAGAGAGAGAGAGAGAGAGAGAGAGAGAGAGAGAGAGAGAGAGAAAGAGAGAGAGAGATTGTATGTAATAAGGTTAGACACAAGACATTTATGGCCCTGTGGGATGGGGGGGGGAGAGATTTGAGTTTAGCACAAATTGAGCTATCTCATGTCAGAAGTAATAACAAGCAATATGTACCAAAAGTAGAATTTATTGGTAAAATACCATAAACTAAATAGTAATGAATAATGTTCTATGTTTCAAGTAATGATAAAATGCAGCTTTACATTTTTAAACATTTTATTTGCACTCAGATATTACAAAATACATTTAAAATGAATAAAATTACAAAATAAAAAGCTGTTGCACACAATCTCATTGCATTTTGAACCATGTAATTTATGTTAAAAATGAGCAGCACCAAAGGAGATAAGCAACCTATTCATTTACATAAGAAAAATCCAAACATATTTGAGGTCAAAATTGGTATGCTTGGACCCTTGCTTTCACAATAAAATCTTGTAGAAAGCCTTTTGTCATTAGTAATATGAGGAACACCAGTCCATCCTGCATAAATTATAGCAGTACAGACCATTAACAACACAAACAATTAATGGAAAATTAAAATAATAAATTGGTTCACAAAATTATATACAGGTAATTACCTTTTAGGTGAAGTTGTACTGAAATGATTCTGGACAGAGAAGCAAAAAAAAAAAAAACCCAAAGTATAATCATTTTCCTCCTAAGATTAAATTTTGAGTTACATCCCTTGATACAGTCTGACTTGATTTTTCAAGGCCAAAACGACAAGAAACCTAAATGCAGAAAAGTACCAGTTGGTAGACATATAAATTATTCTTATTAACTGAGAATAGAAAGCATGCCATAGTCTAAAAACATAAGTTTCTCTAAGCCAAAACAGATTTGTTGTTCAATCATGGTGTAATTTGTAAACAAAATAGATATCTGCATAAACATGGATGGAACAAAACAAACCATAATAATAGACTTTACCTATTCACAAAGTTTCTAGCACCAAACCAAAGCTCCAAATCTGACATACCTCTCGTACAACTTTTCAACTAGATAGAGTATGTTCTCTGCTTAACATTCTGTTAGATACAATTCCGTAATCTACAGTACAATTTTCCTATAGAGTTTTACACGAAAACAACAAACAAAAACATATTACTGAATGTAGTTTTCATTCAAATGTCCTATGGCACTTTACAAATAATGTGTGTCAATCTCAAAAGTTCCAGGACTTGAAACAGTTTAAGACCTTGAGTTTTCCACTGAAAACATTTCAGAAATATTAGCCATGGCAATTTTCACTAGACTTTAAAAAAAAATTCTCCTCAAATTTCAATTTATTTTCCTTATGATACTTCTTGGGTAAAAATAGTCAAGGGGATTTAAAAAAACAAACTCTTTAGCTGAAATCAGATGTACTTCATTTAGAATTGACAAATAAATCCAGTCCATAATCATGCAATTTAGTAGAATCAACAAAAATACCAAAATCTATTCATTTCAGACAAAATGGGAAATTTGATGCAATGCGCATTCATCCCCAATTGACTATATTTTTCAATTTTAAGTAGACCTAAATGACAATTTCTATCAACGTGATGTCAAGCACGCAACTAATTTCAAATTTCGCTGGGATGTGCACGTTAATGTTGTTGTGTACTGATGAATCTGTGCTGGTTTATTTAGTTTAGAATACAGCATAAATTCAGTTACTTTGTTTCTTGTAGTGTATTTTTGTTTAAATAGTATATAATAAAAAGGTTACTGTATTTGTATGGGAAAATATGAACTCGTTTTGTTGAATGGATATACTGCACTCCCATAGCTGTGTAGTATCCATCTAGAAAAACAAGTTTATATTTTCCAATATAAATGCAGTATCCTGTAATCATCAGATGTCTTTTGGTGAAAACCACAAGTGAAGAGTGTCTATTCAGTTAATTAGATGTTATAAGGTAAAAACCACAAGTGAATATGAGTGTCCATTCTGTTAATTAGATGTCTTTCGGTAAAAACCACAAGTGAATATGAGTGTCCATTCAGTTAATTAGATGTCTTTAGGTAAAAACTACAAGTGAATATGAGTGTCCATTCAGTTAATTAGATGTCTTTAGGTAAAAACTACAAGTGAATATGAGTGTACATTCAGTTAATTAGGGTGATCATTTATGTCATTTAAGATCAACTAGACATTACAAGATGTCTTTTCGTGAAAACTCCAAGCTGACACAATCAAAAGCTGCAACATTCATATGTGGTTATTGTCCTTCAAACAGTTCACAAACCAATAATCTATAATAACGGACAAAATTTGTACATCACATTCACAATAAAAAAGGTAGATGGCTTCAAGGCTTAAGCAACTTTGAATATAACAATATTTTTTTCTCAAATTTTTTAATTCAGGATACATATGTTACTACTTGTTGTGACTGACAGCAGTGTTTTTACGATATAATAACTTTTCTATCTAACAACATTAAATGTTATGCCAATTATTCTATATTTAAAAATATTTATTATATTGTCTGATGAACACTTCACATTCTGGACATATACATGCTAAAAATGGACCAGTCCAATATCTTGGATTGGTAATTTTGAAATGGGATGATCCCTCTCTCTTAATTAGACATTATATTTTTGTTTAATGTCCATAATCAAATGCATAATGAATACACAAAAAATAAATTATGTATTTATGCATAATTCTCATCAACCACTTCTTCTATCAGCTAACTTTATTTTGCTGTGAATATTAAAACCACAACACTGATTGCATTCCAAGCTATAAAAAAACAAATTAAAAACCTGAGTACATCCAACACATTACAACAATGTTGACAATATATTTACATCTACAGTATTATCTACGAGACAGAGGAACACAAGAATTTTGGTATGTAAAGATACAGCAATATGTATCAATAACATGTGTAGCATAGTGACAGAAAACAAACGAACACTGGAGTATGCACAAAAACTTCATATTTTATAAAATTTTATAAACTCACCAAGACAATTAAATTGGAGAAAATTATTGGATTTATTGACTGATATATCTTTTTCTTTATAAATTTTATTAAATTATGGCTAGCTTGATTATTTTTACACTTAACAATTATTCAAGTCCCTTTGCATTTTTGGTGATGCAGATTTGATCTGATGCACTGTCCTGCAGGTGCTTGACCTGATTAATCAAAACAGGAACCATCTTGCTTCAGTGGTCTAAGGTTAGCATGCCGACCATTAGCACATTGTAGCTACCATGGTGTGCCCCTGAGAAAGAAACTTTACTTCGACTATCTTGTGACTCATTAACTTTATACTTGTGTTGCTGTGACACTAAACAATTTTTTTTTTACAAATTAACAAGATTGCAATGAATGAAGTACATTAAATGTTATTGACATGAAAAACTTACAAAATATGTATTGAAAAACATTCTGTGCTATTATTCCACAAGTCTGTTATTTGAGATCACGTCAATAATACTTACGAACAAGGTTGGCAGGTCTGCATACTTCTTGTACATAAATCATTCTTAAATAATATATCTAATGATGCTTGAATATAGGAAAATACCATTCCTGCAAGAAATATGGCAATAAAATCCTCAACGATATTGATTGATGGCAAATATCACATGGTTTCTTGCAAATTTCAAGAACTAAATTTAACCTCTTGCTAGCCACTTTCAAATTAAACCGAGCACAGGTACAGATTTTGCATTCAATGGGAATATTAAAAAAAATCCCATTAATATAAATCTTACAATTCAAAAATGCAAGTTAATGTCTGACAAATGCTCATTGTATTGATTCAAATTAATTATGCATTTCTTGTTTTTCAAAAAGTCACTAACAAAAACTACTATTAATAACAGAATTCTTAAAGATTTTTTTTCTACCTACATATAATTTTTCAATAAAACTCAAAACATGTCATTCAACAACTCATTATCAACAACTTAATCTGGCATTATTGTATATTATTACATGTATAAAAGATCATGAGATTCATCTAACAGAAAAAATATACAAGTAATCTCAGCTCCTTAAAACAATGTTTAAAAAAGAAAAGAAAAATGTGAATCGTGTATACATCTATATACATTACAATGTAGTAAACTCAAACATTTCTGAATTAAGGTCAATAACAAAACCATATATCTTGATGCATAGCACTTTATTGTTAGCGCAGAGAAAATCTATAATGTAACATTTCCTCTTTTCTCTGACTTTACAAAATTATAAATGCATATAAAATCGCATCAGGATTCCTCTGAAGTCTCTTTTGAAAAGATGTAATATTTAAACATTTTGTTAGTTTTAATACCCTTGATATGGACATCTGAATATTTGAAAAAGTTGGTGAATATGTAAAAAAAATTGTGACAAATTATATAAAACACTAAATTGATAAAAAGGTAGTATGTTGTCAATAAAGTACTTAATGATGATGCTATTCGAGCTTTTCCATCAATTCTTTTCTCCACACAAATTAGACAAGTATAACTTGTGACATATATTCCCACTTAAGGATGAAACAATGATGAAGAATACAATTTTTAAAATGAACATCTGCTACATGTTAAGTCTCTTCTGAGCAAATTAAGAAAGCTTTCCGAAAATTTAAATATTCTGGCTGTAAAGATTCACAGAACTGTTTTGTATATTAAAATCAGTATATATTATTTTATAAACAAGTCTAAGGACATAGTCTAATGGGCAGTTAGTACTGTAATGATGACACCTCTGTAAAGTCATCTTCATCTTCATCTGTCTCCTCATTTTCATAAGCCACAAGGTCCATAATTGTCTCCCCTTGTAAGCCTGGTATCAAGGCATTATGAAAGGTAAAATTTGAGAAATCAAAACTATCATTGGCTTTGGATTTATTTCCTTTCTTTTTTATAGCAGGACTGTTTTTACTTGATGCTGGACCATTCTGACAATCTGAATATATATGAGATCTATCTGACCTGCTGGTTAACAGTGGATTTGTATTTATGGTTATCCTTGGTTCATTTGGATAATGTGGTTGCATTTCATCCAATGCATCATCGCTTAATTCAATTCTTGGCTCACCAAACTGAGAGTCAGGTGTATTGGTATGCGCCCTTGGACTGGCTTGTCTATCAAACTCCTGATTATGTCGAGAATAACTAGTTTTTGAATCAATCCTATTTTCTGTTAATAACCGACTACTATTACTAGACCCAGACCCTATGCGACTGGAACTTGATCCTGTGTAAGTTCCTCTACTTGAATGACTAGAGGCGGAACCCACCTTTTGTTTGATGTCCGAATTTACAACTATTCCTTTTCTATCCCTTTTCTTTCCAGCTGAACCAAGTCGCTCAGTGTCCTGTGGGTGACGGACAAAACTGTTTTTTGAAGCTGCCCCAGTCTTGCATACTTCCTGGGTCTTGCTCCCATGACTTGATGCAGAACCTTGTCTTGTTTGTCGTAAGTCTTGTCTACTCCCTTTACTGGAAAATGATCCCCACTGACTCGTATCATGACTGTTTCTACCACCATTTCCACAGTGTGAAACACTACCCAACTGTGTGTTTGCCATCTTCTGATTATTCTTTGTCCCAGCAATATCAATTGATCCTTCCTCCTGGCATTCGGAATGAGAATTGATTGTTCTGCTTCCACCAATTTCAATCTGATCATCATCCTCATGATAAAAACTTGTCTCTGTCATTTCCAATTTGACTTCCCGGCGTCTACCTCTTCGTATACTTCCATGCTGTGATGAGTTATCTCCCATGGCTTGAAGAGTTGGTAAGAAGCTACTTGCAGTAAACAAACTATAATTGGGCATTACTGGCTCAGGAAATATTGACGAGTCCATGCTATCATCATGAGTTGTCACAGAATCTGACAGAATTTGTGAAGACAGCGAATTTCTTTCTATGGCAGGTTGTTCAATTGCAGCAACTGCACCATTTTGAATAGAAACATCACTTGTTCCAGATGTTGCACTTCCATGACGACGACGACGGTGTCTTACTCCATGCCGCTTCTTTTTTACATGATGTAAAGCCTGCATAGCACTTGAAATTGGCTGAAATACAGGTTGTATTGCATTTCTCCTCATCCTCCTTTTCTTTTTTCTCTTCCTTCTTTGTCTCCTCCTCAGCTCCATTTCAAGTAATTCCTTATCCAAATCATTCAGTTTGCGGCTCATTGCAGATTCTATGGATTCCCTGTGAGAACCTTTGGATAACTTTGACAGGTAGGATGCCAAAGACGCTATGTCTGAAATCAAAGAATTAAGAGTACTGATGGCTATAGGGTTTCAAGTGTACCAATTTATGTAAGAACTGATGGAAAAACAAACCTCCACTAATATCACTAATTAATGATCCTTTTAATTATTGAAACAATACTGTTCTAAATATTCTTTATATTTTTCAAACTAATCTTTACTTTATATATTCTTTACTCTATATAGCATAACACAATTTACATTAATATTTTAAACATTATTATTGGGCTTATTGTCGTGATTTTTTTTAAAAAGCATTTACTACTTTTGTTTCAAGCATTAACATGAGCGGAATAATATCCAGGGAAGATAACTATTACCAGCATTAACCCAATTGGACATCAATGAGCAAATTCTGTCAGATGGTGAAAAACTGGAATCTTTTGTTGGAATACACACCAACTTGATGTGAGTTGCCTTTAATGGAGTGTATTGTTTATGTTATGAAAGCAAAGGCTGATATCTTTCTGATTATGATTTTCTTTTCCTTCTGCTCTTCATAAAAGTAGTTCAGACTATAATTCTCAAATTACATCTGCAATTTTTTTTCTCAACTTGACAGCAAATGCAGATCATGTTCCAATCGAGAGCTCATCATTTACCAAAACTTGAGTTGCCTCCCTTGATTGTTAAAACTGACATGATAGGTCATTGATTGAAGTCAGTAAGATACCCAGTAAATTGTAGTCAGTAAGATACCCAGTAAAATGTAGTCAGTAAGATACCCAGTAAATTGAAGTCAGTAAGATCCCCAGTAAATTGTAGTCAGTAAGATCCCCAGTAAATTGTAGTCAGTAAGATACCCAGTAAATTGCAGTCAGTAAGATACCTTGTAAATTGTAGTCAGTAAGATACCCAGTAAATTGTAGTCAGTAAGATACCCAGTAAATTGTAGTCAATAAGATACCCAGTAAATTGTAGTCAGTAAGATACCCAGTAAATTGCAGTCAGTAAGATACCCAGTAAATTGTAGTCAGTAAGATACCCAGTAAATTGTAGTCAATAAGATACCCAGTACATTGCAGTCAGTAAGATACCCAGTAAATTGTAGTCAATAAGATACCCAGTAAATTGCAGTCAGTAAGATACCCAGTAAATTGAAGTCAGTAAGATACTTTGTAAATTGTAGTCAGTAAGATACCCAGTAAATTGTAGTCAATAAGATACCCAGTAAATTGTAGTCAGTAAGATACCCAGTAAATTGTAGTCAGTAAGATACCCAGTAAAATGTAACAGATACCCAGTAAATTGTAGTCAGTAAGATACCCAGTAAAATGTAACAGATACCTAGTAAATTGTAGTCAGTAAGATACCCAGTAAAATGTAACAGATACCCAGTAAATTGTAGTCAGTAGGATACCCAGTAAAATGTAGTCAGTAAGATACCCAGTAAAATGTAACAGATACCCAGTAAATTGTAGTCAGTAGGATACCCAGTAAATTGTAGTCAGTAAGATACCCAGTAAAATGTAACAGATACCCAGTAAATTGTAGTCAGTAGGATACCCAGTAAAATGTAGTCAGTAAGATACCCAGTAAAATGTAGTCAGCAAGATACCCAGTAAATTGTAGTCAGTAAGATACCCAGTAAATTGTAGTCAGTAAGATACCCAGTAAATTGTAGTCAGTAAGATACCCAGTAAATTGTAGTCAGTAAGATACCAAGTAAATTGTAGTCAGTAAGATACCCAGTAAAATGTAGTCAGTAAGATACCCAGTAAATTGTAGTCAGTAAGATACCCAGTAAATTGTAGTCAGTAAGATACCCAGTAAAATGTAGTCAGCAAGATACCCAGTAAATTGTAGTCAGTAAGATACCCAGTAAATTGTAGTCAGTAAGATACCCAGTAAATTGTAGTCAGTAAGATACCTTGTAAATTGTAGTCAGTAAGATACCCAGTAAATTGTAGTCTTTATGGGGGAGAGGGGTTTTAATTGTGCAATACTTACCCATAGATAGTGTTCACCTAACTTTTTCATGCCCCAAAAATGCACCATTCATTTGACGTGCATAATCCATGCTTAGACTATGGAATAGTCAGCATGACACAATTTCATGTACAACTCGCTTTGTCCTAGGTATGTTATATGCAAATGGAGCACAGATAGTTCATCATTCATCTTTTTCATCGATGACTATTACATTAGGATATCAGAGCAGGGTGGGTAAAGGGCATTTGACAATGTGTAAGTATTGCATACTTAAGTTAGTTTTACTGGTACCTAGATATAAAATGATTTTGATAGTAAGTGTACCCAACTCTTGAATTTACATGAAGTAACCCAGAAGAACCAAAACTGGTGGGAAAAGGTTACAACATTAGAATTTGGGGGAAAAAATAAATAGTGTTCATAGCTGTAAGCTGGAAAAATGTGCAGCGTGCTCTTATGCAGTAAGCTGGTAGATGGCTTAGCCACATTTTAAGTATCACAACTGGGCCCAAGATAATATGAATTTTTAAATAATTAATGTTACTTTTTAAATAATTAATGTTACTTTTCATAATTAATGTTACTTTTTAATAATTAATGTTACTTTTAAATATTAGTTAATAAATCAAATTCTACTGCAGAGAGATAATTAAAAAACATGTTAAAATCAGCGTGGAAAATTTAGAACCTGAGTCAGAGTAACGTCGTAGTGTTCCAGCTATTGGGTGCATCATCCCACCTCGACGCCGTACCAGCTTTGGCATGGCAGCATGAAATGTTGATGACACTGAGTGAGAGCTTGCACTGTTCATGTCAAACTTCATGCCTAAAATGTAAATAATCGGAAATTAATCATACAAAAATCACACAGGAGGAATAAAACGTGGCTTATAATTTAAACGATATCTTAACAAACAATATTGGGATCAAATAACTCACTGACCAACTGAATGGGGGACAGATTTAAGAATACACAAAACATGTCCAAATATGTAGTCAATCCTGGTCTGACAACCATTTGTATATTGTATATTTTGTGGGTATCAATTTGATACTGCTTGGTAAAAAAATTAGTTTTGAAGGAATTAAATAAATTTTGTTATATATTCTACCAATTTCATTGAGAAATCAGTTTATTTGGTCTTTAAATTTGTGGTAGGTGGAAACCATTAAAACTGGTACCCCATTAAGAAAATGAATTCAGAGTATGTGATGTTTTGTGATAGGATATAATACACTTTCTGGGTAAGAGCAGTTTTTATATCAACACAATATGACTCATGTTTATTTAACAGTAAGAACATGTACTCCATAAATGGTTTTGTAACCCCTTGAGTTAATTATAAGTGGACTGTATGCAGCTTTATCTACTATGGGCAGTGAGAACATTTATTCCACACCTGATCTTGCCAACCACATGAGTTACTTACTGTGTTTCCCTTTACCTTCAGTTGTGTTACAGAAACCCCCAAATTTGTAATGTCTCTCCTCTCCGTCTTTTGATAAAAAATGTTTGTTTTCTACAGCTGTTTTTTTTATTATTGCGATTTTCATACCATATTCCTTGCCATTTTTAACACAGATTTTCATACCATATTCCATGCCAATTTAATAGATTTTTATATCATATTTACTGCCAATTTAATAGAGATTTTCATAGCATATTATTTACTAATTGAATAGAAAATTTCATTCCATATTCCTGGCAATTTAATAGAGATTTTCATAGCATATTATTTACAAATTGAATAGAAAATTTCATACCATATTCCATGGCAATTTAATAGAGATTTTCATAGCATATTATTTACTAATTGAATAGAAAATTTCATACCATATTCCATGGCAATTTAATAGAGATTTTCATAGCATATTATTTACTAATTGAATAGAAATTTTCATACCATATTCCATGGCAATTTAATAGAGATTTTCATAGCATATTATTTACTAATTGAATAGAAATTTTCATACCATATTCCATGGCAATTTAATAGAGATTTTCATAGCATATTATTTACCAACTGAATAGAAATTTTCATAGCATATTCCATAGCAATGTAATAGTAATTTTCATAGCATATTCCACGGCAATTTAATAGAAATTTTCATAGCATATTCCATAGCAATTTAATAGAAATTTTCATAGCATATTCTAAAGCAATTTAATAGAAATTTTCAGAGCATATTCCATAGCAATTTAATAGAAATTTTCATAGCATATTCCATGGCAATTTAATAGAAATTTTCATAGCATATTCCATAGCAATTTAATAGAAATTTTCATACCATATTCCATGGCAATTTAATAGAGATTTTCATAGCATTTTATTTACTAAGTGAATAGAAATTTTCATACCATATTCCATGGCAATTTTATAGAGATTTTCATAGCATTTTATTTACTAATTGAATAGAAATTTTCATAGTATATTCCATGCCAATTTTAACACAGATTTTCATACCATATTCCATGCCAATTTAACCCAGATTTTCATACCATATTCCATGCCAATTTTAACACAGATTTTCATACCATATTCCATGCCAATTTAATACAGATTTTCATAGCATATTATTTACTAATTGAATAGAAATTTTCATACCATATTCCATGGCAATTTAATAGAGATTTTCATAGCATATTATTTACCAACTGAATAGAAATTTTCATAGCATATTCCATAGCAATTTAATAGAAATTTTCATAGCATATTCCACGGCAATTTAATAGAAATTTTCATAGCATATTCCATAGCAATTTAATAGAGATTTTTATACCATTTACCATACCAATTAATGTCAATTTTCATACCAAATTCCATACCAATTATGTCAATTTTCATACCAAATTCCATACCAATTAATGTCAATTTTCATACCAAATTCCATACCAATTAATGTCAATTTTCATACCAAATTCCATACCAATTATGTCAATTTTCATACCAAATTCCATACCAATTAATGTCAATTTTCAGATCACATTCCATACCAATTAATGTCAATTTTCATATCACATTCCATACCAATGTAATGGAGGAGCACAAGTTCAAACAAGAGATATAGGCCATATTTCATCTCTTGCTGTATCTCATGGTACAATGTGATTATACATGGTAATTATTTAGATTTCAAATTGTTGGATTGGCTTTGAAATGTCTCAAGACCCATCACGAGTCCCTGATGGAATCTTTGCACGCATCACCAATCTATGATTTGCTGAGAAATTTAGGAATTGCCAAAACTTTTGGTAACCACCCCCCTCCTGACATCCTGGAGCATCTTTGTTAACAGAAATACTGGATCCACTACTTTGATGAAATAATCAGACCTACTTTTTCCCATGGTGTGTAGTATCCTTCTAAATCATAAATCAATACTGGATCTTCTTCCTCCACCATTAATACTGGCTGCATGTATAGCTCATCTTGTACCGAAAAATGGCGTTAAACCCTACTACTATAACAACAATACTGGATCAACTACTTTGATGAAATGACCTACTTTTTCCCATGGGGTGTAGTAAATCAAAACACCAATCACTGTTGCATGACTTTGGATACAACAGTATCCGAGATATCGCTGATGCCTACTGTTACGGCTATTGGATTTAAATTATTTATTTTTTTAATTGTTAAATCCAAATTTGTTATTTAGGGTTTAATATTCATTAATTGAGAGATTTTTCTGGTAAATTCAGGCTGACTTAGACTCAAACTGTAAACAAGTTTTGACCTTGACTTGTTGATCTAATTCCTGACCTTGCTTTGGACATTGTCAACAAGCTTCTAAAACTATTGGTTAATTTCAAGGACAACGTTTTATTTTTAGTAATTAGTGGCTGATTTTTCTTCTGGTTCATTCTTTTAGTACGTGACTTGGTGAAGGTAGCTTCTTTCTATGACCTTCCAGAATCACATGATTCCTTTTTGTTTACGAGGGAATTACATATATTTAGCTGTGTTTTGGAAGCTAACAGTAGTAGAATTTTGGGCTTTAAAATGAACAGTTGTGTATTCATGTTTGAGTTATAATTTTTATTATTTTATTCTGGACATTGTGTCAATTTATTGAAGAAAGAAGAAATATCTGGAAAAGGACATGTGTTTATGATTTTCATTTGGATGATAAAACAATAACTGCATCACGTGACATTGTCAGCCATTTTGGATTACATCGTCAAGATTCGAACCTGGAACTATTAGAACATTTATTTATCAGGACTCTTACAATTCCATTAGTGGATTATTATTGTGAATTCAATATTGGATTAATGTTGGATTTGATTCTCTAAAACTGTAAGTTTATTTATTTTATGAAAATAATTGTACTTAATAAATTCATTGTTCAAGTTATACAAGCTTGTTAGTTTTCACTCTTTCTGTGTTGCTGCTTATTCGAGCCTAAGCACGTAACATAGGAATTGGGGGCTCGTCCGGGATTGAGATTTGAGATAAATTTGAATTTAAATTTGAATTTCCCCTAGTTTTTGAAAATTCCATTAGTGGATTATTATTGTGAATTCTATATTGGATTAATGTTGGATTTGATTCTCTAAAACCGTAAGTTTATTTATTTTATGAAAATAATTGTACTTAATAAATTCATTGTTCAATTTATACAAGCTTGTTAGTTTTCACTCTTTCTGTGTTGCTGCTTATTCGAGCCTAAGCACGTAACACTACAACTATAATGATGACAACCAAGATAAGAAAAAAATCAGGTCACTGCTGTATTTTGAAAGATTTTCTTCACTAAATATTATGATAAAAATAATAAATACATACCCAGAGGGTCATCATGGGTGCTTCCAAAGCTGATTGAAAGGCGTCCATTGTTCATCTCCTGTCGTCTTTCAAAAGCTTTTGCAATCAGTTTATGTTTCTTTATCTTTACAGGTTTGCTAGATGGTATTCTAAAGACTCTGAAATTATGTAAATATTGTATGATGGCAAAATCTCAAGCCCATTATGAGTCTGTTGTAAAATGTATAAAATGTATCTTCAAAGAATCAGAAGTCCAGTAATGCTTACTATGTGTGTGTGTGTGTGTGTGTGTGTGTGTGTGTATATAATTTAGACTTTTAACATAACTTTAACAATTTTTCAGTCATATTGCTACAATGTCTGCAGTGAGGAAAATAGTGATGTCTAATGCCGGGGCATCATGCCACAAACATGTAACATCATGTCACACCCAGTCACATTATTCTGTCACTAGGCCGACTGGTCCTAACACTAACCTCTTAATGCTGAGCGTCAAGCAAGTCAGCTTAAGTAACATTTTTTTTAAGTCTTTGGTATGACTTAGCCAGGGATCGAACCTGCAGCCTTCTGCATCTGAGTCTGTTAATGCTCACTAGAAATCAGTTCTAAATTATCAATTGTATATGATCACAGAATTAAAAGTTCATTAATGTTCGCAATGAGTACTGTAGTATCATTTATTTTCGTTGGGCTCAATTTTCGTGGTTTTGTAAAAAAAAGGCATTTTCGTGAGGACGTAAATTCGTGGTTTTGCCTGTCAAATTTTGCATATTATAAGGTAGTTAATTTCATGGTTTAACGAGGTCGTCGGTTCGATCCCCGGCCGAGTCATACCAAAGACTTACAAAAATGGTACTAACAGCTGCCTCGCTTGACGCTCAGCATAAAGAGGTTAGTGTTAGGACTGGTCGGCCTGGTGTCAGGATAATGTGACTGGGTGAGACATCATGCTACATGTCTGCGGCATGATGTCTCAGTGCTAGACATCACTATAAACTACCTCACTGCAGACATCGTAGCGATATAACTGAAAAATTGTTAAAGCTACGTTAAAAATCCTAATCAATCAATTCATGGTTTAACCTCTACAAGTACCCCAAATAAAGAATACAAAAGAATAAAACGATGCCGACGCAAACGGCGGTCACATTAATGTTTAAAACAATACTACCACCTGTATGAGTACATATCTAAGACCCGGCAAGTTCAATACTTACAACGTGTTTTTGACCAAGTGATTAACATCTGTCAAAGCAGACTCAGCCAACAACACTAAAACAATACTTCCACCTATGTGAGCACATATCAAACACCCGTCAGGATTAATCAGTTTCGCCATGTTTTCGTTTGAGTGTTCAAGATCAAAGGAAGCCGACGCCGCCAACAAAACCAGACCAATCATTTATTAAAGTACATTTGAATGATCTCTTACTTAAACCACTGTCCATAAAGTTGCAATATCAGTACTTTATGACTATCATGGCGTTAACACAGTGGCTTAAGAGTGGTCAAATTCAACTTAGATCACCCTCGGTTCCTGGACTTCCTAACCCATCAGAAGCTGAGAACCCGGCGCAGGCTCTCGCTTATCAGGCAGCTAATGACGCAGTAGAACCACTGCTTCAGTCTGTGTCCCGGAAAAGAAAGCGAGGAGAGTATAACTGTTATAGCGAGGAATTACGGGCAAAGATAGCCAGATATTCCATCGATAATGGTGTTGCCAAGGGTCGGGAATTGGGGGGGGGGGGATCATCAACCTATGTGGCTCATTTTTCGTTGGGGATTTAAATTCGTGGTTTGTGGCAACCACGAAAACCACGAAAATTGATCCCCCACGAATATTGATGATACTACAGTATGTTGTAAATTTTATAACATATACACACTGTATAAAACATAAATTCTGGGGGCTTTGTTGCCAATATTTCAAATATTTAGATGAATGGTGTGTTGAGATCTTGAATGAAAATTGTGCAGAAACCATTATTTTCTTATTGACATGCCACGGCCTCTTCATCTTTTCACCTCTGAATTGTTTCTTTATTAGCCCAAGTGAAATTTATCAAGAAAGTTTGGTAAAGCATCAAAACCGTGATTCTACAAAATCCAATTTTCTTTTAGCCACAGTAAATATTAGATTGGATGTTTCAACCCCAAAATTAACAGGAAACTTCTTATCTCAACTGCAACTTTGGTTAAACTATGTGTTACAGAATCAAAAGTAATGTGCAAAAATTATTTTCTTTTTTAAGTCAGTGACCATGACCTTTTCCCTTAAAATCAATAGGTTTACACAATCATAATGTATACCTCATCCACATCATTGGTCAGGCAGAGATTGTGCCAAGATTCTATCTACTAAAAGGGCAAGCTTCCCCATGTCACAAAAAAATGGGGTAAATAGAAAAAAGGGGCAGGAGGAAGAAAAAGCCCTAATTAAATATTTACTTAACACTTCAATAGCCACCTCTCCTCATCCTACACTCTGTTCGAGTTCTATTGAAATCAAACTCTTTGCATGATGTCAACTCTATAAGCACTGAACTGATGATTGGGTCTGAGGCTAATCTGTGCCTTATTTGTGCATAAATATTGTTATGTTCTGAGATCACCCTTTCAAAGTCTGCTTTCTGAAGGGGCATATATATATATATATATATATATATACCAGCTAGCTTAGCCAGCAAGAAAGAAATGGGCAACTGTTCTTTATGGTTGTTTTTATACAATTTCTAAGGTATTGTCTTTTGGATACTTTAGTCTCCAAAAAAACGTTTTTTATTAACATAAAGCTCTGCCAAAGTTTTACTTTTGTAAGCTCATGCTTTGTTGACCATTATGCAGATTTCCTATCTATTCCATAATGCTAATTAGAGTTTTAAATCCAGATTTGCTATCTATTCCATAATGCTAATTAGTTTTAAATCCAGATTTGCTATCTATTCCATAATGCTATTAGAGTTTTAAATCCATAAATGCCATAGTGAACTTTTTAAAGAGATATTTTGACCAAATAAATATTTTATTCTTTAATTTCAGTTTAGACACTGATCAATTTAATTTTGGACTATGAAGTTTCATAGAACAAGATCCCATACAGCTATATTATTTGAGAAATGAAAATTGCACACTACTTTTAAATTGTCTATATTTTATTTAATTAGGCTTGGTAATCTACTTATTCTTCATTTAATTTTGAATTCATTAACACTTTCCCAGTTCCAATAATTTGATATAGTACACAAGCTTAAAAATGAATGTGATCATCATTATCATCAACCAAATGTAATCATCATCTGATGATGAAATACACTGGGAATCAACCATTTTGGTCTTCTAAGTGGCAATGATTTGAAGCACACATGTATAAAACAGAATGCTTGTTCCAGAGCCAATCAAATTTAGTTTAACAACTATTCATATGCCAATCAAATTTAGTTTAACAACTATTCATATGCCAATCAAATTTAGTTTAACAACTATTCATATCAAGCTAAAGATTCCAGATGTGTAAACAGTTGCCTGCCTGAAAAGAAACATGTATTTTAAGGATTTACAATTAAATAAAAAACACATTTTTTATGAGTGACTTTAATTTTCTGGAGATTTTGCAAATCATAGCTTTCCAAATTCATAATTTCTTTTAGCTACTCCCTCATTCAAGTGTCCAGGTGGCATCCCTGGTAATGGTACATGGCTGAGAAATACACTTTTTGTGAAGAAACCATTTTTTCTCAGTCACAACAGCTTTGACCTTTGACTTCTTACCCTAAGTATAAACAAATCAACAAACATGTAGAATGTTTTTTATTGTTTAGAACCCATTTTCTTCTTTCAGGATATATGACCTTGACCTTTTACCTTTCGTTCCCCAGATCAATAAGCTTTTAGTTGACACTTCAAAAAAGCACTAAAAGTAAGATGGGGATTGAAAAAGGGGTAGGAGGTTTGGGGCTGAAATTTGAACTTTTTCAGCTAAATAAAATGTATTTTTTCTGTTTTCAACACAATTGTTTGCCCACAAGAAATAGAAAAAAGATAAAACATCTACAGACATTAATGAACAATGAATATGTCATGTTCAATTTGGTTAGAAGTAAGCTCATACAAGAAAAAGGTGATCAGAAACATTCTTGGATGATGCTTTTATAGTAAGCATTTGGTCATGAACTCATGAAAGGTTTGGGAACATATTTGGACTTTAGAATCAGTAATCTCTGCCATTTAGTACTACTCTCTTTCTGGTTATGATACAAGACAGGTCATTTGTAGATCTTAATCAAGTGTATTAGTCCCAAATTCTTGTAAGGATAGTTGTCCTTCCATATTCTTCTTGTAATACAAGATCAAGGTCAGTTGAAGATCTTGTTTAAGTTCATAATTAAAGTTTATTTGTATGGCCACTGGATTACTCTCATAACTGGATTGTACAATCAGTAAGCCCTACCCAGTCTTGTGCAATCCCCCATCAAACCCTCATGCAAAGTGAAAGTGATCTGAAAATCTTGGTTTTGTCTGCATGGTTATTAGTCCCAAACTCTGGGAGAAATGGAGCAGTAATGGAATATATTAAATGCCATTTGCACCGATACTAATTGCAAAGGGGAATAACTCTGTAATACATACTTCCGAAAGAATCTCTCCCAAGCATCTAATGAGGACCAGGTCCATGCCCATGAGCTCATTGAGATTCCAGATCCAAAGTAAACAAAGATGTGGAACAAAACTGCAACCACACTGGGTCGATCTTCTATCTGACAGTGTCCAGTCGGTATTGTGTAATTTGAGTTGATATAATTCACTGCCTCTCTTGCTTGACAACTGCAAATAAATATTTTTATTATGTACTCATAATAACATTTAATGCAAGTTTAAATAAATTTAGTACTTATTACAATGTCATAGGGCAAGTTTAAATTTAGAATTTATAACAATGTCATTGGGCAAGTTTAAATTTAGAATTTATAACAATGTCATTGGGCAAGATTAAATTTAGAACTAATAACAATGTCATAGAGCAAGTTTAAATAAATTTAGTATTTATTACAATGTTATAGGGCAAGGTTAAATAAATTTAGTACTTATAACAATGTCATAGGGTAAGTTTAAATAAATTTAGTACTGATAACAATGTCATAGGGCAAGTTTAAATAAATTTAGTACTTATAACAATGTCATAGGGCAAGTTTAAATAAACTGAGTACTTATAACAATGATATAGGGCAAGTTTAAATAAATTTAGTACTTTTATACAAGCAAACTTGTAATTGCAATTAGCGATTCTTAAATAAGCTTTGTCATTTTGGAATATTGAGTATAATTAAAAAGTTTCTTCACATACTTTTTAGTGCATTTATTAATGGTAATTAATAAAAAAAAAAGTAAATTAATGGTTCATAAATAATGATAAATATAATCAAAAGCAAGGTTATTGTAAAAAGAAATGTAAATAATTTTTCTCTTCATTTATTTATGTTTGTATACATTACTGTGATTTGTAATAAATTGCATTTTCTGTTGTCCTTCATTCATGAAACAAGGTTTGAGTCTAATGGTCTTAAATTCATGGCATTTGGATTGATTCTAATGGTCCTAAAATTCATGGCATTTGGATTGATTCTAATGGTCTTTAAATTCATGACATTTGGATGGATGCTAATGGTCCTAAAATTCATGAAATGAGGATTGATTGGTCCTAAAATCATGGCATTTGGATTGAGTCTAATAGTCCTAAAATTCATGGCATTTGGATTGACTCTAATGGTCTTTAAATTCATCAAAATGAGGATTGAGGTAGCCACCACAGGGAACAGGATGACTTTTCTGTCTAGAGTCATATGTTTGTAAACACAAACTTTTCAAACAAAGAGCATGGATTATTAAGCACTGGACATGTATTTTATTTTAAGGTAGTGACCAAATTCCTTTCAATATGATTGGGTGTTTTTGTAAATGTGTACAAGTTTTATCTTCTAATCGATCCTCTTGTGATGGAATTGTAGTTGTAGGGTTTAACACCATTTCTCAGCACAAGATATGCTATATATGGCGGCCAGTATTAATGGTAGAGGACAAACCTAAGAAAACCCCCGGAAAGAACCGCTGACCCACGAGAAGCTACTGGCAAGCTTTCTCACATACCTACATTGGATGAATCTGAGACTCGAACCCAAGCAGACAGAAGTGAGATGGCAGTGATCCATAATGGAGAGCGCTTTAGACCACTCAGGGACCCTTGGGTGGAATTGAAGAAGTTGCTTTTGGTTGGGAGATTAGAAAAAGGTGAAGATCAATGTATTTGGACATGTACCTATGGTATATTTAAAAATTCCTCTTAATCATTTCCTGATTCTGTCAAACACATACCTCTTTCAACAGACAAATGCACATACACACAAATCAAATGGAAAAGTAATGATGGCTCTGATATCTGAAATACTACATTAAGAAATTGCAAAACAACCAAAGCAAAGCTTCATACTTACTAGAGATAGTTCCTGAAATTGACCTCCCAGGAACTCTCACGAAGAAATGTATACAGGTGTACAATGAATGTGATTCCCACAAAGACTATACCAAGGATGATGAAGATGACTATTTAGAAGAAAAATATAAAATAAATACTCAGTAAAGTACATGTATCTACATATAAAACAACAATCAATACTATGTAAGAAATAGGAATACTGATTAAATATAATCAAAATCGTAAAAATTCAGTCAATGTCTCTGTGTAAGAATCGACTGCCTACTAAGTATAGTTCCTGAACATTTCTTACATTTTTACAAGGTGGTAATGCATTTCATTTTTGAAGCTATCATTCATGAAAAAACAACTGGACTATGTACTTATCTCACTAAATATTAACAAGAGAAGTCTTCCATAAAATATAAATAGCTTTGTTACCCAGATGATTCATGGACTAGTGTGGATCCTGTCTAGCTATGCTATTCAGATATCACTGATGTTTGAGAGTCACAGTGGTTTGAATTCCCATGTAGCTATACTATTCAGCTATAACTGATGTTTGAGAATCACAATGGTTTGGATTCCCGTGTAGCTGTACTATTTAGATATCACTGATGTTTGAGAAGTTACAATGGTTTGGATTCCCGTGTAGCTGTACTATTTTGATATCACTGATGTTTGAGAAGTTACAATGGTTTGGATTCCCGTGTAGCTGTACTATTTAGATATCACTGATGTTTGAGAAGTTACAATGGTTTGGATTCCCGTGTAGCTATGTTTTTCAGCTATCACTGATGTTTGAGAAGTTAAAGTGGTTTTGGATTTCCATGTAGCTATGCTACTTAGATATCACTGATGTTTGAGAAGTCACAATGGTTTGGATTCCCATTTAGCTTTTGCTATTCCAAGATTACAGATGTTTGAGAGTCAGAATGACAGTAATGAAAAAAGCAACTGACTGAAATTGCAACAATAATTAAAAAGACAACCGACTTAAATTATATCAATATTAAAAAAGGTAACTGAATTAAAACAAAAATTAAAAAAGGCAACTGAATCAAAATACAACACTAACAAAAGTAGCAATTGACTGAAATTACAATAACAATAATAAAAATGGCAATTAATTGAAATTACAACAATGATAAAATGGCAATTGACTGAAATTACAAGAAAAATAATTAAAAAATACAATTGACTGAATATACAAAAACAATAATAAAAAAGTCATTTACTAAAATTACAATGCTAATAAAAAGGCAATTAACTGAAAATACAACAGCAATACAAAAGGCAATTGACTCAAATTAAAACAGTACTACAGAAGGCAACTGACCGAAATTACAACAATAATAATAAAAAAGGCAATTCACTGAAATTACATCAATAATAATAGAAAAAGCAATTCACCGAAAATACAGCAATAATAATAAAAAATTCAAGTGGCTGAAATTACAAAATATAGAAAAAAAGTCCCTCAATACTCTAAGAATGCACAGACTATATCTTATGTGACAGAAAAGTTTTGGGGTTGGTATAAAATTTCAGAATTGTGTGCACTTATTTATGTGAAACATCATATTTAATACATGTACCTACATATTTATTCCTACATTGTAATACAAAATCTTGTATAACACATACACTTACAGATTTATTCCTACATTTTAATGTAAAATGCTTAACTGCTCATGGATGAAACCATTTTTATCATGTCATGTGTTAAAGGGAGGCAAAAAGCTCATCAGAGCTTATGCTGCCATGGCTTGAAGTAAGGTAAAGCAATCATTACACTGAACTGTTGTTTTAAATCTTGCTGACAATAAATACATTTATCTTATGTAATTTAATTTTATCTTAACCCTTTCAACCCTAATCTCCCCCATATTTCGGCACAATAACCCTAGCCTCCCCGGCAATTTTTGACAATTTTATAAAAAGTAAAATTTTGCAAAATAAAAGTAATATTATGCCTTAGAATGATAATCCATTATGATATAACAGCAAATATCAAATTGTCTCTTTTCAAACATGCTTATAAAATGCTTTTTATTACCATGACTATGTAACAAACTGTCTCGAAATTTTGTTCATGTTGTACCATTCATGCAAGATCTATATTTCACTGACCATCTAGCGAATAACATAACACAGGCTGGGATACCGGCCTGTAGGGTTATGACGGTAGATAGCTAGGCCGGTATACCGGCCTTTCGGGTATATACACCGTTACAACCGTCCGGCAAACCGTCCGGTCGGGTTCAAAGGGTTAAAAATCTATATATGCTTATCAATACCTGTGGTCAAGAAGTCTGCTCTCTCAAACAAGCATCCGTAAACATTACAAGCACCTAAAGTTTTGTCTAAATTTCATTCTAGTAAACGAAGTAATGTTGTTGTTGTTATAGAGTTTAACGCCATTTTTCAGCACACGATAGGCTATACATGGCGGCCAGTATTATTGGTGGAGGAAGAACCCGGGAAAAACCCCAGAAAGAACCACGACCCACGAGAAACTACTGGCAAGCTTTCTCACATAACTACATTAACCAAATCTTAGACTTGAACCCACACAAACAGAGGTGAGATGGCAGTGATCTGTAACAGAAAGTGCTTTAGACCACTCGGTCACCCCCAAAGGAAGTAATATAAGAAATATCTAAACTTGTAAATCTGGAGATAAATGCTGATTTTTAAATGACTCATGCTAATGACATACAGAGTCGGATTATAGTCCCTTTAATCTTGGATACAGCTTTCTCACTGAGAAACACAGGTGTGTCCTTCTGTACTGCAAGCATGGTTCTCAAACCTGTAAAAAGGAAGAATTAGTCAATTTTCAGGTAATACTGCATCATATGGGAAATATTTTCTGGCATGGAGTTAAGTCATTAATAGGTTTACTGATACTGAGATTAAATCTTAGTTCCTAAATACACAGCAGAATTATTACTTACATCACAAAGTATAGCGAGGATACTTGCTTGAAACAAGTGAATAATTCATCGAGTGGGTAAAAACAGTATTTGCAAGAGTGCCGAGTGAAAATGCTTTCACACGAGATGACATATAAGTTATTCACTCATTTCAAGCAAATTTTTTCTTTTTATTTTATGCTCAAACATACTGGCAGGCGAGATATAACACACTGAAGTAGCAGATTTCTTACTGGATTGGCAGTAATAAGTTTATGTACTGTGTTTTGCAATTATTCACACAGAAACTATAAGCAGTAACATAATTCTTCTTCCCAATTCAAAGTAAATTAGAACATTATCAAAAAGTGTTTTGCTTTTTTGCACCATGCTGGATTTGAACAAGCCCTATTACAGCTTGACTATAAAAGTGTCAAAGAGTAACTTCAAATTTCATGGTTATGTTTAATCCATGTCTATTGATGGCCAGTGGAAATAGTTTAATATTTTTTATTTCAGGGAAATATGAAGATCGTTCGTCTAAGAATGTAATTCATGGCTTAGCATAAATAAAAAGGAACAATATCCCATAACGCCAAGTAATCAATACCATATGTAAATCCCTCAATAAGCATTACTGCATTAATTTGTTCATTTTACACTGTACTAGTGACAATTACCAACAATGTTGGCACATGTCAACACCTCAACAGAGTATTGTTTTTTCTCACTCCTCCAGTACTTTATGGTTATGGAGCATATAGTTATGCCCCTTTAGAAATGTAATTTGAAAGATTGAAAGAAACCAGTACTTGATGGTTATGGAGTATATAGTTATGTCCCTTTAGAAATGTAATTTGAAAGATTGAAAGAAACCAGTACTTGATGGTTATGGAGCATATAGTTATGTCCCTTTAGAAATGTAATTTGAAAGATTGAAAGAAACCAGGTGGAAGAGGTTATGATAATGATTAATGAAAAAAAGTTAAAATTGTCTGCTAAAAAATACCATTTTTTCTAAGCATTCTTACCCATTTTATTAATGACATTGTAATTTTTCCATCTGAGATTAATACATACCTTTAATCAGCAAGACAGTGCCAATGAGAAAACTGAGACCAACTGGAGCCAGGACAAACCCCCCACGAGCTGCTTTATTATAGTATCCAATAAAACAGATCCCACTCACTGAGTCTGCATCCA
The DNA here is from genome assembly GCA_029339505.1 of Unio delphinus. NCBI lineage: Eukaryota > Metazoa > Mollusca > Bivalvia > Unionida > Unionidae > Unio > Unio delphinus. The sequence continues at coordinate 3,109,830 of JAQISU010000028.1, read as the reverse complement.
CCTGACAACAAACAAGAAAACTCTGATGATGTGTGTATATATATATGTGTGTGTGTGTGTGTTTATTGCAGTTGTTTTTAAATTCTTTCAGGTGAAAAACAAGTAAAATGCAATCAAAATGAATGGAATGCAAATGAAATGAATTTCCGAACAGATTTAAATTAATTTTTGAATCACTCTTACCTGTGATATTGTTAGACAGATTATGGACAGAACAAGAGGCAGACACCAGCTGATGATGTGGAAGTATGATGTCTTGCTGGTCAGGTTGTCCCGCATTGTACCAATGGCACTGAAAGTTAGATCCCATGCATAAGCAAGAACCGCAAACCACACAAGCCCCGCTATCGTAAAGTAGTACACCAGTATGAAAATAATTGTACAGGAGGCACTCTCTCCAGCTCTGGAATAAATCAATACAAAAACTAAGTTCAACTGGTGTGATTTTGCTTCTGAGAATAATGAAAAGAACACAAGCTTTTGGTGGAGAATACAAGGGTCTTTGTGCTTTTCTCAGTATCTATCTATCTAAATTCCCACTCACAAGCAACGTTCCCACTAAGCTGTTTGATGTCTTCGTGCAGCTAAAAGTATTCTGCGTGAAGAGATAATTCTTTTGATTAATCGTGAACACGATTTCTTCTAACTGATTATAGTTGTTCAATGTTCAAAATATTTTAAGTCTTGACATGGTTGAGTTTAAACTTCCAGATATTTGATTTAATGGCATTACATCTATAATGATACTCTGGCCCCTCAACAGGAAGATTTTTGATCTTGATAATAAATGTTTAGGAGAACACAAACAAAATGTCAGCCTGTGAGGCTGTGTCTCTAAATCTACAGTATTTTGGTCTGTTTCAAATCTTCATGGTAATGAATCTACTACTACAACTAGTACTATTCCCCCATCTACTTCTACTACTAATACTTCTACCCGTTTAAAGTCTATCTGTAGGAATGTTAAGGTGATCTTGGTTAGACCCTCCCTTTTTTATGGGGGGGGGGGGTCGTGACTAATGACCCCCCCCCCACTTTGACACACCCTGCCTGAGGATACAATTTCCATAAAAACTTTGCTCAGTGGCCTTTGCTTGGAGCTCACTAGTGTACGCCTTAGAGGTCTCCAGATTTGATAGCCCATTATTGGATTACAACTGTGTACGCCTTAGAGGGAACATTGCTCACAAGGTCTCCAGATTTGATAGCCCATTATTGGATTACAACTGTACGCATACACTGGAATTGTACATGTCAATAAAATATATTTTTATATTTTTCAAAAAGAAACAAAACTTTCTGTTGATAATTTTTGTTTTAAGATTTATTTACATTTGTCATGTTTTATCCATTATTATGTATGTATTCATGTTACATAATTTAAACATCTTTATAATTTCTATTTTATCTTGTGCTTTATGTTTACATTTACTTGGAAGGCATGTCTCTCTAAATTTCTGTGCAATCAATGTTTAAATTCAGCTAATTTTACCGTTAGATGACACCATGTAGCCACTAGTGTGCCGCGGTGCCACAAAATGCGAAAATGCTACTACATACATGCATAAGTATATTGACTAATACTGGATGAATGAGGATAATATATATTTTCCTATGTTCAAATATATGTGTTCAGGAAAGATATGTAATCATTGGGCTCAAACTCTGTAGCAAATGTTGACAACCAATCAAACTCTGTTTAATCCATTACCTGATCTGTGGTTCTTCTTTCCTGATGGTGCCATCTGACCGGCACACAACATCCTTCCTGACATTGCTGGAAAACTGTACCATCCAACCAATACTACTCAGAAAGTAGCAGGCGTTGATGAAGAACAAGATAAGGGCAGGGTACTTGTGTGCATTCTTCCAGTCAATGATAAATGTCAGCTGAAAATTAAAATAATGAAATCAGTTTTTTCTATACAGTGAAGCTTAGAAAACTCAAAGTGCTTAAAGAAAATAATTTGCTTGATTTTCTGATGGTTGCCAAAAAAAAACAAAGGTTTTATGATCAGACCAAGCATGTCAGTCTAATGATACCAAGTGTTTCAATGATGTTTTAGTTATTTGCATTTTAAAGGTGAGGCAAAACTAGAACTTGGGTGGCATCGAGACAACAAGAAGGCCACGGAATGCATACCCACGATCAAAACATTGTTGTAAGATATATGAAAGGTTGAGTAAGCATGGCCTAGTTTCATAATGATTCATTCTCAGTTGAAAGAATCAAGAGGTTTAGGAATTATAAAAATTAAAATAACTAGAACCAAACCCTTACAAATTTTACATCAGTATAGCCCAAGGTTAAAACGGAAAGCAAGAAAGTGACAGAAACATTTGTTATCACAATGATTCATCTCAAACATGAACAAATGTCATGAAGGTTTTAAAAAATTGGGAAATAAAAAATGTGTGACTAAAACCTTAATAAACTGTTGCAGATGATGATGATGGTAATGCTAGTGCCCAAAAAAACAAACAACAATTACATCTCACTTCCAACTATTGTGGCTGGAAATACAAATCAACTAGTCAAGTGGGCAGTTTATTCTTGTTTTTATTTCCACTAATTAGGGTCTATCTGGATGCTAGTTGGGGATCATTCATTGATTTCTCTAAATATATTATAAAGTAAAAAATGGCCTCTAGAATGAGGTGAAAAAAGTAAAGCTGATCAACTTTATACCAAGCCATGCAACTGGATTGGTCAGCAGGCCATAACAATTTCTGTAACTGAAACCTGATTGTATGCCACCAAACTAAGCCATGATGACCACTGATTCAGTAGGAATATAACATTAGTGAAGAATAAATGCTGAATGCATAATTTCAAATGTAATCATTTTGCAACCAAAACATTATATAAGGTAATCTATTTTTTTTCCTTCAAAACAGATGGATGCAGACCTGATTCACTATCTTAAAGGAAAAATCTCTTGTACATTTTGGTTACATAGAACTTGATGTAAACATACATGTATACTATGTGGAAACTGGTCAAATTTAGTCCTTCAACATTTTTTTGAATTTTTGAACCACAATTTTGTTTTGAAACTGTGACAATGTAGACAGGATCCAAGTTTGATAGGTCAATATCACTGAGCATTAGAGTTTTTATCAAGAGGTTTAAGAAATACAACCAAACAAACGATGACGGTGCCACCGCTGGATAGATGGCTGCAATGTTATGTTTCCTATTAATGAGGCTCCAAAACAGTAGTCAATAATCTTTTAATATATATATATATATATATATATATATATATATATATATATATATATATATATTTTTTAAAATATATTTTAAAAAATTTAATTGTTTATTATGGATTGTCCTGCAAAGCATGCAAGATGCCATAAGGTGGTGTTAAACAGCCATCTTTCTTACTCGTACTGTGCAAAACATTTTTAGTTGTCAGTGAAAGAACAAAAGTATGCTGGACATGTGGACAAATATGCAATCTACATCCCCTGTTTATGTAAAAGGCAATGGACAATTCAAAACAATGATCATCATTCCAAACTTGATATTCCCTGCTTATGTAAAAGGCAGGGGGGGGGGCGATACAAAGCAAAGGTCATCATCCAAACTCATGTCCCCTGTTCATGTAAACGTCAGAGGGCAATACAAAGCAATGACCATCATCCAAACTCATGTCCCCTGTTTATGCAAACGTCAGAGGGCAATACAAAGCAATGACCATCATCCAAATTCATGTCCCCTGTTTATGTAAACGTCAGAGGACAATACAAAGCAATGACCATCATCCAAACTTATGTCCCCTGTTTATGTAAAAGGCAGGGGGCGATACAAAGCAATGATTATCATCCATATCCATAAACCACACTTTCAATCAACAGAAAAATGTTTTAATGATGAGATCATGAAATGATCAATAGATACCAGTATTTTTCCATAACTAATTATAATATGCTAATTATTAAAAGAAAATGGTTACACCTCAATAATACAGAAATGAATATGTGAATAATAAATGAATATTAAATACTATCTCAAATTCAATATAAAATACTGCTAAACCTAACGCAACATGTGATATATACATTAATTTATGGCAATTTAGCATTTCATTAAATTACAATAAAATATTGATGAACCAATCAAACATTTATACATGTGACAGCAACTACAAATTAATGTTTGTTCTATATAATTTGGTAGTTATCAAGTAAACCATTTAATTTCGATCAAAAATATAACTGAAACATTTTCTAACAGTAAGTATGATCAAATTTGATTCTAGTGAATCCCTCTCCACCCCAATTTATTTATTTATTTGAAACAAAGCACACCATATTGAGAGACAAATGGAAACACCAGAATGTCATGACCTACATGTGTTATTCATTCTCCAGTCTTTACTGTAAATCTGATGAGGTTGAATCCATGGCTGGAAGTGTGCTAGCCTGGTGAGGTTGATCTCAAGGTTGGAAACTGAGCAGGTGTGCTAACAGGGTGAGGTTGATTTCAAGTTTAGATGACTGAGCAAGTGTGCTAACCTGATGAGGTTGATTCCAAGGCTGGAAGACTGGGCAAGTGTGCTAACCTGATGATGGTTGATTCCAAGGCTGGAAGACTGGGAAAGTGTGCTAACCTGGTGAGGTTGATTCAAAGGTTGGAAACTGAGCAGGTGTGCTAACATTCTGAGGAACTTTCTTCCAATTTTGCAGACCATATATGTTGTTAACACAAAGGATTCTTCCAAGATTTTTATTGTTTTTTTGAAATTTAATTTTCACAGCAGTTTGGGTTTATCAGAATTTGTTGAAATATTGAAAGGACTTTCTACCTGTATCATTTATGTCACACTTGGTTAAATTCTATTGAGTAGTTCATTTTTTAAAAAATGTTTAAAGGGCTTTTCAAATTTTAACAATATTTTTACTTTTACAATTAAGTTACTTTTTTTTAAAAATTATTGAAAAATTGCCTGATAATTACCTAAAACTCAAACTGGGCCATATAAATGTGCAACTTTGAATTTGATTGATGTGATGTTTACTAAACTGTTTTAACAATAAAGAATCCAAAACGTGAAACGAAATGTGTAAAATGAAACTGAAAAAATTCTAAAGATGTCACCTAGTGATAAAAACAATAAGCTGTGAAGAAAGGATCTATGTCCAATAGCGTTTATGCTAAATCGAGCAGATGTAGACTTACAAAAGTATGGTAATACAAACAGATAGTCCTACAATGTAAAACATCAACCCTGATATTTCTTTAAGTTTTGTTAACCTACATTTTAGTTGGCTGGAATGGGAAGGAAGCAGAGAATGCCAAAATTGGTTTAAAGGATGCAATTATTTTGAATTAAACAAAACCTATCTAAACATATTTTGTAATATTAGCAATTTTTTTTGTTTCGTTGAAGAAACATACCAGTACTTCAACTTATTCTTATATTACAATGCATTCAAGCCAACTCAAATGCATTTTAATGGAATTGAAAACATGTCCATTTACATGTGTTCAGTTTGAATTTATCAGACAAACAAATCATAATAATTCTGACTAAAGCAATCTGACTTTAATTTAAAGAAAAGCATCAAAGTGGGCTGCGAAGCGTGAGATATTCCTGAAAGTTCTCACTTCTTCCGATGTTAGTCGACACTGGAGCAATTCTTAACAGCACTGTTATTTGGGTAATAAGACTGCAACCCCAAAATATAAATAAAAGGGTTGATGTCTTACATCGTACAACTAACAAACAGACAGCAACAAAGCTTTATACCTCTTGCAATGTTGGAAAACTAATGGTATGAACACAGTGATTTGTCAATATACCAATACACACATGATGACCATAGCATGTACAGTTTCAAGGCAATCCACCGAAAATCTACTAGTTGTATTAACAAAACTGTATTATAAAGGACAATAATTCAAACAAAATGCTCATGTAGTCACTCCACAACACACTGTAATGAATTGGATTCACAAAATCCTGATATAATGCATTCCAATGCAGACAAAAAAAATAAAATTCCAACATTAATGGCAGGAGTGGTTTCTTAATATCCACATTTTCTAAGTTGATTATAGGATTTACCAAGTTTCATGATGATTATAAGATTTACCAAGTTTCGTGGTGAGTATAAGATTTACCAAGTTTCATGGTGATTACAAGATTTACCAAGATTCATGGTGATTATAAGGTTTACCAAGTTTCATGTTGATTACAAGATTTACCAAGTTTCATGGTGATAATAGGATTAACCAAGTTTTATGGTGATTATAAGATTTACCAAATTTCATGCTGATTATAAGATTTATCAAGTTACATGTTGATTATAAGATTTACCATGTTTCATGGTGATTATAAGATTTACCATGTTTCATGGTGATTCACTAAACGCTGCAAGAATAAGATTCCATTCACAAGATTTTGCAAGAGATGGAATGACATAAGACTTAAAATATACCCCACCTTTACAGTTATCTAAATGCTCCAAATTAATCAAGATGTGAAAAAAATCAATGCTTTACTGCAAAGTTTCACTCTAAGCCAAAAAGGTACACAGATTTACAAGATTAACAAATCTTTCATATAAGGTTAGTCAATTATTTTGACTTACCTGAAAAATGTAGACATATTTAACAGATTAGCAAATCTTACATACAAGGTTAGTCAATTATTTTGACTTACCTGAAAAATGTAGACATATTTAACAGATTAGCAAATCTTACATACAAGGTTAGTCAATTATTTTGACTTACCTGAAAAATGTAGACAGATTTAACAGATTAGAAAATCTTACATACAAGGTTAGTAAATTATTTTTACTTACCCTTTGATTTTCTTCTGACACATTTAAATGAAAAGCAAAAGAAAGAGTTAGTATGCAAAGTTCATATTTTGTTAATAAGTTATAATATGAACAAACATGCAGTCTACAAATCTGAATGTACCGTATCTACTGTTATGAAAATTCAGGGCAAGTTAAACTCATGTGAAGGCCATAATTTATGACTTTCTATGTCCCTTATCATAATCCCAGAAATTAAAATAGTGCTTGCCAAAATTCTATATCCTTCATTTTTCTTGACTTCAGTAAATATAGCTCATATATTAACATTAAAATAAAACAGAGACAGAACCATAGACTCTCACATAAAACCACGATCCAATGTAAACTGCATATACCCTGGTTTACTGTTACATTATGAGATGGCCAATCAGAGTCTATGCAGACTGTCAGGAATAACCAGTAAAACAAAAAACAAAGTAGATGATCATGACCCGCCAGTGCATTATTCGAAGGCAAATTAGGCTCTATGTTGTTTGCAGTAGGAGTTTACTGGTACATACAAATGAGTATATATGGTAAATATATGTTGTACTCTGTACAGTCCTGGCCTTGGATCTAAAATACATGTATAAAATTGCTTATGTTGAAGCCTGCATACAATAAACGATATTCAATCTAATTTTAGGGCTTCACTTTGTAGTTTTCAATGCAGAGTTCACTGTAACAGTCTGTATCTAACTACATACAACAAGTGCATTAATAAAACCTTCCAAGGCCAGATGCAATGAAAATATTATTTACCCCCACCCCCCAACGTGAAAATAAAAAATAAATATTAAAAGTTAAAAAGGTGGGAAAATAACTGTATTACCATCAAAATACTCTTACATGCTAATCAAAAGAGCCTAATTATATTTCACTGAATTTTTTTATAAAAAATTAATTTGAATTTTATCTGGTGCCCTAAGCTTAGTGTACTTAATAGGTAATCTGGCTTAACTCTTATCCGTAATCTTGTCAGCTTTGTTTTTTTTTTTAAATTTCTTATTCTCTTCATAAACTAACTGCATATGCGCTGATTGGTTTATTTCTTTATTACAAAACTATTCTCTTTAGTCACAGATAATGCCATAAATACTATTTCTTTATTTCAGAAGTACTCGCTTCATTCACAGTAATGGCCTTAGATACACAAAGTTACATATCTTTACTCCAAAAGTACTCATTTCATTAACTATGACTGCTATAGATACTCAATGGAAAATATCTTTTCCCAAAAATGCTCAAAGCTTTCATGATGATTGCCGTTCATACTTACTGGTATATTTCTTAATTTCAAAAGTATTCACTTCATTCACTGCTCTTAATTCATGCTCACTTACATGTTTCTTTATTCTGACAGTACTTGCTTTAATTACTGATTCAGCTTTTATCACACTAGAGTATCTCTTTATTCCAAACATATTCATATCATTCACAGAAAGTGTCCAACATTTCCACTGGAATATTTCTTTCGTTCAAAAGTACTAACTTTATTCACTGTGATTGCATAGATACTCATAGATATACTTCCTTATTCCAAAGGCAATCTCTTCAACAGTGATTATCCTATATTCTCACTGGTACTCAATTCATTCACATTGAATTCCCAAGATATTACTCTTATTTGTACATCTTATCCCCCATAATTCCTAGCCTTTAACCCATCCAATGTTGTACATTATTTGTACATCTTATCCCACATAACTCCTAGTCCTTCAACCCATCCAATGTTGTACATAATTTGTACATCTTATTCCACATAATTCCTAGCCTTTAACCCATCCAGTGTTGTACATTATTTGTACATCTTATCCCACATAATTGCTAGCCTTTAACCCATCCAATGTTGTACATTATTTGTACATCTTATCCCAAATAATTGCTAGCCTTTAACCCATCCAATGTTGTACATTATTTCTACATATTATCCCACATAATTCCTAGCCTTTAACCCATCCAGTGTTGTACATTATTTGTACATATTATACCACATAATTCCTGGCCCTTCAACCCATCCAATGTTGTACATTATTTGTACATATTATACCACATAATTCCTAGCCTTTAACCCATCCGATGTTGTACATTATATTGGTTCATATTATCTCCCATAATTTGTAGCCCTTTAACCCATCCAATGTTGCACATCTTATCCCACATAATTCCTACACCTTTAACCCATCATGATTTAGAGATCCAAAAGGTTATTTTGTTTATTATACTTGCCTGTGTCCATACAAAATTGACAATTCACATTTTCAACTGTTATGGGTGACAGAAGGACAAAATAAAACATGTGTCAAGGACAGTTACTAAGGAACACTTTCCATCTACTGAAGTCTTCATTCCAAGTATAGAATTAGAATGTAGACAGACTTAGTTACAATGTAGACAGACTTAGTTACAATGTAGACAGACTTAGTTGCAATGTAGACAGACTTAGTTACAAAGTAATTAGTGTAATTGAGTAATTAATTACAATTACACAGTATTTGTAATATTGTACTTGATATCTGTAAGTACATCATAATTGTCATTGCAGTTGACAAAACTAAGTGAACCTAAGCCTGGAACATACAAAGCTACAAACACATTCTGTGAGGACATTTCATAAAATAGGAATATATTACAAAGCTTAATGGTGTTAGTATTACTAAACTATGTCAATATTTCAAGAGGCGATACACAGGGGCTGACATGAAACCATGAGATACAGCTTTTGTGCCTGATGTTTTAAAATAAAAACTTCTTACCACACAGAACAGAGTGGATGTGATACACAAAGAACCACAAACAGCAATGAAGATATGGACTACATTGTGTTCATCTTCAGTGTAGAGTGGATTTTGACACTGGATACCACAACCTTTGACCTCCTCGTACCAATTTGACTCGACACTTGTCCTGATCAGGGGTGCAACACACGAACCACTAGTATCAAAGGTTACATCTTTCTCATAGTAGTTCTGAAAGAAAAAAAGGAAGCAATTCAAGCAAAAATACTTTCACTTGTCTGTAACAAATGTGGCCTCACAAAACTTTGACATTCAAGCTATGTCTTTCAGTAAGAAGGCATTCCTCATTTATTACATGATAACTAAAAATATTTTAAAATTGAATGATTCATTTATTACATGACAACAATATTTTAAAATTGAATGTTTCATTTATTACATAACAACTAACAATATTTTAAAATCGAATGGCTCAGTTATTACATGACAAATAACAATATTTTAAAATTGAACGACTCATTTATTACATGACAACTAACAATATTTTAAAATGGAACGACTCATTTATTACATGACATGACAACTAACAATGTTTTAAAATGGAACGGCTCATTTATTACATGACAACTAACAATGTTTTAAAATGGAACGGCTCATTTATTACATGACAACTAACAATATTTTAAAATGGAATGGCTCATTTATTACATGACAACTAACAATATTTTAAAATGGAACGACTCATTTATTACATGACAACTAACAATGTTTTAAAATTGAACTACTCATTTATTACATGACAACAATGTTTTAAAATTGAACTACTCATTTATTACATGACAACTAACAATATTTTAAAATCAAATGACAATCTACACTGGAAAGGAAAACATTACACAATGCCAGTAGAATGGCCTTTCAATAAGATATCCTTTGGTACTATTAAAATTTTTGCCTACAATTTAAACGAGTCAAAACTTTAGGTCAAATCTGTTTCTGTAGACAACGGAATACAGAGCCACTGAAAAATGTTTACTTATTAAATTTTCATTGTAACTGAATTTTGTTCCCCAATTTAAGTTTTATCAGGCCTGGCACATAGTATTTTTTAAAAAAAAAAAGATTTTTCAATTTACTTGACATTTAAATATGGACACATTCTTGAACACTGAAGCTTTAATAACAAAAATACAATGAAAGCAACATATGTGTTATGAAATATCTGTATTTTTGGGGGAAAATAAGAAGTGGAGCAAAATGTAATTTTTTGTTAAAGGGAAAATTAGTGAAATCAGTCAATAAAAAGGCTCAAAGAACAACAAAATGTTGTCTGTTACAGACAGATGTCCTGTATATGGAGGTGTCCACCATGGCATTTTTCAAGACAACATTGAGATGTTCTTGTGAATACCTTGTGTTAAGGTACAGGTCTCAATGTATAACTGAGAAGTCCTTCTTACTGCCTTATTTTTAGGTACAGATCATGAAGTATAACTGAGGTGTCCTTGTTAATTCCATTGTGTTAAGTTAAAGGTCTCCATGTATAACTTAGATGTCCTTTCTAATGCCTTGTTTTAAAGTACAGGACATAATGTACAATGGAGATTTCCTTTCTGCCTTCTATTATGAAACAGGTTTCAATGTCTAATTTTGATGTCCTTGTTAATCCATTGTGTTAAGGTATTCTATTTGGGCTAATATATTTCATTATCTTTATTGAAACCCAATATTAACTTAAAAGTCCGTATCTATGGTTACTGAGCAGTTTACTCACTGTTCTCCAACTATATAACATATTTTGTGTTGCTGTGCTGTAAAGAACCAAACAAACCAATCAAGTTCAAAAGTTTAGCAATCTATGTACATGAGTTACCTTATCATTACTGCTAATTTTGATTCAATGTTAGAGTTTCATTTCAATGTTACAGAATTCAACCTGCTCTGAAAAAGATATGGGTGGTTTTACTCAACAAAGGAACCACTTAAATTTCAAACAATGAAGCACTTATATTCCATCCAGAGGTGGGATAGGTCTGCACAAAACCGCAGCTCAGACAGCCTTTTACAAGCCAATGAACCATGACAACTTTTGACCACAAGAGAACTTCTAAAGTCCTCATTATTATTATTATTAAGATTAAGTATAAGGCATGCAAGATTTTAGAATACAAAACCAAAACCTTTATAAAAAAAAAAAAATAGCCTAAAACCTTCAGTTAAAACTAATGATGAAGGTATATGACTTTAAAAATAATAATAATAATTAAAAAAATAATAATAATAAGTTTAATATTCTTTGATGAAGTTATATGACTTTAAAAATAATAATAAAAATAAAAATAATAATAATAAGTTTAATATTCTTTGTAACAATGAAAAAGGTTTCTGCTTAAGTAGGTAAAACAGACAGGTGAGACAGGAAATATGATATGGAACTGTTTGCATATAAGACTGTTGAGACAGAACTTGTAGCATAACAAAGACAGGTGAGACATTCAAGGCAGAACTCACAGCATATCTCACAAAGGTGAGAGAGGCAAGACAGAACTCAGCATATCACAGACAGCTGAGACAGGCAAGAGAGAACTCACAGCATATCAAACACAGGTGAGACAAGGATAACATAATTCATAGCATATCACAGACAATGATGACAGAACTCAGCATATCTCAGATAGGTGAGATGGGCAAGACAGAACTCATAGCATTCATAGACAGGGGAGACAAAACTCACAGCATATCAAAGATAGCTGAGACAAGTAAGACAGAACTAATAACTTATAACAGCATGAACTTATGATCCAGTCATATTATCAAAGATTTCAATTCAGTATAGCAAATAATGCAAAAAAAAAAAAAAAAAAACAACTTTCAAAATCTATAATGGAAAACTTTAAAATTGTTAATGTCTCCAAGGACAGAAAAGATATTCTTACTCAGAAATGACAAAAACTCCAGATAAATGTAATAGCTTCCACATCTAGTCTGTTACTTATTATATCTCACCATGCTTAGACAGGTGAAACAAAAAGTGGGCATTTAAAATAGTTTCCATGTCTGGATGAGCTTCTGTTATTATTACATATCACCATACAAACACAGGTGAGACAAAAAGTGGGTATTTGCAATAGCTTCCATGTCTAGCTGAGTTTCTGTTATTATTACATCTCACCATAAAAACACAGGTGAGACAAAAAGTGGGCATTTGCAATAGCTTCCATGTCTAGGTGAGTTTCTGTTACTATTACATCTCACCATAAAAACACAGGTGAGACAAAGAGTGGACATTTGCAATAGCTTCCATGTCTAGTTGAGTTTCTGTTACTATTATATCTCACCATGCTAACACAGGTGAAACAAAAAATGGGTATTTGCAATAGCTTCCATGTCTGGATGAGCTTCAGTTTTGACTAATTTGATATTGACAGAAATTGTTGAGAACACCAGTTCCAGCTCAAGCATGCACCTTTCATAATATTAAAAGATCTACAATACACTGACATTTCATTTACTGAAGTCTTAAGTTATTTTCTCCAATTAAGAGGCATCAAATTGGTCTTGTATGAGATGAGTAATTCTTAAGTACTCTGACAGGTAGAAAAGAAAACACAATCTTTCATTGAATTTCAATGAGTGTGTGAGCGATTTGATCTTATCAAATGCTTCTTTCAATCTTCACAGGTTATTCAGGGCAACCTATGCTATTACTGTATACAGACTGAAGGAAATTTTTTTCGTTGAATTGTCACAATGGAGACCTACCAGATTGTAAAATGATAACAAGGACTTGTATATTCAGCCCAATGTCTAAAAATAACAAATATACCAATACGCATTTAAATAACTCCTCAGTCTAAACTGACGTGCTGAATTTCTTGCTGCTGCAATTTGCAATCACAACTATTTTAAAAGGCCAGAACTCTGGAAAGTGAGAAATTTGGCATAAGAAATACCGTTTCTGCTTATTAGAAGTTCATTCCAAGAATAATTTAATCTGTAGGACCCCCATGAAGGTGGCTATTCAAGACAGGTCGTTGCAAAGTAAATATTACCTACTGGCAATTTTAAAATTAACTGTCGAAAACTGCATCAAAAATAGTTTTATTACCAAACACAGGCCTGTGTTCTATTCTGAGGAACTGAAGAACACTCATGGAAAGAAAAAAAAAACTAGTTATATAATTTGTCTACATGTTAAAAACAGCTTTCAACAGGTGTGTATTTTTGTTGCCATATCACTAAACTATGGTACAGATCCTGTGGTGCATGTTACACAGTACACCACAAATGGTACAGATTGTGGTGATACATGTAAATATTTTCTGTGGTTCAAATGATATACTTCAAATAATGTTAAAAGTCACGGATATACAACGTTTAAAGTCTGAGTTGAATTCCTTGTCATTGGAGGCATGAATCTGGTATACAACACAAAGATTTAAAAAAAAAATCATCAGTGGCTATGAAGCTGCACTCAGGGCAAGGAAACAAAACTGAGAATTTAATTTTTCATTACTGTAACTGTGACCTTGAGGCAGTGGTCATGTTCATAGTATGTGACACATCATCTACTCATGATAGCTGATTTATTAAGTAATTACTTGAACTAGCAAATGTAAATGGACAGACAGATGAACAATGCCATGTAAAATAAAAATGCTAAATTTAAGACAGGGATATACATATAAATATTAAATGTTACATACATCATCACAGGAGTTCTGGAATGGCCACTGATTACACTGAAGAAACGTTGGCCACTTAGAATTGTACTTTTCCACAATGGCACATGGTCCACGTGTCCGTTCACACAAGTCTCGACTTGGCAGTTCAACTCTATTCAGTGTATTATTACATCTTGGCAGGTAGACTGAACAAAGGAATGGCTGAACAACTGCCCAGCACTCTGGAACTCTCTTCAACAGTGTCCAAAGTTCCAAGTTCTTTTTGGCATCACTCAAGCTGTGGGAGTCATTAGCAAAGATGAAGGAAGTGTGGGTAAAGACAACGGAAGCTCCAAGACATGTGGTTGGTGCGCTAAGTGGTACACAAGTGACATTATGGTAACATGTCTGAGACAACACAGACACCACAGAGAATAGAGGTAGCACCAAAAGAAATTTTGTCAATAAAGAAGTGAAGCTTGACACCATGACTGACTGTTTTTAAACTGGTAGAAATATCTCTGTAAACTTCATTTTGGAGTAACAGGCACTGTTTTTCCATCTGTAAAGACAATTATATACCAGTTGTTATTTACACAGTGTACATGTATGTACAGCAATGATGTACAGTGTGCATATATCAAAGCCAAGTTAAAACAAATTGGACATACAATACCTTCTTAAAGTCATACATATACAATACTGTACAGTGTGTATTTATCAGTAGAAAAAAAATAATTGTACATACTGTACTTTCTTAAAGTCATACATACATGTATTACAATGTTGTACTACATACTGTACCTTCTTAAAGTCATACATATTACAATAATGTACAGTGTGTATTTATCAGTAGTATAAAATAATTGTACATACTGTACCTTCTTAAAGTCATACATACATGTATTACAATGTTGTACTACATACTGTACCTTCTTAAAGTCATACATATTACAATACTGTACAGTGTGCAATTATCAGTCACATTAAAATGAATTGAAAATACTGTAACTTCTTAAAATCATACATTGTTTTAATTGTTGATACTTTTATGCTTGTTGAGTTACGGTACCTGACAAGACTGAATAGAGATTTCTACAATGTACAAAACCATACAGCTCTCTACAATGTACAAAACCATACAGCTCTCTACAATGTACAAAACCATACAGCTCTCTACAAAATACAAAACCATACAGATCTCTACAATGAACAAAACATACAGATCTCTACAATGTATAAAACCATACAGATTTTGAAACTTTGTCTACTACTGAGTACTCTTACCTGCACTTTGTTTTCTTTAAAAAAAAATCATTATATCCTATCACCTTCATCGATCTTTAAAATTATACCTTAATTCACAAAGGAGTCGGCCATATTTAGACTGGCTCTGATGCTCAACTTCATGAACAAGATGCAGTTTTTATGTGAAAATTGTATTACAAAATTAGAAAAACATAAATTCTGCAAACTTGGCATGAAGTTTAGTTTTTTAAAAATATAAATAGGTCTAAAAGACAATTGTTCCAAAACTGATTGGTTTCTAAACTTGCTAAATTTATGACAATCCATTATCACTTTTAATTCTCATATTTCTCTTTCTTATTAGCAATGTAGAAACATCAACTAGACAAAGGCCCATACTTGGAAAGTCTCTTTTTGTGCTCTTCAAAGAAAGCCCTCTTGAATGAAAAACTCACTGCACCTAAACTAACAAAGTACACTGTCAGATTCTGAATTATGATTGGTTTGAATGAAGCTAGTACCTGAAATTAATGGTATGTATTACTTAAGCTGTCATGCCAATCATAACACATTTCCAAAGAACAATGGAAGTGGTGACTCATTACAGGTAGCTTGTCACCATGTGTGTATTAGTGACAGGTCTAAGGAATGATAAAAAATTCTTACAAGGCTGTGTTCTTACATGCAATCTCATGATCAAAATTCTTACATTCTTACATACTATTCTGTCATAAAAATCATCAGCGTTATTGCAAACCAAAAACTGGACTCTTGAAACACACTTCTGTGTTCGCCCTTGCCTATGGTAGGTGGTCAAATTAGCAAGTACGAGTAATGTAGTCCAAACAAATAGTAATTATATGCAATATAGTTTTTCTACTGCAGAATGAGTACCTGCTGAAGTATGTCTTCATACATCTCAATAATTTTTTCAATAATTCAAGTGACACTTCCACTTCATCTTAGTCCCTCCATCATTAAATAGTATTCAATATTTCCAGTAATAAATGTTATTCCAAACTGATCAATCACTCTCCATATTGACAAATGCAACATTCTCATTGGTCAGAATATATGAATATGAGATTTGGAGTATAGTACAATTTTATGGTGCCCACTGTTGACAGTTTTAATAAAGTAATTGACATCGAAATACTTAAATCTGAACAATAATGAAAATACTTAATAACCTAGGAAAGGGGGCAGAAAAACGTAACATTAACCTCAAAGAATTCTGAATTTTTAAAAAAAATAAGATTCCCTACAACGAAATCAAAAAATTATTTCAAAGCTGACATAAAATTTACAACAGCTGACAACATAAAATTCCTAATTCTAAAATTATCTATTGTACTAAAAGTCTTAATAATAACAAAACTGATGAATGCCAATGTATTTTACACACACACATGCACACACATATATATATATATATATATATATATATATATATATATATATATATATATATATATATATATATATATATAATGCATCTCTGACATGCTTATAACCACTGTCTCTCATTTTAATAGACAGTAATACTTTACACTGCAGACCAAAATCAGACATTCAGAACACTTGGCTTGAAGGAAAAATCTGATTAATTTATAAGGGGAAATGGGACCCAAGTTCACCTGATATTAATACACCTATCATGATTCTTAGGTGCTTTTGTAAATATTTTACATCTAATGTTTCTAGATTTTCAACGTTCTTAAAATGAAAAAAACCCGATTCAGATTTATATGTTTATGTTTTTACAGATGCATGTGTTCCAGGCTTGATACTCTGAATTTTAAAATTCATTATTTAGTGTCAAGCCAGGATCTTCATATCATGTTGTATGTATTGTATATATTGTACATAACAGATAGAAGGCCTCAAGGTAGATTAGTTCTGTAACTAATCGAGTTACCTTCTCTAAATAAAGTTTATTATTATTATTGTTATTATTATTATTATTATTACATTTTATATATTTTGTCTTCAAGCCCTTACTTTAAATTTAAAAACATGCAAGATGAAATTATTTTGTGCTTTTATTGAAATTTAGTAGCATTTTCAACAATGTTTGGAGGATAGGGCTGTGGACAAAACTTTTTGACAATAATGTCAATGGAAAAATGTTGAGAATATTATATAATATGCATCATAAAATTAAATCTTGTGTCAGTTATGCAGGAGTGCAATCCGCTTTTTTTATTATCAAAGGTGTGAAAATCTATTACCAGTTCTACTTATCATGAAACTAAATATGTGAGAAAATGAGAGCACTAGGGTGTAATTTCTGATCACTATACATGTCTTTCTTTCTTCACATTTTTATACTACTTTGTTTTGTTTGTTTTTATGGTTTAATGCCATTTTTCAAAGTGCAAAGTTTGGGGACTGGAAAATTTAATTATCACATTTTTTAAGAAACATCATATCTCTCAGTTAAAATACATCTACCTATATGCTTTATTCAGTCTTCAGAACAAAGAAATAAACCTATTTATATAATTGCCAGATCACTAATGATTGGATATCGGATGACCATCAATGGACCCAACTCTCTACACTCATTATCAAATACTTTTTAACAAGCCCAGTGCTAATGCAAATACTGTACTATACTTTTAAAGGGATGACCAACATAAAAGAACACTCTGATGTCTTATATTATGAATGTAGTAATAATCTGAATGGAATAAAACACATGATAACAGAAACTTTAAAAGAACTGGAATGGCTATTTCCAGTAACCTATTCATCCAAACGAAAGGTTTACCATTTTTTTTACTTCCAATCATAGACACCTTGTTGAAATTGTTTGCTGGGATGATACACCGTTTGAGGAACATGATAAAAATTACTTCTGGAACGAATACCAATTATTTGTTTATTTATCCCAAAATTCACAAAGAAAGGGGTATGTTTCTAAAACTCTTCTATTACCACAAACAAATCCCTGAAATGTTACAAACATTATTTACCACAAACATCACAGAGTTATGAAAACAATAATGTAAGCTTTGTGCTATCTGTGGAAGAGTAAAATTTTCATCCTTCATAATAGCATCTTTTTTCTTTCTTATAACTTTTGTACACTCCATGAGAGACATTGTGCTCTACCAAAACAGTGTTACATTATGTACCCATAGGATCCCACATTATGCCCGAATGTTTAGTCCTGCTGTGATTGTAAATGTTGACCTATGATGTAATTTTTATCGTCATAAGTTAGTGACATTACCTTACAATAATGTAGCAGTTGTAGTTTTCTCATATGCCACCTATGTGTGTGTGTGAGATTTATTTTCATTAATAATAATTTCATTCATTAATAAAGCTTTGTTCTGTTCTGCAGAAATGGATCAAATTAAAGAGAACATTGCCATAAAAGCTTCCAAGCCAAGGACTCAGCTGTTCGAGTTTTCATGTGACCAAATTTAAAAGGAACATATTTTGAGACAGATTTCATCATCATGGAGGACCCTATATTGACTATCATATGTTGTTGTAGGTTTAACGTCATTCTTCAGCACATGAAAATTCTAGTATTTTTCTAGTACTATTAAAACTAATCCCTCCCCCCTTGAAAAAATTTAAAATAATGGGGGAAATTATATCCTTATATTTGAAAATATGCATAATAAAATATAGTTTCAACAATTGTACCTTTATTGAACAAATTAACTAAAACAAAAATATGGATGCTTCTTTGCATACAAATCTGGATGAAAATGTTTGTGACATGCTAGCTACAGTTGGATTAAAAATGATAAATTAATGCATGAAACAATAAAGTTTTATCTATTTTTCATGCTACATTAATTTCTAAAATCTTTAGGAATGTAGAAACTTGATGGAGGTTGTGAACAGTGGATAGAATTACTGGAATGGATGTATTCATCACGACGGACTTGGAATATATGCAAGCTATTTGTATTCAGTTATATATTTAAAGATCTAAAGAATAGTTTCAGTCAATTATATAAAATAAAACCAATAAAAATAGAGAACAAATTTTGTATGTATAAGCTGAATATGCACTTTCTGACATACAAATCAAGACAAATGACTTTGAATACATCTTGATAAAGATCCATAAACAAACAAACGCTAATGCAGTCACGAGTGCATTCGTCTTCTGAAGAAATAATAAATAATATCAGTCCCACAAGTTTATTTCAACTGAAATACTTTGCCCATATAAAATATGTTAGCGTCATTCTATTCACTATTGACAGTATTGACTATTGTCACTAGAGGTTACTAAACACTAAGTTGATTATGATGAACACTATACTATCTACAGTACAAAGCATTCAAACTAAGACTTAAATTTCGGTTAAGACATTTAGTACTCTGTTTTAAAAAAAAAAAGAGCTTCGTAATTCACCTTTGCACTTGAAAAAATTCCATTGTCGCACTACTGCCTGGCACCGTGCATTCCATTTCCATCGTAACTTTAGGCCTAAATGAAGCAAGGCACTCGGATCCAATTCCATTGTACCTGTCATTTCATTTTATGCTACATTGGTGTCTGTAAGAATAAAATCCAAAATACCCGCCACTAGATGTGAAGTAGAGCTTATGAGTTTATTAGTAAATCCTTCAACAGTCGCTAAGAATCAATATTTACATGCTTGGAGAAGAAGATTAAAAAAAAGGACCCAGACACGAACAAACATTAAGACCCAATATATGAAGTGTGTACAATTTGGAATAGAAAAAGCACGGAATCTCGAGATATTTCTGTAATTTTAAAAAATTGGTTGCGCATACGTTAGGAGCACATTTACTCGCAATGAATTAATAGTTTCTTCTTGTTCTAAGAGATGACTATAATTAGAGATTTTACACATTGAAAACAAATGTATTTAACTAAATCCGAATGTGAAAGTTCCATGTGAAAGTTTTCCTGGAAACAAGGTTTTCTGAGATGGATTTTTTATTTACGTGTATGTGATTAAATCCAGACGATGTTTTCAGGATATCCACCATCTCGTTATCAATCTCCATTCCACTATATCCTGCTCCTTAGACATGATTAGCAATTTTAACTTCGAGACTATCTCCGCTGGATTTTTGTTGTATCGGATGCTTCCACCGCCAACGTCTTAACGTAGACTTTTTCCAGTCTTATCTACAGTAATCTAATGATATTTTCTGAGTCTCTACTCGACGCAAATCCAATTTGTTTCCTTCTTCCGTCGTTGTTTCGAACTTCTTTTATGGTAAAGGACGGAATAGATGTACCCACTCGTAGTAAACACTCTTGTTTCCTCTTCCTCCATTGTTTCCAAACTTTAAAAAAAAATGCTTTTCCTACTCCGCACAAAGGCTTGCAACATCATGTGGTCTGTTTAAATGTAATGACTATTTCAGCCCTTTGCTTTAATGCTCTTATAAGTTCGGCATGCCCGTCTTCTGATAGTTTAAAGGATGAAGCTTGTTCCTCCGTCACTTGATCCGCCAACACTTTCAGCCTGGCAGACTCAACCTTTACCATTGATGTATGTTTGAATACTGGACCCATGCGATAGTTTTTTTTTCTTTCTATGATATCGTGTTCTTTTTTTTCTATGATATCGTGTTCTCCTCTTAGCTGAGCTTTGTATTGTTTTAACTTATTTAGCCACTCGCTCATTTGATTTTTCTCGCCCTTGTTATTGTATCGTTGAATCCATGGTCCGTAAACTCGGTTGACTTCCGTGAGTATAGTACTTGCAACCATCAATCAAAAATAACGATCCCCAGCAGTTGATCCTGCATCTACAACTAGCTTCATATTGGTAAGTTTGTTTTCCACAAATTCTTACAACTATGCACTACCACTATTAGTTTCAGTATATCGAGTGTACTTGTTGTATGCTCTCATATCGGTATAAGTTTTTGTATGCAGTTCTTTTTCACGCTCTTCTCTTTTCATATCCTCTACCTGTTTCCTCTCACTTTGAAATAATTCTAATTTTCTTTGATTCGTGCTTCTTTTCTGCGCAAAATGTTCGTCCTCTTCTTTTATCCATTCCAGACTAGCTTCTGTTTTCTTCTACCTTTTCCCAGTTGTTTTTTTTTCTTCAGTGTCTATATCTTTTCTCTCTTTTATATTTATTTTACAGTTTAGCTTCCCATACATGCTCTGCTTCGTAAACACCGCCTGATGCTGGATAAACTTCTTGTACAAGTTCTCGCTTTAACGATGTTTGGTGATCTTTTCGAATGACATTTTGTTGAAAACGACTTTTTCCGACATTGATGTACAAGATAGGTATGTAAAATTCGTCAAAGCCTTTTCAATAGCGTTCTGGGATCGTTTCTGCATCGCGAAAAAACGACATATAAAGTCATGTTTGGATCCAGAGGTTGTCGCGATTTAGTAGTCATTGAGTTGTTTTGCTGTCATGCCACTGCAAAGGTCTCAAGCGATCGCGTCAATGTCTCGATTTTCGAGTCAACAAAACAGTACAAAACATCTCGTTTTATGTTGGCTGTATTTAGGCACATTCGTAGTACGACTGAGTGAGATAAATGCTACTCATTGTTTGTTTCGCGACAACGAAATATACTTGCAGATGCGTTTCATGTACTCTCGATCTGTTTTAAAAATCGTCGAACACGATGATCTTATGCGTGTCTGAATCAAGTTCGCCTACGGGTTGTATCATCACAGTCAGAATATCTGAAAACAGTTTTCTGCAAGCGAATCGCTTAGGACAATGTCTCAAACCTCACACATTGTTCTGTACTTATTTGGTGAGGAATTAACGTGTTAGTGATGACGTGGTCGTACATCAACACGTTTTTCAGGAGCATCTTCATGAGATTTTTTTTTTTACCACGACCGGGCAGGCCCACGCTCAAGTAATGTCAATCCGGCATACAAAATTATGCTGATACACTTTCGCTTTCGCCTTTGTCGATATTAATGATGTTCATTTTTTAAAATATAATTCACGTAAGTTGATCGTATATGCAAACAATGTCTTACACACAATTCCTTTGGCACGCTTACGGGTCAAACAGTAGCCTTTCTGTCAACCGCTCAGGGGATTCGATGCAATGTAACCTCAACATAAAACGAAAAAGCCTGACCAATCTTTACAACATGGGTTACATACCCCCGGACGCTTGATCAGACTACCACATACCAAATTATCTCTGACCGGCGGAAACATGACCGGAAACATTTTCATGGGTGTTAAATCGTTTTATGGGCTTCCAGCACCGACTGGACAAGTTCTTTTATCTTCTCCGGCAGTTTCAAATGGAGATCTCTATGTTGCACCCGCGTACAAATACGACAAAACTGGCGGTGTTATCTCTGGAAAATTGTTAGTTGTCAGCTGAGTACTTTCTACTACCATTACTGCGATCACGCTCAGCGAACTCACGACGATGTCCAGCCAGATCTTGAATGAAGTTCCAACGACGTGACCGGTCATCATTAACACTCAGGCGATATCGTACTTACATCTGAAAATCGTTTGGTGACACAACATTATCTACCACTTGTGGAGCACTCACAGAAAATCACACCCTGACAACTGGATCTAAGATCATATTAACGGATTATCCAACAACTGTAGACAATGAGATAGCCACAAATATGTACGTAGATAAGCACCATGTCAGGAACAGCTCTGGACACATTCCAATACTCATAGGAAATAGTGTAAACCATTGTATAGCTTTTGGTATTAGCATCGCCTAATTCTCAGGCTTCTGCCAGGCTTATTATTATTATTTTTAAAAATCATTTAGTGGCGGTAGATGGTGGAAACGAGTGGGTCACGGCTGAAATTACATCAAATGTCTGGTTTCAGGTGCAGTTGCCTGCTGAAGTAGACATCTGAAAATTTCGGGTGCGTAGACGCAGCTCAGGAACAGAGCAATCTCACGATTAGGTTAGATGGAATAAAATCAGTGCTCTTTACGTCGGTACATTTCTAATTGGTTCCACGACGCTTGAATTTTACATATCTACATGGTCGGAAGAACAATTCTAATGGTGAGTTAAGTTATTTTCAAAACGATATTTCGCGGAAACCAACAACTGCGTAATGCAGTCGACCAGAAAGTATTGTTAAACATGCTGTATTATAATACGAGAACGTCCAGATCATCAGGGAAGTGATGACGTTCGACGATGCAGTTGTTCTTAAACAATCGGTTCCACAACCGGCGTCAGAAGAAACGGTTTTTAAAACAACAAGGCCATCGAAGCACTTTTTACCGTGATCATGTATAATGTGCCTGGAAAAAACGATCCAGATATCGTTGCTGCCTCATATACATAATCGGAAAATTTCATGCCGGATGCATAAAAACTTTTTTTAAAATAAGGAAGTGTGCTTACGCAATGAAGCTTCGACGTTGCTCCAAAGGTATCTCATGAACTGCTTGATAAAATTCAGGATTAATAAAAACATCGAAGAAAATACCAGAGTCAGTGTTCTTTCATGGACAGATATTATGTTTTCAGCACACACACAAAGACTTTGAACAAGTAAATAATGTTACACGCACAGGGGTATTCACTTGACCGAGCGGTGTCAAACCCTGGCGCGAGTCACGCTGGAAGTCATATGTTTTCCCCTAAATTTCCAAAGACTTCCATACAACTTGAGTTGTAAAATGGAAAGAGAGACGTGTCTGCTATATTTAATAACCTTTGTTCTAATCAATTGGCGACCCAGATGAAACAACTTGCCCAAAAGTCCATTAATTGCACCTTTGCATGGTTTTTCTTCATTATCATTCGATTTCCATACCGATAGCTTGTCATGCCATAGAAATTACACTAGTATTCCCTTACTAACTGGGAAATATTTAACTGCGCGACCCTAGGCCAGTCAATCCTCATAATTTCCGGCGTATCACGCTCATATACATACGCCCATTTTCCACTATGGACACATAAACGGTACCTACCAAGTTCCAACTTATTGATTCCATTCTATAATTTACTGATTTCCAACCATAAATACTGCCTTTTCAATCACAATACTTTTATACACCGCTGAATTTCAATATGGACTATGTTACTTTTTCCAGGGACAGTCATTCGGCTTGTACCTAAATTCACTACTAACGACCCCAGCATGGTTCAAATTCACCAACACTCGTCTCTGTGACGTTTGCTTCTACCAATTGGCTAACTTTTTCAGGCTAGTAATATTTCCATGGCACCTAAGACTAAACACTCACACAAATAAATTTAAGAATTGCTTAAAAACGGGATGTTGTCAAATATTCATACTCCAAATTTATTACAATAACAACGTGGATAAAATCGCCCTGTCTTGTTATTACGTTTATAATTATCATCGAAAAATAACTTATTCCGACGATGCTTACCGGTTGTTATATATCTTTGAATCCCAACGATACCTGGACTATCTTGAACTGGCAGCGACTCCTGAAATGCTGTCGGATCTTGTAAAATTAAATCAGCTGAAGAAAACCATATGATCTCTACTTTGGGTCGTTGTAGAAAGGGTGAGTGAAATTAAATCAGCGAGGTTAAACTTAACGTGACGTGCATATGAAGATTTTAAGCAAGCATTTATCACAGCTGGAACTGCTGCTGAAAAGTTTAATTGACGTGGAAGCATAGGATAAAGCTCACCATCGACTTCAATCGCATCGACAAGAATTTGTCGGCGGAAGAGCGTCGCGAGCTAGAATCGAATTATCGCTATTGTCATCGAAAGGTCTATGAGGCTGACTCAATATTGAGACGGACTGGCATTACAAGCCATGATGAAACGCATCGAGACACGACTGAGTATTTTTTAAATTACCCCCCCCCCCCCCCAATCAAACAGGCCTTGCCGTCGTAGCACAAAATGCTCAATAAGAACTGATTGTATCTTCGTGGATTCCTCTTTGACATGCAACTGCTGATCGGTGATATGAGAACCGTCGACGTTATCATCATGTATATGGCGGGCAACCAGTGATGGTTGAAATCGCTGAGTCGATTCGAGAAATGTTACGATAAAAAGTTAGTCAACGGATTATCTTGATCTTGCACAGTCCAGATGTGTTCAACGAAGCCCTTGCAATGGTGGTTCGAATTAACGTTCCTGTGGGGCTCGAACTAACTCTGACAAAAACACAGTGAGCAGCACGCAAACATGTTTTAATCACGCGAGAGCAACGTGCAGATTTATCGAAAAACAGCATCGCTTGCATCTTTTCCGATCAGGATCTAATCAGACAGCACTGCATGAAATGTATATTGAGAAGAAGAAGAAAAAAAATACAGTTTAAAAAGCTCTTAAAAGTATTTTAGTCTTAAAATAGAACAGTGGTTGACGCAGTTATCAGAGTTAACCATGGTCTAGTTTATCACACCCAATATCTCACTTACGTCATCATTGAAAATCGGAAGGTCTCGAGGATAAAAGAGTTGCATCTTCACATTATGCGTTCTTCATAAATAGGATAATGAATGCCCAGTATTAGATATCACTATAAACTACCACACACTGTAGACATCGTAGCGATATCACTGAAAAATTGTTAAAGCTACGTTAAAAATCTAAATAACACACACACACACACACACACACCTCTCTCTCTCTCTCTCTCTCTCTCTCTCTCTCTCTCTCTCTCTCTCTCTCTCTCTCTCTCTCTCAACAACGACTACGAATACTGAATCATTTGCGCATCGAGTGAATTCATGTTTTGGAAAGGCACAACAATTTTGATGTCTCTTTCTAAAACCAGAAACAGAACAATTTCGTGTATTTCTGTAAATCTGAGCCCTCCCGCCCCCCCCCCCCCCCCCCCAATCCCAACTTACCAACCACTCTTTATAACTGATCAGCATGGAGTAATGGGGGAGGGAGTGCTATCGTATCATCAAATAAAAAAAGTATCAGAAGGGGTGGATTAAGGTCCTTGTAAACTCTAGAGACATTGCCTATCGTGCTTATTAGATAACATGACCCTGAGTATGAGTTTGATTGTAAATGATCGTCATACCATACTCGCTATACAGAAGTTTGCAAGGGTGAATGTTGGCTTGTAAGAATGAGTGTTTGTCTTTCAAAGTCAGTCATCATCTGGTAAGTAGGTGTGTATCGGTGTGTTTTATTCCAATGGCGATCTTTTTTTTTTTAAATTAAAAAAATATACATATTTATATAAAAAAAATACGGGAAATAAAAAAAAATCACCACGATTTACTTCGAATTGTGTACAGTCTTTACAATAACACATACACTCCCAGACAATGTAGGGGCTCCGAGTGGCCTAAAGCGCTTTCCGTTACGGATCACTGCCATCTCACCTCTGTCTGCGTGGGTTCGAGTCTAAGATTCGGCTAATGTAGTTATGTGAGAAAGCTTGCTCGTAGCTTCTCGTGGGTCGGTGGTTCTTTCTTGGGGTATTCCCGGATTCTTCCTCCACCAATAATACTGGCCGCGATGTATTGCCTATCATGTGCTTAAAAATGGCGTTAAACCCTACAACTACTACTACTACTACTGCCAGACAATGTAGCAATATACATAGAGCAAACATGTGGTAATTGGAACTCTAATGGCAATTAAATTATCGTGAAACCAGAGGGAGGAAACTGGCATTTGATTTTAGTCTGGAGAAGGGATTACATCGTTGTTTGTTTCAGTCACTGGGAAAACTGTGAAGCCAGCTCGGATTTTCTGATTTAAAAAACAAAGTACCTCAAGTATAGATCATCCCCTATTTAAAAATAAATATAAAATATTTAAATAAATTTTTGAGACCAAATTCTTTAAATAAAAGAACAATAAAAGAGCAACACAGAAGATATGAATGGTGCATGTGTTTACAAACAGATATAAAATCCTGTACAATTTTTCGGCAACATCGGGGGGTGGGGGTGGGGGGCACTTCTTAAAAGTGTCACAGCTAATACAGTCGGGAGCTCGCGAGAAACCAGATGCGTAGCGATGATATTTTGCGCCCGGGGACGAACTATAAAATTGGCGCCCCAGCGATCTTGTGACCGATTTATTACCCTTTTGTTTACTTATTATAATGTAACGTTGCAAGCTTCATTTTGGCGCCCGGGGACATATGTACCCCCCCCACCCCCCCAGGTACGCCTCTGCGAGAAACCCACATATAAATATTGAATGTCAGAGCAGTCAAACAACTAAGATATATTAAACTTAATGTTGTTTATTCTTATGTTTTAAGCATTCTCGTAGATTTGTCCTTTCCAGTGTTTCTGACAAGCGCTTGAATGTCTGAAGATGTCACAACAGTCACAGATTGACTCAGATTGTTTTGTAACCTTTGGTCACGTGATACAGGTATTCCGCCATCGTCAACAGAAAAGTTGACAGTGGAGATCACAATGAACTTAAATGAAAGTAATGTCTGGTTGGACTTCATGTAGAGTGACTTTGTTTGTGGTAGTTACTTTGGTTCTACTTATTCAGTCCGAATCTCAGTTTGCCCACAAATACAATGTGATCGTTAATGCCATCCACGGCCCTGTTGAGGGGTTCACTATCCCAGCTTACCATGAAGCTTACGACAGGAAAAGAATCAACGTCTTTCTGGGGATACCCTATGCAAAGAGACTGACACAGTATGGGGATTGGAGAAAAGAGTTTAGATTCAGGGTAATGAAACCACATATATAAACAACTCTGGGGGTAGCAGCAGATTGTATCACCTGTGATTATTTCAGCAATAGGTGTCCTTTTTATTTTTAGAAATTGATTACGTATACATTGGAATGACAACTATTCATTTTTATTCTATAATAGTGTATTAGTTTTCTTTGGAAGATTATTATATAAATGCCCCAAGAAATAAACAGGACAGAATAAATTTAAAAAACCCACATAAATAATGTTGAATAAGTCCGACATAAATGTGTGATCCAAAGTTGCTGTTTTATTTTTAGTATCATGCCTCAGCATAAGATAAGCTATACATGGTGGTCAATATAACTGGTGCCTGAAAACCTGGTAAGACCCTTGAACTTATGTTAAGCTACTGGCAAGGTTACTCATGTACCTACACGTTAACAGAGACTTGAACCTACTTGGGACAGATAGCAGCGACTGGTAAATGCAAGTGCTTTAGCCCATTTGTCCACTCATGGACGCTGTGTTATCCAATGTACATGTAAACTGAATTGAATGTTGTGCTATGACTTAACAATGAATAGCTTAGCATATTGGAAATTGATTTATGTTTTGCATTGGTGATAATTAGAAGCAATACCTTGATCCAATTTATTTCCATTTGTCATGGTTAAACAGATAGTTATTGATATTTTTCATCTGGAATAAATCGAAAGTGCAGATTACTTTACAGTTGGGAAATGATTGATATTTAAGATGAATCATGGTTCCTACTATGTTGATGACCTACACACATATTTACACAGAATGATTCAGTGCTTCAATCGTAATCAGTTTTCTTTGAAATTTCAGAAAAACTATTTTTTCTACTACATGTCTATTTTATATATGAAAAAATATTGCCATCTTTTGAAGTAGTTCCCATTCCTGCCTTTAGTGGTGGTTCATTGTAGCTAGTCAGATAGCATAAATATTTTAGTTATATTACAGCATATGGTACTAAGGCCAGACATCAGCTTTAGTGGATCATGCTATGTAAGATTGGTGTCAAATGATTTGTCTATGTAATAATAGATTCCAGTTTAGTTTTATATCAAAGTTTGCCACTTCCTGTCATAATGCCTTTGAATTTCTCCACTCCAAACCCAAGATTGTATATACAGTTTTTAACAGCCAGAAATGTTGTCACCAAAACAATCAGCAGGTTCTTTTGTCACCAATAAGGAAAGTGACATTGGCGATGCCCAGCATGATCCCTGCTACATGACTATGTCAATGGTCTGCATGACAGTGTCAGGGTGTCTATATGACTATATTGTTGACATACATGACTGTCAGTGGCCTACATCACTTGATGGTTTGTATAATGGGAACCTCGATGAGTAATGCAGTAGCCTATTGGCCTATATGACTGTCAGTCAGGGTACCTTCATGACTATGTTGATGGCCTTCATGACTATGTCAATGGCCTACATGACTTGATGGTTTGCATGATGGGAACCTTGATGAGTAATGAAATGGCCTATTGGCCTATATGACTGTCAGTCAGGGTACCTTCATGACTATGTTTATGGCCTACATGACTTGATGGTTTGCATGATGGGAACTTTGATGAGTAATGCAATGGCCTATTGGCCTATATGACTGTCAGTCAGGGTACCTTCATGACTATGTTTATGGCCTACATGACTTGATGGTTTGCATGATGGGAGCTTTGATGAGTAATGCAATGGCCTATTGGCCTATATGACTGTCAGTCAGGGTACCTTCATGACTATGTTGATGGCCTTCATGACTATGTCAGTGATCTACATGACTTGATGGTTTGCATGATGGGGATCTTGATTAATAATGCAATAGCCTATTGGCCTATATGATAGGGCCTAACTGAGTACATGTAGATAATTTTCGCCAAGTACCGAATCCGAATATTTGGATGTACTGTTTGCCGGATCCGGGCACGAACCGAGTAGTAGATGTGACTTCGGAGAGTACCGTTTATTTTATTATCATATGCAAAGCTTAAACTTTTCGTGTACCATATACCGTATATATTGGCTATAAGATGAAATTTTTTATTATTAACTAAAATTATTATGTATTAAAAAACTTTTTTTTTTAAAGTTCGATATTTGTTGAATTTATTTTACTTGTAACCATTTGTGCACATATTTTTTTCCCGAGGCGAATACTTCCGAATAGTACTGAAAAACTGGATATTTGGCCAAAGCGAATGTCCGAGGCGATTTCTGGTTAGGCCCTACTATATGACTGTCAGTCAGGGTACCTTCATGACTATGTTGATGGCCTTCATGACTATGTCTGACTTGATGGTTTGCGTGATGGGAACCTTGACGAGTAATGCAATGGCCTAATGGCCAATATGACTGTCAGTCAGGGTACCTTCATGACTGTTAATGGCCTACATGTTTGTCAGTGTATGCTGGCCCAACATTAAGGACCTGATTCAGTTTATGTGAGGGAGAGAAATATGTTCACTATCTAGATAAACATTTAAGTTATATGTTGCATGTATTGTATATTAAAATGGTTTAGATTTTTAGAGAAAGTTCAAAAATAGATAAAACAATTCTCTCTCTTTCACACACACACAAACACACACACACACACACAAAATGAATTAAAATATTTATGTATGGATCTGAGAAACAAAAGCTGCACTTGAAAATGAGCTACTGTTCTGTTTTATAATGTTTTGCAGTTACTAGTTGCACTTTGTGGATAACTTGATAACTTAATCTTTTAAGTTAAATTTATTGACATGTAAATTAAGGACTTTGAAGTTTTTGGGTGTTAGTTATCTGGAAGAGTGTGTAGAAAATTCAGTCTGTTTCCTGTTTATGAGCAGAGGCATAGCTAGAGTGTTTGGAATCTGGGGACAAGATTCTTTTTTATGCTTTCCCACTCTCAACTCTGAAACCTATTATTTTCACATACAACCTATTTCAAAGCCCATTTTGGCACCACCACAAGTCTGGCACACAGGGACATCTGCCCCTTCCCCAGCTACGCCTGTTTATGAGTACAGAGTACATGTATGTTTAAAGCAGAAAATATATAGTAGTCTCCCCTGACCACTGAACTTTTTATTTTAAAATCATCACAAAAATTCTAACATTGAAGTTTGCCTGATGCATGTTTGCAGGGAGATGAGGGAACATTTGGAAAGATGTTAGATTTCTCATTGATTGCACATTACTATTACAGACTGCCTTGAAGGATGCCCTTGTTTCCTAACAATCCTGACTATTCTGACCAATACAGTACAGAGACAACGATTTTAAATACATGACTAATATTACTGTCTTTGAGGCATTTGACTTTTGACTTTTTATTTGTTATCATTGATCGTGTATTAGATGCCATATGGGTATTGGCACTTTTGGTTTGGTGCAATGTTGTGTTTATGTTTTGTATTCTATTTGCTGTGTTACATTGATGGCTTCTGTAAGGAATAATGTAAACAAACTGTTCATGCCCTTTCCATGTATTATTATTATTCAGTGTGTCCCCTAGGGGTGCAAGACAGTAAAAAATCTCATTAGTGTCAAACCTGGGGGTCAGACTGAGTGAAAAAGAAACTTTTGTAT
The DNA here is from genome assembly GCA_029339505.1 of Unio delphinus. NCBI lineage: Eukaryota > Metazoa > Mollusca > Bivalvia > Unionida > Unionidae > Unio > Unio delphinus. The sequence goes on along the minus strand of JAQISU010000028.1, from coordinate 3,078,169 downwards.
CAAAGGGGGGGGGGTTCAAATTAAAAATTTTGTGGTCTCTAAAGTATAAAAGAAAACTGATTATTACTTCATTTTCATTAATATTATACAAGGCAGTATATGTTAAGACCCAACTGTTTTGCAAAAGGTAGATTTTGACAGGGTCCTCTTTTGCAAAAGGTAGATTGAGTGGGTCCTGTTTTGCAAAAGGTAGATTTTGAGTGGGTCCTGTTTTGCAAAAGGTAGATTTTGATTGGGTCCTGTTTTGCAAAAGGTAGATTTTGATTGGGTCTTGTTTTGCAAGAGATCTTCTGTCTGTCTATCCATTTGATTTGAAAACCAAAAGTTACTGGTTGCAAGAGTGTGCAGGAAACAATTTGAGACTAAATCGTTTGGTAAGATTTTGTTTTCAAGAATAAGTATAAAAAGTGCAAATAATATTATTATCTTCCAGTATTTATTTGAATAATTCCTTTTTTTGTAATTAAAAAAAATAATTTTGTGTTAAATAATTAAATGACAGATTCTGTATTTGCATATATTGTATCCTATTTGTCATTAATTCATCCCCTTAGAAAATATGTCACACTATCATCTTACAAAGATTTTAAATTTCAGCTTAGCTCATTACCTTATGTCTTTAATGATTACAGTGTATGTTGCATTAAAATATGTTAATTGCTATCACAAAGTATTTACCACCTTTGTAAGCTCTGGCCATTGCTGGCATCTAACATAAAAGTGGATGGATTTTGCACTAAAGAAAAGTAGTAGATTATATATTTTTAATTATTTCTGGGAAAAGAAATGTGCACCCAGTGGGTTAAAAAAGGGTAATGACATGGGAGACAATGGACAAAAACGACAGGCGATGAACACCTTCGCTACGCCACAGGTTTTCCATGAATACTTTTCTTGTTTTCCTGTTATTTCAGTGTCTTCATCGAGAAGATTTTTTATTTACATGCACAAGATTGTGTTAAGTTAGACACGATTTTGAAACATCTTCTAAAAATGTATGAATTTATGTATATTAATTTTTTTCCATAGGTAATAATTTGCAGTGAATGAAGAGCAAAAAAATAATTGTTTTCTTTGTGCATTCTTGTTTCCTCAGAGGCCAGAAAGACCATTTTGGAATGGCATTTGGAATGCCACATATTACCGACCTGCATGTCCACAGCTTCCATTTCATGTCAAGCAGACTGTCCCTGGCTTTGACAGATTCAGAGATACCAGTGAAGATTGTCTCTATATGAATATTTTTGCACCAAATGTAAGTATTTTGAGATTTCACCAAATGTAAGTATTTTGAGATTTCACCAAATGTAAGTATTTTGAGATTTCACCAAATGTTTTGTTTGTTTTTTCATGGTTTAATGCCATTTTCAGCACAATATAGGCTATACATGGCGGCCAGTATTATTGGTGGAGGAAGAAACTGAACAAACCCCGGAAAGAATAACTGACCCATGAGAAGCTATTGGCAAGCATTCTCACATACCTACATTTGCTGAATCTTAGACTCGAACAAACGCAGACAGAGGTGAGATGGCAGTGGTAAGAGCTAATCTTTTATTGGTATACAAATATTTTTAGATTTTGTGACAAAATGCATGATTTCATTTATAAATACCATCATACATTTTACTGCATGACTACCTTCATTACATGTTCTTAAAAATATAAAAGCAATGGACTCACTGACTTGCATTTAGTATACTAAAAATAAAATGCTGGTCTTGAATATTTCCTGTCACAGTTCATCTCATCTTTATTTGAGAAAAAATAAGATCCTTCAGTTTGATTTTCAGTGAAGTTTCATGCATGATCAATACTTTACTATTCATTGAAATGTCAAGCATGATTGAAGTGTTGTGCATGGTACATACTTTACTCTTCATTGAAGTATCATGCATGGTACACACTTTACTATTCATTGCCGTGTCATGCATGGTACACACTTTACTATTCATTGAAGTATCATGCATGGTACATACTTTACTCTTCATTGAAGTGTCATGCATGGTACATACTTTACTCTTCATTGAAGTGTCATGCATGGTACATACTTTACTCTTCATTGAAGTATCATGCATGGTACATACTTAACTCTTCATTGAAGTATCATGCATGGTACATATTTAACTCTTCATTGAAGTATCATGCATGGTAAATTCTTTACTCTTCATTGAAGTGTCATGCATGGTAAATACTTTACACTTCATTGAAGTGTCATGCATGGTACATACTTAACTCTTCATTGAAGTATCATGCATGGTACATACTTTACTCTTCATTGAAGTATCATGCATGGTACATACTTTACTCTTCATTGAAGTGTCATGCATGGTACATACTTTACTTTTCATTGAAGTATCATGCATGGTACATACTTTACTCTTTATTGAAGTGTCATGCATGGTACATACTTTACTCTTTATTGAAGTGTCATGCATGGTACATACTTAACTATTCATTGAAGTGTCATGCATGGTAAATACTGTACTCTTCATTGAAGTATCATGTATGGTAAATACTTTACTCTTCATTGAAGTGTCATGCATGGTAAATACTTTACTCTTCATTGAAGTATCATGCATGGTAAATACTTTACTCTTCATTGAAGTATCATGCACGGTACATACTTTACTCTTCATTGAAATGTCATGCATGGTACATACTTTACTTTTCATTGAAGTATCATGCATGGTACATACTTAACTCTTCATTGAAGTGTCATGCATGGTACATACTTTACTCTTCATTGAAGTGTCATGCATGGTACATACTTTACTATTCATTGACGTGTCATGCATGATAAATACTTTACTCTTCATTGAAATGTCATTCATAGGACATACTTTACTTTTCATTGAAGTATCATGTAAGGTACATACTTTACTTTTCATTGAAGTGTCATGCATGGTAAATACTTAACTCTTCATTGAAGTATCATGCATGGTAAATACTTTACTCTTCATTGAAGTATCATGCATGGTACATACCTTACTCTAAATTGAAATGTCATGAATAGTAGATACTTTACTTTTCATTGAAGTATCATGCATGGTACATACTTAACTCTTCATTGAAGTGTCATGCATCATACATACTTTACTCTTCATTGAAGTATCATGCATGGTACATACTTAACTATTCATTGAAGTGTCATGCATGGTACATACTTTACTATTCATTGACGTGTCATGCATGGTAAATACTTTACTCTTCATTGAAGTGTCATGCATGGTACATACTTAACTATTCATTGAAGTGTCATGCATGGTACATACTTTACTATTCATTGACGTGTCATGCATGGTAAATACTTTACTCTTCATTAAGTGGCATGCATGGTACATACTTTACTATTCATTGAAGTGTCATGCATGGTAAATACTTTACTCTTCATTGAAGTATCATGCATGGTACATACTTTACTCTTCATTGAAGTGTCATGCATGGTACATACTTAACCCTTCATTGAAGTGTCATGCATGGTATATACTTAACTCTTCATTGAAGTGTCATGCATGGTACATACTTTACTCTTCATTGAAGTATCATGCATGGTAAATACTTGACTCTTCATTGAAGTGTCATGCATGGTACATACTTTACTCTTCATTAAAGTGGCATGCATGGTACATACTTTACTATTCATTGAAGTATCATGCATGGTACATACTTTACTCTTCATTAAAGTGTCATGCATGGTACATACTTTACTGTTCATTGAAGTGTCATGCATGGTAAATACTTTACTCTTCATTGAAGTGTCATGCATGGTAAATACTTAAGTCTTCATTGAAGTGTCATGCATGGTACATACTTTACTCTTGATTGAAGTGTCTTGCATGGTAAATACGTAACTGTTCATTGAAGTGTCATGCATGGTACATACTTTACTCTTCATTGAAGTGGCATGCATGGTACATACTTTACTCTCTATTGAAGTGTCATGCATAGTACATACTTTACTCTTCATTGAAGTATCATGCATGGTAAATACTTTACTCTTCATTGAAGTGTCATGCATGGTACATACTTTACTTTTCATTGAAGTGTCATGCATGGTACATTCTTTACTCTTCATTGAAGTATCATGCATGGTAAATACTTTACTCTTCATTGAAGTGTCATGCATGGTACACACTTTACTCTTCATTGAAGTGTCATGCATGGTACATACTTTACTCTTCATTGAAGTGGCATGCATGGTACATACTTTACTCTTCATTGAAGTGTCATGCATGGTACATACTTTACTCTTCATTGATGTGGCATGCATGGTACATACTTTACTCTTCATTGAAGTATCATGCATGGTAACACTTTACTCTTCATTGAAGTGTCATGCATGGTACATACTTTACTCTTCATTGAAGTGGCATGCATGGTAAATACTTTACTCTTCATTGAAGTGTCATGCATGGTACATACTTTACTCTTCATTGAAGTATCATGCTTTGTACATACTTTACTATTCATTGACGTGTCATGCATGGTAAATACTTTACTCTTCATTGAAGTGTCATGCATGGTACATACTTTACTCTTTATTGATGTGGCATGCATGGTACATACTTTACTCTTCATTAAAGTATCATGCTTGGTAAATACTTTACTCTTCATTGAAGTGTCATGCATGGTAAATACTTTACTCTTCATTAAAGTATCATGTATGGTACATACTTTACTCTTCATTGAAGTATCATGCATGGTACATACTTTACTCTTCATTGAAGTATCATGCATGGTACATACTTTACTCTTCATTGAAGTATCATGCATGGTACATACTTCACTCTTCATTGAAGTATCATGCATGGTACATACTTAACTCTTCATTGAAGTGGCATGCATGGTACATACTTTACTCTTCATTGAAGTGTCATGCATGATAAATACTTTACTCTTCATTGAAGTGTCATGCATGGTACATACTTAACTATTCATTGAAGTGTCTTGCATGGTACATACTTTACTCTTCATTGAAGTATCATGCATGGTAAATACTTTACTCTTTATTGTAGTATCATGTATGGTAAATACTTTACTCTTTATTGTAGTATCATGCATGGTACACACTTTACTCTTTATTGAAGTGTCAGGCATGGTACATACTGTACTCTTCATTGAAGTATCATGTATGGTAAATACTTTACTCTTTATTGTAGTATCATGTATGGTAAATACTTTACTCTTTATTGTAGTATCATGTATGGTAAATACTTTACTCTTTATTGTAGTATCATGCATGGTACACACTTTACTCTTTATTGAAGTATCATGCATGGTACATACTGTACTCTTCATTGAAGTGTCATGCATGGTAAATACTTTACTCTTTATTGTAGTATCATGCATGGTAAATACTTTACTCTTTATTGTAGCATCATGTATGGTAAATACTTTACTCTTTATTGTAGTATCATGCATGGAAAATTCTTTACTCTTCATTGAAGTATCATGCATGGTAAATACTTTACTCTTTATTGAAGTGTCATGCATGGTACATACTGTACTCTTCATTGAAGTATCATGTATGGTAAATACTTTACTCTTTATTGTAGTATCATGCATGGTAAATTCTTTACTCTTCATTGAAGTATCATGCATGGTAAATACTTTACTCTTTATTGAAGTGTCATGCATGGTAAATACTTTACACTTCATTGAAGTATCATGCATGGTAAATACTTTACTCTTTATTGAAGTGTCATGTATGGTAAATACTTTACTCTTTATTGAAGTGTCATGCATGGTAAATACTTTACTCTTTATTGAAGTGTCATGCATGGTAAATACTTTACACTTCATTGAAGTATCATGCATGGTAAATACTTTACTCTTTATTGAAGTGTCATGCATGGTAAATACTTTACTCTTTATTGAAGTGTCATGCATGGTAAATACTTTACACTTCATTGAAGTATCATGCATGGTAAATACTTTACACTTCATTGAAGTATCATGCATGGTAAATACTTTACTCTTTATTGAAGTGTCATGCATGGTAAATAGTTTACATTTCATTGAAGTATCATGTATGGTAAATACTTTACTCTTTATTGTAGTATCATGCATGTTACATACTTTACTCTTCATTGAAGTATCATGCATGGTAAATACTTCACTCTTCATTGAAGTATCATGTATGGTACATACTTTACTCTTCATTAAAGTATCATGCATGGTAAATTCTTTACTCTTCATTAAAGTATCATGCATGGTACATACTTTACTCTTTATTGTAGTATCATGCATGGTACATACTTTACTCTTCATTGAAGTATCATGCATGGTAAATACTTTACTCTTCATTGAAGTATCATGTATGGTACATACTTTACTCTTCATTAAAGTATCATGTATGGTAAATACTTTACTCTTTATTGTAGTATCATGCATGGTAAATACTTTACTCTTCATTGAAGTATCATGCATGGTAAATACTTTACTCTTCATTGAAGTATCATGCATGGTAAATACTTTACTCTTCATTGAAGTATCATGTATGGTAAATACTTTACTCTTCATTGAAGTATCATGCATGGTACATACTTTACTCTTCATTGAAGTATCATGCATGGTAAATACTTTACTCTTCATTGAAGTATCATGTATGGTAAATACTTTACTCTTTATTGTAGTATCATGCATGGTAAATTCTTTACTCTTCATTAAAGTATCATGCATGGTAAATACTTTACTCTTCATTAAAGTGTCATGCATGGTACATACTTTACTCTTCATTGAAGTGTCATGCATGGTACATACTGTACTCTTCATTGAAGTATCATGTATGGTAAATTCTTTACTCTTTATTGTAGTATCATGCATGGTACATACTTTACTCTTCATTGAAGTGTCATGCATGGTACATACTGTACTCTTCATTGAAGTATCATGTATGGTAAATACTTTACTCTTTATTGTAGTATCATGCATGGTACATACTTTACTCTTTATTGAAGTGTCATGCATGGTACATACTTAACTATTCATTGTAGTATCATGCATGGTACATACTTTACTCTTCATTGAAGTATCATGCATGGTAAATACTTTACTCTTCATTGAAGTATCATGCATGGTACATACTTTACTCTTCATTGAAGTATCATGCATGGTACATACTTCACTCTTCATTGAAGTATCATGCATGGTACATACTTAACTCTTCATTGAAGTGGCATGCATGGTACATACTTTACTCTTCATTGAAGTGTCATGCATGATAAATACTTTACTCTTCATTGAAGTGTCATGCATGGTACATACTTAACTATTCATTGAAGTGTCTTGCATGGTACATACTTTACTCTTCATTGAAGTATCATGCATGGTAAATACTTTACTCTTTATTGTAGTATCATGTATGGTAAATACTTTACTCTTTATTGTAGTATCATGCATGGTACACACTTTACTCTTTATTGAAGTGTCAGGCATGGTACATACTGTACTCTTCATTGAAGTATCATGTATGGTAAATACTTTACTCTTTATTGTAGTATCATGTATGGTAAATACTTTACTCTTTATTGTAGTATCATGTATGGTAAATACTTTACTCTTTATTGTAGTATCATGCATGGTACACACTTTACTCTTTATTGAAGTATCATGCATGGTACATACTGTACTCTTCATTGAAGTGTCATGCATGGTAAATACTTTACTCTTTATTGTAGTATCATGCATGGTAAATACTTTACTCTTTATTGTAGCATCATGTATGGTAAATACTTTACTCTTTATTGTAGTATCATGCATGGAAAATTCTTTACTCTTCATTGAAGTATCATGCATGGTAAATACTTTACTCTTTATTGAAGTGTCATGCATGGTACATACTGTACTCTTCATTGAAGTATCATGTATGGTAAATACTTTACTCTTTATTGTAGTATCATGCATGGTAAATTCTTTACTCTTCATTGAAGTATCATGCATGGTAAATACTTTACTCTTTATTGAAGTGTCATGCATGGTAAATACTTTACACTTCATTGAAGTATCATGCATGGTAAATACTTTACTCTTTATTGAAGTGTCATGTATGGTAAATACTTTACTCTTTATTGAAGTGTCATGCATGGTAAATACTTTACTCTTTATTGAAGTGTCATGCATGGTAAATACTTTACACTTCATTGAAGTATCATGCATGGTAAATACTTTACTCTTTATTGAAGTGTCATGCATGGTAAATACTTTACTCTTTATTGAAGTGTCATGCATGGTAAATACTTTACACTTCATTGAAGTATCATGCATGGTAAATACTTTACACTTCATTGAAGTATCATGCATGGTAAATACTTTACTCTTTATTGAAGTGTCATGCATGGTAAATAGTTTACATTTCATTGAAGTATCATGTATGGTAAATACTTTACTCTTTATTGTAGTATCATGCATGTTACATACTTTACTCTTCATTGAAGTATCATGCATGGTAAATACTTCACTCTTCATTGAAGTATCATGTATGGTACATACTTTACTCTTCATTAAAGTATCATGCATGGTAAATTCTTTACTCTTCATTAAAGTATCATGCATGGTACATACTTTACTCTTTATTGTAGTATCATGCATGGTACATACTTTACTCTTCATTGAAGTATCATGCATGGTAAATACTTTACTCTTCATTGAAGTATCATGTATGGTACATACTTTACTCTTCATTAAAGTATCATGTATGGTAAATACTTTACTCTTTATTGTAGTATCATGCATGGTAAATACTTTACTCTTCATTGAAGTATCATGCATGGTAAATACTTTACTCTTCATTGAAGTATCATGCATGGTAAATACTTTACTCTTCATTGAAGTATCATGTATGGTAAATACTTTACTCTTCATTGAAGTATCATGCATGGTACATACTTTACTCTTCATTGAAGTATCATGCATGGTAAATACTTTACTCTTCATTGAAGTATCATGTATGGTAAATACTTTACTCTTTATTGTAGTATCATGCATGGTAAATTCTTTACTCTTCATTAAAGTATCATGCATGGTAAATACTTTACTCTTCATTAAAGTGTCATGCATGGTACATACTTTACTCTTCATTGAAGTGTCATGCATGGTACATACTGTACTCTTCATTGAAGTATCATGTATGGTAAATTCTTTACTCTTTATTGTAGTATCATGCATGGTACATACTTTACTCTTCATTGAAGTGTCATGCATGGTACATACTGTACTCTTCATTGAAGTATCATGTATGGTAAATACTTTACTCTTTATTGTAGTATCATGCATGGTACATACTTTACTCTTTATTGAAGTGTCATGCATGGTACATACTTAACTATTCATTGTAGTATCATGCATGGTACATACTTTACTCTTCATTGAAGTATCATGCATGGTAAATACTTTACTCTTTATTGTAGTATCATGTATGGTAAATTCTTTACTCTTTATTGTAGTATCATGTATGGTAAATACTTTACTATTCATTGAAGTATCATGCATGGTAAATACTTTACTCTTCATTGAAGTATCATGCATGGTAAATACTTTACTCTTTATTGTAGTATCATGTATGGTAAATTCTTTACTCTTTATTGTAGTATCATGTATGATAAATACTTTACTCTTTATTGTAGTATCATGTATGGTAAATTCTTTACTCTTCATTGAAGTATCATGTATGGTAAATTCTTTACTCTTCATTGAAGTATCATGTATGGTAAATACTTTACTCTTTATTGAAGTGTCATGCATGGTAAATACTTTACTCTTCATTGAAGTATCATGTATGGTAAATACTTTACTCTTTATTGTAGTATCATGCATGATAAATACTTTACTCTTCATTGAAGTATCATGCATGGTAAATACTTTACTCTTCATTGAAGTATCATGCATGGTAAATACTTTACTCTTTATTGTAGTATCATGTATGGTAAATTCTTTACTCTTTATTGTAGTATCATGTATGGTAAATACTTTACTCTTTATTGTAGTATCATGTATGGTAAATTCTTTACTCTTCATTGAAGTATCATGTATGGTAAATTCTTTACTCTTCATTGAAGTATCATGTATGGTAAATACTTTACTCTTTGTTGAAGTGTCATGCATGGTAAATACTTTACTCTTAATTGAAGTATCATGTATGGTAAATACTTTACTCTTCATTGAAGTGTCATGCATGGTAAATACTTTACTCTTTATTGTAGTATCATGCATGGTACATACTTTACTCTTCATTGAAGTGTCATGCATGGTAAATACTTTACACTTCATTGAAGTATCATGCATGGTAAATACTTTACACTTCATTGAAGTATCATGCATGGTAAATACTTTACTCTTTATTGAAGTGTAATGCATGGTACATACTTTGCTCTTCATTGAAGTGTAATGCATGGTACATACTTTACTCTTCATTGAAGTGTCTTGCATGGTAAATACTTTACTCTTTATTGTAGTATCATGTATGGTAAATACTTTACTCATTATTGTAGTATCATGCATGGTAAATACTTTACTCTTCATTGAAGTCTAATGCATGGTACATACTTTACTCTTCATTGAAGGGTAATGCATGGTACATACTTTGCTCTTCATTGAAGTGTCATGCATGGTACATACTTTACTTTTCATTGAAGTGTCATGCATGGTACATTCTTTACTCTTCATTGAAGTATCATGCATGGTAAATACTTTACTCTTCATTGAAGTGTCATGCATGGTAAATACTTTACTCTTTATTGAAGTGTCATGCATGGTACATACTGTACTCTTCATTGAAGTATCATGTATGGTAAATACTTTACTCTTTATTGTAGTATCATGCATGGTAAATTCTTTACTCTTCATTGAAGTATCATGCATGGTAAATACTTTACTCTTTATTGAAGTGTCATGCATGGTAAATACTTTACACTTCATTGAAGTATCATGCATGGTAAATACTTTACTCTTTATTGAAGTGTCATGTATGGTAAATACTTTACTCTTTATTGAAGTGTCATGCATGGTAAATACTTTACTCTTTATTGAAGTGTCATGCATGGTAAATACTTTACACTTCATTGAAGTATCATGCATGGTAAATACTTTACTCTTTATTGAAGTGTCATGCATGGTAAATACTTTACTCTTTATTGAAGTGTCATGCATGGTAAATACTTTACACTTCATTGAAGTATCATGCATGGTAAATACTTTACACTTCATTGAAGTATCATGCATGGTAAATACTTTACTCTTTATTGAAGTGTCATGCATGGTAAATAGTTTACATTTCATTGAAGTATCATGTATGGTAAATACTTTACTCTTTATTGTAGTATCATGCATGTTACATACTTTACTCTTCATTGAAGTATCATGCATGGTAAATACTTCACTCTTCATTGAAGTATCATGTATGGTACATACTTTACTCTTCATTAAAGTATCATGCATGGTAAATTCTTTACTCTTCATTAAAGTATCATGCATGGTACATACTTTACTCTTTATTGTAGTATCATGCATGGTACATACTTTACTCTTCATTGAAGTATCATGCATGGTAAATACTTTACTCTTCATTGAAGTATCATGTATGGTACATACTTTACTCTTCATTAAAGTATCATGTATGGTAAATACTTTACTCTTTATTGTAGTATCATGCATGGTAAATACTTTACTCTTCATTGAAGTATCATGCATGGTAAATACTTTACTCTTCATTGAAGTATCATGCATGGTAAATACTTTACTCTTCATTGAAGTATCATGTATGGTAAATACTTTACTCTTCATTGAAGTATCATGCATGGTACATACTTTACTCTTCATTGAAGTATCATGCATGGTAAATACTTTACTCTTCATTGAAGTATCATGTATGGTAAATACTTTACTCTTTATTGTAGTATCATGCATGGTAAATTCTTTACTCTTCATTAAAGTATCATGCATGGTAAATACTTTACTCTTCATTAAAGTGTCATGCATGGTACATACTTTACTCTTCATTGAAGTGTCATGCATGGTACATACTGTACTCTTCATTGAAGTATCATGTATGGTAAATTCTTTACTCTTTATTGTAGTATCATGCATGGTACATACTTTACTCTTCATTGAAGTGTCATGCATGGTACATACTGTACTCTTCATTGAAGTATCATGTATGGTAAATACTTTACTCTTTATTGTAGTATCATGCATGGTACATACTTTACTCTTTATTGAAGTGTCATGCATGGTACATACTTAACTATTCATTGTAGTATCATGCATGGTACATACTTTACTCTTCATTGAAGTATCATGCATGGTAAATACTTTACTCTTCATTGAAGTATCATGCATGGTACATACTTTACTCTTCATTGAAGTATCATGCATGGTACATACTTCACTCTTCATTGAAGTATCATGCATGGTACATACTTAACTCTTCATTGAAGTGGCATGCATGGTACATACTTTACTCTTCATTGAAGTGTCATGCATGATAAATACTTTACTCTTCATTGAAGTGTCATGCATGGTACATACTTAACTATTCATTGAAGTGTCTTGCATGGTACATACTTTACTCTTCATTGAAGTATCATGCATGGTAAATACTTTACTCTTTATTGTAGTATCATGTATGGTAAATACTTTACTCTTTATTGTAGTATCATGCATGGTACACACTTTACTCTTTATTGAAGTGTCAGGCATGGTACATACTGTACTCTTCATTGAAGTATCATGTATGGTAAATACTTTACTCTTTATTGTAGTATCATGTATGGTAAATACTTTACTCTTTATTGTAGTATCATGTATGGTAAATACTTTACTCTTTATTGTAGTATCATGCATGGTACACACTTTACTCTTTATTGAAGTATCATGCATGGTACATACTGTACTCTTCATTGAAGTGTCATGCATGGTAAATACTTTACTCTTTATTGTAGTATCATGCATGGTAAATACTTTACTCTTTATTGTAGCATCATGTATGGTAAATACTTTACTCTTTATTGTAGTATCATGCATGGAAAATTCTTTACTCTTCATTGAAGTATCATGCATGGTAAATACTTTACTCTTTATTGAAGTGTCATGCATGGTACATACTGTACTCTTCATTGAAGTATCATGTATGGTAAATACTTTACTCTTTATTGTAGTATCATGCATGGTAAATTCTTTACTCTTCATTGAAGTATCATGCATGGTAAATACTTTACTCTTTATTGAAGTGTCATGCATGGTAAATACTTTACACTTCATTGAAGTATCATGCATGGTAAATACTTTACTCTTTATTGAAGTGTCATGTATGGTAAATACTTTACTCTTTATTGAAGTGTCATGCATGGTAAATACTTTACTCTTTATTGAAGTGTCATGCATGGTAAATACTTTACACTTCATTGAAGTATCATGCATGGTAAATACTTTACTCTTTATTGAAGTGTCATGCATGGTAAATACTTTACTCTTTATTGAAGTGTCATGCATGGTAAATACTTTACACTTCATTGAAGTATCATGCATGGTAAATACTTTACACTTCATTGAAGTATCATGCATGGTAAATACTTTACTCTTTATTGAAGTGTCATGCATGGTAAATAGTTTACATTTCATTGAAGTATCATGTATGGTAAATACTTTACTCTTTATTGTAGTATCATGCATGTTACATACTTTACTCTTCATTGAAGTATCATGCATGGTAAATACTTCACTCTTCATTGAAGTATCATGTATGGTACATACTTTACTCTTCATTAAAGTATCATGCATGGTAAATTCTTTACTCTTCATTAAAGTATCATGCATGGTACATACTTTACTCTTTATTGTAGTATCATGCATGGTACATACTTTACTCTTCATTGAAGTATCATGCATGGTAAATACTTTACTCTTCATTGAAGTATCATGTATGGTACATACTTTACTCTTCATTAAAGTATCATGTATGGTAAATACTTTACTCTTTATTGTAGTATCATGCATGGTAAATACTTTACTCTTCATTGAAGTATCATGCATGGTAAATACTTTACTCTTCATTGAAGTATCATGCATGGTAAATACTTTACTCTTCATTGAAGTATCATGTATGGTAAATACTTTACTCTTCATTGAAGTATCATGCATGGTACATACTTTACTCTTCATTGAAGTATCATGCATGGTAAATACTTTACTCTTCATTGAAGTATCATGTATGGTAAATACTTTACTCTTTATTGTAGTATCATGCATGGTAAATTCTTTACTCTTCATTAAAGTATCATGCATGGTAAATACTTTACTCTTCATTAAAGTGTCATGCATGGTACATACTTTACTCTTCATTGAAGTGTCATGCATGGTACATACTGTACTCTTCATTGAAGTATCATGTATGGTAAATTCTTTACTCTTTATTGTAGTATCATGCATGGTACATACTTTACTCTTCATTGAAGTGTCATGCATGGTACATACTGTACTCTTCATTGAAGTATCATGTATGGTAAATACTTTACTCTTTATTGTAGTATCATGCATGGTACATACTTTACTCTTTATTGAAGTGTCATGCATGGTACATACTTAACTATTCATTGTAGTATCATGCATGGTACATACTTTACTCTTCATTGAAGTATCATGCATGGTAAATACTTTACTCTTTATTGTAGTATCATGTATGGTAAATTCTTTACTCTTTATTGTAGTATCATGTATGGTAAATACTTTACTATTCATTGAAGTATCATGCATGGTAAATACTTTACTCTTCATTGAAGTATCATGCATGGTAAATACTTTACTCTTTATTGTAGTATCATGTATGGTAAATTCTTTACTCTTTATTGTAGTATCATGTATGATAAATACTTTACTCTTTATTGTAGTATCATGTATGGTAAATTCTTTACTCTTCATTGAAGTATCATGTATGGTAAATTCTTTACTCTTCATTGAAGTATCATGTATGGTAAATACTTTACTCTTTATTGAAGTGTCATGCATGGTAAATACTTTACTCTTCATTGAAGTATCATGTATGGTAAATACTTTACTCTTTATTGTAGTATCATGCATGATAAATACTTTACTCTTCATTGAAGTATCATGCATGGTAAATACTTTACTCTTCATTGAAGTATCATGCATGGTAAATACTTTACTCTTTATTGTAGTATCATGTATGGTAAATTCTTTACTCTTTATTGTAGTATCATGTATGGTAAATACTTTACTCTTTATTGTAGTATCATGTATGGTAAATTCTTTACTCTTCATTGAAGTATCATGTATGGTAAATTCTTTACTCTTCATTGAAGTATCATGTATGGTAAATACTTTACTCTTTGTTGAAGTGTCATGCATGGTAAATACTTTACTCTTAATTGAAGTATCATGTATGGTAAATACTTTACTCTTCATTGAAGTGTCATGCATGGTAAATACTTTACTCTTTATTGTAGTATCATGCATGGTACATACTTTACTCTTCATTGAAGTGTCATGCATGGTAAATACTTTACACTTCATTGAAGTATCATGCATGGTAAATACTTTACACTTCATTGAAGTATCATGCATGGTAAATACTTTACTCTTTATTGAAGTGTAATGCATGGTACATACTTTGCTCTTCATTGAAGTGTAATGCATGGTACATACTTTACTCTTCATTGAAGTGTCTTGCATGGTAAATACTTTACTCTTTATTGTAGTATCATGTATGGTAAATACTTTACTCATTATTGTAGTATCATGCATGGTAAATACTTTACTCTTCATTGAAGTCTAATGCATGGTACATACTTTACTCTTCATTGAAGGGTAATGCATGGTACATACTTTGCTCTTCATTGAAGTGTAATGCATGGTACATACTTTACTCTTCATTGAAGTGTAATGCATGGTACATACTTTTTTCTTCATTGATGTATCATGCATGGTAAATACTTTACTCTTCATTGAAGTATCATGCATGGTAAATACTTTACTCTTCATTGAAGTCTAATGCATGGTAAATACTTTACTCTTCATTGAAGTCTAATGCATGGTAAATACTTTACTCTTCATTGAAGTATCATGCATTGTAAATACTTTACTCTTCATTGAAGTATCATGTATGGTAAATACTTTACTCTTTATTGTAGTATCATGCATGGTAAATACTTTACTCTTCATTAAAGTATCATGCATGGTAAATACTTTACTCTTCATTAAAGTGTCATGCATGGTACATACTTTACTCTTCATTGAAGTGTCATGCATGGTACATACTGTACTCTTCATTGAAGTATCATGTATGGTAAATTCTTTACTCTTTATTGTAGTATCATGCATGGTACATACTTTACTCTTCATTGAAGTGTCATGCATGGTACATACTGTACTCTTCATTGAAGTATCATGTATGGTAAATACTTTACTCTTTATTGTAGTATCATGCATGGTACATACTTTACTCTTTATTGAAGTGTCATGCATGGTACATACTTAACTATTCATTGTAGTATCATGCATGGTACATACTTTACTCTTCATTGAAGTATCATGCTTGGTAAATACTTTACTCTTTATTGTAGTATCATGTATGGTAAATTCTTTACTCTTTATTGTAGTATCATGTATGGTAAATACTTTACTCTTCATTGAAGTATCATGCATGGTAAATACTTTACTCTTCATTGAAGTATCATGCATGGTAAATACTTTACTCTTTATTGTAGTATCATGTATGGTAAATTCTTTACTCTTTATTGTAGTATCATGTATGGTAAATACTTTACTCTTTATTGTAGTATCATGTATGGTAAATTCTTTACTCTTCATTGAAGTATCATGTATGGTAAATTCTTTACTCTTCATTGAAGTATCATGTATGGTAAATACTTTACTCTTTATTGAAGTGTCATGCATGGTAAATACTTTACTCTTCATTGAAGTATCATGTATGGTAAATACTTTACTCTTTATTGTAGTATCATGCATGATAAATACTTTACTCTTCATTGAAGTATCATGCATGGTAAATACTTTACTCTTCATTGAAGTATCATGCATGGTAAATACTTTACTCTTTATTGTAGTATCATGTATGGTAAATTCTTTACTCTTTATTGTAGTATCATGTATGGTAAATACTTTACTCTTTATTGTAGTATCATGTATGGTAAATTCTTTACTCTTCATTGAAGTATCATGTATGGTAAATTCTTTACTCTTCATTGAAGTATCATGTATGGTAAATACTTTACTCTTCATTGAAGTATCATGCATGGTAAATACTTTACTCTTCATTGAAGTATCATGAATGGTAAATAGTTTACTCTTTATTGTAGTATCATGCATGGTAAATACTTTACTCTTCATTAAAGTATCATGCATGGTAAATACTTTACTCTTCATTAAAGTGTCATGCATGGTACATACTTTACTCTTCATTGAAGTGTCATGCATGGTACATACTGTACTCTTCATTGAAGTATCATGTATGGTAAATTCTTTACTCTTTATTGTAGTATCATGCATGGTACATACTTTACTCTTCATTGAAGTGTCATGCATGGTACATACTGTACTCTTCATTGAAGTATCATGTATGGTAAATACTTTACTCTTTATTGTAGTATCATGCATGGTACATACTTTACTCTTTATTGAAGTGTCATGCATGGTACATACTTAACTATTCATTGTAGTATCATGCATGGTACATACTTTACTCTTCATTGAAGTATCATGCATGGTAAATACTTTACTCTTTATTGTAGTATCGTGTATGGTAAATTCTTTACTCTTTATTGTAGTATCATGTATGGTAAATACTTTACTCTTCATTGAAGTATCATGCATGGTAAATACTTTACTCTTCATTGAAGTATCATGCATGGTAAATACTTTACTCTTTATTGTAGTATCATGTATGGTAAATTCTTTACTCTTTATTGTAGTATCATGTATGGTAAATACTTTACTCTTTATTGTAGTATCATGTATGGTAAATTCTTTACTCTTCATTCAAGTATCATGTATGGTAAATTCTTTACTCTTCATTGAAGTATCATGTATGGTAAATACTTTACTCTTTATTGAAGTGTCATGCATGGTAAATACTTTACTCTTCATGGAAGTATCATGCATGGTACATACTTTACTCTTCATTGAAGTATCATGCATGGTAAATACTTTACTCTTTATTGTAGTATCATGTATGGTAAATTCTTTACTCTTTATTGTAGTATCATGTATGGTAAATACTTTACTATTCATTGAAGTATCATGCATGGTAAATACTTTACTCTTCATTGAAGTATCATGCATGGTAAATACTTTACTCTTTATTGTAGTATCATGTATGGTAAATTCTTTACTCTTTATTGTAGTATCATGTATGGTAAATACTTTACTCTTTATTGTAGTATCATGTATGGTAAATTCTTTACTCTTCATTGAAGTATCATGTATGGTAAATTCTTTACTCTTCATTGAAGTATCATGTATGGTAAATACTTTACTCTTTATTGAAGTGTCATGCATGGTAAATACTTTACTCTTCATTGAAGTATCATGTATGGTAAATACTTTACTCTTTATTGTAGTATCATGCATGATAAATACTTTACTCTTCATTGAAGTATCATGCATGGTAAATACTTTACTCTTCATTGAAGTATCATGCATGGTAAATACTTTACTCTTTATTGTAGTATCATGTATGGTAAATTCTTTACTCTTTATTGTAGTATCATGTATGGTAAATACTTTACTCTTTATTGTAGTATCATGTATGGTAAATTCTTTACTCTTCATTGAATTATCATGTATGGTAAATTCTTTACTCTTCATTGAAGTATCATGTATGGTAAATACTTTACTCTTTGTTGAAGTGTCATGCATGGTAAATACTTTACTCTTAATTGAAGTATCATGTATGGTAAATACTTTACTCTTCATTGAAGTGTCATGCATGGTAAATACTTTACTCTTTATTGTAGTATCATGCATGGTACATACTTTACTCTTCATTGAAGTGTCATGCATGGTAAATACTTTACACTTCATTGAAGTATCATGCATGGTAAATACTTTACACTTCATTGAAGTATCATGCATGGTAAATACTTTACTCTTTATTGAAGTGTAATGCATGGTACATACTTTGCTCTTCATTGAAGTGTAATGCATGGTACATACTTTACTCTTCATTGAAGTGTCTTGCATGGTAAATACTTTACTCTTTATTGTAGTATCATGTATGGTAAATACTTTACTCTTTATTGTAGTATCATGCATGGTAAATACTTTACTCTTCATTGAAGTCTAATGCATGGTACATACTTTACTCTTCATTGAAGTGTAATGCATGGTACATACTTTGCTCTTCATTGAAGTGTAATGCATGGTACATACTTTACTCTTCATTGAAGTGTAATGCATGGTACATACTTTTTTCTTCATTGATGTATCATGCATGGTAAATACTTTACTCTTCATTGAAGTATCATGCATGGTAAATACTTTACTCTTCATTGAAGTCTAATGCATGGTAAATACTTTACTCTTCATTGAAGTTTAATGCATGGTAAATACTTTACTCTTCATTGAAGTATCATGCATGGTAAATACTTTACTCTTCATTGAAGTATCATGTATGGTAAATACTTTACTCTTTATTGTAGTATCATGCATGGTAAATACTTTACTCTTCATTAAAGTATCATGCATGGTAAATACTTTACTCTTCATTAAAGTGTCATGCATGGTACATACTTTACTCTTCATTGAAGTGTCATGCATGGTACATACTGTACTCTTCATTGAAGTATCATGTATGGTAAATTCTTTACTCTTTATTGTAGTATCATGCATGGTACATACTTTACTCTTCATTGAAGTGTCATGCATGGTACATACTGTACTCTTCATTGAAGTATCATGTATGGTAAATACTTTACTCTTTATTGTAGTATCATGCATGGTACATACTTTACTCTTTATTGAAGTGTCATGCATGGTACATACTTAACTATTCATTGTAGTATCATGCATGGTACATACTTTACTCTTCATTGAAGTATCATGCATGGTAAATACTTTACTCTTTATTGTAGTATCATGTATGGTAAATTCTTTACTCTTTATTGTAGTATCATGTATGGTAAATACTTTACTCTTCATTGAAGTATCATGCATGGTAAATACTTTACTCTTCATTGAAGTATCATGCATGGTAAATACTTTACTCTTTATTGTAGTATCATGTATGGTAAATTCTTTACTCTTTATTGTAGTATCATGTATGGTAAATACTTTACTCTTTATTGTAGTATCATGTATGGTAAATTCTTTACTCTTCATTGAAGTATCATGTATGGTAAATTCTTTACTCTTCATTGAAGTATCATGTATGGTAAATACTTTACTCTTTATTGAAGTGTCATGCATGGTAAATACTTTACTCTTCATTGAAGTATCATGTATGGTAAATACTTTACTCTTTATTGTAGTATCATGCATGATAAATACTTTACTCTTCATTGAAGTATCATGCATGGTAAATACTTTACTCTTCATTGAAGTATCATGCATGGTAAATACTTTATTCTTTATTGTAGTATCATGTATGGTAAATTCTTTACTCTTTATTGTAGTATCATGTATGGTAAATACTTTACTCTTTATTGTAGTATCATGTATGGTAAATTGTTTACTCTTCATTGAAGTATCATGTATGGTAAATTCTTTACTCTTCATTGAAGTATCATGTATGGTAAATACTTTACTCTTCATTGAAGTATCATGCATGGTAAATACTTTACTCTTCATTGAAGTATCATGTATGGTAAATAGTTTACTCTTTATTGTAGTATCATGCATGGTAAATACTTTACTCTTCATTAAAGTATCATGCATGGTAAATACTTTACTCTTCATTAAAGTGTCATGCATGGTACATACTTTACTCTTCATTGAAGTGTCATGCATGGTACATACTGTACTCTTCATTGAAGTATCATGTATGGTAAATTCTTTACTCTTTATTGTAGTATCATGCATGGTACATACTTTACTCTTCATTGAAGTGTCATGCATGGTACATACTGTACTCTTCATTGAAGTATCATGTATGGTAAATACTTTACTCTTTATTGTAGTATCATGCATGGTACATACTTTACTCTTTATTGAAGTGTCATGCATGGTACATACTTAACTATTCATTGTAGTATCATGCATGGTACATACTTTACTCTTCATTGAAGTATCATGCATGGTAAATACTTTACTCTTTATTGTAGTATCATGTATGGTAAATTCTTTACTCTTTATTGTAGTATCATGTATGGTAAATACTTTACTCTTCATTGAAGTATCATGCATGGTAAATACTTTACTCTTCATTGAAGTATCATGCATGGTAAATACTTTACTCTTTATTGTAGTATCATGTATGGTAAATTCTTTACTCTTTATTGTAGTATCATGTATGGTAAATACTTTACTCTTTATTGTAGTATCATGTATGGTAAATTCTTTACTCTTCATTGAAGTATCATGTATGGTAAATTCTTTACTCTTCATTGAAGTATCATGTATGGTAAATACTTTACTCTTTATTGAAGTGTCATGCATGGTAAATACTTTACTCTTCATTGAAGTATCATGTATGGTAAATACTTTACTCTTTATTGTAGTATCATGCATGATAAATACTTTACTCTTCATTGAAGTATCATGCATGGTAAATACTTTACTCTTCATTGAAGTATCATGCATGGTAAATACTTTATTCTTTATTGTAGTATCATGTATGGTAAATTCTTTACTCTTTATTGTAGTATCATGTATGGTAAATACTTTACTCTTTATTGTAGTATCATGTATGGTAAATTGTTTACTCTTCATTGAAGTATCATGTATGGTAAATTCTTTACTCTTCATTGAAGTATCATGTATGGTAAATACTTTACTCTTCATTGAAGTATCATGCATGGTAAATACTTTACTCTTCATTGAAGTATCATGTATGGTAAATAGTTTACTCTTCATTAAAGTATCATGCATGGTAAATACTTTACTCTTCATTAAAGTGTCATGCATGGTACATACTTTACTCTTCATTGAAGTGTCATGCATGGTACATACTGTACTCTTCATTGAAGTATCATGTATGGTAAATTCTTTACTCTTTATTGTAGTATCATGCATGGTACATACTTTACTCTTCATTGAAGTGTCATGCATGGTACATACTGTACTCTTCATTGAAGTATCATGTATGGTAAATACTTTACTCTTTATTGTAGTATCATGCATGGTACATACTTTACTCTTTATTGAAGTGTCATGCATGGTACATACTTAACTATTCATTGTAGTATCATGCATGGTACATACTTTACTCTTCATTGAAGTATCATGCATGGTAAATACTTTACTCTTTATTGTAGTATCATGTATGGTAAATTCTTTACTCTTTATTGTAGTATCATGTATGGTAAATACTTTACTCTTCATTGAAGTATCATGCATGGTAAATACTTTACTCTTCATTGAAGTATCATGCATGGTAAATACTTTACTCTTTATTGTAGTATCATGTATGGTAAATTCTTTACTCTTTATTGTAGTATCATGTATGGTAAATACTTTACTCTTTATTGTAGTATCATGTATGCTAAATTCTTTACCCTTCATTGAAGTATCATGTATGGTAAATTCTTTACTCTTCATTGAAGTATCATGTATGGTAAATACTTTACTCTTTATTGAAGTGTCATGCATGGTAAATACTTTACTCTTCATTGAAGTATCATGTATGGTAAATACTTTACTCTTTATTGTAGTATCATGCATGATAAATACTTTACTCTTCATTGAAGTATCATGCATGGTAAATACTTTACTCTTCATTGAAGTATCATGCATGGTAAATACTTTACTCTTTATTGTAGTATCATGTATGGTAAATTCTTTACTCTTTATTGTAGTATCATGTATGGTAAATACTTTACTCTTTATTGTAGTATCATGTATGGTAAATTCTTTACTCTTCATTGAAGTATCATGTATGGTAAATTCTTTACTCTTCATTGAAGTATCATGTATGGTAAATACTTTACTCTTTATTGAAGTGTCATGCATGGTAAATACTTTACTCTTCATTGAAGTATCATGTATGGTAAATACTTTACTCTTCATTGAAGTGTCATGCATGGTAAATACTTTACTCTTTATTGTAGTATCATGCATGGTAAATACTTTACTCTTTATTGTAGTATCATGCATGGTACATACTTTACTCTTCATTGAAGTATCATGCATGGTAAATACTTTACTCTTTATTGTAGTATCATGCATGGTACATACTTTACTCTTCATTGAAGTGTCAAGCATGGTAAATACTTTACACTTCATTGAAGTATCATGCATGGTAAATACTTTACACTTCATTGAAGTATCATGCATGGTAAATACTTTACTCTTTATTGAAGTGTAATGCATGGTACATACTTTGCTCTTCATTGAAGTGTAATGCATGGTACATACTTTACTCTTCATTGAAGTGTCTTGCATGGTAAATACTTTACTCTTTATTGTAGTATCATGCATGGTAAATACTTTACTCTTTATTGTAGTATCATGCATGGTAAATACTTTACTCTTCATTGAAGTCTAATGCATGGTACATACTTTACTCTTCATTGAAGTGTAATGCATGGTACATACTTTGCTCTTCATTGAAGTGTAATGCATGGTACATACTTTACTCTTCATTGAAGTGTAATGCATGGTACATACTTTTTTCTTCATTGATGTATCATGCATGGTAAATACTTTACTCTTCATTGAAGTATCATGCATGGTAAATACTTTACTCTTCATTGAAGTCTAATGCATGGTAAATACTTTACTCTTCATTGAAGTCTAATGCATGGTAAATACTTTACTCTTCATTGAAGTATCATGCATGGTACATACTTTACTCTTCATTGAAGTGTCATGCATCGTAAATACTTAACTCTTCATTGAAGTGTCATGCATGGTACATACTTTACTCTTCATTGAAGTGTCATGCATGGTACACACTTAACTCTTCATTGAAGTGGCATCCATGGTACATACTTTACTATTCATTGAAGTGGCATGCATGATAGATACTTTACTATTCATTGAAGTATCATGCATGGTACATACGTTACTCTTCATTGAAGTGGCATGCATGGTACATACTTTACTATTCATTGAAGTGGCATGCATGGTACATACTTTACTCTTCATTGAAGTATCATGCATGGTACACACTTTACTCTTCATTGAAGTGTCATGCATGGTATTCACTTTACTCTTCATTGAAGTGTCATGCATGGTATACACTTTACTCTTCATTGAAGTGTCATGCATGGTACACACTTTACTCTTCATTGAAGTTTCATGCATGGTAAATACTTTACACTTCATTGAAGTATCATGCATGGTAAATACTTTACTCTTTATTGTAGTATCATGCATGGTACATACTTTACTCTTCATTGAAGTGTCATGTATGGTAAATACTTTACTCTTCATTGAAGTGTCATGCATCGTAAATACTTTACTCTTTATTGTAGTATCATGCATTGTACATACTTTACTCTTCATTGAAGTATCATGTATGGTAAATACTTTACTCTTCATTGAAGTGTCATGCATCGTAAATACTTAACTCTTCATTGAAGTGGCATGCATGGTACATACTTTACTCTTCATTGAAGTGTCATGCATGATAAATACTTTACTCTTCATTGAAGTGTCATGCATGGTACATACTTAACTATTCATTGAAGTGTCTTGCATGGTACATACTTTACTCTTCATTGAAGTATCATACATGGTAAATACTTTACTCTTTATTCTAGTATCATGTATGGTAAATTCTTTACTCTTTATTGTAGTATCATGCATGGTTAATACTTTACTCTTTATTGTAGTATCATGTATGGTAAATACTTTACTCTTCATTGAAGTATCATGTATGGTAAATTCTTTACTCTTCATTAAAGTATCATGTATGGTAAATACTTTACTCTTTATTGTAGTATCATGCATGGTAAATACTTTGCTCTTCATTGAAGTATCATGCATGGTAAATACTTTACTCTTTATTGTAGTATCATGCATGGTACATACTTCACTCTTCATTGTAGTGTCATGTATGGTAAATACTTTACTCTTTATTGTAGTATCATGCATGGTAAATACTTTACTCTTCATTAAAGTATCATGTATGGTAAATACTTTACTCTTCATTAAAGTATCATGTATGGTAAATACTTTACTCTTTATTGTAGTATCATGTATGGTAAATACTTTACTCTTTATTGTAGTATCATGTATGGTAAATACTTTACTCTTTATTGTAGTATCATGCATGGTAAATACTTTACTCTTCATTAAAGTATCATGTATGGTAAATACTTTACTCTTCATTAAAGTATCATGTATGGTAAATACTTTACTCTTTATTGTAGTATCATGCATGGTACATACTTCACTCTTCATTGTAGTATCATGTATGGTAAATACTTTACTCTTTATTGTAGTATCATGCATGGTAAATACTTTACTCTTCATTAAAGTATCATGTATGGTAAATACTTTACTCTTCATTAAAGTATGATGTATGGTAAATACTTTACTCTTCATTAAAGTATCATGTATGATAAATACTTTACTCTTTATTGTAGTATCATGCATGGTAAATACTTTACTCTTTATTGTAGTATCATGTATGGTAAATACTTTACTCTTCATTAAAGTATCATGTATGGTAAATACTTTACTGTTTATTGTAGTATCATGTATGGTAAATACTTTACTCTTCATTGAAGTATCATGTATGGTAAATACTTTACTCTTCATTAAAGTATCATGTATGGTAAATACTTTACTCTTTATTGTAGTATCATGCATGGTAAATACTTTACTCTTTATTGTAGTATCATGTATGGTAAATACTTTACTCTTCATTGAAGTATCATGTATGGTAAATACTTTACTCTTCATTGAAGTATCATGTATGGTAAATACTTTACTCTTTATTGTAGTATCATGCACGGTAAATACTTTACTCTTTATTGTAGTATCATGCATGGTAAATACTTTACTCTTCATTAAAGTATCATGTATGGTAAATACTTTACTCTTCATTGAAGTATCATGTATGGTAAATACTTTACTCTCCATTGTAGTATCATGTATGGTAAATACTTTACTCTTTATTGAAGTATCATGTATGGTAAATACTTTACTCTTCATTAAAGTATCATGTATGGTAAATACTTTACTCTTCATTGAAGTATCATGTATGGTAAATACTTTACTCTTCATTAAAGTATCATGCATGGTAAATACTTCACTCTTTATTGTAGTATCATGCATGGTAAATACTTTACACTTCATTGAAGTATCATGCATGGTAAATACTTTACACTTCATTGAAGTATCATGCATGGTAAATACTTTACACTTCATTGAAGTATCATGCATGGTAAATACTTTACTCTTTATTGTAGTATCATGCATGGTACATACTTTACTCTTCATTGAAGTATCATGTATGGTAAATACTTTACTCTTCATTGAAGTATCATGTATGGTAAATACTTTACACTTAATTGTAGTATCATGCATGGTACATACTTTACTCTTCATTGAAGTATCATGTATGGTAAATACTTTACTCTTCATTGAAGTATCATGTATGGTAAATACTTTACTCTTCATTAAAGTATCATGTATGGTAAATACTTTACTCTTTATTGTAGTATCATGCATGGTACATACTTCACTCTTCATTGTAGTATCATGTATGGTAAATACTTTACTCTTTATTGTAGTATCATGCATGGTAAATACTTTACTCTTCATTAAAGTATCATGTATGGTAAATACTTTACTCTTCATTAAAGTATCATGTATGGTAAATACTTTACTCTTCATTAAAGTATCATGTATGATAAATACTTTACTCTTTATTGTAGTATCATGCATGGTAAATACTTTACTCTTTATTGTAGTATCATGTATGGTAAATACTTTACTCTTCATTAAAGTATCATGTATGGTAAATACTTTACTGTTTATTGTAGTATCATGTATGGTAAATACTTTACTCTTCATTGAAGTATCATGTATGGTAAATACTTTACTCTTCATTAAAGTATCATGTATGGTAAATACTTTACTCTTTATTGTAGTATCATGCATGGTAAATACTTTACTCTTTATTGTAGTATCATGTATGGTAAATACTTTACTCTTCATTGAAGTATCATGTATGGTAAATACTTTACTCTTCATTGAAGTATCATGTATGGTAAATACTTTACTCTTTATTGTAGTATCATGCACGGTAAATACTTTACTCTTTATTGTAGTATCATGCATGGTAAATACTTTACTCTTCATTAAAGTATCATGTATGGTAAATACTTTACTCTTCATTGAAGTATCATGTATGGTAAATACTTTACTCTTTATTGTAGTATCATGTATGGTAAATACTTTACTCTTTATTGAAGTATCATGTATGGTAAATACTTTACTCTTCATTAAAGTATCATGTATGGTAAATACTTTACTCTTCATTGAAGTATCATGTATGGTAAATACTTGACTCTTCATTAAAGTATCATGCATGGTAAATACTTCACTCTTTATTGTAGTATCATGCATGGTAAATACTTTACACTTCATTGAAGTATCATGCATGGTAAATACTTTACACTTCATTGAAGTATCATGCATGGTAAATACTTTACACTTCATTGAAGTATCATGCATGGTAAATACTTTACTCTTTATTGTAGTATCATGCATGGTACATACTTTACTCTTCATTGAAGTATCATGTATGGTAAATACTTTACTCTTCATTGAAGTATCATGTATGGTAAATACTTTACACTTTATTGTAGTATCATGCATGGTACATACTTTACTCTTCATTGAAGTATCATGTATGGTAAATACTTTACTCTTCATTGAAGTATCATGTATGGTAAATACTTTACTCTTCATTGAAGTGTCATGGATGGTAAATACTTTACTCTTTATTGTAGTATCATGCATGGTAAATACTTTACTCTTTATTGTAGTATCATGCATGGTACATACTTTACTCTTCATTGAAGTATCATGTATGGTAAATACTTTACTCTTCATTGAAGTGTCATGTATGGTAAATACTTTACTCTTTATTGTAGTATTATGCATGGTAAATACTTTACTCTTTATTATAGTATCATGCATGGTACATACTTTACTCTTCATTGAAGTATCATGTATGGTAAATACTTTACTCTTCATTGAAGTGTCATGCATCGTAAATACTTAACTCTTCATTGAAGTGGCATGCATGGTACATACTTTACTCTTCATTGAAGTGTCATGCATGATAAATACTTTACTCTTCATTGAAGTGTCATGCATGGTACATACTTAACTATTCATTGAAGTGTCTTGCATGGTACATACTTTACTCTTCATTGAAGTATCATGCATGGTAAATACTTTACTCTTTATTGTAGTATCATGTATGGTAAATACTTTACTCTTTATTGTAGTATCATGTATGGTAAATACTTTACTCTTTATTGAAGTATCATGTATGGTAAATACTTTACTCTTTATTGTAGTATCATGTATGGTAAATACTTTACTCTTCATTAAAGTATCATGCATGGTAAATTCTTTACTCTTCATTGAAGTATCATGCATGGTAAATACTTTACTCTTCATTGTAGTATCATGCATGGTAAATACTTTACTCTTCATTGAAGTATCATGCATGGTAAATACTTTACTCTTCATTAAAGTATCATGTATGGTAAATACTTTACTCTTTATTGTAGTATCATGCATGGTAAATACTTTACTCTTTATTGTAGTATCATGCATGGTACATACTTTACTCTTCATTGAAGTATCATGCATGGTAAATACTTTACTCTTTATTAAAGTATCATGCATGGTAAATACTTTACTCTTTATTGTAGTATCATGTATGGTAAATACTTTACTGTTTATTGAAGTGTCATGCATGGTACATACTGTACTCTTCATTGAAGTATCATGTATGGTAAATACTTTACTCTTTATTGTAGTATCATGCATGGTAAATACTTTACTCTTTATTGTAGTATCATGCATGGTACATACTTTACTCTTCATTGAAGTATCATGCATGGTAAATACTTTACTCTTTATTGAAGTGTCATGCATGGTACATACTTTACTCTTCATTGAAGTATCATGTATGGTAAATACTTTACTCTTCATTGAAGTATCATGTATGGTAAATACTTTACTCTTTATTGTAGTATCATGCATGGTACACACTTTACTCTTTATTGAAGTGTCATGCATGGTAAATACTTTACTCTTTATTGTAGTATCATGTATGGTAAATACTTTACTCTTTATTGTAGTATCATGCATGGTAAATACTTTACTCTTTATTGTAGTATCATGCATGGTAAATACTTTACTCTTCATTAAAGTATCATGTATGGTAAATACTTTACTCTTTATTGTAGTATCATGCATGGTAAATACTTTACTCTTTTTTGTAGTATCATGCATGGTACATACTTTACTCTTCATTGAAGTATCATGCATGGTAAATACTTTACCCTTTATTAAAGTATCATGCATGGTAAATACTTTACTCTTTATTGTAGTATCATGTATGGTAAATACTTTACTCTTTATTGAAGTGTCATGCATGGTACATACTGTACTCTTCATTGAAGTATCATGTATGGTAAATACTTTACTCTTTTTTGTAGTGTCATGCATGGTAAATACTTTACTCTTTATTGTAGTATCATGCATGGTACATACTTTACTCTTCATTGAAGTATCATGCATGGTAAATACTTTACTCTTTATTGAAGTGTCATGCATGGTACATACTTTACTCTTCATTGAAGTATCATGTTTGGTAAATACTTTACTCTTCATTGAAGTATCATGTATGGTAAATACTTTACTCTTTATTGTAGTATCATGCATGGTACACACTTTACTCTTTATTGAAGTGTCATGCATGGTAAATACTTTACTCTTTATTGTAGTATCATGTATGGTAAATACTTTACTCTTCATTAAAGTGTCATGCATGGTAAATACTTTACTCTTCATTAAAGTGTCATGCATGGTACATACTTTACTCTTCATTGATGTATCATGCATGGTAAATACTTTACTCTTCATTAAAGTATCATGCATGGTAAATACTTTACTCTTCATTAAAGTGTCATGCATGGTACATACTTTACTCTTCATTGAAGTGTCATGCATGGTACATACTGTACTCTTCATTGAAGTATCATGTATGGTAAATACTTTACTCTTTATTGTAGTATCATGCATGGTAAATACTTTACTCTTCATTGAAGTATCATGTATGGTAAATACTTTACTCTTTATTGTAGTATCATGCATGGTACATACTTTACTCTTCATTGAAGTATCATGTATGGTAAATACTTTACTCTTTATTGTAGTATCATGTATGGTAAATACTTTACTCTTTATTGTAATATCATGCATGGTACATACTTTACTCTTCATTGAAGTATCATGCATGGTAAATTCTTTACTCTTCATTAAAGTATCATGTACGGTACATACTTTACTCTTCATTGAAGTATCATGCATGGTAAATACTTTACTCTTCATTGAAGTGTCATGCATGGTACATACTGTACTCTTCATTGAAGTATCATGTATGGTAAATACTTTACTCTTTATTGTAGTATCATGCATGGTAAATACTTTACTCTTCATTGAAGTATCATGTATGGTAAATACTTTACTCTTTATTGTAGTATCATGCATGGTAAATTCTTTACTCTTCATTGAAGTATCATGCATGGTAAATACTTTACTCTTTATTGTAGTATCATGCATGGTAAATTCTTTACTCTTCATTGAAGTATCATGTATGGTAAATACTTTACTCTTTATTGTAGTATCATGCATGGTAAATTCTTTACTCTTCATTGAAGTATCATGCATGGTAAATACTTTACTCTTTATTGTAGTATCATGCATGGTACATACTTTACTCTTCATTAAAGTATCATGTATGGTAAATACTTTACTCTTCATTAAAGTATCATGTATGGTAAATACTTTACTCTTTATTGTAGTATCATGCATGGTAAATACTTTACTCTTCATTAAAGTATCATGTATGGTAAATACTTTACTCTTTATTGTAGTATCATGCATGGTACATACTTTACTCTTCATTAAAGTATCATGTATGGTAAATACTTTACTCTTCATTAAAGTATCATGTATGGTAAATACTTTACTCTTCATTGAAGTATCATGTATGGTAAATACTTTACTCTTCATTGAAGTATCATGTATGGTAAATACTTTACTCTTTATTGTAGTATCATGCACGGTAAATACTTTACTCTTTATTGTAGTATCATGCATGGTAAATACTTTACTCTTCATTAAAGTATCATGTATGGTAAATACTTTACTCTTCATTGAAGTATCATGTATGGTAAATACTTTACTCTTTATTGTAGTATCATGTATGGTAAATACTTTACTCTTTATTGAAGTATCATGTATGGTAAATACTTTACTCTTCATTAAAGTATCATGTATGGTAAATACTTTACTCTTCATTGAAGTATCATGTATGGTAAATACTTTACTCTTCATTAAAGTATCATGCATGGTAAATACTTCACTCTTTATTGTAGTATCATGCATGGTAAATACTTTACACTTCATTGAAGTATCATGCATGGTAAATACTTTACACTTCATTGAAGTATCATGCATGGTAAATACTTTACACTTCATTGAAGTATCATGCATGGTAAATACTTTACTCTTTATTGTAGTATCATGCATGGTACATACTTTACTCTTCATTGAAGTATCATGTATGGTAAATACTTTACTCTTCATTGAAGTATCATGTATGGTAAATACTTTACACTTTATTGTAGTATCATGCATGGTACAAACTTTACTCTTCATTGAAGTATCATGTATGGTAAATACTTTACTCTTCATTGAAGTATGATGTATGGTAAATACTTTACTCTTCATTAAAGTATCATGTATGGTAAATACTTTACTCTTTATTGTAGTATCATGCATGGTACATACATCACTCTTCATTGTAGTATCATGTATGGTAAATACTTTACTCTTTATTGTAGTATCATGCATGATAAATACTTTACTCTTCATTAAAGTATCATGTATGGTAAATACTTTACTCTTCATTAAAGTATCATGTATGGTAAATACTTTACTCTTCATTAAAGTATCATGTATGATAAATACTTTACTCTTTATTGTAGTATCATGCATGGTAAATACTTTACTCTTTATTGTAGTATCATGTATGGTAAATACTTTACTCTTCATTAAAGTATCATGTATGGTAAATACTTTACTGTTTATTGTAGTATCATGTATGGTAAATACTTTACTCTTCATTGAAGTATCATGTATGGTAAATACTTTACTCTTCATTAAAGTATCATGTATGGTAAATACTTTACTCTTTATTTTAGTATCATGCATGGTAAATACTTTACTCTTTATTGTAGTATCATGTATGGTAATTACTTTACTCTTCATTGAAGTATCATGTATGGTAAATACTTTACTCTTCATTGAAGTATCATGTATGGTAAATACTTTACTCTTTATTGTAGTATCATGCACGGTAAATACTTTACTCTTTATTGTAGTATCATGCATGGTAAATACTTTACTCTTCATTAAAGTATCATGTATGGTAAATACTTTACTCTTCATTGAAGTATCATGTATGGTAAATACTTTACTCTTTATTGTAGTATCATGTATGGTAAATACTTTACTCTTTATTGAAGTATCATGTATGGTAAATACTTTACTCTTCATTAAAGTATCATGTATAGTAAATACTTTACTCTTCATTGAAGTATCATGTATGGTAAATACTTGACTCTTCATTAAAGTATCATGCATGGTAAATACTTCACTCTTTATTGTAGTATTATGCATGGTAAATACTTTACACTTCATTGAAATATCATGCATGGTAAATACTTTACACTTCATTGAAGTATCATGCATGGTAAATACTTTACACTTCATTGAAGTATCATGCATGGTAAATACTTTACTCTTTATTGTAGTATCATGCATGGTACATACTTTACTCTTCATTGAAGTATCATGTATGGTAAATACTTTACTCTTCATTGAAGTATCATGTATGGTAAATACTTTACACTTTATTGTAGTATCATGCATGGTACATACTTTACTCTTCATTGAAGTATCATGTATGGTAAATACTTTACTCTTCATTGAAGTATCATGTATGGTAAATACTTTACTCTTCATTGAAGTGTCATGTATGGTAAATACTTTACTCTTTATTGTAGTATCATGCATGGTAAATACTTTACTCTTTATTGTAGTATCATGCATGGTACATACTTTACTCTTCATTGAAGTATCATGTATGGTAAATACGTTACTCTTCATTGAAGTATCATGTATGGTAAATACTTTACTCTTCATTGAAGTGTCATGTATGGTAAATACTTTACTCTTTATTGTAGTATTATGCATGGTAAATACTTTACTCTTTATTGTAGTATCATGCATGGTACATACTTTACTCTTCATTGAAGTATCATGTATGGTAAATACTTTACTCTTCATTGAAGTGTCATGCATCGTAAATACTTAACTCTTCATTGAAGTGGCATGCATGGTACATACTTTACTCTTCATTGAAGTGTCATGCATGATAAATACTTTACTCTTCATTGAAGTGTCATGCATGCTACATACTTAACTATTCATTGAAGTGTCTTGCATGGTACATACTTTACTCTTCATTGAAGTATCATGCATGGTAAATACTTTACTCTTTATTGTAGTATCATGTATGGTAAATACTTTACTCTTTATTGTAGTATCATGTATGGTAAATACTTTACTCTTTATTGAAGTATCATGTATGGTAAATACTTTACTCTTTATTGTAGTATCATGTATGGTAAATACTTTACTCTTCATTAAAGTATCATGCATGGTAAATTCTTTACTCTTCATTGAAGTATCATGCATGGTAAATACTTTACTCTTCATTGTAGTATCATGCATGGTAAATACTTTACTCTTCATTGAAGTATCATGCATGGTAAATACTTTACTCTTCATTAAAGTATCATGTATGGTAAATACTTTACTCTTTATTGTAGTATCATGCATGGTAAATACTTTACTCTTTATTGTAGTATCATGCATGGTACATACTTTACTCTTCATTGAAGTATCATGCATGGTAAATACTTTACTCTTTATTAAAGTATCATGCATGGTAAATACTTTACTCTTTATTGTAGTATCATGTATGGTAAATACTTTACTGTTTATTGAAGTGTCATGCATGGTACATACTGTACTCTTCATTGAAGTATCATGTATGGTAAATACTTTACTCTTTATTGTAGTATCATGCATGGTAAATACTTTACTCTTTATTGTAGTATCATGCATGGTACATACTTTACTCTTCATTGAAGTATCATGCATGGTAAATACTTTACTCTTTATTGATGTGTCATGCATGGTACATACTTTACTCTTCATTGAAGTATCATGTATGGTAAATACTTTACTCTTCATTGAAGTATCATGTATGGTAAATACTTTACTCTTTATTGTAGTATCATGCATGGTACACACTTTACTCTTTATTGAAGTGTCATGCATGGTAAATACTTTACTCTTTATTGTAGTATCATGTATGGTAAATACTTTACTCTTTATTGTAGTATCATGCATGGTAAATACTTTACTCTTTATTGTAGTATCATGCATGGTAAATACTTTACTCTTCATTAAAGTATCATGTATGGTAAATACTTTACTCTTTATTGTAGTATCATGCATGGTAAATACTTTACTCTTTATTGTAGTATCATGCATGGTACATACTTTACTCTTCATTGAAGTATCATGCATGGTAAATACTTTACCCTTTATTAAAGTATCATGCATGGTAAATACTTTACTCTTTATTGTAGTATCATGTATGGTAAATACTTTACTCTTTATTGAAGTGTCATGCATGGTACATACTGTACTCTTCATTGAAGTATCATGTATGGTAAATACTTTACTCTTTTTTGTAGTGTCATGCATGGTAAATACTTTACTCTTTATTGTAGTATCATGCATGGTACATACTTTACTCTTCATTGAAGTATCATGCATGGTAAATACTTTACTCTTTATTGAAGTGTCATGCATGGTACATACTTTACTCTTCATTGAAGTATCATGTATGGTAAATACTTTACTCTTCATTGAAGTATCATGTATGGTAAATACTTTACTCTTTATTGTAGTATCATGCATGGTACACACTTTACTCTTTATTGAAGTGTCATGCATGGTAAATACTTTACTCTTTATTGTAGTATCATGTATGGTAAATACTTTACTCTTCATTAAAGTGTCATGCATGGTAAATACTTTGCTCTTCATTAAAGTGTCATGCATGGTACATACTTTACTCTTCATTGATGTATCATGCATGGTAAATACTTTACTCTTCATTAAAGTATCATGCATGGTAAATACTTTACTCTTCATTAAAGTGTCATGCATGGTACATACTTTACTCTTCATTGAAGTGTCATGCATGGTACATACTGTACTCTTCATTGAAGTATCATGTATGGTAAATACTTTACTCTTTATTGTAGTATCATGCATGGTAAATTCTTTACTCTTCATTGAAGTATCATGCATGGTACATACTTCACTCTTCATTGTAGTATCATGTATGGTAAATTCTTTACTCTTTATTGTAGTATCATGTATGGTACATACTTTACTCTTCATTGAAGTGTCATGCATGGTACATACTGTACTCTTCATTGAAGTATCATGTATGGTAAATACTTTACTCTTTATTGTAGTATCATGCATGGTACATACTTTACTCTTCATTGAAGTGTCAAGCATGGTACATACTTTACTCTTCATTGAAGTATCATGCATGGTAAATACTTTACTCTTTATTGAAGTATCATGTATGGTAAATACTTTACTCTTTATTGTAGTATCATGTATGGTAAATACTTTACTCTTTATTGTAATATCATGCATGGTACATACTTTACTCTTCATTGAAGTATCATGCATGGTAAATTCTTTACTCTTCATTAAAGTATCATGTATGGTACATACTTTACTCTTCATTGAAGTATCATGCATGGTAAATACTTTACTCTTCATTGAAGTTTCATGCATGGTACATACTGTACTCTTCATTGAAGTATCATGTATGGTAAATACTTTACTCTTTATTGTAGTATCATGCATGGTAAATACTTTACTCTTCATTGAAGTATCATGTATGGTAAATACTTTACTCTTTATTGTAGTATCATGCATGGTAAATTCTTTACTCTTCATTGAAGTATCATGCATGGTAAATACTTTACTCTTTATTGTAGTATCATGCATGGTAAATACTTTACTCTTCATTGAAGTATCATGTATGGTAAATACTTTACTCTTTATTGTAGTATCATGTATGGTAAATACTTTACTCTTTATTGAAGTATCATGTATGGTAAATACTTTACTCTTTATTGTAGTATCATGCATGGTACATACTTTACTCTTCATTAAAGTATCATGTATGGTAAATACTTTACTCTTCATTAAAGTATCATGTATGGTAAATACTTTACTCTTCATTGAAGTATCATGTATGGTAAATACTTTACTCTTCATTGAAGTATCATGTATGGTAAATACTTTACTCTTTATTGTAGTATCATGCACGGTAAATACTTTACTCTTTATTGTAGTATCATGCATGGTAAATACTTTACTCTTCATTAAAGTATCATGTATGGTAAATACTTTACTCTTCATTGAAGTATCATGTATGGTAAATACTTTACTCTTTATTGTAGTATCATGTATGGTAAATACTTTACTCTTTATTGAAGTATCATGTATGGTAAATACTTTACTCTTCATTAAAGTATCATGTATGGTAAATACTTTACTCTTCATTGAAGTATCATGTATGGTAAATACTTTACTCTTCATTAAAGTATCATGCATGGTAAATACTTCACTCTTTATTGTAGTATCATGCATGGTAAATACTTTACACTTCATTGAAGTATCATGCATGGTAAATACTTTACACTTCATTGAAGTATCATGCATGGTAAATACTTTACACTTCATTGAAGTATCATGCATGGTAAATACTTTACTCTTTATTGTAGTATCATGCATGGTACATACTTTACTCTTCATTGAAGTATCATGTATGGTAAATACTTTACACTTTATT
Organism: Unio delphinus; assembly: GCA_029339505.1. Lineage (NCBI taxonomy): Eukaryota > Metazoa > Mollusca > Bivalvia > Unionida > Unionidae > Unio > Unio delphinus. Next base: position 3,040,755 of record JAQISU010000028.1, on the reverse strand, counting down.
GTAGTATCATGCATGGTACAAACTTTACTCTTCATTGAAGTATCATGTATGGTAAATACTTTACTCTTCATTGAAGTATCATGTATGGTAAATACTTTACTCTTCATTAAAGTATCATGTATGGTAAATACTTTACTCTTTATTGTAGTATCATGCATGGTACATACTTCACTCTTCATTGTAGTATCATGTATGGTAAATACTTTACTCTTTATTGTAGTATCATGCATGATAAATACTTTACTCTTCATTAAAGTATCATGTATGGTAAATACTTTACTCTTCATTAAAGTATCATGTATGGTAAATACTTTACTCTTCATTAAAGTATCATGTATGATAAATACTTTACTCTTTATTGTAGTATCATGCATGGTAAATACTTTACTCTTTATTGTAGTATCATGTATGGTAAATACTTTACTCTTCATTAAAGTATCATGTATGGTAAATACTTTACTGTTTATTGTAGTATCATGTATGGTAAATACTTTACTCTTCATTGAAGTATCATGTATGGTAAATACTTTACTCTTCATTAAAGTATCATGTATGGTAAATACTTTACTCTTTATTGTAGTATCATGCATGGTAAATACTTTACTCTTTATTGTAGTATCATGTATGGTAATTACTTTACTCTTCATTGAAGTATCATGTATGGTAAATACTTTACTCTTCATTGAAGTATCATGTATGGTAAATACTTTACTCTTTATTGTAGTATCCTGCACGGTAAATACTTTACTCTTTATTGTAGTATCATGCATGGTAAATACTTTACTCTTCATTAAAGTATCATGTATGGTAAATACTTTACTCTTCATTGAAGTATCATGTATGGTAAATACTTTACTCTTTATTGTAGTATCATGTATGGTAAATACTTTACTCTTTATTGAAGTATCATGTATGGTAAATACTTTACTCTTCATTAAAGTATCATGTATAGTAAATACTTTACTCTTCATTGAAGTATCATGTATGGTAAATACTTGACTCTTCATTAAAGTATCATGCATGGTAAATACTTCACTCTTTATTGTAGTATTATGCATGGTAAATACTTTACACTTCATTGAAGTATCATGCATGGTAAATACTTTACACTTCATTGAAGTATCATGCATGGTAAATACTTTACACTTCATTGAAGTATCATGCATGGTAAATACTTTACTCTTTATTGTAGTATCATGCATGGTACATACTTTACTCTTCATTGAAGTATCATGTATGGTAAATACTTTACTCTTCATTGAAGTATCATGTATGGTAAATACTTTACACTTTATTGTAGTATCATGCATGGTACATACTTTACTCTTCATTGAAGTATCATGTATGGTAAATACTTTACTCTTCATTGAAGTATCATGTATGGTAAATACTTTACTCTTCATTGAAGTGTCATGTATGGTAAATACTTTACTCTTTATTGTAGTATCATGCATGGTAAATACTTTACTCTTTATTGTAGTATCATGCATGGTACATACTTTACTCTTCATTGAAGTATCATGTATGGTAAATACGTTACTCTTCATTGAAGTATCATGTATGGTAAATACTTTACTCTTCATTGAAGTGTCATGTATGGTAAATACTTTACTCTTTATTGTAGTATTATGCATGGTAAATACTTTACTCTTTATTGTAGTATCATGCATGGTACATACTTTACTCTTCATTGAAGTATCATGTATGGTAAATACTTTACTCTTCATTGAAGTGTCATGCATCGTAAATACTTAACTCTTCATTGAAGTGGCATGCATGGTACATACTTTACTCTTCATTGAAGTGTCATGCATGATAAATACTTTACTCTTCATTGAAGTGTCATGCATGGTACATACTTAACTATTCATTGAAGTGTCTTGCATGGTACATACTTTACTCTTCATTGAAGTATCATGCATGGTAAATACTTTACTCTTTATTGTAGTATCATGTATGGTAAATACTTTACTCTTTATTGTAGTATCATGTATGGTAAATACTTTACTCTTTATTGAAGTATCATGTATGGTAAATACTTTACTCTTTATTGTAGTATCATGTATGGTAAATACTTTACTCTTCATTAAAGTATCATGCATGGTAAATTCTTTACTCTTCATTGAAGTATCATGCATGGTAAATACTTTACTCTTCATTGTAGTATCATGCATGGTAAATACTTTACTCTTCATTGAAGTATCATGCATGGTAAATACTTTACTCTTCATTAAAGTATCATGTATGGTAAATACTTTACTCTTTATTGTAGTATCATGCATGGTAAATACTTTACTCTTTATTGTAGTATCATGCATGGTACATACTTTACTCTTCATTGAAGTATCATGCATGGTAAATACTTTACTCTTTATTAAAGTATCATGCATGGTAAATACTTTACTCTTTATTGTAGTATCATGTATGGTAAATACTTTACTGTTTATTGAAGTGTCATGCATGGTACATACTGTACTCTTCATTGAAGTATCATGTATGGTAAATACTTTACTCTTTATTGTAGTATCATGCATGGTAAATACTTTACTCTTTATTGTAGTATCATGCATGGTACATACTTTACTCTTCATTGAAGTATCATGCATGGTAAATACTTTACTCTTTATTGAAGTGTCATGCATGGTACATACTTTACTCTTCATTGAAGTATCATGTATGGTAAATACTTTACTCTTCATTGAAGTATCATGTATGGTAAATACTTTACTCTTTATTGTAGTATCATGCATGGTACACACTTTACTCTTTATTGAAGTGTCATGCATGGTAAATACTTTACTCTTTATTGTAGTATCATGTATGGTAAATACTTTACTCTTTATTGTAGTATCATGCATGGTAAATACTTTACTCTTTATTGTAGTATCATGCATGGTAAATACTTTACTCTTCATTAAAGTATCATGTATGGTAAATACTTTACTCTTTATTGTAGTATCATGCATGGTAAATACTTTACTCTTTATTGTAGTATCATGCATGGTACATACTTTACTCTTCATTGAAGTATCATGCATGGTAAATACTTTACCCTTTATTAAAGTATCATGCATGGTAAATACTTTACTCTTTATTGTAGTATCATGTATGGTAAATACTTTACTCTTTATTGAAGTGTCATGCATGGTACATACTGTACTCTTCATTGAAGTATCATGTATGGTAAATACTTTACTCTTTTTTGTAGTGTCATGCATGGTAAATACTTTACTCTTTATTGTAGTATCATGCATGGTACATACTTTACTCTTCATTGAAGTATCATGCATGGTAAATACTTTACTCTTTATTGAAGTGTCATGCATGGTACATACTTTACTCTTCATTGAAGTATCATGTATGGTAAATACTTTACTCTTCATTGAAGTATCATGTATGGTAAATACTTTACTCTTTATTGTAGTATCATGCATGGTACACACTTTACTCTTTATTGAAGTGTCATGCATGGTAAATACTTTACTCTTTATTGTAGTATCATGTATGGTAAATACTTTACTCTTCATTAAAGTGTCATGCATGGTAAATACTTTACTCTTCATTAAAGTGTCATGCATGGTACATACTTTACTCTTCATTGATGTATCATGCATGGTAAATACTTTACTCTTCATTAAAGTATCATGCATGGTAAATACTTTCCTCTTCATTAAAGTGTCATGCATGGTACATACTTTACTCTTCATTGAAGTGTCATGCATGGTACATACTGTACTCTTCATTGAAGTATCATATATGGTAAATACTTTACTCTTTATTGTAGTATCATGCATGGTAAATTCTTTACTCTTCATTGAAGTATCATGCATGGTACATACTTCACTCTTCATTGTAGTATCATGTATGGTAAATTCTTTACTCTTTATTGTAGTATCATGTATGGTACATACTTTACTCTTCATTGAAGTGTCATGCATGGTACATACTGTACTCTTCATTGAAGTATCATGTATGGTAAATACTTTACTCTTTATTGTAGTATCATGCATGGTACATACTTTACTCTTCATTGAAGTGTCAAGCATGGTACATACTTTACTCTTCATTGAAGTATCATGCATGGTAAATACTTTACTCTTTATTGAAGTATCATGTATGGTAAATACTTTACTCTTTATTGTAGTATCATGTATGGTAAATACTTTACTCTTTATTGTAATATCATGCATGGTACATACTTTACTCTTCATTGAAGTATCATGCATGGTAAATTCTTTACTCTTCATTAAAGTATCATGTATGGTAAATACTTTACTCTTCATTGAAGTATCATGCATGGTAAATACTTTACTCTTCATTGAAGTGTCATGCATGGTACATACTGTACTCTTCATTGAAGTATCATGTATGGTAAATACTTTACTCTTTATTGTAGTATCATGCATGGTAAATACTTTACTCTTCATTGAAGTATCATGCATGGTAAATACTTTACTCTTTATTGTAGTATCATGCATGGTAAATTCTTTACTCTTCATTGAAGTATCATGTATGGTAAATACTTTACTCTTTATTGTAGTATCATGCATGGTAAATTCTTTACTCTTCATTGAAGTATCATGCAAGGTAAATACTTTACTCTTTATTGTAGTATCATGCATGGTACATACTTTACTCTTCATTAAAGTATCATGTATGGTAAATACTTTACTCTTCATTAAAGTATCATGTATGGTAAATACTTTACTCTTTATTGTAGTATCATGCATGGTAAATACTTTACTCTTCATTAAAGTATCATGTATGGTAAATACTTTACTCTTTATTGTAGTATCATGCATGGTACATACTTTACTCTTCATTAAAGTATCATGTATGGTAAATACTTTACTCTTCATTAAAGTATCATGTATGGTAAATACTTTACTCTTCATTGAAGTATCATGTATGGTAAATACTTTACTCTTCATTGAAGTATCATGTATGGTAAATACTTTACTCTTTATTGTAGTATCATGTATGGTAAATACTTTACTCTTCATTAAAGTATCATGTATGGTAAATACTTTACTCTTCATTAAAGTATCATGTATGGTAAATACTTTACTCTTCATTGAAGTATCATGTATGGTAAATACTTTACTCTTCATTAAAGTATCATGCATGGTAAATACTTCACTCTTTATTGTAGTATCATGCATGGTAAATACTTTACACTTCATTGAAGTATCATGCATGGTAAATACTTTACACTTCATTGAAGTATCATGCATGGTAAATACTTTACACTTCATTGAAGTATCATGCATGGTAAATACTTTACTCTTTATTGTAGTATCATGCATGGTACATACTTTACTCTTCATTGAAGTATCATGTATGGTAAATACTTTACTCTTCATTGAAGTATCATGTATAGTAAATACTTTACACTTTATTGTAGTATCATGCATGGTACAAACTTTACTCTTCATTGAAGTATCATGTATGGTAAATACTTTACTCTTCATTGAAGTATCATGTATGGTAAATACTTTACTCTTCATTAAAGTATCATGTATGGTAAATACTTTACTCTTTATTGTAGTATCATGCATGGTACATACTTCACTCTTCATTGTAGTATCATGTATGGTAAATACTTTACTCTTTATTGCAGTATCATGCATGATAAATACTTTACTCTTCATTAAAGTATCATGTATGGTAAATACTTTACTCTTCATTAAAGTATCATGTATGGTAAATACTTTACTCTTCATTAAAGTATCATGTATGATAAATACTTTACTCTTTATTGTAGTATCATGCATGGTAAATACTTTACTCTTTATTGTAGTATCATGTATGGTAAATACTTTACTCTTCATTAAAGTATCATGTATGGTAAATACTTTACTGTTTATTGTAGTATCATGTATGGTAAATACTTTACTCTTCATTGAAGTATCATGTATGGTAAATACTTTACTCTTCATTAAAGTATCATGTATGGTAAATACTTTACTCTTTATTGTAGTATCATGCATGGTAAATACTTTACTCTTTATTGTAGTATCATGTATGGTAATTACTTTACTCTTCATTGAAGTATCATGTATGGTAAATACTTTACTCTTCATTGAAGTATCATGTATGGTAAATACTTTACTCTTTATTGTAGTATCCTGCACGGTAAATACTTTACTCTTTATTGTAGTATCATGCATGGTAAATACTTTACTCTTCATTAAAGTATCATGTATGGTAAATACTTTACTCTTCATTGAAGTATCATGTATGGTAAATACTTTACTCTTTATTGTAGTATCATGTATGGTAAATACTTTACTCTTTATTGAAGTATCATGTATGGTAAATACTTTACTCTTCATTAAAGTATCATGTATAGTAAATACTTTACTCTTCATTGAAGTATCATGTATGGTAAATACTTTACTCTTCATTAAAGTATCATGCATGGTAAATACTTCACTCTTTATTGTAGTATTATGCATGGTAAATACTTTACACTTCATTGAAGTATCATGCATGGTAAATACTTTACACTTCATTGAAGTATCATGCATGGTAAATACTTTACACTTCATTGAAGTATCATGCATGGTAAATACTTTACTCTTTATTGTAGTATCATGCATGGTACATACTTTACTCTTCATTGAAGTATCATGTATGGTAAATACTTTACTCTTCATTGAAGTATCATGTATGGTAAATACTTTACACTTTATTGTAGTATCATGCATGGTACATACTTTACTCTTCATTGAAGTATCATGTATGGTAAATACTTTACTCTTCATTGAAGTATCATGTATGGTAAATACTTTACTCTTCATTGAAGTGTCATGTATGGTAAATACTTTACTCTTTATTGTAGTATCATGCATGGTAAATACTTTACTCTTTATTGTAGTATCATGCATGGTACATACTTTACTCTTCATTGAAGTATCATGTATGGTAAATACGTTACTCTTCATTGAAGTATCATGTATGGTAAATACTTTACTCTTCATTGAAGTGTCATGTATGGTAAATACTTTACTCTTTATTGTAGTATTATGCATGGTAAATACTTTACTCTTTATTGTAGTATCATGCATGGTACATACTTTACTCTTCATTGAAGTATCATGTATGGTAAATACTTTACTCTTCATTGAAGTGTCATGCATCGTAAATACTTAACTCTTCATTGAAGTGGCATGCATGGTACATACTTTACTCTTCATTGAAGTGTCATGCATGATAAATACTTTACTCTTCATTGAAGTGTCATGCATGGTACATACTTAACTATTCATTGAAGTGTCTTGCATGGTACATACTTTACTCTTCATTGAAGTATCATGCATGGTAAATACTTTACTCTTTATTGTAGTATCATGTATGGTAAATACTTTACTCTTTATTGTAGTATCATGTATGGTAAATACTTTACTCTTTATTGAAGTATCATGTATGGTAAATACTTTACTCTTTATTGTAGTATCATGTATGGTAAATACTTTACTCTTCATTAAAGTATCATGCATGGTAAATTCTTTACTCTTCATTGAAGTATCATGCATGGTAAATACTTTACTCTTCATTGTAGTATCATGCATGGTAAATACTTTACTCTTCATTGAAGTATCATGCATGGTAAATACTTTACTCTTCATTAAAGTATCATGTATGGCAAATACTTTACTCTTTATTGTAGTATCATGCATGGTAAATACTTTACTCTTTATTGTAGTATCATGCATGGTACATACTTTACTCTTCATTGAAGTATCATGCATGGTAAATACTTTACTCTTTATTAAAGTATCATGCATGGTAAATACTTTACTCTTTATTGTAGTATCATGTATGGTAAATACTTTACTGTTTATTGAAGTGTCATGCATGGTACATACTGTACTCTTCATTGAAGTATCATGTATGGTAAATACTTTACTCTTTATTGTAGTATCATGCATGGTAAATACTTTACTCTTTATTGTAGTATCATGCATGGTACATACTTTACTCTTCATTGAAGTATCATGCATGGTAAATACTTTACTCTTTATTGAAGTGTCATGCATGGTACATACTTTACTCTTCATTGAAGTATCATGTATGGTAAATACTTTACTCTTCATTGAAGTATCATGTATGGTAAATACTTTACTCTTTATTGTAGTATCATGCATGGTACACACTTTACTCTTTATTGAAGTGTCATGCATGGTAAATACTTTACTCTTTATTGTAGTATCATGTATGGTAAATACTTTACTCTTTATTGTAGTATCATGCATGGTAAATACTTTACTCTTTATTGTAGTATCATGCATGGTAAATACTTTACTCTTCATTAAAGTATCATGTATGGTAAATACTTTACTCTTTATTGTAGTATCATGCATGGTAAATACTTTACTCTTTATTGTAGTATCATGCATGGTACATACTTTACTCTTCATTGAAGTATCATGCATGGTAAATACTTTACCCTTTATTAAAGTATCATGCATGGTAAATACTTTACTCTTTATTGTAGTATCATGTATGGTAAATACTTTACTCTTTATTGAAGTGTCATGCATGGTACATACTGTACTCTTCATTGAAGTATCATGTATGGTAAATACTTTACTCTTTTTTGTAGTGTCATGCATGGTAAATACTTTACTCTTTATTGTAGTATCATGCATGGTACATACTTTACTCTTCATTGAAGTATCATGCATGGTAAATACTTTACTCTTTATTGAAGTGTCATGCATGGTACATACTTTACTCTTCATTGAAGTATCATGTATGGTAAATACTTTACTCTTCATTGAAGTATCATGTATGGTAAATACTTTACTCTTTATTGTAGTATCATGCATGGTACACACTTTACTCTTTATTGAAGTGTCATGCATGGTAAATACTTTACTCTTTATTGTAGTATCATGTATGGTAAATACTTTACTCTTCATTAAAGTGTCATGCATGGTAAATACTTTACTCTTCATTAAAGTGTCATGCATGGTACATACTTTACTCTTCATTGATGTATCATGCATGGTAAATACTTTACTCTTCATTAAAGTATCATGCATGGTAAATACTTTCCTCTTCATTAAAGTGTCATGCATGGTACATACTTTACTCTTGATTGAAGTGTCATGCATGGTACATACTGTACTCTTCATTGAAGTATCATATATGGTAAATACTTTACTCTTTATTGTAGTATCATGCATGGTAAATTCTTTACTCTTCATTGAAGTATCATGCATGGTACATACTTCACTCTTCATTGTAGTATCATGTATGGTAAATTCTTTACTCTTTATTGTAGTATCATGTATGGTACATACTTTACTCTTCATTGAAGTGTCATGCATGGTACATACTGTACTCTTCATTGAAGTATCATGTATGGTAAATACTTTACTCTTTATTGTAGTATCATGCATGGTACATACTTTACTCTTCATTGAAGTGTCAAGCATGGTACATACTTTACTCTTCATTGAAGTATCATGCATGGTAAATACTTTACTCTTTATTGAAGTATCATGTATGGTAAATACTTTACTCTTTATTGTAGTATCATGTATGGTAAATACTTTACTCTTTATTGTAAAATCATGCATGGTACATACTTTACTCTTCATTGAAGTATCATGCATGGTAAATTCTTTACTCTTCATTAAAGTATCATGTATGGTAAATACTTTACTCTTCATTGAAGTATCATGCATGGTAAATACTTTACTCTTCATTGAAGTGTCATGCATGGTACATACTGTACTCTTCATTGAAGTATCATGTATGGTAAATACTTTACTCTTTATTGTAGTATCATGCATGGTAAATACTTTACTCTTCATTGAAGTATCATGCATGGTAAATACTTTACTCTTTATTGTAGTATCATGCATGGTAAATTCTTTACTCTTCATTGAAGTATCATGTATGGTAAATACTTTACTCTTTATTGTAGTATCATGCATGGTAAATTCTTTACTCTTCATTGAAGTATCATGCAAGGTAAATACTTTACTCTTTATTGTAGTATCATGCATGGTACATACTTTACTCTTCATTAAAGTATCATGTATGGTAAATACTTTACTCTTCATTAAAGTATCATGTATGGTAAATACTTTACTCTTTATTGTAGTATCATGCATGGTAAATACTTTACTCTTCATTAAAGTATCATGTATGGTAAATACTTTACTCTTTATTGTAGTATCATGCATGGTACATACTTTACTCTTCATTAAAGTATCATGTATGGTAAATACTTTACTCTTCATTAAAGTATCATGTATGGTAAATACTTTACTCTTCATTGAAGTATCATGTATGGTAAATACTTTACTCTTCATTGAAGTATCATGTATGGTAAATACTTTACTCTTTATTGTAGTATCATGCACGGTAAATACTTTACTCTTTATTGTAGTATCATGCATGGTAAATACTTTACTCTTCATTAAAGTATCATGTATGGTAAATACTTTACTCTTCATTGAAGTATCATGTATGGTAAATACTTTACTCTTTATTGTAGTATCATGTATGGTAAATACTTTACTCTTCATTAAAGTATCATGTATGGTAAATACTTTACTCTTCATTAAAGTATCATGTATGGTAAATACTTTACTCTTCATTGAAGTATCATGTATGGTAAATACTTTACTCTTTATTGTAGTATCATGTATGGTAAATACTTTACTCTTTATTGAAGTATCATGTATGGTAAATACTTTACTCTTCATTAAAGTATCATGTATAGTAAATACTTTACTCTTCATTGAAGTATCATGTATGGTAAATACTTTACTCTTCATTAAAGTATCATGCATGGTAAATACTTCACTCTTTATTGTAGTATTATGCATGGTAAATACTTTACACTTCATTGAAGTATCATGCATGGTAAATACTTTACACTTCATTGAAGTATCATGCATGGTAAATACTTTACACTTCATTGAAGTATCATGCATGGTAAATACTTTACTCTTTATTGTAGTATCATGCATGGTACATACTTTACTCTTCATTGAAGTATCATGTATGGTAAATACTTTACTCTTCATTGAAGTATCATGTATGGTAAATACTTTACACTTTATTGTAGTATCATGCATGGTACATACTTTACTCTTCATTGAAGTATCATGTATGGTAAATACTTTACTCTTCATTGAAGTATCATGTATGGTAAATACTTTACTCTTCATTGAAGTGTCATGTATGGTAAATACTTTACTCTTTATTGTAGTATCATGCATGGTAAATACTTTACTCTTTATTGTAGTATCATGCATGGTACATACTTTACTCTTCATTGAAGTATCATGTATGGTAAATACGTTACTCTTCATTGAAGTATCATGTATGGTAAATACTTTACTCTTCATTGAAGTGTCATGTATGGTAAATACTTTACTCTTTATTGTAGTATTATGCATGGTAAATACTTTACTCTTTATTGTAGTATCATGCATGGTACATACTTTACTCTTCATTGAAGTATCATGTATGGTAAATACTTTACTCTTCATTGAAGTGTCATGCATCGTAAATACTTAACTCTTCATTGAAGTGGCATGCATGGTACATACTTTACTCTTCATTGAAGTGTCATGCATGATAAATACTTTACTCTTCATTGAAGTGTCATGCATGCTACATACTTAACTATTCATTGAAGTGTCTTGCATGGTACATACTTTACTCTTCATTGAAGTATCATGCATGGTAAATACTTTACTCTTTATTGTAGTATCATGTATGGTAAATACTTTACTCTTTATTGTAGTATCATGTATGGTAAATACTTTACTCTTTATTGAAGTATCATGTATGGTAAATACTTTACTCTTTATTGTAGTATCATGTATGGTAAATACTTTACTCTTCATTAAAGTATCATGCATGGTAAATTCTTTACTCTTCATTGAAGTATCATGCATGGTAAATACTTTACTCTTCATTGTAGTATCATGCATGGTAAATACTTTACTCTTCATTGAAGTATCATGCATGGTAAATACTTTACTCTTCATTAAAGTATCATGTATGGTAAATACTTTACTCTTTATTGTAGTATCATGCATGGTAAATACTTTACTCTTTATTGTAGTATCATGCATGGTACATACTTTACTCTTCATTGAAGTATCATGCATGGTAAATACTTTACTCTTTATTAAAGTATCATGCATGGTAAATACTTTACTCTTTATTGTAGTATCATGTATGGTAAATACTTTACTGTTTATTGAAGTGTCATGCATGGTACATACTGTACTCTTCATTGAAGTATCATGTATGGTAAATACTTTACTCTTTATTGTAGTATCATGCATGGTAAATACTTTACTCTTTATTGTAGTATCATGCATGGTACATACTTTACTCTTCATTGAAGTATCATGCATGGTAAATACTTTACTCTTTATTGAAGTGTCATGCATGGTACATACTTTACTCTTCATTGAAGTATCATGTATGGTAAATACTTTACTCTTCATTGAAGTATCATGTATGGTAAATACTTTACTCTTTATTGTAGTATCATGCATGGTACACACTTTACTCTTTATTGAAGTGTCATGCATGGTAAATACTTTACTCTTTATTGTAGTATCATGTATGGTAAATACTTTACTCTTTATTGTAGTATCATGCATGGTAAATACTTTACTCTTTATTGTAGTATCATGCATGGTAAATACTTTACTCTTCATTAAAGTATCATGTATGGTAAATACTTTACTCTTTATTGTAGTATCATGCATGGTAAATACTTTACTCTTTATTGTAGTATCATGCATGGTACATACTTTACTCTTCATTGAAGTATCATGCATGGTAAATACTTTACCCTTTATTAAAGTATCATGCATGGTAAATACTTTACTCTTTATTGTAGTATCATGGATGGTAAATACTTTACTCTTTATTGAAGTGTCATGCATGGTACATACTGTACTCTTCATTGAAGTATCATGTATGGTAAATACTTTACTCTTTTTTGTAGTGTCATGCATGGTAAATACTTTACTCTTTATTGTAGTATCATGCATGGTACATACTTTACTCTTCATTGAAGTATCATGCATGGTAAATACTTTACTCTTTATTGAAGTGTCATGCATGGTACATACTTTACTCTTCATTGAAGTATCATGTATGGTAAATACTTTACTCTTCATTGAAGTATCATGTATGGTAAATACTTTACTCTTTATTGTAGTATCATGCATGGTACACACTTTACTCTTTATTGAAGTGTCATGCATGGTAAATACTTTACTCTTTATTGTAGTATCATGTATGGTAAATACTTTACTCTTCATTAAAGTGTCATGCATGGTAAATACTTTACTCTTCATTAAAGTGTCATGCATGGTACATACTTTACTCTTCATTGATGTATCATGCATGGTAAATACTTTACTCTTCATTAAAGTATCATGCATGGTAAATACTTTCCTCTTCATTAAAGTGTCATGCATGGTACATACTTTACTCTTCATTGAAGTGTCATGCATGGTACATACTGTACTCTTCATTGAAGTATCATATATGGTAAATACTTTACTCTTTATTGTAGTATCATGCATGGTAAATTCTTTACTCTTCATTGAAGTATCATGCATGGTACATACTTCACTCTTCATTGTAGTATCATGTATGGTAAATTCTTTACTCTTTATTGTAGTATCATGTATGGTACATACTTTACTCTTCATTGAAGTGTCATGCATGGTACATACTGTACTCTTCATTGAAGTATCATGTATGGTAAATACTTTACTCTTTATTGTAGTATCATGCATGGTACATACTTTACTCTTCATTGAAGTGTCAAGCATGGTACATACTTTACTCTTCATTGAAGTATCATGCATGGTAAATACTTTACTCTTTATTGAAGTATCATGTATGGTAAATACTTTACTCTTTATTGTAGTATCATGTATGGTAAATACTTTACTCTTTATTGTAATATCATGCATGGTACATACTTTACTCTTCATTGAAGTATCATGCATGGTAAATTCTTTACTCTTCATTAAAGTATCATGTATGGTAAATACTTTACTCTTCATTGAAGTATCATGCATGGTAAATACTTTACTCTTCATTGAAGTGTCATGCATGGTACATACTGTACTCTTCATTGAAGTATCATGTATGGTAAATACTTTACTCTTTATTGTAGTATCATGCATGGTAAATACTTTACTCTTCATTGAAGTATCATGCATGGTAAATACTTTACTCTTTATTGTAGTATCATGCATGGTAAATTCTTTACTCTTCATTGAAGTATCATGTATGGTAAATACTTTACTCTTTATTGTAGTATCATGCATGGTAAATTCTTTACTCTTCATTGAAGTATCATGCAAGGTAAATACTTTACTCTTTATTGTAGTATCATGCATGGTACATACTTTACTCTTCATTAAAGTATCATGTATGGTAAATACTTTGCTCTTCATTAAAGTATCATGTATGGTAAATACTTTACTCTTTATTGTAGTATCATGCATGGTAAATACTTTACTCTTCATTAAAGTATCATGTATGGTAAATACTTTACTCTTTATTGTAGTATCATGCATGGTACATACTTTACTCTTCATTAAAGTATCATGTATGGTAAATACTTTACTCTTCATTAAAGTATCATGTATGGTAAATACTTTACTCTTCATTGAAGTATCATGTATGGTAAATACTTTACTCTTCATTGAAGTATCATGTATGGTAAATACTTTACTCTTTATTGTAGTATCATGCACGGTAAATACTTTACTCTTTATTGTAGTATCATGCATGGTAAATACTTTACTCTTCATTAAAGTATCATGTATGGTAAATACTTTACTCTTCATTGAAGTATCATGTATGGTAAATACTTTACTCTTTATTGTAGTATCATGTATGGTACATACTTTACTCTTCATTGAAGTGTCATGCATGGTACATACTGTACTCTTCATTGAAGTATCATGTATGGTAAATACTTTACTCTTTATTGTAGTATCATGCATGGTAAATTCTTTACTCTTCATTGAAGTATCATGCATGGTACATACTTCACTCTTCATTGTAGTATCATGTATGGTAAATTCTTTACTCTTTATTGTAGTATCATGTATGGTACATACTTTACTCTTCATTGAAGTGTCATGCATGGTACATACTGTACTCTTCATTGAAGTATCATGTATGGTAAATACTTTACTCTTTATTGTAGTATCATGCATGGTACATACTTTACTCTTCATTGAAGTGTCAAGCATGGTACATACTTTACTCTTCATTGAAGTATCATGCATGGTAAATACTTTACTCTTTATTGAAGTATCATGTATGGTAAATACTTTACTCTTTATTGTAGTATCATGTATGGTAAATACTTTACTCTTTATTGTAATATCATGCATGGTACATACTTTACTCTTCATTGAAGTATCATGCATGGTAAATTCTTTACTCTTCATTAAAGTATCATGTATGGTAAATACTTTACTCTTCATTGAAGTATCATGCATGGTAAATACTTTACTCTTCATTGAAGTGTCATGCATGGTACATACTGTACTCTTCATTGAAGTATCATGTATGGTAAATACTTTACTCTTTATTGTAGTATCATGCATGGTAAATACTTTACTCTTCATTGAAGTATCATGCATGGTAAATACTTTACTCTTTATTGTAGTATCATGCATGGTAAATTCTTTACTCTTCATTGAAGTATCATGTATGGTAAATACTTTACTCTTTATTGTAGTATCATGCATGGTAAATTCTTTACTCTTCATTGAAGTATCATGCAAGGTAAATACTTTACTCTTTATTGTAGTATCATGCATGGTACATACTTTACTCTTCATTAAAGTATCATGTATGGTAAATACTTTGCTCTTCATTAAAGTATCATGTATGGTAAATACTTTACTCTTTATTGTAGTATCATGCATGGTAAATACTTTACTCTTCATTAAAGTATCATGTATGGTAAATACTTTACTCTTTATTGTAGTATCATGCATGGTACATACTTTACTCTTCATTAAAGTATCATGTATGGTAAATACTTTACTCTTCATTAAAGTATCATGTATGGTAAATACTTTACTCTTCATTGAAGTATCATGTATGGTAAATACTTTACTCTTCATTGAAGTATCATGTATGGTAAATACTTTACTCTTTATTGTAGTATCATGCACGGTAAATACTTTACTCTTTATTGTAGTATCATGCATGGTAAATACTTTACTCTTCATTAAAGTATCATGTATGGTAAATACTTTACTCTTCATTGAAGTATCATGTATGGTAAATACTTTACTCTTTATTGTAGTATCATTTATGGTAAATACTTTACTCTTCATTAAAGTATCATGTATGGTAAATACTTTACTCTTCATTAAAGTATCATGTATGGTAAATACTTTACTCTTCATTGAAGTATCATGTATGGTAAATACTTTACTCTTCATTAAAGTATCATGCATGGTAAATACTTCACTCTTTATTGTAGTATCATGCATGGTAAATACTTTACACTTCATTGAAGTATCATGCATGGTAAATACTTTACACTTCATTGAAGTATCATGCATGGTAAATACTTTACACTTCATTGAAGTATCATGCATGGTAAATACTTTACTCTTTATTGTAGTATCATGCATGGTACATACTTTACTCTTCATTGAAGTATCATGTATGGTAAATACTTTACTCTTCATTGAAGTATCATGTATGGTAAATACTTTACACTTTATTGTAGTATCATGCATGGTACAAACTTTACTCTTCATTGAAGTATCATGTATGGTAAATACTTTACTCTTCATTGAAGTATCATGTATGGTAAATACTTTACTCTTCATTAAAGTATCATGTATGGTAAATACTTTACTCTTTATTGTAGTATCATGCATGGTACATACTTCACTCTTCATTGTAGTATCATGTATGGTAAATACTTTACTCTTTATTGTAGTATCATGCATGATAAATACTTTACTCTTCATTAAAGTATCATGTATGGTAAATACTTTACTCTTCATTAAAGTATCATGTATGGTAAATACTTTACTCTTCATTAAAGTATCATGTATGATAAATACTTTACTCTTTATTGTAGTATCATGCATGGTAAATACTTTACTCTTTATTGTAGTATCATGTATGGTAAATACTTTACTCTTCATTAAAGTATCATGTATGGTAAATACTTTACTGTTTATTGTAGTATCATGTATGGTAAATACTTTACTCTTCATTGAAGTATCATGTATGGTAAATACTTTACTCTTCATTAAAGTATCATGTATGGTAAATACTTTACTCTTTATTGTAGTATCATGCATGGTAAATACTTTACTCTTTATTGTAGTATCATGTATGGTAATTACTTTACTCTTCATTGAAGTATCATGTATGGTAAATACTTTACTCTTCATTGAAGTATCATGTATGGTAAATACTTTACTCTTTATTGTAGTATCATGCACGGTAAATACTTTACTCTTTATTGTAGTATCATGCATGGTAAATACTTTACTCTTCATTAAAGTATCATGTATGGTAAATACTTTACTCTTCATTGAAGTATCATGTATGGTAAATACTTTACTCTTTATTGTAGTATCATGTATGGTAAATACTTTACTCTTTATTGAAGTATCATGTATGGTAAATACTTTACTCTTCATTAAAGTATCATGTATGGTAAATACTTTACTCTTCATTGAAGTATCATGTATGGTAAATACTTGACTCTTCATTAAAGTATCATGCATGGTAAATACTTCACTCTTTATTGTAGTATCATGCATGGTAAATACTTTACACTTCATTGAAGTATCATGCATGGTAAATACTTTACACTTCATTGAAGTATCATGCATGGTAAATACTTTACACTTCATTGAAGTATCATGCATGGTAAATACTTTACTCTTTATTGTAGTATCATGCATGGTACATACTTTACTCTTCATTGAAGTATCATGTATGGTAAATACTTTACTCTTCATTGAAGTATCATGTATGGTAAATACTTTACACTTTATTGTAGTATCATGCATGGTACATACTTTACTCTTCATTGAAGTATCATGTATGGTAAATACTTTACTCTTCATTGAAGTATCATGTATGGTAAATACTTTACTCTTCATTGAAGTGTCATGTATGGTAAATACTTTACTCTTTATTGTAGTATCATGCATGGTAAATACTTTACTCTTTATTGTAGTGTCATGCATGGTACATACTTTACTCTTCATTGAAGTATCATGTATGGTAAATACGTTACTCTTCATTGAAGTATCATGTATGGTAAATACTTTACTCTTCATTGAAGTGTCATGTATGGTAAATACTTTACTCTTTATTGTAGTATTATGCATGGTACATACTTTACTCTTTATTGTAGTATCATGCATGGTACATACTTTACTCTTCATTGAAGTATCATGTATGGTAAATACTTTACTCTTCATTGAAGTGTCATGCATCGTAAATACTTAACTCTTCATTGAAGTGGCATGCATGGTACATACTTTACTCTTCATTGAAGTGTCATGCATGATAAATACTTTACTCTTCATTGAAGTGTCATGCATGGTACATACTTAACTATTCATTGAAGTGTCTTGCATGGTACATACTTTACTCTTCATTGAAGTATCATGCATGGTAAATACTTTACTCTTTATTGTAGTATCATGTATGGTAAATACTTTACTCTTTATTGTAGTATCATGTATGGTAAATACTTTACTCTTTATTGAAGTATCATGTATGGTAAATACTTTACTCTTTATTGTAGTATCATGTATGGTAAATACTTTACTCTTCATTAAAGTATCGTGCATGGTAAATTCTTTACTCTTCATTGAAGTATCATGCATGGTAAATACTTTACTCTTCATTGTAGTATCATGCATGGTAAATACTTTACTCTTCATTGAAGTATCATGCATGGTAAATACTTTACTCTTCATTAAAGTATCATGTATGGTAAATACTTTACTCTTTATTGTAGTATCATGCATGGTAAATACTTTACTCTTTATTGTAGTATCATGCATGGTACATACTTTACTCTTCATTGAAGTATCATGCATGGTAAATACTTTACTCTTTATTAAAGTATCATGCATGGTAAATACTTTACTCTTTATTGTAGTATCATGTATGGTAAATACTTTACTGTTTATTGAAGTGTCATGCATGGTACATACTGTACTCTTCATTGAAGTATCATGTATGGTAAATACTTTACTCTTTATTGTAGTATCATGCATGGTAAATACTTTACTCTTTATTGTAGTATCATGCATGGTACATACTTTACTCTTCATTGAAGTATCATGCATGGTAAATACTTTACTCTTTATTGAAGTGTCATGCATGGTACATACTTTACTCTTCATTGAAGTATCATGTATGGTAAATACTTTACTCTTCATTGAAGTATCATGTATGGTAAATACTTTACTCTTTATTGTAGTATCATGCATGGTACACACTTTACTCTTTATTGAAGTGTCATGCATGGTAAATACTTTACTCTTTATTGTAGTATCATGTATGGTAAATACTTTACTCTTTATTGTAGTATCATGCATGGTAAATACTTTACTCTTTATTGTAGTATCATGCATGGTAAATACTTTACTCTTCATTAAAGTATCATGTATGGTAAATACTTTACTCTTTATTGTAGTATCATGCATGGTAAATACTTTACTCTTTATTGTAGTATCATGCATGGTACATACTTTACTCTTCATTGAAGTATCATGCATGGTAAATACTTTACTCTTTATTAAAGTATCATGCATGGTAAATACTGTACTCTTTATTGTAGTATCATGTATGGTAAATACTTTACTCTTTATTGAAGTGTCATGCATGGTACATACTGTACTCTTCATTGAAGTATCATGTATGGTAAATACTTTACTCTTTTTTGTAGTATCATGCATGGTAAATACTTTACTCTTTATTGTAGTATCATGCATGGTACATACTTTACTCTTCATTGAAGTATCATGCATGGTAAATACTTTACTCTTTATTGAAGTGTCATGCATGGTACATACTTTACTCTTCATTGAAGTATCATGTATGGTAAATACTTTACTCTTCATTGAAGTATCATGTATGGTAAATACTTTACTCTTTATTGTAGTATCATGCATGGTACACACTTTACTCTTTATTGAAGTGTCATGCATGGTAAATACTTTACTCTTTATTGTAGTATCATGTATGGTAAATACTTTACTCTTCATTAAAGTGTCATGCATGGTAAATACTTTACTCTTCATTAAAGTGTCATGCATGGTACATTCTTTACTCTTCATTGATGTATCATGCATGGTAAATACTTTACTCTTCATTAAAGTATCATGCATGGTAAATACTTTACTCTTCATTAAAGTGTCATGCATGGTACATACTTTACTCTTCATTGAAGTGTCATGCATGGTACATACTGTACTCTTCATTGAAGTATCATGTATGGTAAATTCTTTACTCTTTATTGTAGTATCATGCATGGTAAATTCTTTACTCTTCATTGAAGTATCATGCATGGTACATACTTCACTCTTCATTGTAGTATCATGTATGGTAAATTCTTTACTCTTTATTGTAGTATCATGCATGGTACATACTTTACTCTTCATTGAAGTGTCATGCATGGTACATACTGTACTCTTCATTGAAGTATCATGTATGGTAAATACTTTACTCTTTATTGTAGTATCATGCATGGTACATACTTTAATCTTCATTGAAGTGTCAAGCATGGTACATACTTTACTCTTCATTGAAGTATCATGCATGGTAAATACTTTACTCTTTATTGAAGTATCATGTATGGTAAATACTTTACTCTTTATTGTAGTATCATGTATGGTAAATACTTTACTCTTTATTGTAGTATCATGCATGGTACATACTTTACTCTTCATTGAAGTATCATGCATGGTAAATTCTTTACTCTTCATTAAAGTATCATGTATGGTAAATACTTTACTCTTCATTGAAGTATCATGCATGGTAAATACTTTACTCTTCATTGAAGTGTCATGCATGGTACATACTGTACTCTTCATTGAAGTATCATGTATGGTAAATACTTTACTCTTTATTGTAGTATCATGCATGGTAAATACTTTACTCTTCATTGAAGTATCATGTATGGGAAATACTTTACTCTTTATTGTAGTATCATGCACGGTAAATACTTTACTCTTTATTGTAGTATCATGCATGGTAAATACTTTACTCTTCATTAAAGTATCATGTATGGTAAATACTTTACTCTTCATTGAAGTATCATGTATGGTAAATACTTTACTCTTTATTGTAGTATCATGTATGGTAAATACTTTACTCTTCATTAAAGTATCACGTATGGTAAATACTTTACTCTTCATTAAAGTATCATGTATGGTAAATACTTTACTCTTCATTGAAGTATCATGTATGGTAAATACTTTACTCTTCATTAAAGTATCATGCATGGTAAATACTTCACTCTTTATTGTAGTATCATGCATGGTAAATACTTTACACTTCATTGAAGTATCATGCATGGTAAATACTTTACACTTCATTGAAGTATCATGCATGGTAAATACTTTACACTTCATTGAAGTATCATGCATGGTAAATACTTTACTCTTTATTGTAGTATCATGCATGGTACATACTTTACTCTTCATTGAAGTATCATGTATGGTAAATACTTTACTCTTCATTGAAGTATCATGTATGGTAAATACTTTACACTTTATTGTAGTATCATGCATGGTACAAACTTTACTCTTCATTGAAGTATCATGTATGGTAAATACTTTACTCTTCATTGAAGTATCATGTATGGTAAATACTTTACTCTTCATTAAAGTATCATGTATGGTAAATACTTTACTCTTTATTGTAGTATCATGCATGGTACATACTTCACTCTTCATTGTAGTATCATGTATGGTAAATACTTTACTCTTTATTGTAGTATCATGCATGATAAATACTTTACTCTTCATTAAAGTATCATGTATGGTAAATACTTTACTCTTCATTAAAGTATCATGTATGGTAAATACTTTACTCTTCATTAAAGTATCATGTATGATAAATACTTTACTCTTTATTGTAGTATCATGCATGGTAAATACTTTACTCTTTATTGTAGTATCATGTATGGTAAATACTTTACTCTTCATTAAAGTATCATGTATGGTAAATACTTTACTGTTTATTGTAGTATCATGTATGGTAAATACTTTACTCTTCATTGAAGTATCATGTATGGTAAATACTTTACTCTTAATTAAAGTATCATGTATGGTAAATACTTTACTCTTTATTGTAGTATCATGCATGGTAAATACTTTACTCTTTATTGTAGTATCATGTATGGTAATTACTTTACTCTTCATTGAAGTATCATGTATGGTAAATACTTTACTCTTCATTGAAGTATCATGTATGGTAAATACTTTACTCTTTATTGCAGTATCATGCACGGTAAATACTTTACTCTTTATTGTAGTATCATGCATGGTAAATACTTTACTCTTCATTAAAGTATCATGTATGGTAAATACTTTACTCTTCATTGAAGTATCATGTATGGTAAATACTTTACTCTTTATTGTAGTATCATGTATGGTAAATACTTTACTCTTTATTGAAGTATCATGTATGGTAAATACTTTACTCTTCATTAAAGTATCATGTATGGTAAATACTTTACTCTTCATTGAAGTATCATGTATGGTAAATACTTGACTCTTCATTAAAGTATCATGCATGGTAAATACTTCACTCTTTATTGTAGTATCATGCATGGTAAATACTTTACACTTCATTGAAGTATCATGCATGGTAAATACTTTACACTTCATTGAAGTATCATGCATGGTAAATACTTTACACTTCATTGAAGTATCATGCATGGTAAATACTTTACTCTTTATTGTAGTATCATGCATGGTACATACTTTACTCTTCATTGAAGTATCATGTATGGTAAATACTTTACTCTTCATTGAAGTATCATGTATGGTAAATACTTTACACTTTATTGTAGTATCATGCATGGTACATACTTTACTCTTCATTGAAGTATCATGTATGGTAAATACTTTACTCTTCATTGAAGTATCATGTATGGTAAATACTTTACTCTTCATTGAAGTGTCATGTATGGTAAATACTTTACTCTTTATTGTAGTATCATGCATGGTAAATACTTTACTCTTTATTGTAGTATCATGCATGGTACATACTTTACTCTTCATTGAAGTATCATGTATGGTAAATACGTTACTCTTCATTGAAGTATCATGTATGGTAAATACTTTACTCTTCATTGAAGTGTCATGTATGGTAAATACTTTACTCTTCATTGAAGTATCATGTATGGTAAATACTTTACTCTTTATTGTAGTATCATGTATGGTAAATACTTTACTCTTCATTAAAGTATCACGTATGGTAAATACTTTACTCTTCATTAAAGTATCATGTATGGTAAATACTTTACTCTTCATTGAAGTATCATGTATGGTAAATACTTTACTCTTCATTAAAGTATCATGCATGGTAAATACTTCACTCTTTATTGTAGTATCATGCATGGTAAATACTTTACACTTCATTGAAGTATCATGCATGGTAAATACTTTACACTTCATTGAAGTATCATGCATGGTAAATACTTTACACTTCATTGAAGTATCATGCATGGTAAATACTTTACTCTTTATTGTAGTATCATGCATGGTACATACTTTACTCTTCATTGAAGTATCATGTATGGTAAATACTTTACTCTTCATTGAAGTATCATGTATGGTAAATACTTTACACTTTATTGTAGTATCATGCATGGTACAAACTTTACTCTTCATTGAAGTATCATGTATGGTAAATACTTTACTCTTCATTGAAGTATCATGTATGGTAAATACTTTACTCTTCATTAAAGTATCATGTATGGTAAATACTTTACTCTTTATTGTAGTATCATGCATGGTACATACTTCACTCTTCATTGTAGTATCATGTATGGTAAATACTTTACTCTTTATTGTAGTATCATGCATGATAAATACTTTACTCTTCATTAAAGTATCATGTATGGTAAATACTTTACTCTTCATTAAAGTATCATGTATGGTAAATACTTTACTCTTCATTAAAGTATCATGTATGTTAAATACTTTACTCTTTATTGTAGTATCATGCATGGTAAATACTTTACTCTTTATTGTAGTATCATGTATGGTAAATACTTTACTCTTCATTAAAGTATCATGTATGGTAAATACTTTACTGTTTATTGTAGTATCATGTATGGTAAATACTTTACTCTTCATTGAAGTATCATGTATGGTAAATACTTTACTCTTAATTAAAGTATCATGTATGGTAAATACTTTACTCTTTATTGTAGTATCATGCATGGTAAATACTTTACTCTTTATTGTAGTATCATGTATGGTAATTACTTTACTCTTCATTGAAGTATCATGTATGGTAAATACTTTACTCTTCATTGAAGTATCATGTATGGTAAATACTTTACTCTTTATTGCAGTATCATGCACGGTAAATACTTTACTCTTTATTGTAGTATCATGCATGGTAAATACTTTACTCTTCATTAAAGTATCATGTATGGTAAATACTTTACTCTTCATTGAAGTATCATGTATGGTAAATACTTTACTCTTTATTGTAGTATCATGTATGGTAAATACTTTACTCTTTATTGAAGTATCATGTATGGTAAATACTTTACTCTTCATTAAAGTATCATGTATGGTAAATACTTTACTCTTCATTGAAGTATCATGTATGGTAAATACTTGACTCTTCATTAAAGTATCATGCATGGTAAATACTTCACTCTTTATTGTAGTATCATGCATGGTAAATACTTTACACTTCATTGAAGTATCATGCATGGTAAATACTTTACACTTCATTGAAGTATCATGCATGGTAAATACTTTACACTTCATTGAAGTATCATGCATGGTAAATACTTTACTCTTTATTGTAGTATCATGCATGGTACATACTTTACTCTTCATTGAAGTATCATGTATGGTAAATACTTTACTCTTCATTGAAGTATCATGTATGGTAAATACTTTACACTTTATTGTAGTATCATGCATGGTACATACTTTACTCTTCATTGAAGTATCATGTATGGTAAATACTTTACTCTTCATTGAAGTATCATGTATGGTAAATACTTTACTCTTCATTGAAGTGTCATGTATGGTAAATACTTTACTCTTTATTGTAGTATCATGCATGGTAAATACTTTACTCTTTATTGTAGTATCATGCATGGTACATACTTTACTCTTCATTGAAGTATCATGTATGGTAAATACGTTACTCTTCATTGAAGTATCATGTATGGTAAATACTTTACTCTTCATTGAAGTGTCATGTATGGTAAATACTTTACTTTTTATTGTAGTATTATGCATGGTAAATACTTTACTCTTTATTGTAGTATCATGCATGGTACATACTTTACTCTTCATTGAAGTATCATGTATGGTAAATTCTTTACTCTTCATTGAAGTATCATGCATCGTAAATACTTAACTCTTCATTGAAGTGGCATGCATGGTACATACTTTACTCTTCATTGAAGTGTCATGCATGATAAATACTTTACTCTTCATTGAAGTGTCATGCATGGTACATACTTAACTATTCATTGAAGTGTCTTGCATGGTACATACTTTACTCTTCATTGAAGTATCATGCATGGTAAATACTTTACTCTTTATTGTAGTATCATGTATGGTAAATACTTTACTCTTTATTGTAGTATCATGTATGGTAAATACTTTACTCTTTATTGAAGTATCATGTATGGTAAATACTTTACTCTTTATTGTGGTATCATGTATGGTAAATACTTTACTCTTCATTAAAGTATCGTGCATGGTAAATTCTTTACTCTTCATTGAAGTATCATGCATGGTAAATACTTTACTCTTCATTGTAGTATCATGCATGGTAAATACTTTACTCTTCATTGAAGTATCATGCATGGTAAATACTTTACTCTTCATTAAAGTATCATGTATGGTAAATACTTTACTCTTTATTGTAGTATCATGCATGGTAAATACTTTACTCTTTATTGTAGTATCATGCATGGTACATACTTTACTCTTCATTGAAGTATCATGCATGGTAAATACTTTACTCTTTATTAAAGTATCATGCATGGTAAATCCTTTACTCTTTATTGTAGTATCATGTATGGTAAATACTTTACTGTTTATTGAAGTGTCATGCATGGTACATACTGTACTCTTCATTGAAGTATCATGTATGGTAAATACTTTACTCTTTATTGTAGTATCATGCATGGTAAATACTTTACTCTTTATTGTAGTATCATGCATGGTACATACTTTACTCTTCATTGAAGTATCATGCATGGTAAATACTTTACTCTTTATTGAAGTGTCATGCATGGTACATACTTTACTCTTCATTGAAGTATCATGTATGGTAAATACTTTACTCTTCATTGAAGTATCATGTATGGTAAATACTTTACTCTTTATTGTAGTATCATGCATGGTACACACTTTACTCTTTATTGAAGTGTCATGCATGGTAAATACTTTACTCTTTATTGTAGTATCATGTATGGTAAATACTTTACTCTTTATTGTAGTATCATGCATGGTAAATACTTTACTCTTTATTGTAGTATCATGCATGGTAAATACTTTACTCTTCATTAAAGTATCATGTATGGTAAATACTTTACTCTTTATTGTAGTATCATGCATGGTAAATACTTTACTCTTTATTGTAGTATCATGCATGGTACATACTTTACTCTTCATTGAAGTATCATGCATGGTAAATACTTTACTCTTTATTAAAGTATCATGCATGGTAAATACTGTACTCTTTATTGTAGTATCATGTATGGTAAATACTTTACTCTTTATTGAAGTGTCATGCATGGTACATACTGTACTCTTCATTGAAGTATCATGTATGGTAAATACTTTACTCTTTTTTGTAGTATCATGCATGGTAAATACTTTACTCTTTATTGTAGTATCATGCATGGTACATACTTTACTCTTCATTGAAGTATCATGCATGGTAAATACTTTACTCTTTATTGAAGTGTCATGCATGGTACATACCTTACTCTTCATTGAAGTATCATGTATGGTAAATACTTTACTCTTCATTGAAGTATCATGTATGGTAAATACTTTACTCTTTATTGTAGTATCATGCATGGTACACACTTTACTCTTTATTGAAGTGTCATGCATGGTAAATACTTTACTCTTTATTGTAGTATCATGTATGGTAAATACTTTACTCTTCATTAAAGTGTCATGCATGGTAAATACTTTACTCTTCATTAAAGTGTCATGCATGGTACATTCTTTACTCTTCATTGATGTATCATGCATGGTAAATACTTTACTCTTCATTAAAGTATCATGCATGGTAAATACTTTACTCTTCATTAAAGTGTCATGCATGGTACATACTTTACTCTTCATTGAAGTGTCATGCATGGTACATACTGTACTCTTCATTGAAGTATCATGTATGGTAAATTCTTTACTCTTTATTGTAGTATCATGCATGGTAAATTCTTTACTCTTCATTGAAGTATCATGCATGGTACATACTTCACTCTTCATTGTAGTATCATGTATGGTAAATTCTTTACTCTTTATTGTAGTATCATGCATGGTACATACTTTACTCTTCATTGAAGTGTCATGCATGGTACATACTGTACTCTTTATTGAAGTATCATGTATGGTAAATACTTTACTCTTTATTGTAGTATCATGCATGGTACATACTTTACTCTTCATTGAAGTGTCAAGCATGGTACATACTTTACTCTTCATTGAAGTATCATGCATGGTAAATACTTTACTCTTTATTGAAGTATCATGTATGGTAAATACTTTACTCTTTATTGTAGTATCATGTATGGTAAATACTTTACTCTTTATTGTAGTATCATGCATGGTACATACTTTACTCTTCATTGAAGTATCATGCATGGTAAATTCTTTACTCTTCATTAAAGTATCATGTATGGTAAATACTTTACTCTTCATTGAAGTATCATGCATGGTAAATACTTTACTCTTCATTGAAGTGTCATGCATGGTACATACTGTACTCTTCATTGAAGTATCATGTATGGTAAATACTTTACTCTTTATTGTAGTATCATGCATGGTAAATACTTTACTCTTCATTGAAGTATCATGTATGGTAAATACTTTACTCTTTATTGTAGTATCATGCATGGTAAATTCTTTACTCTTCATTGAAGTATCATGCATGGTAAATACTTTACTCTTTATTGTAGTATCATGCATGGTAAATTCTTTACTCTTCATTGAAGTATCATGTATGGTAAATACTTTACTCTTTATTGTAGTATCATGCATGGTAAATTCTTTACTCTTCATTGAAGTATCATGCATGGTAAATACTTTACTCTTTATTGTAGTATCATGCATGGTACATACTTTACTCTTCATTAAAGTATCATGTATGGTAAATACTTTACTCTTCATTAAAGTATCATGTATGGTAAATACTTTACTCTTTATTGTAGTATCATGCATGGTAAATACTTAACTCTTCATTAAAGTATCATGTATGGTAAATACTTTACTCTTTATTGTAGTATCATGCATGGTACATACTTTACTCTTCATTAAAGTATCATGTATGGTAAATACTTTACTCTTCATTAAAGTATCATGTATGGTAAATACTTTACTCTTCATTAAAGTATCATGTATGGTAAATACTTTACTCTTCATTGAAGTATCATGCATGGTAAATACTTTACTCTTTATTGTAGTATCATGTATGGTAAATATTTTACTCTTCATTGAAGTATCATGTATGGTAAATACTTTACTCTTTATTGTAGTATCATGCATGGTAAATACTTTACTCTTCATTAAAGTATCATGTATGGTAAATACTTTACTCTTTATTGTAGTATCATGCATGGTAAATACTTTACTCTTTATTGTAGTATCATGCATGGTAAATACTTTACTCTTCATTAAAGTATCATGTATGGTAAATACTTTACTCTTCATTAAAGTATCATGCATGGTAAATACTTTACTCTTTATTGTAGTATCATGCATGGTAAATACTTTACTCTTTATTGTAGTATCATGCTTGGTAAATACTTTACTCTTCATTAAAGTATCATGTATGGTAAATACTTTACTCTTCATTAAAGTATCATGTATGATAAATACTTTACTCTTCATTGAAGTATCATGCATGGTAAATACTTTACTCTTCATTGAAGTATCATGTATGGTAAATACTTTACTCTTTATTGTAGTATCATGCATGGTACATACTTTACTCTTCATTAAAGTATCATGTATGGTAAATACTTTACTCTTCATTAAAGTATCATGTATGGTAAATACTTTACTCTTCATTAAAGTATCATGTATGGTAAATACTTTACTCTTCATTGAAGTATCATGCATGGTAAATACTTTACTCTTTATTGTAGTATCATGTATGGTAAATACTTTACTCTTCATTGAAGTATCATGCATGGTAAGTACTTTACTCTTCATTAAAGTATCATGTATGGTAAATACTTTACTCTTCATTGAAGTATCATGTATGGTAAATACTTTACTCTTTATTGTAGTATCATGTATGGTAAATACTTTACTCTTTATTGAAGTATCATGTATGGTAAATACTTTACTCTTCATTGAAGTATCATGCATGGTAAATACTTTACTCTTCATTGAAGTATCATGTATGGTAAATACTTTACTCTTTATTGTAGTATCATGCATGGTAAATAATTTACTCTTTATTGTAGTATCATGCATGGTAAATACTTTACTCTTCATTAAAGTATCATGTATGGTAAATACTTTACTCTTCATTGAAGTATCATGCATGGTAAATACTTTACTTTTTATTGTAGTATCATGTATGGTAAATACTTTACTCTTTATTGAAGTATCATGGATGGTAAATACTTTACTCTTCATTGATGTATCATGTATGGTAAATACTTTACTCTTTATTGTAGTATCATGTATGGTAAATACTTTACTCTTTATTGTAGTATCATGCATGGTAAATACTTAACTCTTCATTAAAGTATCATGTATGGTAAATACTTTACTCTTTATTGTAGTATCATGCATGGTACATACTTTACTCTTCATTAAAGTATCATGTATGGTAAATACTTTACTCTTCATTAAAGTATCATGTATGGTAAATACTTTACTCTTCATTAAAGTATCATGTATGGTAAATATTTTACTCTTCATTGAAGTATCATGCATGGTAAATACTTTACTCTTTATTGTAGTATCATGTATGGTAAATATTTTACTCTTCATTGAAGTATCATGTATGGTAAATACTTTACTCTTTATTGTAGTATCATGCATGGTAAATACTTTACTCTTCATTAAAGTATCATGTATGGTAAATACTTTACTCTTTATTGTAGTATCATGCATGGTAAATACTTTACTCTTTATTGTAGTATCATGCATGGTAAATACTTTACTCTTCATTAAAGTATCATGTATGGTAAATACTTTACTCTTCATTAAAGTATCATGCATGGTAAATACTTTACTCTTTATTGTAGTATCATGCATGGTAAATACTTTACTCTTTATTGTAGTATCATGTTTGGTAAATACTTTACTCTTCATTAAAGTATCATGTATGGTAAATACTTTACTCTTCATTAAAGTATCATGTATGATAAATACTTTACTCTTCATTGAAGTATCATGCATGGTAAATACTTTACTCTTCATTGAAGTATCATGTATGGTAAATACTTTACTCTTTATTGTAGTATCATGCATGGTACATACTTTACTCTTCATTAAAGTATCATGTATGGTAAATACTTTACTCTTCATTAAAGTATCATGTATGGTAAATACTTTACTCTTCATTAAAGTATCATGTATGGTAAATACTTTACTCTTCATTGAAGTATCATGCATGGTAAATACTTTACTCTTTATTGTAGTATCATGTATGGTAAATACTTTACTCTTCATTGAAGTATCATGCATGGTAAGTACTTTACTCTTCATTAAAGTATCATGTATGGTAAATACTTTACTCTTCATTGAAGTATCATGTATGGTAAATACTTTACTCTTTATTGTAGTATCATGTATGGTAAATACTTTACTCTTTATTGAAGTATCATGTATGGTAAATACTTTACTCTTCATTGAAGTATCATGCATGGTAAATACTTTACTCTTCATTGAAGTATCATGTATGGTAAATACTTTACTCTTTATTGTAGTATCATGCATGGTAAATACTTTACTCTTTATTGTAGTATCATGCATGGTAAATACTTGACTCTTCATTAAAGTATCATGTATGGTAAATACTTTACTCTTCATTGAAGTATCATGCATGGTAAATACTTTACTTTTTATTGTAGTATCATGTATGGTAAATACTTTACTCTTTATTGAAGTATCATGGATGGTAAATACTTTACTCTTCATTGATGTATCATGTATGGTAAATACTTTACTCTTTATTGTAGTATCATGTATGGTAAATACTTTACTCTTTATTGTAGTATCATGTATGGTAAATACTTTACTCTTTATTGTAGTATCATGCATGGTAAATACTTTACTCTTTATTGAAGTGTCATGCATGGTACATACTTTACTCTTTATTGATGTGGCATGCATGGTACATACTTTACTCTTCATTAAAGTATCATGTATGGTAAATACTTTACTCTTTATTGTAGTTTCATGCATGGTACATACTTTACTCTTCATTAAAGTATCATGTATGGTAAATACTTTACTCTTTATTGTAGTATCATGCATGGTACATACTTTACTCTTCATTGAAGTGTCATGCATGGTACATACTGTACTCTTCTTTGAAGTATCATGTATGGTAAATACTTTACTCTTTATTGTAGTATCATGCATGGTACATACTTTACTCTTTATTGTAGTATCATGCATGATAAATACTTTACTCTTCATTGAAGTGTCATGCATGGTACATACTGTACTCTTCATTGAAGTATCATGTATGGTAAATACTTTACTCTTTATTGTAGTATCATGCATGGTAAATACTTTACTCTTCATTGAAGTATCATGTATGGTAAATACTTTACTCTTTATTGTAGTATCATGCATGGTAAATTCTTTACTCTTTATTGAAGTATCATGCATGGTAAATACTTTACTCTTTATTGTAGTATCATGCATGGTAAATTCTTTACTCTTCATTGAAGTATCATGTATGGTAAATACTTTACTCTTTATTGTAGTATCATGCATGGTAAATTCTTTACTCTTCATTGAAGTATCATGCATGGTAAATACTTTACTCTTTATTGTAGTATCATGCATGGTACATACTTTACTCTTCATTAAAGTATCATGTATGGTAAATACTTTACTCTTCATTAAAGTATCATGTATGGTAAATACTTTACTCTTTATTGTAGTATCATGCATGGTAAATACTTAACTCTTCATTAAAGTATCATGTATGGTAAATACTTTACTCTTTATTGTATTATCATGCATGGTACATACTTTACTCTTCATTAAAGTATCATGTATGGTAAATACTTTACTCTTCATTAAAGTATCATGTATGGTAAATACTTTACTCTTCATTAAAGTATCATGTATGGTAAATACTTTACTCTTCATTGAAGTATCATGCATGGTAAATACTTTACTCTTTATTGTAGTATCATGTATGGTAAATATTTTACTCTTCATTGAAGTATCATGTATGGTAAATACTTTACTCTTTATTGTAGTATCATGCATGGTAAATACTTTACTCTTCATTAAAGTATCATGTATGGTAAATACTTTACTCTTTATTGTAGTATCATGCATGGTAAATACTTTACTCTTTATTGTAGTATCATGCATGGTAAATACTTTACTCTTCATTAAAGTATCATGTATGGTAAATACTTTACTCTTCATTAAAGTATCATGCATGGTAAATACTTTACTCTTTATTGTAGTATCATGCATGGTAAATACTTTACTCTTTATTGTAGTATCATGCATGGTAAATACTTTACTCTTCATTAAAGAATAATGTATGGTAAATACTTTACTCTTCATTAAAGTATCATGTATGGTAAATACTTTACTCTTCATTGAAGTATCATGCATGGTAAATACTTTACTCTTCATTGAAGTATCATGTATGGTAAATACTTTACTCTTTATTGTAGTATCATGCATGGTACATACTTTACTCTTCATTAAAGTATCATGTATGGTAAATACTTTACTCTTCATTAAAGTATCATGTATGGTAAATACTTTACTCTTCATTAAAGTATCATGTATGGTAAATACTTTACTCTTCATTGAAGTATCATGCATGGTAAATACTTTACTCTTTATTGTAGTATCATGTATGGTAAATACTTTACTCTTCATTGAAGTATCATGCATGGTAAGTACTTTACTCTTCATTAAAGTATCATGTATGGTAAATACTTTACTCTTCATTGAAGTATCATGTATGGTAAATACTTTACTCTTTATTGTAGTATCATGTATGGTAAATACTTTACTCTTTATTGAAGTATCATGTATGGTAAATACTTTACTCTTCATTGAAGTATCATGCATGGTAAATACTTTACTCTTCATTGAAGTATCATGTATGGTAAATACTTTACTCTTCATTGAAGTATCATGCATGGTAAATACTTTACTCTTCATTGAAGTATCATGTATGGTAAATACTTTACTCTTTATTGTAGTATCATGCATGGTAAATACTTTACTCTTTATTGTAGTATCATGCATGGTAAATACTTTACTCTTCATTAAAGTATCATGTATGGTAAATACTTTACTCTTCATTGAAGTATCATGCATGGTAAATACTTTACTTTTTATTGTAGTATCATGTATGGTAAATACTTTACTCTTATTGAAGTGTCATGGATGGTAAATACTTTACTCTTCATTGATGTATCATGTATGGTAAATACTTTACTCTTTATTGTAGTATCATGTATGGTAAATACTTTACTCTTTATTGTAGTATCATGTTTGGTAAATACTTTACTCTTTATTGTAGTATCATGCATGGTAAATACTTTACTCTTTATTGAAGTGTCATGCATGGTACATACTTTACTCTTTATTGATGTGGCATGCATGGTACATACTTTACTCTTCATTAAAGTATCATGTATGGTAAATACTTTACTCTTTATTGTAGTTTCATGCATGGTACATACTTTACTCTTCATTAAAGTATCATGTATGGTAAATACTTTACTCTTTATTGTAGTATCATGCATGGTACATACTTTACTCTTCATTGAAGTGTCATGCATGGTACATACTGTACTCTTCTTTGAAGTATCATGTATGGTAAATACTTTACTCTTTATTGTAGTATCATGCATGGTACATACTTTACTCTTTATTGTAGTATCATGCATGGTAAATACTTTACTCTTCATTGAAGTGTCATGCATGGTACATACTGTACTCTTCATTGAAGTATCATGTATGGTAAATACTTTACTCTTTATTGTAGTATCATGCATGGTAAATACTTTACTCTTCATTGAAGTATCATGTATGGTAAATACTTTACTCTTTATTGTAGTATCATGCATGGTAAATTCTTTACTCTTTATTGAAGTATCATGCATGGTAAATACTTTACTCTTTATTGTAGTATCATGCATGGTAAATTCTTTACTCTTCATTGAAGTATCATGTATGGTAAATACTTTACTCTTTATTGTAGTATCATGCATGGTAAATTCTTTACTCTTCATTGAAGTATCATGCATGGTAAATACTTTACTCTTTATTGTAGTATCATGCATGGTACATACTTTACTCTTCATTAAAGTATCATGTATGGTAAATACTTTACTCTTCATTAAAGTATCATGTATGGTAAATACTTTACTCTTTATTGTAGTATCATGCATGGTAAATACTTAACTCTTCATTAAAGTATCATGTATGGTAAATACTTTACTCTTTATTGTATTATCATGCATGGTACATACTTTACTCTTCATTAAAGTATCATGTATGGTAAATACTTTACTCTTCATTAAAGTATCATGTATGGTAAATACTTTACTCTTCATTGAAGTATCATGCATGGTAAATACTTTACTCTTTATTGTAGTATCATGTATGGTAAATATTTTACTCTTCATTGAAATATCATGTATGGTAAATACTTTACTCTTTATTGTAGTATCATGCATGGTAAATACTTTACTCTTCATTAAAGTATCATGTATGGTAAATACTTTACTCTTTATTGTAGTATCATGCATGGTAAATACTTTACTCTTTATTGTAGTATCATGCATGGTAAATACTTTACTCTTCATTAAAATATCATGTATGGTAAATACTTTACTCTTCATTAAAGTATCATGCATGGTAAATACTTTACTCTTTATTGTAGTATCATGCATGGTAAATACTTTACTCTTTATTGTAGTATCATGCATGGTAAATACTTTACTCTTCATTAAAGAATAATGTATGGTAAATACTTTACTCTTCATTAAAGTATCATGTATGGTAAATACTTTACTCTTCATTGAAGTATCATGCATGGTAAATACTTTACTCTTCATTGAAGTATCATGTATGGTAAATACTTTACTCTTTATTGTAGTATCATGCATGGTACATACTTTACTCTTCATTAAAGTATCATGTATGGTAAATACTTTACTCTTCATTAAAGTATCATGTATGGTAAATACTTTACTCTTTATTGTAGTATCATGCATGGTAAATACTTTACTCTTTATTGTAGTATCATGCATGGTAAATACTTTACTCTTCATTAAAGAATAATGTATGGTAAATACTTTACTCTTCATTAAAGTATCATGTATGGTAAATACTTTACTCTTCATTGAAGTATCATGCATGGTAAATACTTTACTCTTCATTGAAGTATCATGTATGGTAAATACTTTACTCTTTATTGTAGTATCATGCATGGTACATACTTTACTCTTCATTAAAGTATCATGTATGGTAAATACTTTACTCTTCATTAAAGTATCATGTATGGTAAATACTTTACTCTTCATTAAAGTATCATGTATGGTAAATACTTTACTCTTCATTGAAGTATCATGCATGGTAAATACTTTACTCTTTATTGTAGTATCATGTATGGTAAATACTTTACTCTTCATTGAAGTATCATGCATGGTAAGTACTTTACTCTTCATTAAAGTATCATGTATGGTAAATACTTTACTCTTCATTGAAGTATCATGTATGGTAAATACTTTACTCTTTATTGTAGTATCATGTATGGTAAATACTTTACTCTTTATTGAAGTATCATGTATGGTAAATACTTTACTCTTCATTGAAGTATCATGCATGGTAAATACTTTACTCTTCATTGAAGTATCATGTATGGTAAATACTTTACTCTTTATTGTAGTATCATGCATGGTAAATACTTTACTCTTTATTGTAGTATCATGCATGGTAAATACTTTACTCTTCATTAAAGTATCATGTATGGTAAATACTTTACTCTTCATTGAAGTATCATGCATGGTAAATACTTTACTTTTTATTGTAGTATCATGTATGGTAAATACTTTACTCTTTATTGAAGTGTCATGCATGGTAAATACTTTACTCTTCATTGAAGTATCATGTATGGTAAATACTTTACTCTTTATTGTAGTATCATGTATGGTAAATACTTTACTCTTTATTGTAGTATCATGTATGGTAAATACTTTACTCTTTATTGTAGTATCATGCATGGTAAATACTTTACTGTTTATTGAAGTGTCATGCATGGTACATACTTTACTCTTTATTGATGTGGCATGCATGGTACATACTTTACTCTTCATTAAAGTATCATGTATGGTAAATACTTTACTCTTTATTGTAGTATCATGCATGGTACATACTTTACTCTTCATTAAAGTATCATGTATGGTAAATACTTTACTCTTTATTGTAGTATCATGCATGGTACATACTTTACTCTTCATTGAAGTGTCATGCATGGTACATACTGTACTCTTCATTGAAGTATCATGTATGGTAAATACTTTACTCTTTATTGTAGTATCATGCATGGTACATACTTTACTCTTTATTGTAGTATCATGCATGGTAAATACTTTACTCTTCATTGAAGTGTCATGCATGGTACATACTGTACTCTTCATTGAAGTATCATGTATGGTAAATACTTTACTCTTTATTGTTGTATCATGTATGGTAAA
The DNA here is from genome assembly GCA_029339505.1 of Unio delphinus. Taxonomy (NCBI): domain Eukaryota; kingdom Metazoa; phylum Mollusca; class Bivalvia; order Unionida; family Unionidae; genus Unio; species Unio delphinus. The sequence goes on along the minus strand of JAQISU010000028.1, from coordinate 3,003,332 downwards.
TACTTTACTCTTTATTGTAGTATCATGCATGGTAAATTCTTTACTCTTCATTGAAGTATCATGTATGGTAAATACTTTACTCTTCATTGAAGTATCATGTATGGTAAATACTTTACTCTTTATTGTAGTATCATGTATGGTAAATACTTTATTCTTTATTGTAGTATCATGCATGGTAAATACTTTACTCTTCATTGAAGTCTAATGCATGGTACATACTTTACTCTTCATTGAAGTGTAATGCATGGTACATACTTTGCTCTTCATTGAAGTGTAATGCATGGTACATACTTAACTATTCATTGAAGTGTCTTGCATGGTACATACTTTACTCTTCATTAAAGTATCATGCATGGTAAATACTTTACTCTTTATTGTAGTATCATGTATGGTAAATACTTTACTCTTTATTGTAGTATCATGCATGGTAAATACTTTACTCTTCATTGAAGTCTAATGCATGGTACATACTTTACTCTTCATTGAAGTGTAATGCATGGTACATACTTTACTCTTCATTGAAGTGTAATGCATGGTACATACTTTACTCTTCATTGATGTATCATGCGTTGTACATACTTTACTCTTCATTGAAGTATCATGCATGGTAAATACTTTACTCTTCATTGAAGTGTCATGCATGGTACATACTGTACTCTTCATTGAAGTATCATGTATGGTAAATACTTTACTCTTTATTGTAGTATCATGCATGGTAAATACTTTACTCTTTATTGTAGTATCATGCATGGTAAATACTTTACTCTTCATTGAAGTCTAATGCATGGTACATACTTTACTCTTCATTGAAGTGTAATGCATGGTACATACTTTGCTCTTCATTGAAGTGTAATGCATGGTACATACTTTACTCTTCATTGAAGTGTAATGCATGGTACATACTTTACTCTTCATTGATGTATCATGCATGGTAAATACTTTACTCTTCATTGAAGTATCATGCATGGTAAATACTTTACTCTTCATTGAAGTCTAATGCATGGTAAATACTTTACTCTTTTTTGAAGTCTAATGCATGGTAAATACTTTACTCTTCATTGAAGTATCATGCATGGTACATACTTTACTCTTCATTGAAGTGTCATGCATCGTAAATACTTAACTCTTCATTGAAGTGTCATGCATGGTACATACTTTACTCTTTATTGAAGTGGCATGCATGGTAAATACTTTACTCTTCATTGAAGTCTAATGCATGGTAAATACTTTACTCTTCATTGAAGTCTAATGCATGGTAAATACTTTACTCTACATTGAAGTCTAATGCATGGTAAATACTTTACTCTTCATTGAAGTCTAATGCATGGTAAATACTTTACTCTTCATTGAAGTATCATGCATGGTACATACTTTACTCTTCATTGAAGTGTCATGCATCGTAAATACTTAACTCTTCATTGAAGTATCATGCATGGTAAATACTTTACTCTTTATTGTAGTATCATGCATGGTAAATACTTTACTCTTCATTGAAGTCTAATGCATGGTACATACTTTACTCTTCATTGAAGTGTAATGCATGGTACATACTTTGCTCTTCATTGAAGTGTAATGCATGGTACATACTTTACTCTTCATTGAAGTGTAATGCATGGTACATACTTTACTCTTCATTGATGTATCATGCATGGTAAATACTTTACTCTTCATTAAAGTATCATGCATCGTAAATACTTTACTCTTCATTGAAGTCTAATGCATGGTACACACTTTACTCTTCATTGAAGTCTAATGCATGGTAAATACTTTACTCTTCATTGAAGTATCATGCATGGTACATACTTTACTCTTCATTGAAGTGTCATGCATCGTAAATACTTAACTCTTCATTGAAGTGTCATGCATGGTACATACTTTACTCTTCATTGAAGTGTCATGCATGGTACACACTTAACTCTTCATTGAAGTGGCATGCATGGTACATACTTTACTATTCATTGAAGTGGCATGCATGGTAGATACTTTACTATTCATTGAAGTATCATGCATGGTACATACGTTACTCTTCATTGAAGTGGCATGCATGGTACATACTTTACTATTCATTGAAGTGGCATGCATGGTACATACTTTACTCTTCATTGAAGTATCATGCATGGTACACACTTTACTCTTCATTGAAGTGTCATGCATGGTATACACTTTACTCTTCATTGAAGTGTCATGCATGGTATACACTTTACTCTTCATTGAAGTGTCATGCATGGTACACACTTTACTCTTCATTGAAGTGTCATGCATGGTAAATACTTTACTCTTCATTGAAGTGTCATGCATGGTACATACTTTACTCTTTATTGAAGTATCATGCATGGTACACACTTCACTCTTCATTGAAGTGTCATGCATGGTACACACTTTACTCTTCATTGAAGTGTCATGCATGGTACACACTTTACTCTTCATTGAAGTGTCATGCATGGTACATACTTTACTCTTCATTGAAGTGGCATGCATGGTACATACTTTACTATTCATTGAAGTGGCATGCATGGTACATACTTTACTCTTCATTGAAGTATCATGCATGGTACACACTTTACTCTTCATTGAAGTGTCATGCATGGTATACACTTTACTCTTCATTGAAGTGTCATGCATGGTATACACTTTACTCTTCATTGAAGTGTCATGCATGGTACACACTTTACTCTTCATTGAAGTGTCATGCATGGTAAATACTTTACTCTTCATTGAAGTGTCATGCATGGTACATACTTTACTCTTTATTGAAGTATCATGCATGGTACACACTTCACTCTTCATTGAAGTGTCATGCATGGTACACACTTTACTCTTCATTGAAGTGTCATGCATGGTACACACTTTACTCTTCATTGAAGTGTCATGCATGGTACATACTTTACTCTTCATTGAAGTGTCATGCATGGTACATACTTAACTCTTCATTGAAGTGTCATGCATGGTAAATACTGGTTGGCCTGGGGTCAGGATAATGTGACTTTGTGGGACATGATGCTGCATGTCTTCGGCATAATGTTCCTTTACTAGACATCACTATAAACTGCCACAGCAGACATTGTAGAGATTGTTATAGCTAAATTAAAAATCCCCCCCAAAATATAGCTTATAAATTGACTATGAGCTTTGTGTTTAGGTCAGATAACAGTAAGGTTACATCAGTTCATTGTAACTGACTATGAGCTTTGTGTTTAGGTCAGATAACAGTAAGGTTAGATAAGTTCATTGTAATTGACTATGAGCTTTGTGTTTAGGTCAGATAACAGTAAGGTTAGATCAGTTCATTGCAAATTGCTCCTACTGGTCAGTCATCATTACTGCACTCCTTTGTTAATGGTGGCTGGCTATGGTGAGATTTCCTTGAACATGGCATACATCAATGTTGGTCATTTCACTGTTAGCTTTCTTAGGTCAGTTTACTGTAAGCAAATAATCATAGATGAATTTACTGTTAGTTTTCTTACGTCAGTTTACTGTAAACATTATTCTTAGGTCAGTTTTCTATAAACATTATTCTTAGGTCAGTTTTCTATAAACATTATTCTTAGGTCAGTTTATTGTAAGCTTTATTCTTAAGCTATGTTACTGTAAGCTTTATTCTTAGGTCAGTTTCCTGGAAGCTTTATTCTTAGGTCAGTTTCCTGGAAGCTTTATTCTGAGGTCAGTTTTCTGTAATGAGCTTTATTCCTAGGTCTGTTTACTGTAAGCAAATAATCATAGATCAGTTTACTGTAAGCTTTATTCCTAGGTCTGTTTACTGTAAACTTTGTTTTTTTAAAGTCAGATTTCCATAAGCATTGTTCTGAGAACAGTTCACTATAAAGTCGTTTTATTAGTTCAGCTTGCTGTTGGCCTTCTTTGGTCAGTTTACCATGTACACTTTTATTATTAATAGTTGACACTTTAGGCTTTGGTTAATTAAATGTGTTGGTGAATGAACTGCTGTTTTATCTGTTTGAAAGTATAGATAAGAAAGTTATAAATGTGGAGGAGTTCACTGAATTATAAATGAAACTTTTAAAGAAGCAAACAAATGATTGTGATTGTGATACATGTATTTGAGTTGTCAGCAACCAGCATGAGAGACACAGTAATTAAAAATACCATTCTGATCATTGAAACAGCAGTTTAGGAGAATATTTATATATTTTTGCAATGAGAATGGATTTGGACAAATGTGCTGTCTAGGGTCTACAAAATATAGCATAGAAACAAAATATTGAAGCCAAGGGCTATAGCATACATATCAGATACATACTGGTCTCACTAGGATTTTAAAACTAGGAGACAGTCCAGGACTTCCATTTTGATAAAAATAGGAGTCCCACCAGCAAATGTTGCAGTCCCCTCCCAGAAAATGTTGAACTTTTCAGATCAGAAGAACTGTTGGTAGCCATTGAGCTTAATTTCCACATTCTTTATAACACTGACATGTACAACCGTGTCAGCATATTCTGCATGTCTGGTAATTCTGCACAACGATATGTAATTTCTGTAAACATTAGATCACATGCTGTTTTAGTTGAAAATTAAATTTTTTGCTGCAATTCCAGCTGAAAAAGTCCAAAGTAATGTATTTAATTTCCATAGGCTGATGCATAAACATTACATATTTTCAAAGCCATGTGCTGATTACTCCGCTATATATGGAATGATAAAAACATAGAGGTGGTATTCAGTTTGTTTAAAATTAGTGTTATTTTGTTTATATAATATTTTGGTGATGACTGCTACTTTTCAATTGGTAAGCATTGCATAATTTTATTATTATCAATTGAATTCGGGTTTTGTGCCAATATTGGTGACCTTAGGTATGCAGAATAGCCCGACATGGGGTGTAACTCTTGTTAATCCTTTAGGTTGAGACTGAATTTTGTTAATCCAAGGAATGGTCTTAACCCAAACACAGGCATCACACACATTTTTACACTTGGCTGCTATCCCATCCAAATTATCAGCGTTAGTAATTTTGTCACTCTTCTAAATATCATTGAAATCATTGTCAATTTGTCATTTAACCCCAAAATACTTATCCAAATTTGCAAACGATGTTTTGTCCAAGTCTTGATGTGTCTTGATTTAGAGGTCGCATATTTATTTTCCTGCAATCAGTAATAAGCACAATAATGGAAGCTTGAGTTCTGATATACTCTTATAATAAACACATCTTGGGGTCTTTCTGCCTTTGAGTTCAGTCACTATAAATATCAGTACATTTTCCCACTCAAGCTGCTAGTCGAAAAACCTTTGAATTTGCCACCCAGCTCTTGTATTGTGTTCTTTTGATGTATTCTTATAAATACAGCAGGCACATCTGAGGGTATTTAACTACTGAATCTTGTCATTGTAAATATCAGCACAGCTAAAATGATCAAGTCTGGCAAGCCATTGAATTTGCCGCCCAGCTATTTGCATGTGAACAGAGGACTCCTGCATTCAAATACACCTAATTAAGCGTTATAGAGACCTCTGAGATACATACCATTTCACAGGGCTGTCCAAATTATAGAAACAAATGCAACTGAAAGGTTTGGTAGGTTCAAATTCAGAGCCTCAGAACCAGTATTTCAAGATAAACAAAATTTATTATTTCCACTTTGCTTTAGATTTTAAATAGACCAACATGACAATTCTTTTTTAAACTGATGTAGAGATACGATTAAGTTACAAAGTCACTGGGCATAGCTATGTGCGCATGAATACTGTTATTTGTATTGATGAATCTATGGTTGTGAATTTATATTGGAATAAAGGATAAATTCAATTACAGTTTTTCTTGTAATGTTGTAATGTCTTTTATTGTTAAGTCTTAGGTGGTGAAACAAAATGAGCATATAATAAAAAAAAAAGTTATTTATTTGTATTGGAAAATATGAAATTTTTTTCTTCTGCAAAATACTGCTCACTGCAAGGTCTTGCAATATTTTGCAGAAAACTTGTTCATATTTTTGCAAATGCAGTAACCTATAATTATTCAACATGGAAATTTTCTCTTTCAGAAAACTGATGAAAGGCCAGTGCTGAACCCTCCACTGTACCCAGTAATGGTCTTCATCCATGGAGGGGGTTTCACCATGGGTGCTTCAAATCAATATCCAGGGGTTTTCCTGGCAGAACGAAATGTTGTAGTTGTCACTTTCAACTACAGACTTAATGCTCTGGGCAAGTATTTGTGCGTTTAATCTACATACCATATTTAGGTAGGGATGATGGGGACAATGATGATGCTTGTAGTGGCAGCAGTGATTAGGGTGATGATCATGATTATCATGGCAGTGGTTATGATGGATGAGAATTATCATGGCAACAGTGAGGAGGGTGATAATGATGGTTATGATGGCAGTAGTGGGGATGGTGATGATAAATGTTTCAGGTTGACTCAGCTGTAAAACATCATTTTGAGACACTTATTCTGTTTATGTCATTCCAGTAATCCAACTGTCCTTATCCATCCATCAGATGTTAAACCCACACTTCTAATGCTTGATGTCCCAGGGGGATTACACTGTTGTCCATCCCGGGGAAGGTGTTTAACCGCATCTTACTGAACAGGATGAAAGAGGCAGTTGACCCGCATCTCCGTGACCAACAAGCTGGCTTCCGAAAGGAAAGGTCGTGCACGGACCAGATAGCGACACTGCGCATCATCTTGGAACAGTCTCTGGAGTGGAATTTGCCACTCTACGTGAATTTTCTCGATTATGAGAAAGCGTTTGACAGCGTTGACAGGCAGACCCTCTGGAAAATACGGAGGCACTATGGAGTCCTGGAAAAGATCACCAACATCATCAGGAAGTCCTATGAAAGAATGACTTGTAGGATCGTCCACGGCCGGCAATTCACTGATGCCTTTGAAGTAAATACAGGGGTGAGACAAGGATGCCTTCTATCACCATTCCTCTTCCTGCTGGCCATCGATTGGGTCATGAAGACATCGACAGACCAAACAAGAAACGGCATCCAGTGGACGCTGTGGAAACAGCTGGACGACTTAGATTTCGCTGATGACCTGGCTCTCCTCTTGCATACCCAACAACAGATGCAGGAAAAGACCAGCATTGTTGCGGACAACTCAGCCAGCCTGGGCCTCCACATCAACAGAGGAAAGAGCAAGGTTTTCAAGACAAATGCATCCAGCAATACACCCATCACAGTGGAAGGCGATGCGCTGGAGGAGGTGGATAGCTTCACCTACCTTGGCAGCATCCTGGACAAGCAGGGAGGAACGGATGCAGACGTTAAGACACGCATCAGCAAAGCAAGGGCAGCTTTCCATCAGCTGAAGAACATATGGATATCAAGGCAGCTTAACATCACCACCAAGATCAGGGTCTTCAACACCATCGTGAAGCCGATATTGCTGTACGGAGCAGAGACCTGGAGAACCACCGCTACCACCATGAAGAAAATCCAGGTCTTCATCAACACCTGCCTCAGGAAGATCCTCAAGATACGCTGGCCAGAAAGAATCAGCGACGACGAACTGTGGCAGAAAACGAAGCAACAGCCCGTTGAGGATGACATCCTTCAGAGATGCTGGCAATGGATTGGCCACACCCTCCGCAAACCTGCTCCCAACATCACCAGGCAAGCACTCACATGGAACCCTCAAGGAAAGAGGAAGAGAGGAAGACCCAGAAACACCTGGCGCCGTGATTTGGATGCAGACGCAAAGAAGATGGGCAAGACGTGGGGACAGCTGGAAAGACTCGCCCAGAACCGAGACGCCGGGAGGGAGCTGGTTGGCGGCCTATGTCCCAAACGGGGCCACAGGCGGAGATGAGATGAGATAACACCCAATATAGGGATTCTTTCACTCCTGTATTTTGGCGCCCAAATTTCCAACTGTCTAGAAATTGTTGGGAATTTTTACCCTGTTCATCCTTATGTGGTGTTGCACTTGAAGCACTACATGTAGATGATGTTGGACTGCAAGGTTTATCATCGGGTTCAGTGACTGTATTGTCTGATGAATTTGCACTAAATCCAAACGCTGTTAGTTTTGTTAACTTAGGAGGAGATGATGAACACGCAACGTCTAATTTCCGTTTGCTCATGATAATGTTGCACTGGCGACATATAATTGTGATTGAGATTTTTTTCCATTTGCTTTGTATGTATACACAGTAGTTGGTACTTCAAAGGTTATCAGTTTTCTATGAAGGTTCAGCAAAACTATTGTATTGGTATATGTAAAAAAACAAAACAAACAGAAGGATTAGCCATTCAATTAATTTTATCTGTTCTATTCGCGTCTTCAGAAGTCGGTCAGTTGTAGTTATAGTACGGTAGCATGATTGACTGTATCACAGCATACAGTACTCGGCCCAGCAGATTATGATGTAACAATGCACTGCTAAGATGGGGTTGTCGATGCAAACAAAGGATCACTTGTGTACAGATTGATTCCAATGCATTGCTTAGTCAAGTTTGTGGCTTCCTTTCGTTCTCCCTTTTAATTTATCGTCCAAAACCATGATTGTTTGTACAAATTAAAAAACCAAAGTCTGTCGCCCAAAAAATCGCCAGATGGGACACTTTTGTCGCCAATAAGGGACAAAAATCGCAATTTGCAACATTGGCGAAGCTCAGGATGATCCCAGAGATGATAAACCCACACTTCACAATTCAGTCATTGTAAGATCTTTTTTAAGCTGGATTTCTATTGTTTATAAAACATGTAACAGTATGTTTGCAATGTGAACTCCACTTAGAGACAGGGACCAAAACTTCCAGAAGAATGTTTAATAATTAACATGTAATAGTATATTTGCATTGTGAACTCCACTTAGAGACAGGGACCGAAACTTCCAGAAGAATGTTTGTTTACATGTAACAGTATATTTGCATTGTGAACTCCACCTAGAGACAGGGACCAAAACTTCCAGAAGAATGTTTGTTGACATTTGGATCTTTGCTTTCACATACCAGTACTTAGTTACGTGAGACAAGTTAACCAGGAGTTATTTAGAGTTCATGTAAAATTATCCCAGGTCTCAGAAATAAGACAGTAATACAAGCATGTTGACTCAACCTATACATAGGACTTGAATTGATGCTTCTTTTCAGCAGTCCAGACTGAAAAATTGTTTTTGGACCTCAAACATTTTTTATGATGAAATTATTATTCAGACATTTATTGAAATATAATGTATCTGTCAGTAAACACAGATATTTATTGTTTGACTTTGTATGATAGTTGTATTACCTGTTAAGCTTGTATTACCTGCTAAGCTTGTATTACCAGCTAAACGTACATAAGGTATATGAATAACTTTGATGGTATTAGCTTCTTCAATATTTTTGAGTTTATAAAAGTAATACACTGTTCAGTGTAGCTTAACACAGTGGGCTCTTATATATTTGTTTTTATTATTATTATTATTATTATTATTATTATTATTATTATTATTATTTTCTGTTTTCAGGTTTTCTTAGCACAGGTGATAATTACTCACCTGGGAATTATGGAATGTGGGACCAACAGAGAGCTATAGAGTTTGTCAAGGAGAATATTCAGGCATTTCGGGGAAATCCCAGCATGATTACCATATTTGGGCAGAGCACAGGTGGTGCTAGTGTCGGATTACATATCCTGTCCCCTCGCTCTGCAAGTAAGTGTGCTGCTGTTTTAGGTCATCTTCCATTTTATGTCTTATCTGTGACTTATTTATCCCTCATTTTTCCAGTCCATCACTCTGTGTCCACGCATTCTTTTACTGATATCCTCAGTTTACCAGTCCATCACTCTGTGTCCACGCATTCTTTTACTTATATCCATCCTCAGTTTACCAGTCCATCACTTTTTGTGTCCACAATTCTTTTCCTTATATCCTCAGTTTACCAATCCATCAATCTGTGTCCACAATTCTTTTCCTTTTTTTTCAGTTTACCCATCATGCTTCTCTTCCATATACTTAATTTGTCTCTTATGCTTTTCCTTTTTACACAGTTTGTCCATCATCCTACTTTTCTATACCCACATCAAGCTTATCTGTACTTACAGTTTTTACATCATGCTTCTCTGTAATTACAGTTTGTAAATCATGCTTCTCTTTACTTACATTTTGTACATCATGCTTCTCTGTACTTAGAGTTTGTCTGTTCATCATGCTTCTATATTGTACAGTTTGTCTGTACATCATGCTTTTATGTAGTACAGTTTGTCTGTACATCATACTTCTCTGTACTTACATCTGTACTTACAATTTGTCTGTCTATTATGCTTTTCTGTACTTACAGTTTGTCTGTCCATTATGCTTCTCTGTACTTACAGTTTGTACATCAATCTTCTCTGTACTTACAGTTTGTACATCAATCTTCTCTGTACTTTCAATTGTTATGTCTATTATTGTTATCTATACTTATAGTTGGTCTGTACATATATAGTATGCTTCTCTGTACTTACAGTTTGTATATCCATATTGCTTCTCTGTACTTACAGTTTGTCTGTACATGTTTCTCTGTACTTACATCTGTACTTACAGTTTGCCTGTCCATTATGCTTCTCTGTACATACAGTTTGTCTGTACATCATGCTTTTCTGTACTTACAGTTTGTATGTCCATTATGCTTCTCTGTAATTACATCTATACTTACAATTTGTATGTCCATTATGTTTATCTGTACTTAGAGTTTGTCTGTACATCATGCTTCTCTTTACTTGCATCTGTACTTACAATTTGTATGTCCATTATGCTTATCTGTACTTAAAAATTTGTATGTCCATTATGCTTATCTGTACTTAAAAATTTGTATGTCCATTATGCTTATCTGTACTTACAGTTTGTCTGTACATCATGCTTCTTTGTACTTACATCTGTACTTACAATTTGTCTGTCCATTATGCTTATCTGTACTTACAGTTTGTACATCATGCTTCTTTGTACTTACATCTGTACTTACAATTTGTATGTCCATTATGCTTATCTGTACTTACAGTTTGTGCTTCTCTGTACTTATAGCTTGTACATCATGCTTATCTGTACTTTGTTTGTACATCATGCTTCTCTGTACTTACAATATGTCTGTCCATTATGCTTCTTTGTACTTAAAATTTGTCAGTACTTCATGCTTCTCTGTACTTACATCTGTACTTACAATTTGTCTGTCAATTATCCTTATCTGTACTTGCAATTTGTCTGTCCATTATGCTTCTCTGTAGTACATTTGGTCTGAACATCATGCTTCTCTGTACTTAGTTTTACACCATAGTTCTCCTTAAAGTAAGTTATCCCATAGATTCTGAGTTTTAAATTTGATTTTTTAAGTCATAATCCTGAGATATGTTGGAAATCTAATATATAGATTTATTGTTATCAGTAAGAATTGTCTAATGTTAAATACCTTAAGTCACAAACTTTATAGTATGTTGCATAAGTTAGCATTTATCATATCAAGAAACTTTATAGTATGTTGCATAAGTTAGCATTTATAAAGAAACTATTTTTAGTTTGCTTCTAATGTTTACCATGTTTATCAAATGACTGGCAGTAAAATAAGTAATATTCAAAAGTGATTGTTTCATGTACTAGGTAGACACCACATACAGGCTCTATTTTAACAAAATGTCTTTTCTCCGAATTATGACTTGATCCAAATTTTGCACACTGTTATTTGTAAACTGCAAAACACCCAATGAAATGATAAAATAATATTATGAATTCTAATATATTTTAACTTAGTATTGATATGCTAAAGCTAGATTTAAGTTGTAACATTTTTACAGAGATACTATTGAGCATGAACGTTAACTTGTAACATTTGTACTGAGAGACACAATATTGAGCATGAACGTTAACTTGTAACATCTGAACAGGCACAATATTGAGTATGAATTTCAACTTGTGACATTTGTATGGAGATGCAGTATTGAGTATAAACATGAGTTCAGATATTTTAATTAAGGTAGTTTTAATTGATCTCAATGAAATATTGAATGTTTTATTATAACTGATTTCAGTCCAGTAATAATTATGGTGTTAAGTTGACAAAATTTAAGTGGGTGTGTGGCATGATGATTGTCTTCAATTAAAATGTTGATTATGTACTCAATTAGAAACGTTTAGGACTGTGTATTGTGAAACTTGAATTTTAATCAATATTGAGTACCAGTATAGTTATTCTGAATAAGTTTTTAGAAAACTTCCTTATCTTCAGATTTGTTCCAACAAGCAATAATGATGAGTGGCTCAGACAGGTGTGAATGGACATATATTCCTTCTACTGATTATGTGAAGCAGTATGCCAAGGAACTAGGAGACCAGCTGGGATGTCCTACTAATGATAACCAGAGACTTATTACATGTCTTCAGGTCTCTCGGTCTGCGGATGACATTGTCAATGCTTCAGTCAGGGTCAGAATTAAGGTCAGAAATGTTTGCATTATGAATTAATACAATTCCAGGTTTCATCATATTTGAGATCAGTGGAACTTAAATACGTGTGACTGTTTTAATCAAGCATTCATGTCACTGGCTGAAAGCATTGTAATCATAATGCATTTTCATTTCAGTGTTTGTTCTTTATTAGGGGTTATTGCAGTACGTTGGGGTTCATCCCTACCACATTATCAGAATGAAAATGTACTGATCTCAGCTTAATAGATTAGCATTGTTTAAAGCACTGGCTTATAGATTAGCTTTTTTTAAAGCACTGGCTTATAGATTAGCTTTTTTGAAAGTACTGGCTTATTTCATTTTGATCATAGCTGTATTAAAGGTATTCACCATTTTATGCAAATTATGTTTTTGACATGTCAGTCAACTACTCTCATCATTATCTTCTAGTATCAACATAAAGGTTATTAACTCATCCCATTCACCATTGTCTTAGCTGTCTTATTTATCCCTCATTTTTCCAGTCCATCACTCTGTGTTCACGCAGTGTGAGTGAGTGAGTGTGAGTACCAGTAATTACTTAATTGTACATTGTAAATTTATTGGGCATGTTTCCTAAATTCCTTCAGTGATTTTCTTTATACTGTGGGTGACTTATTGAGAAATTAAGACAATTCATTTGATTTGGTGGCATAGTCATTTGATGTTTGAGTCAGTTTGATACTTTTTACAGAAGTACTTTGATCATTACCCATTGTTTTAGCCACAATGTTCCCATGCACAAGATCAAGACTAATTTTCCAGGGTTTGCATGGTCATTAAATAATGAGACATGAACACCTCAATTCAAGCCCTTGAAAGTCATTGATATTTGACCTTAGTTATTCAAGATCAGTGAATTTGACATATTGTGCTTAAAAAATAAAAAGTGATTGAAAATTTTAGTTTCAAGTCATTTGTTTTATGTTTTGTGATGATTGGAAGCACAGTTTCATTATGATAGCAATTCTGCTATGATTGTAAGCCACACTAACTGATTGTGACAAAAAAGAACATTATTAATGCTTTCTATCATTATTTTAATATTTCACTAATGATCAATGTGTGGAAATTTATCATTAATCTAGAATCAACTGCAGACATTCACTAGAATGTTTATATATGAGTATTATTGTACCATGGGTGGATCACAATTCAATATACCAATACTTTAAATGCCAGGTTATTTTTAATATATATATATATATATATATATATATATATATATATATATATATATATATATATATATATATATATATATATGAGCAGTAGGATTCATATCAGGCCCTGATACTAGGATATATGAGCAGTAGGATTCAAATCAGGCCCTGATACTAGAATATGTGAGCTGTATGAATTAAACCAGGCTTAGTTTCTAGGATATATATTCTGTATGATTCAGATGAGGCTATGATACTGGGATATATAAACTGTATGATTTACCCAAATACTAGGATATATGAGCAGTAGAATTAATATGGGTTACTGTTACTAGGATATATAAGCTGCATGAGCCAGAATAGGCCCTCATTCTAGGATATATAAGCTGTAGGATTCAGATTAAGCCCTGATACCAGGCTATACAAGTAGTATGATTCTAGTTAAGGCCCTGTAACTAGCATATATAAGCTGTAGGATTCAGATAAGGCCTTGCTACTAGCATTTATGAGCTGTAGGATTCAGATAAGGCCCTGTTACTTGCATATGTGAGCTGTAGGATTCAGACAAGACCTTAAAGCTAAGATGGAAGAAAACTTGTCAATAACAGCCACCCATGGGAAAAGAATAACTAGCTGTTTTACACGTGACCTCTGTACACAAGTTCACATGTTGGTTTTTGAGAAAGTATTGTGAACTGAATATTATTATTATTATTATTATTATTATTATTATTATTATTGTTGTTGTTGTTGTTGTTGTTGTTGTTGTTGTTATTATTATTATTATTATTATTATTATTATTATTATTATTATTATTATAGAAAAAAAACAATGATTTCACTACTTATTGAAAGCTACACACAGCTAAAAAAGAGAACTGACTCCTTAGTCTGCCAAACTCTACAAGTTAGGCTTGGGAATCAAAGGAATATCTGGACTAGCCATTGGTCAGTTCACTGCGATAAAAGGACAGTCAGGAATCTTTTGATCATCAGGAACTCAAGAGAAGCCATATATTCATTGTCATGACCCTAAACTTTCCCTGAGAATTTTTTTAAAATACTGAATGACTTCAGACACTAATAAAAATAATAATAATAATGAGGACTTTGTATAGCGCCTAATCCTTCGAAGCTCTAAGCGCTTTACACCATCAATAATGATATGACTACACTACAGAACAACAAATGATAAAAACAATGAAATTGGAAAACATAAAAACATGCTGAAAATATATAAGATACAAAACATGATTAGGTCGCTAAGTTTGCCCCTGCAGTCGAAACAGGTGAGTCTTAAGAGCACTCTTAAAAGGAACCACTGTGTTTGTGTCTAATTTCAATGGGCAATTCATTCCAAATCGCCAGGCCCTGGTGTGCAAACGAACGTTGTCCATATAACTTTGTTTTCACCTTGGGAACAACGAGTATACGATTATCAGAAGAAGAGCGTAAAGATCTTTGACACTAATGAAAAAAATAGGAAATCAACTCTTTCTTAAAAATGAATTTTCTTCTTCATATATAGGCTTGATACACTGGCAATAGATAAATAATATATAGAACTATACCTGTGACACTGACATTAAAGATGACTTCCATTTCTGCCAAAATAACATTTGTTTCCCACCATCCAGGGAACATGGCCTCTAGTGGCAGAGTGGTCTAAAGCACTCTGTTAAGAATCACTGCCATCTCACCTCTGTCTGTGTGGGTTCGAGTCTCGGAATCGGCCAATGTGGGTATGTGAGAAAGCTTGCCAGTAGCTTCTCCTGAGTTGGTGGTTGTTTCCGGGGGTTTTCCTGGGTTCTTCCTCCACCATTAATACTGGCCGCCATGTATAGCCTATCATGTACTGAAAAATGGCGTTAAATCCTACAACAACAACAACAACAACAACAACAACAACCATTAAGGAAACTGATTGATTCAACCCTTTGCCCTAATGATGAAATAGCCTTGTTTATTATATATTGATACCTTTACCCCAATGATAAAATAGCCTTGTTTATTAAAGATTGATACCTTTACCCTAATGATAAAATAGTCTTGTTTATTAAAGATTGATACCTTTACAATAATGATAAAATGGCCTTGTTTATTAAAGATTGATACCTTTACAATAATGATAAAATAGCCTTGTTTATTAAAGATTGATACCTTTACAATAATGATAAAATAGCCTTGTTTATTATTTTTATTGATACCTTTACCATAATGTTAAAATAGCCTTGTTTATTAAAGATTGATACCTTTACAATATTGATAAAATAGTCTTGTTTATTAAAGATTGATACCTTTACAATAATGATAAAATAGCCTTGTTTATTATATATAGATACATTTACCCAAGTGATAAAATAACCTTGTTTATTAAAGATTGATACCTTTACCCTAATGATAAAATAGTCTTGTTTATTAAAGATTGATACCTTTACCCTAATGATAAAATAGCCTTGTTTATTAAAGATTGATACCTTTACAATAATGATAAAATAGCCTTGTTTATTATTTTTATTGATACCTTTACCATAATGTTAAAATAGCCTTGTTTATCAAAGATTGATACCTTTACAATATTGATAAAATAGTCTTGTTTATTAAAGATTGATACCTTTACAATAATGATAAAATAGCCTTGTTTATTATATATAGATACATTTACCCAAGTGATAAAATAACCTTGTTTATTAAAGATTGATACCTTTACCCTAATGATAAAATAGCCTTGTTTATTATATATTGATACCTTTACCCCAATGATAAAATAGCCTTGTTTATTAAAGATTGATACCTTTACCCTAATGATAAAATAGTCTTGTTTATTAAAGATTGATACCTTTACAATAATGATAAAATAGCCTTGTTTATTAAAGATTGATACCTTTACAATATTGATAAAATAGCCTTGTTTATTATATATAGATACATTTACCCAAGTGATAAAATAGCCTTGTTTATTAAAGATTGATACCTTTACAATAATGATAAAATAGCCTTGTTTATTATATATAGATACATTTACCCAAGTGATAAAATAACCTTGTTTATTAAAGATTGATACCTTTACCCTAATGATAAAATAGTCTTGTTTATTAAAGATTGATACCTTTACAATAATGATAAAATAGCCTTGTTTATTAAAGATTGATACCTTTACAATAATGATAAAATAGCCTTGTTTATTATTTTTATTGATACCTTTACCATATGTTAAAATAGCCTTGTTTATCAAAGATTGATACCTTTACAATATTGATAAAATAGTCTTGTTTATTAAAGATTGATACCTTTACAATAATGATAAAATAGCCTTGTTTATTATATATAGATACATTTACCCAAGTGATAAAATAACCTTGTTTATTAAAGATTGATACCTTTACCCTAATGATAAAATAGCCTTGTTTATTATATATTGATACCTTTACCCCAATGATAAAATATCCTTGTTTATTAAAGATTGATACCTTTACCCTAATGATAAAATAGTCTTGTTTATTAAAGATTGATACCTTTACAATAATGATAAAATAGCCTTGTTTATTAAAGATTGATACCTTTACAATAATGATAAAATAGCCTTGTTTATTATATATTGATACCTTTACCCCAATGATAAAATAGCCTTGTTTATTAAAGATTGATACCTTTACAATAATGATAAAATAGCCTTGTTTATTATTTTTATTGATACCTTTACCATAATGTTAAAATAGCCTTGTTTATCAAAGATTGATACCTTTACAATATTGATAAAATAGTCTTGTTTATTAAAGATTGATACCTTTACAATAATGATAAAATAGCCTTGTTTATTATATATAGATACATTTACCCAAGTGATAAAATAACCTTGTTTATTAAAGATTGATACCTTTACCCTAATGATAAAATAGCCTTGTTTATTATATATTGATACCTTTACCCCAATGATAAAATAGCCTTGTTTATTAAAGATTGATACCTTTACCCTAATGATAAAATAGTCTTGTTTATTAAAGATTGATACCTTTACAATAATGATAAAATAGCCTTGTTTATTAAAGATTGATACCTTTACAATATTGATAAAATAGCCTTGTTTATTATATATAGATACATTTACCCAAGTGATAAAATAGCCTTGTTTATTAAAGATTGATACCTTTACAATAATGATAAAATAGCCTTGTTTATTATATATAGATACATTTACCCAAGTGATAAAATAACCTTGTTTATTAAAGATTGATACCTTTACCCTAATGATAAAATAGTCTTGTTTATTAAAGATTGATACCTTTACAATAATGATAAAATAGCCTTGTTTATTAAAGATTGATACCTTTACAATAATGATAAAATAGCCTTGTTTATTATTTTTATTGATACCTTTACCATAATGTTAAAATAGCCTTGTTTATCAAAGATTGATACCTTTACAATATTGATAAAATAGTCTTGTTTATTAAAGATTGATACCTTTACAATAATGATAAAATAGCCTTGTTTATTATATATAGATACATTTACCCAAGTGATAAAATAACCTTGTTTATTAAAGATTGATACCTTTACCCTAATGATAAAATAGCCTTGTTTATTATATATTGATACCTTTACCCCAATGATAAAATATCCTTGTTTATTAAAGATTGATACCTTTACCCTAATGATAAAATAGTCTTGTTTATTAAAGATTGATACCTTTACAATAATGATAAAATAGCCTTGTTTATTAAAGATTGATACCTTTACAATAATGATAAAATAGCCTTGTTTATTATATATTGATACCTTTACCCCAATGATAAAATAGCCTTGTTTATTAAAGATTGATACCTTTACAATAATGATAAAATAGCCTTGTTTTAAGACTGATACCCTTACAATAATGATAAAATAGCCTTGTTTATTATATATAGATACCTTTACCCCAATGATAAAATAGCCTTGTTTATTAAAGATTGATACCTTTACCCTAATGATAAAATAGCCTTGTTTATTATATATAGATACCTTTACCTTAATGATAAAATAGCCTTGTTTATCAAAGATTGATACCTTTACAATAATGATAAAATAGTCTTGTTTATTAAAGATTGATACCTTTACAATAATGATAAAATAGCCTTGTTTATTATATATAGATACCTTTACCCTAATGATAAAATAGCCTTGTTTATTAAAGATTGATACCTTTACCCTAATGATAAAATAGCCTTGTTTATTAAAGATTGATACCTTTACCCCAATGATAAAATAGCCTTGTTTATTATATATAGATACCTTTACCCTAATGATAAAATAGCCTTGTTTATCAAAGATTGATACCTTTACAATAATGATAAAATAGCCTTGTTTATTAAAGATTGATACCTTTACAGTAATGATAAAATAGCCTTGTTTGTGATATATAGATACCTTTACCCTAATGATAAAATAGCCTTGTTTATTAAAGATTGATACCTTTACCCCAATGATAAAATAGTCTTGTTTATTAAAGATTGATACCTTTACAATAATGATAAAATAACCTTGTTTATTATATATAGATACCTTTACCCTAATGATAAAATAGCCTTGTTTATTAAAGATTGATACCTTTACAATAATGATAAAATAGCCTTGTTTATTATATATAGATACCTTTACCCTAATGATAAAATAGCCTTGTTTATTAAAGATTGATACCTTTACCCCAATGATAAAATAGCCTTGTTTATCAAAGATTGATACCTTTACAATAATGATAAAATAGCCTTGTTTATTAAAGATTGATACCTTTACAATAATGATAAAATAGCCTTGTTTATTATATATAGATACCTTTACCCTAATGATAAAATAGCCTTGTTTATTAAAGATTGATACCTTTACCCCAATGATTAAATAGCCTTGTTTATCAAAGATTGATACCTTTACAATAATGATAAAATAGCCTTGTTTATTAAAGATTGATACCTTTACAATAATGATAAAATAGCCTTGTTTATTATATATAGATACCTTTACCCTAATGATAAAATAGCCTTGTTTATCAAAGATTGATACCTTTACAATAATGATAAAATAGCCTTGTTTATTAAAGATTGATACCTTTACCCCAATGATAAAATAGCCTTGTTTATTATATATAGATACCTTTACCCTAATGATAAAAAAACCTTGTTTATTAAAGATTGATACCTTTACAATAATGATAAAATAGCCTTGTTTATTAAAGATTGATACCTTTACCCTAATGATAAAATAGCCTTGTTTATTATATATTGATACCTTTACCCCAATGATAAAATAGCCTTGTTTATTAAAGATTGATACCTTTACCCTAATGATAAAATAGCCTTGTTTATTATATATAGATACCTTTACCTTAATGATAAAATAGCCTTGTTTATCAAAGATTGATACCTTTACAATAATGATAAAATAGTCTTGTTTATTAAAGATTGATACCTTTACAATAATGATAAAATAGCCTTGTTTATTATATATAGATACCTTTACCCTAATGATAAAATAGCCTTGTTTATTAAAGATTGATACCTTTACCCTAATGATAAAATAGCCTTGTTTATTAAAGATTGATACCTTTACCCCAATGATAAAATAGCCTTGTTTATTATATATAGATACCTTTACCCTAATGATAAAATAGCCTTGTTTATCAAAGATTGATACCTTTACAATAATGATAAAATAGCCTTGTTTATTAAAGATTGATACCTTTACAGTAATGATAAAATAGCCTTGTTTGTGATATATAGATACCTTTACCCTAATGATAAAATAGCCTTGTTTATTAAAGATTGATACCTTTACCCCAATGATAAAATAGTCTTGTTTATTAAAGATTGATACCTTTACAATAATGATAAAATAACCTTGTTTATTATATATAGATACCTTTACCCTAATGATAAAATAGCCTTGTTTATTAAAGATTGATACCTTTACAATAATGATAAAATAGCCTTGTTTATTATATATAGATACCTTTACCCTAATGATAAAATAGCCTTGTTTATTAAAGATTGATACCTTTACCCCAATGATAAAATAGCCTTGTTTATCAAAGATTGATACCTTTACAATAATGATAAAATAGCCTTGTTTATTAAAGATTGATACCTTTACAATAATGATAAAATAGCCTTGTTTATTATATATAGATACCTTTACCCTAATGATAAAATAGCCTTGTTTATTAAAGATTGATACCTTTACCCCAATGATAAAATAGCCTTGTTTATCAAAGATTGATACCTTTACAATAATGATAAAATAGCCTTGTTTATTAAAGATTGATACCTTTACAATAATGATAAAATAGCCTTGTTTATTATATATAGATACCTTTACCCTAATGATAAAATAGCCTTGTTTATCAAAGATTGATACCTTTACAATAATGATAAAATAGCCTTGTTTATTAAAGATTGATACCTTTACCCCAATGATAAAATAGCCTTGTTTATTATATATAGATACCTTTACAATAATGATAAAAAAACCTTGTTTATTAAAGATTGATACCTTTACAATAATGATAAAATAGCCTTGTTTATTAAAGATTGATACCTTTACCCTAATGATAAAATAGCCTTGTTTATTATATATTGATACCTTTACCCCAATGATAAAATAGCCTTGTTTATTAAAGATTGATACCTTTACAATAATGATAAAATAGCCTTGTTTATCAAAGATTGATACCTTTACAATAATGATAAAATAGCCTTGTTTATTATATATAGATACCTTTACAATAATGATAAAATAGCCTTGTTTATCAAAGATTGATTCCTTTACAATAATGATAAAATAGCCTTGTTTATTAAAGATTGATACCTTTACCCTAATGATAAAATAGCCTTGTTTATTAAAGATTGATACCTTTACAATAATGATAAAATAGCCTTGTTTATTAAAGATTGATACCTTTACCCTAATGATAAAATAGCCTTGTTTATTATATATTGATACCTTTACCCCAATGATAAAATATCCTTGTTTATTAAAGATTGATACCTTTACCCTAATGATAAAATAGTCTTGTTTATTAAAGATTGATACCTTTACAATAATGATAAAATAGCCTTGTTTATTAAAGATTGATACCTTTACAATAATGATAAAATAGCCTTGTTTATTATATATTGATACCTTTACCCCAATGATAAAATAGCCTTGTTTATTAAAGATTGATACCTTTACAATAATGATAAAATAGCCTTGTTTATTATTTTTATTGATACCTTTACCATAATGTTAAAATAGCCTTGTTTATCAAAGATTGATACCTTTACAATATTGATAAAATAGTCTTGTTTATTAAAGATTGATACCTTTACAATAATGATAAAATAGCCTTGTTTATTATATATAGATACATTTACCCAAGTGATAAAATAACCTTGTTTATTAAAGATTGATACCTTTACCCTAATGATAAAATAGCCTTGTTTATTATATATTGATACCTTTACCCCAATGATAAAATAGCCTTGTTTATTAAAGATTGATACCTTTACCCTAATGATAAAATAGTCTTGTTTATTAAAGATTGATACCTTTACAATAATGATAAAATAGCCTTGTTTATTAAAGATTGATACCTTTACAATATTGATAAAATAGCCTTGTTTATTATATATAGATACATTTACCCAAGTGATAAAATAGCCTTGTTTATTAAAGATTGATACCTTTACAATAATGATAAAATAGCCTTGTTTATTATATATAGATACATTTACCCAAGTGATAAAATAACCTTGTTTATTAAAGATTGATACCTTTACCCTAATGATAAAATAGTCTTGTTTATTAAAGATTGATACCTTTACAATAATGATAAAATAGCCTTGTTTATTAAAGATTGATACCTTTACAATAATGATAAAATAGCCTTGTTTATTATTTTTATTGATACCTTTACCATAATGTTAAAATAGCCTTGTTTATCAAAGATTGATACCTTTACAATATTGATAAAATAGTCTTGTTTATTAAAGATTGATACCTTTACAATAATGATAAAATAGCCTTGTTTATTATATATAGATACATTTACCCAAGTGATAAAATAACCTTGTTTATTAAAGATTGATACCTTTACCCTAATGATAAAATAGCCTTGTTTATTATATATTGATACCTTTACCCCAATGATAAAATATCCTTGTTTATTAAAGATTGATACCTTTACCCTAATGATAAAATAGTCTTGTTTATTAAAGATTGATACCTTTACAATAATGATAAAATAGCCTTGTTTATTAAAGATTGATACCTTTACAATAATGATAAAATAGCCTTGTTTATTATATATTGATACCTTTACCCCAATGATAAAATAGCCTTGTTTATTAAAGATTGATACCTTTACAATAATGATAAAATAGCCTTGTTTTAAGACTGATACCCTTACAATAATGATAAAATAGCCTTGTTTATTATATATAGATACCTTTACCCCAATGATAAAATAGCCTTGTTTATTAAAGATTGATACCTTTACCCTAATGATAAAATAGCCTTGTTTATTATATATAGATACCTTTACCTTAATGATAAAATAGCCTTGTTTATCAAAGATTGATACCTTTACAATAATGATAAAATAGTCTTGTTTATTAAAGATTGATACCTTTACAATAATGATAAAATAGCCTTGTTTATTATATATAGATACCTTTACCCTAATGATAAAATAGCCTTGTTTATTAAAGATTGATACCTTTACCCTAATGATAAAATAGCCTTGTTTATTAAAGATTGATACCTTTACCCCAATGATAAAATAGCCTTGTTTATTATATATAGATACCTTTACCCTAATGATAAAATAGCCTTGTTTATCAAAGATTGATACCTTTACAATAATGATAAAATAGCCTTGTTTATTAAAGATTGATACCTTTACAGTAATGATAAAATAGCCTTGTTTGTGATATATAGATACCTTTACCCTAATGATAAAATAGCCTTGTTTATTAAAGATTGATACCTTTACCCCAATGATAAAATAGTCTTGTTTATTAAAGATTGATACCTTTACAATAATGATAAAATAACCTTGTTTATTATATATAGATACCTTTACCCTAATGATAAAATAGCCTTGTTTATTAAAGATTGATACCTTTACAATAATGATAAAATAGCCTTGTTTATTATATATAGATACCTTTACCCTAATGATAAAATAGCCTTGTTTATTAAAGATTGATACCTTTACCCCAATGATAAAATAGCCTTGTTTATCAAAGATTGATACCTTTACAATAATGATAAAATAGCCTTGTTTATTAAAGATTGATACCTTTACAATAATGATAAAATAGCCTTGTTTATTATATATAGATACCTTTACCCTAATGATAAAATAGCCTTGTTTATTAAAGATTGATACCTTTACCCCAATGATTAAATAGCCTTGTTTATCAAAGATTGATACCTTTACAATAATGATAAAATAGCCTTGTTTATTAAAGATTGATACCTTTACAATAATGATAAAATAGCCTTGTTTATTATATATAGATACCTTTACCCTAATGATAAAATAGCCTTGTTTATCAAAGATTGATACCTTTACAATAATGATAAAATAGCCTTGTTTATTAAAGATTGATACCTTTACCCCAATGATAAAATAGCCTTGTTTATTATATATAGATACCTTTACCCTAATGATAAAAAAACCTTGTTTATTAAAGATTGATACCTTTACAATAATGATAAAATAGCCTTGTTTATTAAAGATTGATACCTTTACCCTAATGATAAAATAGCCTTGTTTATTATATATTGATACCTTTACCCCAATGATAAAATAGCCTTGTTTATTAAAGATTGATACCTTTACCCTAATGATAAAATAGCCTTGTTTATTATATATAGATACCTTTACCTTAATGATAAAATAGCCTTGTTTATCAAAGATTGATACCTTTACAATAATGATAAAATAGTCTTGTTTATTAAAGATTGATACCTTTACAATAATGATAAAATAGCCTTGTTTATTATATATAGATACCTTTACCCTAATGATAAAATAGCCTTGTTTATTAAAGATTGATACCTTTACCCTAATGATAAAATAGCCTTGTTTATTAAAGATTGATACCTTTACCCCAATGATAAAATAGCCTTGTTTATTATATATAGATACCTTTACCCTAATGATAAAATAGCCTTGTTTATCAAAGATTGATACCTTTACAATAATGATAAAATAGCCTTGTTTATTAAAGATTGATACCTTTACAGTAATGATAAAATAGCCTTGTTTGTGATATATAGATACCTTTACCCTAATGATAAAATAGCCTTGTTTATTAAAGATTGATACCTTTACCCCAATGATAAAATAGTCTTGTTTATTAAAGATTGATACCTTTACAATAATGATAAAATAACCTTGTTTATTATATATAGATACCTTTACCCTAATGATAAAATAGCCTTGTTTATTAAAGATTGATACCTTTACAATAATGATAAAATAGCCTTGTTTATTATATATAGATACCTTTACCCTAATGATAAAATAGCCTTGTTTATTAAAGATTGATACCTTTACCCCAATGATAAAATAGCCTTGTTTATCAAAGATTGATACCTTTACAATAATGATAAAATAGCCTTGTTTATTAAAGATTGATACCTTTACAATAATGATAAAATAGCCTTGTTTATTATATATAGATACCTTTACCCTAATGATAAAATAGCCTTGTTTATTAAAGATTGATACCTTTACCCCAATGATAAAATAGCCTTGTTTATCAAAGATTGATACCTTTACAATAATGATAAAATAGCCTTGTTTATTAAAGATTGATACCTTTACAATAATGATAAAATAGCCTTGTTTATTATATATAGATACCTTTACCCTAATGATAAAATAGCCTTGTTTATCAAAGATTGATACCTTTACAATAATGATAAAATAGCCTTGTTTATTAAAGATTGATACCTTTACCCCAATGATAAAATAGCCTTGTTTATTATATATAGATACCTTTACAATAATGATAAAAAAACCTTGTTTATTAAAGATTGATACCTTTACAATAATGATAAAATAGCCTTGTTTATTAAAGATTGATACCTTTACCCTAATGATAAAATAGCCTTGTTTATTATATATTGATACCTTTACCCCAATGATAAAATAGCCTTGTTTATTAAAGATTGATACCTTTACAATAATGATAAAATAGCCTTGTTTATCAAAGATTGATACCTTTACAATAATGATAAAATAGCCTTGTTTATTATATATAGATACCTTTACAATAATGATAAAATAGCCTTGTTTATCAAAGATTGATTCCTTTACAATAATGATAAAATAGCCTTGTTTATTAAAGATTGATACCTTTACCCTAATGATAAAATAGCCTTGTTTATTAAAGATTGATACCTTTACAATAATGATAAAATAGCCTTGTTTATTAAAGATTGATACCTTTACAATAATGATAAAATAGCCTTGTTTATTAAAGATTGATACCTTTACAATAATGATAAAATAGCCTTGTTTATTAAAGATTGATACCTTTACAATAATGATAAAATAGCCTTGTTTATCAAAGATTGATTCCTTTACAATAATGATAAAATAGCCTTGTTTATTAAAGATTGATACCTTTACCCTAATGATAAAATAGTCTTGTTTATTATATATAGATACCTTTACCCCAATGATAAAATAGCCTTGTTTATTAAAGATTGATACCTTTACAATAATGATAAAATAGCCTTGTTTATTATATATTGATACCTTTACCCCAATGATAAAATAGCCTTGTTTATTAAAGATTGATACCTTTACAATAATGATAAAATAGCCTTGTTTATTAAAGATTGATACCTTTACAATAATGATAAAATAGCCTTGTTTATTAAAGATTGATACCTTTACAATAATGATAAAATAGCCTTGTTTATTATATATAGATACCTTTACCCTAATGATAAAATAGCCTTGTTTATTAAAGATTGATACCTTTACAATAATGATAAAATAGTCTTATTTATTAAAGATTGATACCTTTACAATAATGATAAAATAGCCTTGTTTATTATATATAGATACCTTTACCCTAATGATAAAATAGTCTTGTTTATTAAAGATTGATACCTTTACAATAATGATAAAATAGTCTTGTTTATTAAAGATTGATACCTTTACAATAATGATAAACACTGTAGAACCACCAAACCAATATTTGAAAAAATGGGGGAAAAAGAATGCACAGTAAGAAAAGTAGATGGTAATTTAACCAGTGTTTGGTTGATATTGTGAAGATACACTATTGGACTGGACT
Organism: Unio delphinus; assembly: GCA_029339505.1. Taxonomy (NCBI): domain Eukaryota; kingdom Metazoa; phylum Mollusca; class Bivalvia; order Unionida; family Unionidae; genus Unio; species Unio delphinus. The sequence goes on along the minus strand of JAQISU010000028.1, from coordinate 2,976,455 downwards.
TTTTTTTAATCAGTTACTGGTACATTGAATTGTAAAAAAAAACCACCAAGTCTTTCTCAGCATGATGACCATTGTGTACTTTGTCAAATACCTGGTAGCCAGAAATATACTGCAGTACTTATTTCATGTTGTTTTTACAAAAAGCAGGTATTCATAAGTTACATTTATTTTACCTATGCACATACATTTTTTCTTCAGCAAGGGACAGTTGGAAACCCATGGGGACCAGTAGTGGATGGGGCATTTATAGGGGCCAATGAAGCCTTCCTGACAGATGCGCCCAAAGTTATGAGAGAACAAGGTCGCTTCCAGAAAATCCGAGTAATGGGTGGACTAGTTAGTGATGAAGGATCCTTTTACATTCGTAAGCTTTTAAGTCATTCATAATCCTTCTACAGTTCATCTACAATTTATAACAGTAAATAACAAAGTAAATTCTCTGTATATAAAGCACCGTTTTTACTTTAATTACATTGTAATGATTATTGTTTATTAAGTATAGTATTTAATGATAATAAATAGTAATGAAGACAGTTGCCATGCTTTACCTACACCCCTGGCCTTCACAAAGAGGAACCAAAATCCACAAGAGGCAAGTGAATTAAAAATGTTGTAAATAGCTATTTGGTCAGTTTAATTTATTGTGTCTCTTACAATTCAATTATTGGTAAAACTGCCCATCACTGTGGCAATGAAAACTGCTTTGTGGTTAATCAAAGATCAAATTTAAAAATGAAACCTCTAAGTAGTATGCTGGTGATGGCTAAACTTGAAATTTGAATTTCTTTTAGAACTCTATTACAAGGTCATAAAACATTTGGAAACCCACCTCGGTTGTAAGGAGTTGTAAATTCATCATATTATCTATTTGACTAGTGTAATGGATAGTGAATTTGTAGATGAAACGAGAGTTAAATATGTTTTATTGATAATAATCAACAAATCATATTATGGCGAACATTCCCGTTCTTTTTCTAATGTCCCTGGATGAATGTCCAGATTATCTCACTTGATTGTACCTGATGATTAGTTGGATTTTTCATTATAGCCTTTATCTATTGGGAGACCACTCTCATCTGACCTGTACATGGCATGCAGATGAACACTTTGTACATTTGTTGCTGAAACAAGTCTTGAACATGTACCACAGTTATTATGATATTATCTACCAATGCCAACATTTACAGGAAAAGGCCTCAACAGAGATGCAATTAAGCTTTGAGCTTCTCCCAGCTGTTCATTCTTCTCTTTGATAATTATAATCGGAGGTAATTATCAAAATCATAACATGGTGAACATAGGTTGATTTTGTGGATTTATACGCAGAGAGAAATGAACCTTGAACAAAACAGGGTACCAGAAGAATACCCCAAAAATTGGTAGCACTACCAATAAGGTCAGAATAAAAAGAAGGAATCTACTTGTCGGTACAACTTTGACCATTGCATTCTGACATAGCATAGAAAAGCATATTGTGGCCAAGGGCTATCACATACTAAATATAAGACAAAAATATGCGAAGCTGTACTTTAATTAGGACTACATTTCAAAGCAGAACTGAGTTGAATCAACGAAAAGAATCCGAAATCTATCTATTCCATATCAGCTGGAAATTTTTTAAGTTGTTGCGATGTGTATTTATGCACAATATGACTCTAAATTTAAAGTTTAAATTTGCCAAAATGACAGTTCTATTTTTGAACTAATGTAGAGTGCATGACTAAATTGAAAGGTCGCTGGGATATGCTATGTGTGCATTGATGTTGATAGTGGGTAATAATAAAGGAATTGTCTGTTGTGTATTTTTTAAAATTAAGTTGTAGGTAGAATAAGAAGATGAGTATATCATAGAAAGGTTACTGTATTTGTATGGGAAAATATGAACTCGTTTCTCAGGGTTAATATTGTACTCCCAAAGATCATGCAGTATTGATCAGAAAAAAAATGTTTTCATATTTTCAATACAAATGCAGTAACTTATATATCCTTTCAGATTTCATTTTGATTTGTTATACCAAGTTTTATTGCTTCAAGAGAAAACAAAATGAATGAAAATGTTTTTTTTTTGGACAGATTAGTGGCAAAAATTGCACACTAAAAGTATGTTCACCAGGGTAGTATATTTGCTAAACATCACACAGATCAGTAACCTTTGAAACTTTTGCAAACATATAATGCTTAATTTGGTGAAATTAGAAAGTTATGTAAATTTAACGTGTTATGATGACACAATAAATTTAACCTTTCAGCCAAACTTTCATCTCTTGAAAGTGGTGTGTCCCCAGCCCAGTATGAAAATATCATTAATGAGTTTCTGTGGGATCGGAAAATTATGGACATGCTGAATACGAAAGAAGCCTTGGAATTCCAGTACACATATTGGGCCCAGCCAGAAAACTACACCATGATTCGACAGGAACTGATTAATGTTAGTATGTCTTATACATCGTAAATATGTAAAATGAGTTTTGTTAATTGAATTTTGTTGAAAACATAAGGAACTATGTAATAATCCTTGGTGTCTGTCAACTCCTTGTATATTTTTCTTTCTATATGAATTGCATAATTCAGGCTTATAGCACACATTTCTTTTGAACTGTGGCAAGTGCCTTACACTATGGGTCACACACATTGTTTATAGGTCTCACACCTTGTTTATGTGTCTCACACCATGTTTATGGGTCTCACACCTCATTCATAGGAGCAGCAGAGAGGGTGAACCCTACAACGTTTTCAGACAAAATTTTGATTGAAATCTTAAAACGAGCCTTCCTACGATCTCATTTTAACCAAAAAAAATGTCTCAGGGGCAAACCCTACAACGTTTTCAGACAAAAATTGATTGAAATTTTAACGAGCCTTCCTACGAAATCTCATTTTAACTAAAAAAAATGAAAACGGAGACTTTTACGATTTTTTAATTAATTTTGGTCGCAACTTGTTGTCATCCACCCTCTCTGCTGCTACAGGTTAGCAAAAAATAATAAATGATTTTAACCGAATATTTGATCCAGTCCGATACGATATCATGTCCGAGGATCATGTAAATTTATTGTTGCGAATCCGTACGGGGTTGACTGAGCATGACTAAAGAAGTTTTTAAATTGATTGAAGTCCATATCAGAACACCATGTCTGCCATATATTTCTAAGAGTATGAGTATCAACTCCGTTGAATACAGCAAGAATATTGCAGTTATCTCATGACTTTTGGAACCTGAGTGTAGCGTTGAGTGACATATATCACGTCAGTGTTTTTATACATGCCTCGGGGAAAATATTCTAGCAGGATTTTTTTGTTTATCTAACATTATATCGTCGTATACGACTAAATTGTTAATATCTCCATCAATATCATCAATGCTCGGTGCTTCATCGATATCGGTTATAAACTCAATAATACCCTCTCCGGATTTTTCTACCGCGCTGTCGTTAAAATCTTTTAGCACTTCATAACATCGTTGATCATCTACGCTAGGGGCAATTAAATACAACTTATCCCACTTCATCCATCTCATTATTAAATTGAGTAACAATTGCATTTTACCGGATCCAGATGGCCCGATTATAATCATCCGGATAGAGTTTGGTAGCGCTGCATGATGCTTAACTGGTTCTCTTGTTTTAGTCGCTGAAAAATCAATTATATCCATATCTCTATACATAAATTATGGATCTATATTGTGTGAAGTGTAAAACGCGTACTGGCACAAATGATGTGACGACAGTTACAACTAAAAATAACAGATCAGCACTTACTGGTAGATGTGCAACATGTGGTATTAAAAAGTTCAGATTTGTTTCTACAAAATCAAAGATTTTACAATTCGGAGATGTTTTAAAAAAAAACGAGGAGGTGATATCGCAGCCAAATTGGCAAAGCTCCCTGGAACCCCATGGGCAAAGTACCCTGGAGAAAAGCACCTTCCAGGATATAGCTACTGTGGACCGGGAACCAGACTTGATATCAGACTCAATGATCAAAATCAGCCCCGACCCGGTGAAGAACCAATAAACGCCATTGATAAGGCCTGTCACCTTCATGATGTTGCTTATAAAAGCAGCAATCTGCAACACAGGCATCTCGCAGATGTGAAATTAATTCATGCGTTAAATGCTATTCCTGATAAATCCTTCAAAGAAAAATTGGCTTCCTTTTTGATAAAATCGTCTATGAAAAGTAAATTGATGTTAGGTGCCGGTAATTAATAATATGGAATCAATTTATTATTCCCCAAGAGGATACTGGAGGGGTAAATCAGCAGTCCATAAACTCGCTAGCGCTGCAAAAGTGAAAAAAACCACTGCGGCTAATTGGTTATCCAAACAGGCACTATGGCAAATTTATCTACCACCGCCTAAACAAATTCAATTCTCGCATTTTGATGTGACCGCTCCTAATGAAGTTCATCAGGCTGATATATTATTTCTGCCACATGATCGTGGTTACAAATACGCTTTAACCGTAGTTGATATTGCAAGTCGATACAAAGAAGCAGAACCGTTAAAAACAAAATCAGCCACTGAAGTCGCTTCTGCATTTGAAAGGATTTATCGACGAGGTCCTCTGCACTGGCCAAATCTATTGCAGGTTGATCCTGGCAAGGAATTTCAGGGTGCAGTGTTATCTACAATGAAACATCATAATGTCACCATACGACGAGGGCATACTGCGCTACATCGCGATCAGGCCATTGTAGAACGATTTAATCGGACGATTGCTGAGCGGTTATTTGGATATCAATACGCAAAAGAATTCATTCAAGAAAAGCGATCCCGTGAATGGGTCAAAAGGTTACCAGCTGTGATTACCGCACTGAATAATGAGATTACTAGAACAATCAACATGAAACCTAGCAACGCTATTAAAAAGAAGTCTATACCCGTACAACCACAAAAAGATTTCAAAGAACCAATTCTTGGTAGTAATGTCACTGTTAGGTACTTATACGAACCAGGAGAGCTTGAGGGTGGTAAAAAAAGGGCAACTGATCCTATTTGGAGTGTTACTGCACACAAGATATCTAGTATAACACGATCTACGGGTAGACCTCCAGTCTATAAACTGGATTCAACTGCCCCTCAACGAGGATTTACTCGACAACAACTACAGGTAATTCCCGAGGATACTCAATTGCCACCGCATGGTCTTAACTAGCACCGTTGCGTCTATTGCACTCAAGACAAGTCAACATCACATTGTTTCTGACATGACCGAGACTGTTATTTTTTCTGTCTACGGTAAATTGGCGAGGATCTTTATCCGAATACTGCCAACGCATTATACAATTGCAACTCGCGCAGTGATTATTCTGTTGCTGTTTCAGCGTAATTATTAATTTAGCATCAATATCAAATTCTCGTTTTTTTTGTCCTGTTGTTTGTAACCGGAGAGTTTTTTTATTAATGATGCTAACATCAATATCACTTATTGTTGTGTCATTATCATCGAAAACAACTCTTCGAAGTTGATTTATTTTTCGTACTCTGGATACTGCGAGATAGACTAAATTCGACCATTCGATGCGATTATCTACGATCCAAACAATTGTTTCCGATATAGTCAATCCCTGTGAAGAATGTATTGTTGCTGCGTATCCTAGCGTCCACGGGGATTTATTAGCACGCAATGCATCTTCAACGACATTGATATCAACCAGCACAATATCATTTAATACGAGAATTTGTTTTTCACTCTGTCCTGGAATATCAACTTCAATATTCTGTTTTCGTGTATCCGATGGCCTATAACAAAGGGGTACTGGAAGCGTTGCAAATTTTTCTTTATGCAATTCAAATAACTTCATCTGAAGTGTGTCCCTGACTATTTTTCTACTTGCAATTATCAAATCATTTGGTCTCCATGTTTCCCAGAAATCATTCATTGGAGTTTCTGAAATCACTTCACGCGCTATTTCGCATTGGATTCTATTCGGTTGTAATCTAATTAGCGCTTTGAATTCTCGTAATCGTTCATCAATTGATCTATAATCAGTGGTAATTTCTTCATAATAGTCTACAAAACCCCTTAGCCATTCATGTGGAGATGCACCGACAAATGGTGGTGGTTGGCCGTGATCACCGCACATGACGACTTTTGTGTTTTTGTTTAACAACCACTCGAGAAATGTTTGTAATACATCTAATGACACTGTGCATATTTCATCCCAAATTATGATTTCAGGAATGAATTTATCACCCATTCGATCAGGAGTCCATTTGTCACCCTCCCATCGAAAAAAACTGTGATAGGTACGGGCATTTACCCCTCGCTGTATCATCTCTCTGGCGAGTCTGTGAGTCGGTGTTAGCACAATCATGGTTGACCGACGAAATAATTCAATTGCACGAGTTGTCTTTCCTGACCCACCACAACCGTTTAAATAAACTGTCTTGTATCTACATACTGGATCAGATACCGGTGGTGCATTAGAAAATTCTGATTGAATTTCAATACGGTTACAACAAAGATATTTATCATCCATGGCAACGTCTGCGGATTCACAATACTCATGTAGCATCTCCTTTTTAAATCGCCAACGCCCCCAATTTTCTTCGGGATCTGTGAATTTAGCTACAGCTGATTTGTACTTATTGTGTATATACATCGAATCAGTGGCCACTCTAACCGCGGTATTAGGAAATCTATTTATCATCGAAAATAGATTAATAGAAGCATAGGCTAGAATAGATGATCTTAAATGTGTATACTGGGAATTATATCCATCACAGTAGGTAACAACCGTACCCATTTTCTCACCATTGGATAGAAAAGCATCCTTACGGGATACAAGTTTTCCCTGTTTCATTAAATCCGTTACAATAAAATCGTATTCAGCGACGTCTATGATCAACCGCGAAGAATATTTTGCGTTGTCGTATCTTCCACCCTGGGTAAATTTACAGATTATTCTTCGTCCAAAATCTTTTGCTTGTTCTTTTTTAATTTCAAATAACTTCTTAGACCGATTCATGATTTGTTCTTCATTGAAATCAGGGAATTGTTTTCGCTGTTCGCTGATTATTCTATCTAGGTCGGGTTGTGGTAGCCAAACTTCTTTCTGAGCTCGATAGCATATAATAGCCTCGGAAACAATCAACGATATTAGCATACCACAATCAATCATATATCGTAGTAACACTATTGGCATCCAGGCCTTTTCAGATAGGTGTCTACCGAGCCAGACATAACTACACGGATGTAATCCTGACGCTAATTCAAATGATATCACACGAGCGAATCCGGTTAAATCAAAATCAGGCAATGGTCCATTAATCGCAACACGAGTCATTTCATGCGTGGGGTGTCCAAATCGTTTGAAGTACTCAGCACATTCCCCATATCCGAGAAAACTTCTGGGATAACACGCGGATATATCAATTGAAATCATACCATCACGTGAGTATTTCGTATTCCACAGTCCTCCATGACCAAATTCGACGCAACTCAATTTAACATCCTCGAGAAAATCACTTCGTGTTGGACGCCATGAGTTTTTTTCTCTTGCGAAGTGAGCTACCACTGATGGAATAGTAAAACTATCCGTGAGTAGTTTTTCATGGGAATTCTCCGGTGAAAAATCACTAGCTATTTTTCTCATTCTGTTATCTAATTCTTCAACGCGATATAATTCGCCATTTGGTCTTACAAATTGATCAAATCCTATTTCGGGATCTTCATCACTTCTAAGTAACCACACTGACACAGGATCATCTTTACACAACGCATGAATAGCATCGAATAATTTCTCTTCATAGAAAACATCCCCGACGAACTCCTTAGGGATATATTTCATGGTTCGTTCTCGTGGAAATACTGTTACCGCAGGTGTCCATGCGTGTTTGTTATGATCAATAATCTGTATTGGCGCTCCATTTTTGTTATATTTCGGTTCGTATAAAACCTCTCCGGTTATCGTCATAACGGTTATTGGAAATCTTAATGATGTTTCTAATTTAGCTATATCAGAAATCTTTGCACCATGCTGTTTCACTGTCAGTTCCCATTCGGTTATTTTCCTACGTCACAGATCAGTTAGTTTATTTCCTCGGGATGCATTTATGAAGTGTTCCATTACCCGTGTTGCCACGCAATTCAGTGAACTAGAATATTTCATAGGAGCTAGTTTTGCGATATCGGGTTTATCATTTAACGGATATATCCCATAAACCATTGCTGTTACGGGATAAGATCTTTCGTAGTATGGTTTGTCAATGCCGGTTAGAATTCCTGGTTTGGAATCTCTACTCACAATGACAGCTTTTTTATTCTTGAGAATTGGTTCAAATTTATCGCTAATAATCCATTTGCCATCGACTTCAATAATGAATTTTATTCGGAAAAAATACTTTTTTTCCCCAACACGTGAAATTATCACTGCTGCTTTTTCATCAGTCATGGTAGCATCAACAACACCATCAATTCGAAATGTTGACCAACAATTAGATGCTCCATCACGCTTGAATTCATTAAAACAGTCTCTGATTTTACTAATCATGGCTTTATCAAGAATTGTATTCTTTGGTGTATTAGAAACTATATCGAGATTGAATTGAGCATCTTTCCAGGGTAATCTCTTGGACGTTTTTTTTGGTTTATCGAGATTAAATTTAGGATTAATTTTTAATAATCTCTTAAACTCTTTCATGTTTCCGTCTCTTGGACGTTTTTTGGGTTTATCGAGATTAAATTTAGGATTAATTTTTAATAATCTCTTAAACTCTTTCATGTTTCCGTCTCTTGGACGTTTGAGATTAATTTTAGGATTAATTTTGTTACGTTTTTTGGGTTTATCGAGATTAAATTTAGGATTAATTTTTAATAATCTCTTAAACTCTTTCATGTTTCCGTCTCTTGGACGTTTGAGATTAATTTTAGGATTAATTTTGTTACGTTTTTTTGGTTTATCGAGATTAAATTTAGGATTAATTTTTAATAATCTCTTGTTACGTTTTTTGGGTTTATCGAGATTAAATTTAGGATTAATCTTCAATAATCTCTTAAACTCTTTCATGTTTCCGTCTATTGGACGTTTTTTTGGTTTATCGAGATTAAATTTAGGATTAATTTTCAATAATCTTTTAAACTCCTTATCAGCATTGAATTCAGCATTTTTCGAAGGCGTTCTCCTTAATTCCCTCATGCTATAATTAAAACAAGCATTTAAATGAAGAATTTATATATAATGAATCACTGCAAGTGGCTTATGATTGGATCAGTAACCCCGTGTAACAAATCATGCAGAAATGAGTTTTGTGGGTATCATATGCAAAGCTTTGGACGTGGAAGCCTTGGCCCGTTACCCTGCATACGATGTGGGGTTGGGGTTAGGGGAAAATCTCAGTTGTGTTTGAATTGCGGTGGAAAGCGATACAGGGAGTTGAAGCGTTATTATGATAAAAGAATAAAAAATGGACAATCAATCAGAAATTATGACCCTGATAAAGTCTCTGACCCTGACACTGTCAGCGACAACGTCCCTGACAAAATCATAAGAACTCCTCAAGACTACATCGAAAGATTTATCATTAAACCAAACAATGAATTAGACAAACAATAGTATTATGTATACGAATGAACCAAGAATTCAGACACCATCCCTTGATTACAAATTATGAAGCATCCAGTGATGGTGTTGTAAGACACTGTAGACTGAAGAAATCAGTTGGTGCTGTTAATAATCAAGGGTACTTGATGTTTACTGTTGGGAAGAAAACTTATCTCAATCATCGTTTCGCATTTGAATGTTTTTATGGATTGATCGAGGATGATTCTGTCATTGATCACAAGGATTCTAATCCGAAAAACAATTCTTTATCAAATCTGCAGGCTGTTACTCAAAGTGAGAATACCAAACGAGGAAAGACTGGAAAATGCAAAACGGTTGGGAAGAGACCTGTGAAATCTTTGAATACGATAACTAACGAAGAAAAAATATTTCAATCAATAACCAGCGCCGGTAGGCATTTCGATATTTGTTCACCCTTAGTACGATTTGTTGCAGAGGGGATTTATCGATCGGCTATTTCAAAAAGGACGGGACAAAAGTTCAATTTAGTTATGTCTAATGCGTCATATTTTTCATTTAGAAATATATCATTATTATAGAATAATGAATTCTGAAAACATGAATAGCATTTTATCCGAGATTTCAAAATTGAAAAGTTGGGATATTGAACTATCAGATGGGTTAAATCCTGATCAAATCATGTCTGATTTTCAGGATATAGAATACGGAGTTAGCACTAACAAGTATATGCTACCAAAGAAGTATGCGCTCATCAAGAGAATTCAGAATTCTATTCGAGACTCTCTCGCATTTTCCAGTGACGTAAGTGTGTTCGCTCTGTTGTATACCATCGTAGAACGAATACGAAAAGAATTGGGGTACGAATACGAATTGAAAAAGGAGGTTAATTCTAAAATTAGAAACCTACGGGCGTTAATTCAAGAAAATGAACAATTTTGACCGACCATTTATCATTATTTGATTGTGACCGTCCCTCATAGAGATTTTAATTTTTTTTAGCATTTTTTGATTGACAATGTCAAAAACAGTGAAAATATTTCACACTGAATAAAAATTGATGGACGGTTCAGATTGATCAATAAAAACAACAATGGAGAAACGGCACATTACATTTTATTATTATATGAAAAAGTGCCGTTTCTCCACCGATCGTAGAGGCTGTTATAGGATGAAATAACACTTCCACGATGGTGTTAGGTCGGATTAAAAAATTGTTTTGCAATTGAAAAATTGTTTCTGATTTCAAATAATGGTCAATGAAGCATTAACAACCCGATTGGCTCGTGAACGACTGGATGCAATCAGGAGATTTGTACCAATTCGTGACTCTGTACGGAATAAACTACAACAACGACAACAAGCGCAGACTGACTTTTCTGTGTCAAGTGAACAACTGTTTACTCCGATAACAAGTGCGACCAAAGATGTGAAAAAGTTAACTGAAGCAGCGATATACGGAGATATTCCTGAGCGAGAACGAGTAAAGAAGGCGCCGCTGCTTGATACGCTTGAAAAGATAGCAGCAGAGACCGGACAAACACGCACAGGGATACAACAGTTATCCAGTGATATAAAAACTCAGCGCGAGTATGAACGATTAGCTGATATTGATGATTCTGCGCCTGAAACTCAAAGAGTTTCCACACCTGAACCACAACCTGTTGATGTCGTCACCCCAAGAGGTATTCCCTTTATAGACAAATTCACCGAAGAAGCTATAACAGAAATCAAACAACATCAATTAATAAAACTCGAAGATTATGCGGATTTTGGCGTTTTCGCTGCCCAAAACTATTATTCAAGGGGAGAGTTTTTAAAAGACGAGTATAAAAACAATAAAATAAGCCGAGATGAATGGGTTAATTGGTTATATAAAATAAACAAGGATATTACTGGTAATTTGAAAAGGGATACAATTAAGTACAGAACTTTTAAAGCAGGAGTTGATAGTTATGGTATACAAAAACAACAAGGTCGAGAAAAACAACAAGGTCGAGGCCGACAAAGGCAATTACTTGATGATAGTGAAGGCGCAACTGGTACAACTGAGGAAACAAGCGGAAAAGGATATTCGATTGGAAATCCAAAGGATTTCAACGCTGGAGTCTTTGACTCTACCATGACATGTCCTGGTAGTGTTCTCAGTGATATATCACGATTAGAGGTTCTTGTAGGAGGGTTCCGAGCTGGAAATAACTCACCGGAAATAATTAATGAAGCAGCTGATATCTGTAGACGATTATTTCAGGGTGGTATCATGGATATCAGCACATATCGAGATTTCATTGGCGAGCTTGTGGAAAGTGGGTATCATACTGACTGAATTGAAAAATAACAATTGAAAAATTGTTTCTGATTTCAAATAATGATCATACACTACAATCATGATAAACCAACCCCCGTCTACGTAGTTAATTCACGGTTTCCAGTTTATAGAGCATACTACGGAGATGGTTTAGGTAATACCATTGCAGGGTTATTTGCGAGAATGGCTCCAAAAGTGATGCCGTTGGCTAAACAATTAGGAATGAAAGCAATTGATGTTATTCGTGATAAGGGTATTAGTGCTGTTGGAGATCTTGCGGAAAAAGCGTTTTCAACTGCGAAGAATAAATTAACATCATTAGTGAAATCACGGATGAAATCCAAAGGATTTTCAAAACCGTTACCATCTACAGTGGAAATGCCTGCAAGTGTTAGTAGAATTATAAATAACGCAGTAGATGAAAAATTAGCGTCGATGGTGACTCCCTTGATAAATCAAGGGGACCAAAATAACATGATAGCAAACATGATAGCAGGAATTTGCTTTAAAAAAACACGACGATGAAATGGAAAATCGCGATTTAGACTCTGATAAATAGAATAAAATGTGCAAAAGGTCACCTGATCCAGCGTTTGATATGGATGCCCCAGTGCGTAAAGATGATTCTGTACGCGATTTTCAATTTTATTCTTATCACGCAGTACAACCAGATCTCCGATCACGAATTGAACTTCAAGTTCATGATACCAGTAAATATTTTCTACCGTGTGAGGCATTTATCGAAATCGAAGGAGAACTTGTAACAAATGTTGCAGCTGATACCCCATATGCAGATAACGCAAATGTCCGAGTTGGTTTTGTTAATAACGGCATAATGGCGTTATTTGAAAGCGCTAGATATCTCATTGATGGAAGAGAAATTGAATCCATTGACCGTGAAGTTGATGTTGCAACAACAATAATCGGGTTAGCGAGATATTCTGATGATTATACAAGGTCGGCTGATCCATCTATGATGTTTGCAAAGGATACCTCTGATAACGCTGCTCACCTTCCATACATTAAAGTGTTAACAGCAAGAGATAATGCAGAAGCCGATCAACAGGAAGCAGCTAATCCAGAACGTCGAACTAGACCCGGAGCTGCGTTTGATATTCTCGGAGGCGTTAATGGTAATCTCAATTTAGGATTTGCAACACGTGTAGCAACGTTGCATGGGCAGCATCGACGATTTTCATGTGCGATTCCACTGCATCATATATTTGGATTCTGTAGAAACGTCCAAAAAGTTATTTATGGAGCGAAGCATACAGTAGCACTTGTACGAAAGGGTACTGATGATGATGCAATCTGGCGTAATGCTGGGGTTGCTGCCGGTAAAGTTATTTTAACAAAACTATCATTATGGATGCCAGTGTTAACTCCATCAATCACAGAAGAACAGCGACTACTATCATTTATGGATCAAGGAGGAAAGTCGTTGTTGAGTTGGTTATCAGTGACCACGGATATTAAACTGGGTAATGTTGATGGTACATTCACATGGCACCTGGCATCAAAACAAGGGGTTTCAGCACCACGTCATATATTTGTAGCGTTACAGAATAATGCGCGAGTTGGTAATCAAGAACGAAGTCATATGATATTTGATCATTTAGGTGTTAATGAAGTCTCGCTGAGAATAAACGGACAGCAGGAACCATCCGAGCATATACAACTTGATTACGGTCAAAATCATATTGCACGTGTCTATCATAACCTGTTGTCATTTATGGCACGTGATCTAAATGTGGATACTGGTTTGCAAATATCACAATTGGATTTCAAAAGCCTCAATCCGATTTATTACTTTTCACTGAAACATCTTGATTTGATGAGACAATCTGTTGTTGATATACACTTTAGAGCCCGTGTAGAGCGTCCGAGAGGTCCCCCAATTGGTGGGGTACCTCCTATCCTTATCCCGAATTATAGAGCGGTTGCTGTCATTCTCAGCGACAAATCAATGCTACTTGAAGGTGTTGGTGGAAGAATGAGAGTGGTAGATGCACCAGTGGAAAACATGTAATTGAAATTGTAAACGATTTAGAATCAATCAATTATGTATAATGTCATATAGTAATATTAGTGTTGCGTTAACTCCCGGTCAATTAAAAAACTTGCAATCGGAATCAGCTAAAAAATGTGGAACCACAATCACGTTGAAACCCAACCAAATGACTGGTGGTGCAAATAAACTATCGCTGACAACTCGTCAGGTGAAACATTTCAATGATGCACTAGTAGCAAAAAAGGGTGTTCAGATTACTCTTTCTGCGGCTGCTATCAAAAATATGATTAAAACAGGCGGTATATTCCCGTTGTTAGCTGCGATACCAGCATTGATTGCGGCAGCAGCCCAAGCGGTGGCTAAAGCGGCAGCGTTAGGAGCCGTTGGTACTGCAGCAGGAATGGCACTAAAGAAGGCAACTGGGAAAGGATATAAAAAAAAGGAACGATCCGTTCACGGATTGGGTGTAAGACTACCAGGAACCCCGTATTCGTGGTACAGCGGAAAGGGTTTAAGACTAGGACCGGTTTATTAACTCAAAAATCTTCGATGGTTTCCATGTCCAATTTTGATTTAATGGATGCTGCTAAAAAACTCGCGATTAAAAACTTCAGAGGTGTCTTTATGAAAGATCAATTACCACATCAACCAAACAGCGTTGAAACCGGAATCATTAATTTAGATAACAGCACCGGACCTGGAACTCACTGGGTTGCATACGCTATTGATCCACGTGGGATTGTCTATTTTGATTCATATGGATTAGCCCCACCAAAAGAGTTTATACGTTATATAAAAACCCTTCCAATGAAGACTTGGTATTCTACGCTACCAACACAAACGATGATTGACCCACCAATATGTGGCAGCGAAGTATTAAATGTCCTTAACGCTATTTCTAACTCGTTGAGTAACCCAAGCGGAAAACCACCACATGTTGTCGTGAATGAATACACTAGTAATCGCTGGAGAAAATCGAAGATTTTTCAGCGAAGTCATCAAAAACGATTTTAGAGAGAGAAAGAGTTTTACAATAACATGATTGATATTTGGGGGAGATCTTTGAAACCCAAACCCGATGACACTGCAACCGGTGATGTAAAAAACTAATCAAAGATGAAATAGCTGAGACGTTAAATTTAGCAAGTGTTGACCCGAACGAAATAGTTGTATTTCAGGACAAACAGGGTAAATTGAAAAGCAGTGATGTGTCATTGAATGACATTTTGATACGGCAGCGCGACGCCGCTGAAAACTCTATTGCGCTATATTCCAACAGTGGACGACTTAAACCAGGCGCACTTGTGTCTACAATCACTGACGCGATTGCCACCCACGACAACAAGATTGCCGCCCACGACGACATGATTACCATCCATGGCAACAATATTGCCGCCCATGACAACATGATTACCACCCAAGACAACAAGATTGCTACCCATGACAATAAGATTACCACCCAAGACAACAAGATTACCGCCCATGGCAGTGAGCTGGATGATCATATACGAGGTTATAATTCTTTTCGCAAAAATGTCGTACATAAATTCTTTGGAACCCCGCTTGTGGTTGGCATGACTCTCGCTGAAATTAGAAACTATCTATCGCTATTCTTTTTTAACAAGGAGGCGGGAAGGATCATGAATGAAAATGAAATCAAGGCAAATTATCTCGATATTTCTAAACTAATAGAAAATCTCAAGCGGGTACAAAAACCCACTAGCGACGTAATTGTTAGGTTTTTTGGAACCCCGCTTGTGGCAGGCATGACTCTCGCTGAAATTAGCGCGGCCATCAATAAAATAAAAATTCCACATAGTGTAAGCGCCAATAACGTCGTGTACACGGTTGATAGTGGGACTTTTGATTGGATCCGAGGAAATGATAATTATCTTCGTGTTGGCAACAGACATACTGGTGCACCAGGTTGCTACCGACTTACAATAATACATCACCTTCGGATTTCACAATTGAAAACACTAGTATTTTTAAAATAAAAATGATTTCATCAACGCAATGTCGTTATGATCAGGTCAGAGAATTTCAGACTAGACTCAAAACCCTCACTGAGGAGCATCAAATAAAAATAAAAAAATACCGACGAAGAATCACCGCAATTGATATTACTATGTACTCGGTGTCAAGCGTTCTCGCTGGCGCCGGAATAATACTTGCATCGGTTATAATGATTGCCCCGGTCGTAGTTCCAATTTGCATTTCTGCGGTGGCTACAATCGGGGGTATATCAACCGGGATAGCAAAAAAGATATCATCATGCAGCCAGAGTAAACTGCAGAATTACTTAATTCAATTTCATATTGCATCAACCGCATATTCGCAGTTATCCCTGATGATATCGTCGTCACTCGATAATACGATTATATCAGATAGTGAATTCTCAGCGATGGTCAGTATTTTTGATTCCGCGATATCGAAATTAGAGCGACAACATGAATATAATAACAATGACAACACCGATGGAATTAGAAAACACGAACCCGAAAACCAGAATGATCTCAATAACCTCAACCATACCAAATTGTGAGTTCTCAGTGATGGTCAGTATTTATGATTCCGCGGTGTCAAAATTAGAGCGACAACAACAGTATAGCAACGATGACAACACCGATGGAATTACTTCAACAAATAGTGGAGAACACGAACCCAGTACAAACAAGCATGATATCAATAACATCAACGGAACCCGAGTTTAGTGTGAATTTCCCTAGCCCAGTCCCCGTGAAGGAGATAGCGCTAGCAAAACTACGAGTATACCACAGTTGGCCTAATATCAGATCAAAATCATTTGGTGGTCAACAACCGAATAATTCACTGGTGTTCTCGTATAAGAATAAAGACGACGGTACCCCAGACTGGAACGTCGTTTCGATACCAACAGGGTCATACCAAATCGAACAAATCAATAATGAATTCGCGCGTAGAATAAAATCGATTACTGGAAAAGAATAAAAAATCGCTATAACAGTTCATGAACCGACGCTATCATCCGCAATTGAGATAAACACAGAAGGATACGTCGTAGATATCTATCAAAGTTCTATTAGAACCGTACTAGGATGGCCTGAATTACCACCAGGGGGAAAAACCGTTGATTTACCAGAACCACAAAAAACTGATTATATCACCGACAGAATAAAACCTGATAATCCAATAAGGAGTTATAAAGATCACACAATCACTATAGATTTTTTTGGTTTCGGATTTAAACCAATTGGGGAGGGTAGATTAGAGAGACATCGTTTTGTTAACGAATCTGAAATCGTTAAAAATTTCACAGCAATGAATAATGATTTATCGCTGTTGTTAATATCTCTTAAATCCGGCTCTCTCACCCGAGATGAATTTATCAGCGTCGTAGAAACATGCAACAAAATTATCGACGATATGGAAGCATTTAACCTAAAAATTATTCAGGATATACTAGATGATGAACCTCTATCGAAAACAACATTTGCAACAGACTATAAAATCCGCGTTGAAGATATCCCGACATTCAAACTACCGGGATATAACGTACCGGAACTAAAAAAACTTCTCAGTGACACCATCGATGTTGGTTTTAAAATAATTCATGATGCATGGAAAAAAACAGCATCACAGGAAATAAAAATCCTCAAACATAATAACGATCCAGATGGTGGCGGTAGGCATATCGCTCCATTCAACGTGAATATATCCTCAGTGATTGCGCTCAATTTAGTATGTGATGTTATCGAAGGAAGCTATCAGATTAATCTCGAACGATCAAATCAAGCTCAGCAAGGATATATTCTTTATTCGTTTGCACCAACAGCTCCTCCAGGATTTTTAATAATTGAGTCTCCGGTTAATCCAGTCTATATGCGGTGTCATAATGATTCATTAACCAGAATTAATTTCAAACTCACAGACCAATCTAATAATCTAATTGATCTACAAGAGGAGGTGTTAGCAATTAGTCTGTTTGTGAAATCCTAAAGACTGGATCAAATCATTTATTATTTTTTGTTAACCTGTAGCAGCAGAGAGGGTGGATGACAACAAGTTGCGACCAAAATTAATTAAAAAATCGTAAAAGTCTCCATTTTCATTTTTTTAGTTAAAATGAGATTTCGTAGGAAGGCTCGTTAAAATTTCAATCAATTTTTTGTCTGAAAACGTTGTAGGGTTTGCCCCTGAGACATTTTTTTTGGTTAAAATGAGATCGTAGGAAGGCTCGTTTTAAGATTTCAATCAAAATTTTGTCTGAAAACGTTGTAGGGTTCACCCTCTCTGCTGCTATAGGTCTCACACCTTGTTTATGGGTCTTAGTCCTTGTTCATAGGTTTCACACCTTGTTCATAGGTCTTTATCTTATTTATGGGTCTCACACCTTGTTTATGGGTCTCACACCTTGTTTATGGGTCTCACACCTTGTTCATAGGTCTCACACCTTGTTTATGGGTCTCAGTCCTTGTTCATAGGTCTCACACCTTGTTCATAGGTCTTTATCTTATTTATGGGTCTCACACCTTGTTTATGGGTCTCACACCTTGTTTATGGGTCTCACACCTCGTTCATAGGTCTCACACCTTGTTTATGGGTCTCAGTCCTTGTTCATAGGTCTCACACCTTGTTCATAGGTCTTTATCTTATTTATGGGTCTCACACCTTGTTTATGGGTCTCACACCTCGTTCATAGGTCTCACACCTTGTTTATGGGTCTCAGTCCTTGTTCATAGGTCTCACACCTTGTTCATAGGTCTTTATCTTATTTATGGGTCTCACACCTTGTTTAGGGGTCTCACACCTCGTTCATAGGTCTCACACCTTGTCTATGGGTCTCAGTCCTTGTTTATAGGTTTCACACCTTGTTCATAGGTCTTTATCTTATTTATGGGTCTCACACCTTGTTTATGGGTCTCAAATCTTGTTTATGGGTCTCACCCCTTGTTCATAGGTCTCACACCTTGTTTATGGGTCTCACACCTTGTTTATGTAGGTTGCACAGGCTATTTTGTTACTTACCTGACATATCCTTGGTACATGTATTGTAAGCTACTTGATACAGCCTTGATAAAACCTTGATACATGTGATGTAAGTTACCTGATTCAACCTTGATACATGTGATGTAAGCTACTGGATACAACCTTGATACATGTGATGTAAGCTACCTGATTCAACCATGATACATGTGATGTAAGCTACCTGATACTATCTTGTTGCATGTAATGTAAGTTATCTGATACAGCCTTAATACATGTGATGTAAGCTACCTGATACAACCTTAATAGATGTGATGTAAGTTACCTGATACAACCTTAATACATGTGATGTCAGTATTTTTTATACATGTAATGTAAGTTACCTGTTACAACCTTCAAGGGAACCAAAATATGCGTGTGTGTGTGTGTGTGTGTGTATGTGTGTGTGTACCTATGTATGTACATAAGTAGGTATGTCTCTGTTTCTGTGTCTTTAGTTTTAGCTTATTTGCAATTTTTTCTTGTATGTATGCAGATGATGTCTGACTATATCTTTGGATCTGGGATGGAGGATGCATTGAAATTTCAGACCCTATACAATCGCACCTTCTTCTACGTCTTTGACTACAAGTCTCGTTTTGATTTCTTACCACCTTGGCGAGGTAAGTTAATGTCGGACTCTAATAGATCAGTACCTTACAAAAACTGATATGGTATGTACTTAGTATGGTATGTCTTATTTTGAAACCATACTGCATGAGAACTCTTTTAATATTAAAAAATATTTACAAAATAGTTGTATAGTTGAACTAATTTATGGATAAAATGTGCCTTCATTCATGTGTTCATTTGTTCCATGTGCCTTCATTCATGTGTTACTTTGTTCCATGTGCCTTCATTGTTGTTCATTATGGCACCAGGACCATGGATTCGTTTCAGTGAAATTTAACATATTACACATTAGAAAATTAATTTGTGTATGCAGCTTAAATAGAGTAACTCTCCCATAACAATACTAGGAAACTGTGACCTAATTTTACATCTTTGTGACTATTTTAAGCTATTGTTTAGTTACATCTTCAATTTTTTTAACTCTGTTATATCCAGACTGAGTCTTTGTAATGGTCCTAAACTGTTGAAGATTTTTGCTTTATGAGATAAAACACCCCTGTACCATGCAATTCTGACCCTTTATTGCAAAGGAGGACATATATTCATTAAAATGCATCAAATTTATTGCAAATGCAACCCTTCAGAGCATAAGAGGAAGTTCACTACTTCATTTGGCTTGCTGTTAGGGCAGAAGTACTACAGATTGTCTGCTTGCTAAGGGTGAAGACCATTGAAAGTAGTCTCCCTTTGAAAGTGGACTTTGGGCCATATCCCATAAGCTATCAGTTACAACATCCAATCGGATCTGGTCAGCACACTCTTACAAGAAGCCTCACAAAAGTTGACACTGTACATTTTCGTGAGTTGATGAGTCCTATGGTGCATACTTCATTCTTTTGGTTACTGTGTCTGGCTTTTTGGCCATTGTTGATGAACATTTTGCTCTTGATTTGTCTAACTTTTTTGTTCCATCTTCTGACTTGTTGATATTGCAGTCTATAATACAGTGCTTTTTAAACAATAAATATGTATGACACTTAAACAATGGCATATAAATATGTACGACAATATAAATATGTATTGCACTTAAACAGTGGCATATAAATATGTATGACACTTAAACAGTGGCATATAAATATGTATGACACTTAATCAGTGGCATATAAATATGTATGACACTTAAATAGTGGCATATAAATATGTATGACACTTAAACAGTGGCATATAAATATGTATGACACTTAATCAGTGGCATATAAATATGTATGACACTTAAACAGTGGCATATAAATATGTATGACACTTAAACAGTGGCATATAAATATGTATGGCATTTAAACAATGACATATAAATATGTATGACACTTAAACAGTGGCATATAAATATGTATGGCACTTAAACAATGGCATATAAATATGCATGACACTTAAACAGTGGCATATAAATATGTATGGCATTTAAACAATGACATATAAATATGTATGACACTTAAACAGTGGCATATAAATATGTATGACACTTAAACAGTGACATATAAATATGTATGGCACTTAAACAATGGCATATAAATATGTATGATGCGTAAATAATGGCAAATAAATATGTGTGGCACTTAAACAGTGGCAAATAAATATGTATAGCACTTAATCAGTGGCAAATAAATATGTATGATGCTTAAATAATGGCACATAAATATGTATGGCACTTAAACAGTGGCATATAAATATGTATGGCACTTAAACAATGGCAAATAAATATGTATGGCACTTAAACAATGGCAAATAAATATGTATGGCACTTAAACAATTGCATATAAATATGTATGGCATTTAAACAATGACATATAAATATGTATGACACTTAAACAATGGCATATAAATATGTATGGCACTTAAACAGTGGCATATAAATATGTATGGCACTTAAACAGTGGCATATAAATATGTATGACACTTAAACAATGGCAAATAAATATGTATGGCACTTAAACAATGGCAAATAAATATGTATGGCACTTAAACAATGGCAAATAAATATGTATGACACTTAAACAATGACATATAAATATGTATGACACTTTAACAATGGCATATAAATATGGATGACACTTGAACAATGGCATATAAATATGTATGGCACTTAAACAGTGGCAAATAAATATGTATGGCACTTAAACAATGACATATAAATATGTATGACACTTAAACAGTGGCGAGGTCGTGGGTTCGATCCCCGGCCGAGTCATACCAAAGACTTACAAAAATGGTACTAACAGCTGCCTCGCTTGACGTTCAGCATTACGAGGTTAGTGTTAGGACTGGTCGGCCTGGTGTCAGGATAATGTGACTGGGCGGGACATCATGCTACATGTCTGCGGCATGATGCCCCAGTGGTAGACATCACTATAAACTGCCTCACTGCAGACATCGTAGCGATATGACTGAAAAATTGTTAAAGCTACGTTAAAAATCCTAAACAAACAAACAAACAAACAATAAACAGTGGCATATAAATATGTATGGCACTTAAACAATGGTATATAAATATGCATGATACTTAAACAATGGCAAATAGATATGTATGGCACTTAATGGCAAATAAATATGTATGGCACTTAAACAATTGCATATAAATATGTATGGCACTTAAACAATGGCATATAAATATGTATGGTACTTAAACAATGGCAAATAGATATGTATGGCACTTAAACAATGGCATATAAATATGTATGATACTTAAACAATGGCATATAAATATGTATGGCATTTCAATAGTGGCATATAAATATGTATGGCATTTAAACAGTGACATATAAATATATATGACACTTGAACAGTGGCATATAAATATGTATGGCACTTAAACAGTAGCATATAAATATGTATGACACTTCAACAATGACATATAAATATGTATGACACTTAAACAGTGACATATAAATATGTATGACACTTAAACAGTGACATATAAATATATATGACACTTGAACAGTGGCATATAAATATGTATGGCACTTAAACAATGGCATATAAATATGTATGACACTTAATCAATGACATATAAATATGTATGACACTTAAACAGTGACATAAATATGTATGACACTTAAACAGTGACATATAAATATGTATGACACTTAAACAGTGACATATAAATATATATGACACTTGAACAGTGGCATATAAATATGTATGGTACTTAAACAGTGGTATATATATATACTTAAACAGTGGCATATAAATATGTATGACACTTAAACAATGGCATATAAATATGTATGGCACTTAAACAGTGGCAAATAAATATGTATGACACTTAAACAGTGACATAAATATATATGACACTTGAACAATGGCATATAAATATGTATGGCACTTAAACAGTGGCATATAAATATGTATGACACTTAAACAATGACATATAAATATGTATGACACTTAAACAGGGACATATAAATATGTATGGCATTTAAACAGTGACATATAAATATATATGACACTTGAACAGTGGCATATAAATATGTATGGCACTTAAACAATGGCATATAAATATGCATGACACTTAAACAATGACATATAAATATGTATGACACTTAAACAGTGACATATAAATATGTATGACACTTAAACAGTGACATATAAATATGTATGACACTTAAACAGTGACATATAAATATATATGACACTTGAACAGTGGCATATAAATATGTATGGCACTTAAACAGTGGTATATATATATACTTAAACAGTGGCATATAAATATGTATGACACTTAAACAATGGCATATAAATATGTATGGCACTTAAACAGTGGCAAATAAATATGTATGACACTTAAGCAATGGCATATAAATATGTATGACACTTAAACAATGACATATAAATATGTATGACACTTAAACAGTGGCATATAAATATGTACGACAATATAAATATGTATGGCACTTAAACAGTGGCAAATAAATATGTATTTCACTTAAACAGTGGCATATAAATATGTATGGCACTTAAACAGTGGCAAATAAATATGTATTTCACTTAAACAGTGGCATATAAATATGTATGGCACTTAAACAGTGGCATAATAATATGTATGACACTTAAACAGTGGCAAATAAATATGTATTTCACTTAAACAGTGGCATATAAATATGTATGGCACTTAAATAGTGGCATAATAATATGTATGACACTTAAACAGTGGCATATAAATATGTATGACACTTAAACAGTGGCATATAAATATGTATGACACTTAAACAGTGGCATATAAATATGTATGATACTTAAACAGTGGCAAATAAATATGTATTTCACTTAAACAGTGGCATATAAATATGTATGGCACTTAAACAGTGGCATAATAATATGTATGACACTTAAACAGTGGCATATAAATATGTATGACACTTAAACAGTGGCATATAAATATGTATATCACTTAAACAGTTGCATATAAATATGTATGGCACTTAAACAATGGCAAATAAATATGTATAGCACTTGAACAATGGCATATAAATATGTATCATGCTTAAACAATGGTATATAAATATGTATGGCACTTAAACAGTGGCATATAAATATGTATAGCACTTAAACAGTGGCATATAAATATGTATAGTATTTAAACAATTGCAAATAAATATGTATAGGACTTAAACAGTGGCAAATAAATATGTATGGCACTTAAACAGTGGCAAATAAATATGTATGGCACTTAAACAGTGGCATATAAATATGTACAGGACTTTAACAATGGCAAATAAATATGTATGGCACTAAACAGTGGCAAATAAATATGTATGGCACTAAACAGTGGCAAATAAATATGTATGGCACTAAACAGTGGCAAATAAATATGTATGACACTTAAACAATGGCATATAAATATGTATGATGCTTAAACAATGGCATATAAATATGTATGATGCTTAAACAATGGCATATAAATGTGTATGGCACTAAACAGTGGCAAATAAATATGTATAGCACTTAAACAGTGGCATATAAATATGTATGACACTTAAACAGTGGCATATAAATATGTATGGCACTAAACAGTGGCATATAAATATGTATGACACTTAAACAGTGGCATATAAATATGTATGACACTTAAACAGTGGCATATAAATATGTATGGCACTTAAACAGTGGCATATAAATATGTATGGCACTAAACAGTGGCAAATAAATATGTATGATAATTAAACAGTGGCATATAAATATGTATAGCACTTAAACAGTGGCATATAAATATGTATGGCACTAAACAGTGGCAAATAAATAGTATGATAATTAAACAGTGGCATATAAATATGTATGGCACTTAAACAGTGGCATATAAATATGCATTTCACTTAAACAGTGGCATATAAATATGTATGGCACTTAAACAGTGGCATATAAATATGTATGACACTTAAAAAGTGGCATATAAATATGTATGATACCCTTATAATCCTGAAAAACTCTCTATTTTGCATAGTCACTGAACTTAATATAATCATCCTGCAATGTCTGTAAGCAGATATTTATAGGATATGTTAGTCCTGCAACATTATATAGATGCAGAATTGTTTGATTTCCAAGAATAGTTTTGATACAGATTTATTATTGGAATATGTATGTACCATGTATGTATAACTGTGTACAATGTATTGATGCATCGCTTTATATGATGTATCTTGGTCATAAATAAATGATCTCTTTCAGACAATTACAAAAGATTTTCATTTCTTAGCACATTTTTGACCTGATAATGTTTCCTCTGTAACTGAAACAAAGTGAGAAAAATGCAGAATTTATGATTTTCCGTCTATTGAGATGCTTTTATCATGAAACACAGTATGCATTTTTTCCGATACAACTAGCTTATAGCATTTTGTACATCTTGTTTATAAATCATAAATTCTATACACCTTAGACTTGACAATGCCATATTCCGTTAATGTATGAGTAAACAAAGTATGTTTATGTTGCAGGTGTAGCCCATGGACAGGAGTTGCAGTACGTGTTTGGTTTTCCTTATGTCAATGAAACATACAACAGGTTGTTTGGTATCTACCCTCGGCAGGAGTATGACATTAATTACAGTGACAGAAATATTAGTGACTACATGATGAATCTTTTTACTAATTTCTCAGATTCAGGGTGAGTTTTGTGGTTGCTAGTTAGTCCATTATTGACTACATGATGAATCTTTTTACTAATTTCTCAGATTCAGGGTGAGTTTTGTGGTTGCTAGTCAGTCCATTATTGACTACATGATGAATCTTTTTACTAATTTCTCAGATTCAGGGTGAGTTTTGTGGTTGCTAGTTAGTCCATTATTGACTACATGATGAATCTTTTTACTAATTTCTCAGATTCAGGGTGAGTTTTGTGGTTGCTAGTTAGTCCATTATTGACTACATGATGAATCTTTTTACTAATTTCTCAGATTCAGGGTGAGTTTTGTGGGTTGCTAGTCAGTCCATTATTGACTACATGATGAATCTTTTTACTAATTTCTCAGATTCAGGGTGAGTTTTGTGGTTGCTAGTTAGTCTATTATTGACTACATGATGAATCTTTTTACTAATTTCTCAGATTCAGGGTGAGTTTTGTGGTTGCTAGTTAGTCCATTATTGACTACATGATGAATCTTTTTACTAATTTCTCAGATTCAGGGTGAGTTTTGTGGTTGCTAGTTAGTCCATTATTGACTACATGATGAATCTTTTTACTAATTTCTCAGATTCAGGGTGAGTTTTGTGGTTGCTAGTTAGTCCATTATTGACTACATGATGAATCTTTTTACTAATTTCTCAGATTCAGGGTGAGTTTTGTGGTCGATAGTTAGTCCATTAGTGACTACATGATAAATATTTTTTTTAGTTTCTCTAAAAAGGTAATATCAGCATCAGGTTCTTCCTGCACCAGTTATACTGGCCATCTTGTGATGAAAAATGGCATTGAATTCTACAACAACAATCCTTGTTAATTTGTTTCCTTTTAGATGAATAGCTTTTCAGTGTTTTATTTCTTTATATAGCATTTAAATGTTTTATTTGTATGAAAATCATTTAAAAACTGATATGTCATTGATGAAAATATCAGATTACTAATTATGGAAATGTTTTTTTTTCTATCAGTTAATTAAACTGTTGATAGTAACACATAGCTAAGATTATCTTTTTGTTCTGATTTTTCATTCCTCACGAGTTATCTTGTGCTAATAAATTATCTTAAAGTGACATATTTTAAATAGATTAAATTGTTTCAAAATTAAACATTTTTTTTTATTGCAGAAATCCAACAGCTTTGCAATATGACAAGAAGTATTTCCGGAATACAACATGGCTGGAATACAATGTATATAACCATAGTTACCTCTACATTGGCAACAAGTCCGAGAATAGGATCAATTACCGCCAGCAATATTTTGCATTCTGGAGGGAATACTTTGTACAGCTTTCTAATAGACCAAGTTGTAAGTATAGAACATGTACCCAGGTCTGGAATATAATAAAATCAGAAACATGTTGGCTTCGGAGTTAACCCATGCCTCAGATAGTGCAGCTGTAGATTGTTTAGTGATGTTGAAGCCACTTAAATTTATGGTTTCACCAAAATTCAAGATTTAGCTTTTACAGTAAATTAAACATTGTTTACAGTAATAATGTTAATTACACAAATACATTTTGTTACATTAATGTTAGTTTCGACTCATTGTCACAAAATATAGCTACATCTTCAATAATATATGGGGAAAACAATGTGCATGCAGTATTTGATACTGAACCTTAAAATTCCATGTTTTGTTTAGCAAAGTCTATACCAAGATCCACAACACACATGCACACACACACACATACGCGGATTGATATACTTATGAATCATCCGACTAGGGACTGGGTTATGGACAAATCCTTAAATAATCATTGAAACAACACATACAAGCTAAATAAGGTGAAAATATCCTCTATTGGTGCTGTATTTACCAACATATTTTTTATACACAGTGCACTAAATGAATTATTGATTTTCAACGTCGCGACATTGTGGACACAAAATTGTAGTTATGGACAAGGTGTTCATAATGCTGTATGTGTGTTTCTTATTATTGTGGAACCAGTTGTGAACCATGTGTCCACAAGTCTGATGAAAAATATGTCTATTATAATATTATTTTAATAAATGACCATTCATGTCACTGACTTAGCGCTATCTTTCGAGGAGAAAAAATCTTTAGGAAAATGTTAGGTTTGCGATAAAGCTATACTTCTGTTATGAACCGATTACTTTTATTACAATTATAGTTAACGTCTTTACTAAGATTAGCACACAATTTGACATAAATGGTAAAGTTGGGGAGCAAGCGAGTGGAAAAAAAAAAAAATCAATTTTGTATGTGATTTAATTTTATGTGTTATTCGTGTTGAAATAAGCAATTTCGTAGTGATTTATGAACGTATTGTTACACGTACAGGGGTCTCACTTGACCGAGTGGTTTCAAACCCTAGTGCGAATCCCGCTGGAAGTCGTATGTTTTCCCCAAATTTCCAAAGACTTCCGTACAATTTGAGTTGTAAATTGGAAAGCCAGACGTGTCTGCTTTTATATACTAAATTTTACTCTAATAAAGTCAAGACCACAAATAAAACAACTTGCCAAAAGTCCATCAACTGCACATTTGCCTGGTTTTTCTTCATAATCATCAGATTTCCGTACCGCTACCAGTTTATGCCATGTATCCACTTTTTTACTGGGAACTATTTCACTACACCACCTTAGGCCAGTCAATACATGCTTTTCCAGCGCATTACTCCAATATAAATGCATATATTTTCCACTATGGACACATAAACGATATCTACCAAGTCCCTACTGATTGATTCCATTGTGTATTTCACAGGTTTCCTACAGTAAATACTGCCACCTCAACCACAATACTATTATACGCCACTAGATTTAAATATGGACTATGTTACTAAAGGGACAGTCATTCGGATTGGACCTGAATTCACAACTAGCGAACCATGGCATCGTTCAAACTCACTAACACTCGATTCTGTGATGTTTGTTCCTAGTAATTGGCTAATTATTTCGGGCTAGGAATGTTTTCATGGCGCTGAATCGCAATAATCACACAAATCTAAGATTTGTTTAAAACGGGGTGCTATCAAATGTGTATACTACATATTTATTACATTATATATATCTTGTCAAACTATGCAGTAAGTACAAATATATTGTCTAGTGGTTAATTTACAAGTATAGAAATTGTTGCAATTTTTATAGTCTGAGAGAGAGAGAGAGAGAGAGGGAGAAAGAGAGAGAGAGAGAGAGAGGTGAGAGAGAGAGAGAGAGAGAGAGAGAGAGAGAGAGAGAGAGAGAGAGAGAGAGAGTGTGTGTTTATGGTCAGTGGTACTGTTACTAAAGTAATACAGTATGTACGCAACACGTTGTATAAATTTTTCAGTAAAAGGAAACTCGTACACACTTGGCCTAGTCTAATATTGCTTAAATAGAATATTTTATTATTATAATTTTGCATTGTATATACCGAATCATTTCGTGTGTACTTCTTGTATACACTGCAATCATGTTGAGTTCGTTTTTCCATTCTATGAAATGATTCACTGTACAGGGGGATATCATAGTAAGAATAAGAGTTTGCAAGTATTTTCAAAATATACTGAGATTAAGCATTTATTAAAATGACGACAGTAGATATTGCGAGAATACCCAATAAGAAGTGAGCGATCGCGGTATCAAATGGTGATCACATGCGCAAACCGCAATGTGTGTATGTGAGGTGGGTTCACACAAACTGGATGCTGCATGGGAGCGGGCCAAGATACACACTCATGGCGGGATATGGTTCACAACGTTGGTCTGCTCTTTTGGTTTTAAAATCATGTATGTGAATCAAAATGATAATTTACAGGTGTGTACCTTGTGGACACCAACATGTAGTGTCCACAATGTAAACTGTGTCCACAACGAAGGTCTATACTTTGGATCAGTGTCCACAGCGTAGTAAATCCGAGTGTACACAGACACACACATACACACACACACACACACAGAGACATGCACATACACACACACAGTATGGTTAATGGTAGTTCCTTACGATGCATTGCATTGGAAGAGATCACGTGCTTCAAGGATTGATAAATACAGCTAACCAGCATTAGTATGACGAATGTAGCTTCAATCCCTTGCACTTTCTGTTCAATAGTATAGCTCATGTGGGTCCAATCCCTTGCACTTTCTGTTGGATAGTAAGATTAATGTAGCTTCAAGTCCCTTGGTTTTATAGTTGCCTGGGTTTGGACTCTTGTTCTGTCAGGTGGGATGGTTGTGCTTGTTCTGCACCGTTTCAGTTTGGTGTTTAAATAATGGTACTGTGTCCCATTCAACAGATTCTTCATGTTTGGACACGTGTGAGCTAGAGCCAGATCATTATGCTATAAATTATCTACATTCATGCATCAGTGACTTCTATAGATTTGCATTCATGTCCAGTGACTTTTATATATTTGAATTCATGCATGAATGACTTCTATAGATTTACATTCATGCATCAATGACTTCTTTAGATCTGCATTCATGCATCAATTTCTTCTATAGAAGTGCATAAAAGTACCCTGTGATCCATTGGCTTGTGATATTGATGTGTCTTGGTAAGCACAATACACTCTGACCTTAATAAACAAGGTCACTATAGCTGATATTCTAATGCTATAGTTATGAAAACCAATGTGAAAGAGTATAATTCATGTATCATGTTTGTTACATGGTTTTTTATTTTATTTTAAAGGCTGGCTACAATATATACCCCCATATCATGCTTTGTTTAGCAAAGATTAGTTTATATAGAATATTATTATGTAATATTATATTATATTATATTATATTATATTATATTATATTATATTATATTATATTATATTATATTATATTATATTATATTATATTATATTATATATTACATTATATTATGTTATGTTATGTAAATGAGATAATTACACCATTTTGTAATTATACCATAAGTAATTACACTTTTAAATTATACAATAATTAAAGAGATAATTATACTGTCATTTACATCATAAAATAAGTAAATGAGATAATTACACTGACGAGTACATCAATACATAAGTAAATCAGATAATTACACTATCTTGTACATAAACCAATAAGTAAATGAGATAATTACACTGACAAGTACATCAATACATAAGTAAATGAGATTATTACACTGAGTACATCATAGCATCAGTAAACCAGGTAATTGCACACTGACGAGTATATCACTCCATAAGTAAACCAGATAATTACACTGACGTGTACATCATACCATAAGTAAACAAGATAATTTCACAGTCATGTACAACATGTCATAAGTAAATGAGATAGTTATGCTTTTGTGTACATCATAACATAAGTAAACAAGATAACTACATTGACATGTACATCATATGAACTACAAAATTTGTTCTTTGTGCTATGTTCACTAACAGATTCCGTCCAACCTACTTATCTAGCCTCACCCATGTGTACACATCAGCAAGATACTTATGCTCTTCTTCTGACAATTGTATACTCATTATTCTTACTATGAAAATGAAGTCATATGGACAACATTCTTTTGCATATCAGGGCCCAGCAGTGTGGAATGTTGTTGTAGGGTATAACGCCATTTTTCAGCACACGATAGACTATACATGGCGGTCAGTATTAAAGGTGGAGGAAGAACCTGGTAAAAACCTCGGAAAGAACCACCGACCCATAAGAAGTTACTGGCAAGCTTTCTCACAT
This sequence comes from Unio delphinus, assembly GCA_029339505.1. Classification (NCBI taxonomy): domain Eukaryota; kingdom Metazoa; phylum Mollusca; class Bivalvia; order Unionida; family Unionidae; genus Unio; species Unio delphinus. Next base: position 2,945,213 of record JAQISU010000028.1, on the reverse strand, counting down.
ATCCACATTGGCCGAATATTAGACTCGAACACACGCAGACAGAGGTGAGATGGAAGTGATCCATAATGGAGAGCGCTTTAGACCACTCGGCCACTCCGCAGTCCCCAGTGTAGAATGAATTGCCCATTGAAATTAGACACAGGGACACAGTGATCACTTTCAAGAGTGCTTTTAAAACTCGCCTTTTTTGACTGCAAGAACAAACCTAAAGACCTAATAATATTTCCTACCTTAAATATTTTCAGCATGTTTTTGTGATTTTTAATTTTATGGTGTTTTTTTAATTTTTTTTTAGTCATATCATTATATATGTTGTAAAGTGCTTAGAGCTTCTAAAGATTAGGTGCTACACAAAGTCCTCATTATTATTATTATTGTTATTATTATTATTATTATTATTATTATTATTGTTATTATTATTATTATTATTATTATTATTATATGATAAGTTTAATTTGTTTCTTGTAACACTAATTGGAGCCTTGATTGGCCACATAATCTGTGGTGCTCACCTTTACAGATCATTGATATCTTACCTCATCCCACGTAGATTCAAGTGATAGGTATATATATATATGTGAGAAATCATGTCACTAGTTTCACATAGGTCAGGCTATGCATGATCTTTCTTTCCCGGTGATACTGGCTGCCATAATTAGCCTTATCAAGTCTTGAAGATGGCAGTATACTCCAGAAGACAATCAGTCTTGTGAAACAATATGTAATTATAATTGCTGTGTACTTATGATTAATTATATTTTGATGGACTTAAAAGATGTTGGTCAGTTGGTTGGTTGGTTGCCTTTAAGAGCAGTTTTACTGAATATAGCATGGTGAAGAAATGGGAGCCAAGCGGAACAAAGGAGCTAAATACAAATATATATGCTATATGTATTTAGTACTGACTAAATACACTGATGCTTTATTATTGCTGTTATTTCCTTCCATTGTTCATGCAACCACTCTTATGGCCTATTGGTTAGAGCATCTGCCGCAGAAGCGGTAGGTCGTGGGTTTGATCCCCGGGCTAAGTCATATCAAAGACTTACAAAAATGGTACTAACAGCTGCCTCGCTTGGCGCTCAGCATTAAGAGGTTAGTGTTAGGATTGGTTGGCCTGGTGTCAGGATAATGTGACTGGGTTGGCCATAATGCTACATGTCTGCGGCATGATGCCCCAGTGCTAGACATCACTATAAATTGCTTCATTGCAGATATCATAGCGATATGACTGAAAAATTGATAAAACTACATTAAAAATCCGAGTCAGACAAACAATCAACTGTTCATGCAGTAACTGCTACCGCTTATTAAAATTATGTCTATGGTCTGTCTTTTTGTCTGTCTGTCTGATTATAATCATTGTCTATCCTTCTTTCATTTATTTCTTCAGATTTCACCACTGCTGCGCCCAGTTCGCAACGTGCATCAGCCTTTGAGACAGCCACCTGGTCCCTGACAGCTCTTGCTGGATTGTTGGTCATCATTACCATTGCCCTCTTTATCGTTATATGTAGACGCCGCCCAAAAGATTACTAATATAAATGAGTTCTTGAAGTCACAATATTTATGCACTTAAAACTACCCACAGAGTTTAACGAAATTTACTTTTAGTTAAGTTACAGTGTAAGGAATTATTTTTTCATTTCTTCCTATCAGAGTGAGGTCCCCCTGATCACGAGGCAGGGAAGTGTGTGGACCGCTGTGGTTATCCCTTGATTTGTTAAAACTCATTTCACATTTGCTATGAATCATGCTTTATCTTTAAAATATTGCATGAGCAGACAGACAAGTTCTAATTTGTTCAAACCAAACCTGGGTCATGGTTCTTTGATCATACCTACCCTCTGGTGTGCAGCCACTGGGTCATCATTAATTGGAGCTTTGAAATCCCATCCTGTAACCAAAGATAGCATTCTTTTGTATTCAGCATAATCCTGGCATTGCATTATACTACAAAACCCAACCAAATAACCTTAAATACAATTTTATTACATGGAAAGTTAAAATCACATAGGTAGCCACTAGTTGGCCTTTAGATTGTTTCTGCCCTGTGTGGATTTGTTTCTGTTTGATAACTCGAAAACTTCTCAGATCTCTACTCTATAAGATGGTAGACTTGTATAAAACAAATATGAGACATATCTCCACAGAACCTTACAAGAGTGAATTCTCATTCAGTGAGCTCAGTGGATGAGATGGAAGTTTGTCAGCAGCCATTATTGAAAAGTCAAGGTCAAGGTCTTAATTGAAAATAAGTAATATTCAATACAGGCAGAAGATTGACGTCTGTTTTTAAAAATATGATAGATTTTATTTTTCGAAGTCAGCACAAGTCAGTTAATACCAAAACTTTGAAAGATTTCATAAAAATATAGTTGTGTGTTTCAGTTCAGAATGTAATTTTATAACTGGTAAGTTTTAGTTGAACAAATATTATCCATGTACCCAAATCTTAGATGATTCAAAAGTGATATATCTGTCTCCATTATATTTTTCTCCATAATTTATTTTCATTTATGGATCCTTTATTCCTAGAGTTCATTTTGCTCTGATCAATTTATTTCTGTTAGTCACTCATGAACTGTTTAATGTATAACATGTGGTGTGAGTCTGCTGGTAAAGTAAGTTGACCTCTCATGACCTTCACACTAATTAAATATTGTAGTGGCATATGTTGTCATTTTACAACATACGTTAATAGGTAAATGCAAGAGAATGTATGGCTAAGTTCAATAATTTGTTTATTTTTTATTTTTTAGAAGTGATTTTCTATTTGCAATTTAATAATGTAATAATGTACAGTCCAGTTTTTAAGATTCATGCATGTAATCATTACCTCAGTGACCTTATTCAAACATGAATGACCAGCTGGTGGACCATCAGTACAATCATTCATGAAACATTTTGCATAATATCAGTGGTTAAGATAGGCTAGATTCCGCTTCTTGTTCAAGTTTGAAATCTAGAGAGCTATGTTATAATTGAAAGATATAGTTTGTAAAATATATCCCCTTGATGGACATGTAACAATGTTTTCTGCTAAATAGTTCATGCCGTAGATAAGGCAGATGCCTGAATATAGTAGTTTTATTGGAGTTTTTCTAATTGAAACATTCCTGGTACATAGGGAGGGCACTGATAAAAAGCATATGCTGCAATACTCATATTAGTCCTAGTTAGTATAAAAGGAATGCAGAATTCTGTTAGGAGGCCCCGAATGTCTAAAACGCTCTCCGTTATTGATCACTGCCATCTCACTGCTGTCTGCGTGGGTTCGAGTCAAAGATTCGGCTAATGTAGATACGCGAGAAAGCTTGCCAGTAGCTTCTTGTGGGTCAGTGGTTCTTTACGTTTTTTTTCCTGAGTTCTTCCTTCACCAATAATACTGGCCTCCATGTATACCCTATCGTGTGCTGAAAAATGGCGTTAAACCCTACAACACCAAAATTCTGTTTGCATGCATTTGTGACTATACCACATTAAAAGTCCATCTCTGGGTCCTAAGTATATTTTACTGGCCAGGAGCAGCATTGAGCCATCTTTCATGCTTATGTTTAACAGTGAAAATTTGTCCTTTTGTCCTAATATGGCAACTGTCAATAAGCTACTTCATACAGTTAGTAAAATGCTCAACAACCGAAGTATGTCACTGTTTACACAGTTGTTTTTGGATTTGACCAGTAGTTGGACAGAAGCCAAAATGTTCAACTTTGCAGATTTCATTTTACATCATGTATATGTCTAATACTTGTAATATAGTCATTTTGCAGTTAATTTGCATTAAAAAGTATCACATAATATAAGTTAGTCTTTCTCATTAGTTTTTTTTTGTAAACCCACTAACTATAGGGAAATTGTCCATGCTAAATAAAAAATATTTCTTGTGTGAAGTCAGTACCTAAATGATTAGGTTATTCATGATAAATTGTTTCTTTCACATTCATAAATGCTAGGAAAACCCAAAACTTTATCGACTTTGGCTCAACAGCAGAAAATTGTTTAGAAATAAGTTAAAGGAACTAATCTTTTGATAAAAAAATAAAAGGTTTAAAATGAGTTATATTTACACATGTAACCAAAGTATTTAACTCTGCATAAAGCTTTTTTTGATTGTTTGGTTTCTCCATCAAAATACTTTTTAATAACAGTTCAACCTCACTGTAAGAACATCATTATAAGGGTGCCAATTGTTAATAGTAATGTATCATAAATATTGTTCATAGCAATATGACAGTACAAAGGTGTCTGCTTAAAATTGCAGCTTTTTATGGCATTTGCATACATGCCAACCATTACGCTTTTGGCGTAATCATTATGCTTTTTGTCACTAAATTACGTGTTACGCTTAAACGTATATAGATTACGCTTTTTCAGTATATCCACCTCCCCAAAAAAATGAATTTTTTTTTTCTTCTCGTTATTATTAAAATTCCATTAATCCCACAGACCGTATTTTAGAAAAAGCGGCTTTTACGTAACTACAATATAAGAGTACGCTAGACCGTAAACCTCCGAAACAAAATATAACAGAATCCTCTAAATATTAAGAAAAAAAAGAGTACAGCATCACGTGACATCTATTTCCGGCCGTGTTGAAAGAATTTTAAAATTTAGCGCTAAACGTCTTCAGAAGGTTTCTAGTCGTTGTGTGTAAAGCTAAAAGTGCTACATATGAAAACTTGAAACAGTAAAGGATGAGAAGGGCAAATAATCGTTGTTTATTGAAATTTTAGCATGTTATATGTGGATTACGCTTTTTCTGCCTGGATTCCGCTTTTTGACCACTTGGATTACGCCATTTCCTCTTCAGGGGTTGGCATGTATGCATTTGATGGGGGAGTTCTATTGAATCAATGTAAAGAAAATTTTTACAATTAAGCTTTTGTATATTTGTTTATTTTATATGTATTTATTTTATTTCTAGATTCATGGAATAAAATATTTTTAAGAACTATAACATCTTTATTTTTACAAGATTTGTACAAATATCATTCCATTGTTTAGTTCATTCCATTGTTTAGTTCATTCCATTGTTTAGTTCATTCCATTGTTTAGTTCATTCCATTGTTTAGTTCATTCCATTGTTTAGTTCATCACAACTTTTTAAACCATGTGTGACTTATAGGGTACTATTTTCATTTGATGTATAATGCATATTTTTATTAAAGGTTTCTAAATGTAAAAATTGTTATTAATGTACTTTTTCTTCAGTTATAGCAGCAGTGTTTGATTGGGAATCCCATAAGCCATAAGGTGGAGCTTTTCATGTCCATCTCTCAATTATTATGTTTCCACACAATAATATTAGTTTAAGACCCTACACTGTGGCCAAACTTTGTGCATGACAATATTATAGGGCAAGGAAAAGTTCGTATTGATTTGGCGTAAGAGATCAGAAATGAAAGTCACTGTGAGTTAAAGAAAACAAGTTTCTAAACAATAACTTTAGTTCTCCTACTAAACATGAAAAAGGAAGCCTATTGTTAGAACTAAAGCTGATAAAAGAAACATGAAAAGTGATAGAATGTAGATAGTGGAGCTGACATTTGTAATGGATTACTTACATAATAGGACAAAGCCTTCATACAATCTTTAAATATATCAATAGAGGTTGAGTTGCATTGTATGTGGTCATGTGTCTGATAATGTATAATGTGTCTGATACTGTATAATGTGGCTGATACTGTATGATGTGGCTGATAATGTATAATGTGTCTGATTCTGTATGATGTGACTGATAATGTATGATGTGTCTAATTCTGTATTATGTGTTAGATACTGTATGATGTGACTGATACTGTATGATGTGTCTTATACTGTATGATGTCTATGATACTGTATGATATGACTAATACTGTGTTATGTCTATGATACTGTATGATATGACTGATACTGTGTTATGTCTGATACTGTATGATATGACCGATACTGTGTTATATCTGATACTGTATGATATGACCGATACTGTGTTATGTCTGGTACTGTATATGACCGATACTGTGTTATGTCTGATACTGCATGATATGACTGATACTGTATGATGTCTATGATACTGTATGATCTGACTAATACTGTGTTATGTCTATGATACTGTATGATATGACTGATACTGTGTTATGTCTGATACCGTATGATATGACTGATACTGTGTTATGTCTGATACTGTATGATATGACCGATACTGTGTTATATCTGATACTGTATGATATGACCGATACTGTGTTATGTCTGGTACTGTATATGACCGATACTGTGTTATGTCTGATACTGCATGATATGACTGATACTGTATGATGTCTATGATACTGTATGATCTGACTAATACTGTGTTATGTCTATGATACTGTATGATATGACTGATACTGTGTTATGTCTGATACCGTATGATCTGACTAATACTGTGTTATGTCTATGATACTGTATGATATGACCGATACTGTGTTATGTCTGATACTGTATGATATGACCGATACTGTGTTATGTCTGGTACTGTATATGACCGATACTGTGTTATGTCTGATACTGCATGATATGACTGATACTGTATGATGTCTATGATAATGTATGATCTGACTAATACTGTGTTATGTCTATGATACTGTATGATGTGACTGATAATGTATGATGTCCATGGAGATTTCTTCAGACTGAAGTGCTGCATATTCCTAGAAAATACTTTTCTTGACTAATTCAAATTTTTATTGTTTAATTTTTCATTTTTAAGTGACTTGTTTTTCCTGACAAGATTTCTTTAAAAACATTCTAAACTTTTTAATCTTTTGAGAATTTAAATAATGCTGATTTTGGAAATACTAATTAATGTCCATTAATTTTTGGGTGAGAACAAATAAATTAGCTCTACCTGTACTACAGTCATTTTGTTTTCAAAACATTTTGAAATAACATAATCATGCTTGGTACATCCAAATGACACAACTGTACTTTATTTGTTTATCTAATAATGATTTACTGTCTACTTATACAAGCTTTAGGTATATATATATATATATATATATATATATATATATATATATATACACACTTCTATTGTATGTGGTCCAGTGCACATTGACTGACACATTATGATGTTCATGGAGATTTCATCTGACACATGTCCTGTGAATTGCTTTAAAAAATACTTTATTTGACCAGTAGATTTTTTTTTTTATATTGTACCTTTTTTAAGTGAATAACTTCCTTAAGCTGAAACGAATTCTTTAATAAATTTGAAACTTCTGTCTTTTTTAAAATTAAATATTGTCATGGCTTTTGGAAATACTTGTCAATGTTCATTATGTTTTTGGAAATATTCATTAATATCCAATGCATTTGGAAATGTTAATGTCTCTTTCATGTTAGAAGTATTCATAAATGTCCATCACATTTGGAAATGTTAATGTCTATTTCATCTTAGAAGTATTCATTATTGTCCATCACATTTGGAAATGTTAATGTCTATTTCATGTTAGAAGTATTCATTAATATCCATCACATTTGGAAATGTTAAGGTCTATTTCATGTTAGAAGTATTCATTAATGTCCATCACATTTAGATGCCCTGAGTGGTCTAAAGCGCTGTCCGTTACGGATCACTGCCATCTCACCACTGTCTGTGTGGGTTCGAGTCTAAGATTTGGCTAATATAGTTATGTGAGAAAGCTTGCCAGTAGCTTCTCGTGGGTCGGTGGTTCTTTCCAGGGTGTTTCCCGGGTTCTTTCTCCACCAATAATACTGGTCGCCATGTATAGCCTATCGTGTGCTGAAAAATGGTGTTAAACCCTATAACAATAACAACCATCACATTTGGAAATGTTAATGTCTATTTCATGTTAGAAGTATTCATTAATATCCATCACATTTGGAAATGTTAATGTCTATTTCATGTTAGAAGTATTCATTAATGTCCATCACATTTAGATGCCCTGAGTGGCTGAGTGGTCTAAAGCGCTGTCCATTACGGATCACTGCCATCTCACCACTGTCTGTGTGGGTTCGAGTCTAAGATTCGGCTAATATAGTTATGTGAGAAACCTTGCCAGTAGCTTCTCGTGGGTCGGTGGTTCTTTCCAGGGTGTTTCCCAGGTTCTTTCTCCACCAATAATACTGGTCGCCATGTATAGCCTATCGTGTGCTGAAAAATGGTGTTAAACCCTACAACAATAACAACCATCACATTTGGAAATGTTAATGTCTATTTCATGTTAGAAGTATTCATTAATGGCCAAAACATTTTGGAACTAGCTCTTTTTTTACTTGACATGTTGGTTGAGAACAAACTATTGTTTTCTCAGTACTCAGAAATTTTGGTTTCAAAATGTTTTGAAAGCATATATTCATATTTGGTTACATTTAGATGACATGACTGTGCCTTAATTTGTTTATTAAAAAATGATTTTGTAGTAACCTTAGCTTGATAATAAATTCCATTAAATATTGATATGTTTGATGTGGATATAGAACATCACATGTTGCAGTCTATACATGCAGCAACCAGCACATGTTTTAAGCTATAATTCAACCTTCACGTGTCAACCAGTAGATGTAGGAAGTTAGTTGAACATGTGTCAACCAGTAGATGTAGGAAGTTAAACATGTGTCAACCAGTAAATGAAGGAAGTTGCACATGCATCAACCAGTAGATCTAGGAAGTAACACATTTGGCAACCAGTGGATCTAGGAAGCAACACATGTGGTAACCAGTAGATCTAGGAAGTAATACATGTGGCAGCCAGTAGATCTAGGAAGTAACACATGTGGCAACCAGTAGATTTAGGAAGTAATGCATGCGGCAACCAGTAGATCTAGGAAGTAAGACATGTGGCAACCAGTAGATCTAGGAAGTAAAACATGTGGCAACCAGTAGATCTAGGAAGTAACACATGTGGCAACCAGTAGATCTAGGAAGTAACACATGTGGCAACTAGTAGATCTAGGAAGTAACACATGTGGCAACCAGTAGATCTAGAAAGTAACACATGTGGCAACCAGTAGATCTAGTAACTCATGTGGCAACTAATATGTCTAGGAAGTATTACATGTGGCAACCAGTAGATCTAGGAAGTAATGCATGTGGCAACTAGTAGATCTAGGAAGTAACATGTGGCAACCAGTAGATCTAGGAAGTAATGCATGTGGCAACCAGTATATCTAGGAAGTAACACATGTGGCAACCAGTAGATCTAGGAAGTAACACATGTGGCAACCAGTAGATATGGGAAATAGCATGTGATGCATGTAGCATATTTGGGAAAAAATTTCATTTAAATTTTTCTAACTCTAAATAATCCTCAGCTACAGTGTATAATATTAAGTAAAATTATCAGTAAAATATTTATACATGCTTGTAAGTTGAAACCATTTGGACACTGCACAGGCCTAAATCTTCTTTATTGCTCTGGCAAATATATGTATTTTGCTAGGAGTACAAACAACATAGACCCTGATTTGCTGGCACATATGTGACAATGAGTCGGGGTCTATTTTTGCAGTCAGATTCAACTTACAAGTGATTATATATGGTAAGTCCAAAGGATAAATTGTTCAAGATTATTTTATGGAAATCAATATCTATAGTCTTCATGATTAATAATACATTGAAAATTAGATCAAGTGGTCTTTTAACAAATAAAATTATAACTTCATTGTTTGTATACAATGTTTTTAAAATACTTCCTTTGTCTATTCAATTGATCAGTACCAAATAATTATCTTTAATTTGAGGATACACTGGATCAAGGCAAGTAAAACATGAAAAGTGAAGAAATAAGGTGTGGGAAAATTTCATTGCTGTATTGACACTATGGTATTTAAACTTTGATGAGACATATATGAATATCCATCATTTTATTTGCCTGTCTTTATTTACAACAGTCTGTAATTCAGATTTTCTTGCGCGTGTACTGATTTACATGTACAGATTTCTCCTTTGAATACGTTCCCCAATCACATTACTTTAGGGATATTAGCCTGCTACCTCGCGAATCCAGCCCTACCAAAAGACGAAAATTCGTCTTTCCTGTCTATGTCATATAGACAAAGGGCAATAACTCTTGCCCATTACCTCCCCTTGCCGCCCGTTAGGTGTCGCTTCTTTAGTTTTTTAGCTTCGCTGTACGCGAAAACACGTACAATTAGACCTCCAATGAATCCAAGCCATCTTTGTGTAAATTCTGACCATCCGAAGTTAAATTTGGAATTACTGTGTTGGATAATCATTCCTCTACAGGTCGTATACATTATTTTACAATATTTTCCAATTTGAGTGACTTTGTCACCTTTTCTAGACTTCGGACCAGGTTGCAACGTGGTCAAAGCACGCTTATGGCGGTACTAGCATGTAATACATGTAGCACTCAATAATTTCGCTTATTCCGTATGTAACGTTTACGATATTAGCGACTAATAACGTGCTGCATTGATAATGTGTGCTTTATTTATCTTCTTTGACGTTTCAGTAGACTTCAAAAAAGTCTTTGAACAACCAATTTGCGACTTTAATGGCGAACTTCGTCTTGTAGTCACGAGTTCACGCAACACTTAATCATTTCGCTTCCTCCGTTAGTTACGGTTATGGAATAGCGACTTAATAGCGTACTGAATTTTTAATTTGTGCTTTGTTTATCTTTTTCTCCGTTTCAGTAGACTTCGTCTCTGAACGACCAGTTGCGACTATTAATGGCGGAATTTCGTGTTGTAGTCACAAGTTCACGCGACACTAAATCATTTCGCTTCCTCCGTTAGTTACGGTTATGGTAATAGCGACTTAATAGCGTGCTGAATTGCTAATTGTGCTTTGTTATCATCTTTTTCGTTTCAGTAGACTTCGTCTTGAACGAACCATTGCAACACGCTCACGGCGATAACTAGTGTTGTCATTAAGAGTTAACATGGCACGGAATAATTTGACTACTCCGTTAATAACGGTTATAGTATTATCGAATTAATAATATGCTGAATTTTTAATTTGTGCTTTGGCGGAATTCATGTTGTAGTCATGAGTTCACGCGACACTAAATCATTTCACTTCCTCCGTTAGTTACGGTTATGGTAATAGCGACTTAATAGCGTGCTGAATTGCTAATTGTGCTTTGTTTATCATCTTTTTCGTTTCAGTAGACTTCGTCTTGAACGAACCATTGCAACACGCTCACGGCGATAACTAGTGTTGTCATTAAGAGTTAACATGGCACGGAATAATTTGACTACTCCGTTAATAACGGTTATAGTATTATCGAATTAATAATATGCTGAATATTTTAATTTGTGCTTTGTTCTCTTCTTTTGTCGTTTCAGTAAGCAAAGTCGACAACGAAGGCATGAATGGCAAAATGGGTGTTGGCAATGTGGAAATGGAGGAAATTATGTTGACATGGTTTAGGCTGCCCAGTGGGTGTAAATTTCACCGCAGATCCGTGCATGGCTTTCGGGCCTGTAAGTCCGGACGCATGGAGTCTATGCTGGATCAATTGGATCCATTTTAATATGCACTTTCGCCGGCCTTCCAGCTGTCAGTCCAGCCGACACCGTCAGTTCAGCCGGCACTTCAGCAGGCAAACCGGCATTAACCGTCCATCCGGCACCGTCCGTTCAGCCCAAATGGCACCGGACGGCCAGCCGACCTTCCAGCTTGCATCAACAGGCACCGGCCGTTCAGCCCAAATGGCACCGGCCGGCCAGCCGACCTTCCAGCCTGCGTCGACAGGCACCGGCCGTCCATACGGCAACGACCGTTCAGCCCAAATGGCACCGGTCGTCCAGCCGACCTTCCAGCCGGCATCAACCGGCACCGGCCGTCCATCCGGCAACGACCGTTCAGCCCAATTGGCACCGGTCGTCCAGCCGACCTTCCAGCCGGTATCAACCGGCACCGGCCGTCCATCCGGCAACGACCGTTCAGCCCAAATGGCACCGGTCGTCCAGCCAACCTTCCAGCCGGCATCAACCTGCACCGGCCGTCCATCCGGCAGCGACCGTTCAGCCCAAATGGCACCGGTCGTCCAGCCGACCTTCCAGCCGGCATCAACCGGCACCGGCCGACCATCCGGCAACGACCGTTAAGCCCAAATGGCACCGGTCTTCCAGCCGGCATCAACCTGCACCGGCTGTACATCGGATTTACGGAGATTATAGTGATGTACCCGTCAGTCAATCTACACTACTGGTTACATATCACTACCATGAGAGAAATGTTATAGATGAATCTCCCTCCAATCAGACCATTCGAGAGGCAGGTGCCGGTCATAGCCGGACCTTCGCCGACATTCCGGCCGACCATATACCAGACAAATTAGTCGGTATTGCCGGTGTACACCTCCCGTCATGTCAAATACGTGACGGTGTGATTTTAAAACAAGGGAGAATTAGTGACATTATCAGAGGTGACGGAATTGAGTTATCTATGCCACTTGGTATGCGCTACCGAGATATGACAGCTTTACCAGAACAGGTCTTTCAGGCCGACCATCCGCCAGTTCAATCAGCCGGCAGTGCCGGCCGTCCATATGTTCACGGCTTCTCCACAAGGGAGATTTAGTGAAAGTGTCAATTATGACAGAATTGCGTCATCTAAGTCACCTTGTATGCTGTACAGATATGCAAGCTGTACCAGAACCAACATTCCCTCTGAGCGAATGGTAGATGGGCGCGCAGTGCTGGACGCACTACATAAGCATTATGTAATTGTTATTACCTTACAGTCGGCACCATCCGGCACCGGGCGTCCATCCGGCAATGACCGTTCAGCCCATATGGCACCGGTCATCCAGCAGACCTTCCAGCCGGCACTAACCGGCACCGGGCGATCCGGCAATGACCGTTCAGCCCATATGGCACCGGTCGTCCAGCCAAGCTTTCAGCCGACACTTGCCGGCACTGACCGTTCATCCGGCTCCGGCCGTCCAGCCCAACAGGCACCGGTCGTCCAACCGTATGGAGATTTTAGTCTTATACCAGTCCATCCGACTATACCGCTGTACCAGCACGGGGACTTTTATCATACCGCAGTCCGCACAAATCGGATTGACGAAGATTCTAATGATGTTTCCGTCTGTCAATCCGTACTACCGGTTACATATCACTACCATGACAGATAGTTGGCGAGGAATCTCTCGATCCAACCCGACCATTCGAGCGGTCGGTGCCGGTCATAGCCGGCCCGTCGCAGTCATTCAGGCCAAACGTATGCCAATCAATTCATTCGGCATTGCCGGCCGTCCATAGGCTAACAGCTCATCCACAAGGGAGAGTGAATGCCTTTATCAGAGATGATGGAATCGAGTCATCTATGCCACCTGGTATGCATTACCCCGATATGGATGCTTTACCAGAGCAAGATTATGCACATAGTGAGTGCGATGAGTCGCAGGCAAATCAGCGGTATGCAGATCCAACTATGGAACGGACTGAGTTCAGCTTCAAAGCCGCAGTGGAGGAAATTTATAGGGTGTTGGCCCCTTCAGAATGCCCTCCACCTCCTGCTGCCATTACCGACTATAAGGTTGGAGCGTCGGTCGATCTGGATGAGGGGGAAGAGACTATCCTTCCGCCTCCTTCCCCAGTCGACAAAATTAAGGAAATTAATGACCGTCTGTCGATACGTATAGGGGATCCAGGAATTGCTAAGGTTTTTCTTTTCTGAAAGCCAAGTACCAGCGTCGTTTTCAGGTCGATGGTACAAAACTCACTCCGGTGCGTTCAGTACTGAGGTCCCGGCTCTGGATAAAAATATGGCAGCAGTCCATATGTCTGCTCCATTGTCTTATAAAGTGGACTAAACGGTGTTCAATGCCAAGTCCAAGCTGGTTCGAAATGTAGTCGCTACGTCTTCACTGTTAGATCTAGCCTCCCTAGCCATTTTCAGGATCGCTGATAAATCTGGCAATGAACATGCTTGGGATTCGACGGCCCGGTTAGCTAGGGTTCTTAACAGGGCAGCTCACCATTCCATGGCCAATGCGCTGACTGCTTCTGCCAACCTAGACCTGATACGTCGTGACGCATGTCTGAAGGGCACGTCGCTTAAACCCCATCATATGCTGGCTAGATATGACCGACGCACATTTCACGTCCCTATCCCACGAGTTGCGGACATTCTCCGTTGTGCTTGTCGGGACTAGGCTTATCAGTTCCATGTCATACCTTTTGGCCTAAATTTAAGAACTTGGGCTAGTACCAAGGTTATGGATTACGTCGTCACCCTGTTCCGCTCGACTTCATCTATTGCGTCGGCAGTATATTTGGACGACATCCTCCAGTAACATCTGTCAAGTTCTACTCTGCTCAAAGGCAGAAACGATCTTATATCACTTTACGTCATATAGGCTTTCTCGTGAACTGGATAAAGTCTGATCTCTGTCCAATCCGGATTTTGGTCCATCTGGGTGTGGAGTTTTTCCCGATCTGAATCTGGTAAGGCTTCTTCGAGTTTGCGATCATCCAGATAATTGCACTCGTAGAGTCCGTTTCCGACAGGATGCGCATTTTAGCGAGAGAGTTGCAGATCCTCGGATTATTCAATGCGGCAGCAGACTTGATCCCTCTCAGCCGTCCTTTTAGGCGCCCTTTACAAAGGACTTTGCTAGCGTAATTGCGCCATTTTCAAGTCCCTTCGATCCCAGAAAACAGTCATGCTCACGCCAGAGATACGATCATTCTTGAGTCAATGGCACAACCCCTGTAGGCTGTCCACAGGGATTACTCTGGAGATACCCCAAGGGGATAACGGTATGTTCCGCCACTAATACCTACGGTTGGGGTGCCCACCTGTTGCCGGACTTAGATACTGTCAGCGGCACGTGGGTGCCAGGGGCGAGCCCTTTCCACATCAACCTTTCAAAAATAACGGCTGTCATCAATGCCTTTCATTTCGGGCAGGATCAACTCTTATTACAAACTGCCCTCATTATGTCAGACAACATTGTGGTGGTGCCTTGCCTCAAAACAAGGGGACACCAATCACCAGACCTGTGCAATCTGAACTGGCAGTTTCTACATTGGTTCGACAATCTCCACCTCAATGTACAATTCAGACACACAGAATGGTCACTCCATCAATCGGACTTTCTTCCAATCGACACACTTTGGAGACGTCCGATAATTGATCTTTTGCAACAAGGTGGAATAGCAAATTCTCCACCTTTCATCTCACAGGTTCCAGACCCAGAAGCTTGGGTCGTGGATACTCGATCAATCACCTGGGAAGGGTTGTGGTCATTCTCCTACCCTCCCACGGTCTTGGTACTGGAATTAATCCAGAAGTTAAGGGGTCAGAATTGTCAGATGGTTCTGATTACCCTTCTCAGATGGAACAACTACTGGGTCTCCGATCTACTCAATCTAGGCGATAGATCTACCCAGGAAGATTACAGTCAACACAAGTATTCACAAGCAACCGCGGCCAGGGGTGTTCCACCCCTGTCCGGACCGTCTTTTTGTTCAAGCTTGGCTCTTGTCTAGACAGCCTTGCAAGACAAACAATTTAAATCTTTGATTGCGGAGAGAATCTCGAGAGCAAGAAGGCCCTCTACTCTGAAGGTTTACGAGGGCAAGTGGCATGTTTTCAGAGACTGGTACCATATCATTCACATTGTTCCTCTGAGTGTCACAATCCCTCAACTGGCCAACTTTTCTCTGGCTTTTTAAGGAGAAACATCTGGCTCCAGTTATTCTCAAATGTTACCGCTCCATGATATCAGACACATTCCGCCATTCTGGTACATGTGCTATCAGCCATGACAAAGATTTGTCAGATGTTTTAGACATTTAAAAAAAAAAAAAAAAAAAAAAATTCAATTGACTTATATCCCTCACCCTGTTTCCAAATGGAATCTGTCCTGGGTTTTAACATGACTCAATTCAGACAGTATTGAGTCTTTAACCCACGATTAGTTAAAGCTACTATCATACAAATTGGGTTTCTTGATAGCCTTAGCTTCAGCATGCAGGGTGAGCGAGTTACATGTCCTTTCTAGTGACCCGAACTCTCTTCCATTCCGATCAGAGGGTTTGATGGTCCTCTTGACGCAGCCAGGCTTCGTAGTCCAAAATAGATTACCATACATTGGTGATCAACGAGTCGTCATTAGCTCGCTTTCTTTATAGATAAGTCAGGATCAACAGCCATGTAAGATCCTGTTTGGGCACTCTAGCACCATTTCAATGTATAGAGGTGAGTCAGGTCACATACAAGCACCTCTTTTTTTCTGGTGATAGCTGGGATATGAGACATCACCATTCAAGCCCTTGCTTCATGGCTGTAGTGGGTTATACGCTCGGCGTACTCTGAGAATTCGCAAATCAGTCACCTTATAGAAGCTGTTGGCTGACATGCAGAGTCAACCTTCTACAGTTTTATCTTCAAGTTTGTACTCGCAGAGGCAAACATTGATTCTAGTAGGTCCGGTGTTGGGCAGCCCAGACGCCCACCAGACTCATGTACAACAATCAGCACAGCCTATTAGCTTCGCTGGATTCGCCAGATAAATTTTCGTAGGTAAGAAGATTTCAATATCTATCTTCTTAACCGTATAAAAGGGTCACATATCACGTGACCCTGGGCTGTGTTGCTGATTGAAAATTAGGAGACCGGGTTATCATTCACATGGGGAATCCAACCATCATTCCCTAGAGGATACCCGTGTGGAGGTCGGATGCTCCGCATTCCCTCCTCCTATTACTTATTCTCCTAAAGTAATGTGATTGGGGAACGTATTCAAAGGAGGAAGCAAATTTTGTAGTAAATTATGTTTCTCCGAGAATACTTACCCAATCACATTACTAAGAAACCCTCCCAACCACCCCGCCATGCGAGCATCCTCGTGTTTTATATATCGCTCAGCTTAAAAACTAAAGAAGCGACACCTAACGGGCGGCAAGGGGAGGTAATGGGCAAGAGTTATTGCCCTTTGTCTATATGACATAGACAGGAAAGACGAATTTTCGTCTTTTGGTAGGGCTGGATTCGCGAGGTAGCAGGCTAATATCCCTAAAGTAGTGTGATTGGGTAAGTATTTTCATAATTTACTACAAAATTTGCTTTCCTTGCGCATGTACTGGAGGGGAATATTGCTAACAAAGTTCAAGTTTTTTTTTTTTTATACTCATGAAAGCATTAGCTACTCGGAATTTGCCTTTTGGTACCCATTTTGTTTCCCCAGTCACAACAACCCACAGACTTAGAATTTGCCTTTTGGTACCCATTTTGTTTCCCCAGTCACAACAACCCACAGACTTAGAATTTGCCTTTTGGTACCCATTTTGTTTCCCCGAGTCATAACAACCCACAGACTTAGAATTTGCCTTTTGGTACCCATTTTGTTTCCCCAGTCACAACAACCCACAGACTTAGAATTTGCCTTTTGGTACCCATTTTGTTTCCCCGAGTCATAACAACCCACAGACTTAGAATTTGCCCTTTTGGGTACCCATTTTTTCCATAGTCACAACAACCCACAGACTTAGAATTTGCCTTTTGGTACCCATTTTTTCCATAGTCACAACAACCCCCAGACTTAGAATTTGCCCTTTGGGTACCCATTTGGTTTCCCCAGAGTCATAACAACACACAGACTTTGAATTTGCCTTTTGGTTACCCATTCCCCTTCCCCCCAGTCACAACAACCCACAGATTTGGAATCCAGCAAACAGTAATTCTTGTATGGAAGCAATTGGGCTTCTTATAAAATTAATACATAAAGCAGCAGAGAGGGTGAACCTCACAATTTTCCGAGCGTCGATTCGAAAATCTGAGGCTTCTGCCAAATAGTAAAAAAAATGGCGTCTATTCGATAAAATAAGATTTCCTTATATACGCCAACGTCGTTGTCATCCACCCTCTCTGCTGCTGGAACTTTCAGTTCTGGTTAACAAAAATCATTTACGATTTCAACCAAATATTTGATCGAGTCTTTAGGACGAAAATCATTTATGATTTCACAAACAAACTAATCGCTAACACCTCTTCTTGTAAATCAATCAGATTATTTGACTGGTCGGTGAGTTTGAAATTAATTCTCGTTAACGAATTATTATGGCATCGCATGTAGACAGGATTAATTGGGTTTTCAATAATTAGGAATCCTGGAGGAGCTGTTGGTGCAAACGAATAAAGAATATATCCCTGCTGAGCTTGATTTGATTGCTCTAGATTAATTTGATAGCTTCCTTCAATTGCATCACATACTAAATTGAGCGCAATCACCGTTGAAATATTCACATTATGAGGGGCAATATGCCTACCGCCACCATCTGGATCATTATTATACCTGAAGAGGACAGCTGAATCTGATTTTTGTAGCGCCTTGATATCGGTTTTAACAATTCCTGCTAGTTCATCAGCGTTGTATTTGGGAAATTTGAAATTACGCAGATTGTCCTCTGTGATATTGTAATCGGTTAAGAATCGTTGTTTATTGTCGCTGTTGTCATTAATTATTGTTTGAATAATTAGTTCATAGATATATTTCATGTCCGATATAAGCTGATTTATTATTTCAACGTGTTTTTGCGATTTTGTTTTCCGTAGTTGTTCTAGTTGTGTGTCATATAATTGTTTAATCTCATTAAAATAACCACGGACGTCAGTTAGCGTAAATGAAATAGTAACAGATGAGTCGGTTGTTCTTTTAATGATAAAATCCCATTGCAATGTGTCTTTGTTGGTAAATATAAATCTATCGGCGATTCTTCCTTTTCTTATATCAGATAAATTATCTCGATAACTGGGATTGATTTCATGATATGATTGTATGTCCGTGGTTAAGTCGGTGGCGGATTTTTCCGGTGGTTTTTCAAGCCATCCTAACACTGTTCTTAACGAGCTGTTATATATATCTACAATGTATCCCTCTGTGCTTATTTCGATCGACGACGAGAGCGTCGGTTGATGAAGATTAATAGCTATTTTTGATTCTTTTCCAGTGATTGATTTTATTCTACGCTGAATTTCAGCATTGATTTGCTTAATTTGGTACGACCCAGTTGGTAACGAAATAGTTTCCCACTCTGGAGTACCATCGGGTTTATTCTTATACGAGAACACCAGTGTGTTATTGGGTTGCTGACCACTAAATGCAACCGATCTGATATTAGGCCAACTGTGATACACTCGTAGTTTTGCTAGCGCTATCTCCTTCACTGGGACCGGAGAGGGGAAATTCACACTGAATTCTGGATTCGTTGATGTTATTGATATCATACTCGTTTGTACTGGGTTCGTGTTCTCCACTACTCGTTGAAGTAATTCCATCGGTGTCGTCATCGTTGCTATACTCATGATTTATTTCTAATTTTGGTATCGAGGAATCATAAATACTGACCATCACTGAGAACTCACAATCTGGTAATGTTGATATTATTGAGATCATTTTTTGTTTTTTTGGGTTCGTGTTTTCTGATTCATCGGTGTTGTCATTGTTATTATATTCATGTTGTCGCTCTAATTTCGATATCGCGGAATCAAAAATACTGACCATCGCTGAGAACTCACTATCTGATATAATTGTATCATCGAGTGACGACGATATCATCGAGGATAACTGCGAGTATGCGGTTGATGCAATATGAAATTGAAGTAAGTAATTCTGCAGTTTACTCTGGCTGCATGATGATATCTTTTTTGCTATCCCGGTTGATATACCCCCGATTGTAGCCACCGCAGAAATGCAAATTGGAACTACGACCGGGGCAATCATTGTAACCGATGCAAGTATTATTCCGGCGCCAGCGAGAACGCTTGACACCGAGTACATAGCAACATCAATTGCGGTGATTCTTCGTCGGTATTTTTTCATTTTTATTTGATACTCCTCAGTGAGGGTTTTGAGTCTATTTTGAAATTCTCTGACCTGATCATAGCGACATTGCGTTGATGAAATCATTTTATTTTAAAAACGCTAGCGTTTTCAATTGTGAATCTAAAGGATTTCCTTTCAATTGAAACCACTAGTAAAAATCCATAGGATTTTCAGTTTTATTATTTACTTAAATCCGCTACGAATTCTAAGCACCAGGATATTTCTTTTCTAATGGTCTTATCAACTGCGACAATCTCAAATTCTTCTTCTCCCCCCGCGATAATTACTGTCGCGGTGCCACCAAAGTAGGTTTTACCTTTCACGATGATATCAAATTGCTTGTCAGAGATTAACGTCATCCTGTAGATACCATGGGGCCACTTCTCGATATTGACTTTCAATTTAGCATTAGATTCTTTTACCCAACCAAAGGTCCCATGCTTTAACCTTTCAGATTTTTCTTTTAGTTTAAGAATATCGTCGTAAACGTCGAGATAGGTTTTTTTGATTTCGGTATATTTTATCATCGTTTTATCGCGGCGACTAAAAAATGAAATCAAAAGGTGGTTAAATTCCAAACCTTTTTGCATGAGATAATGCCCGTTGAGTTGAGAATATGTCGTCGTGATATTATAACTTTCAGAGCCCTCAAAGAAATTTTTAGCCATTTCGCTGATGCGTTTTTGTTCGTCAAACGCGCTTTTAATTTCCGCGAGAGTCATGCCTGTCAACGATGTGGTTTCAGATGTAGGTGTTCTCCCTAAAAATTTATCCACGATGGTATTAAGTGTTGTTTGTCTCACCATAAACATATTAATATCTTTGAGAGTCATTGTAGATGTAACCGGGACACCAAAGAAATTATTAGCGACGTAGGCATTATGAGTATGCCTGATAATAAACTCACTGATTTCAGCGAGAGTCGAGTCTGTCACAGGTGGGGATCCAAAGAATCTACCAACAATGTCATTAGTGGGTTTTTGATCTTCTATTAGTTTAGAAATCTCGAGATAATTTGCCTTGATTTCATTTTCATTCATCATCCTTCCCGCGTCCTTGTTAGCGAAGAATAGCGATAGATAGTTTTTAATTTCAGCGAGAGTCATGCCAACCACAAGCGGGGTTCCAAAGAATTTATGTACGACATTTTTGCGAAAACTATTATAACCTCGTATAAAATCATTCAGCTCACGTTCGTTGGTAGCAATCGCGTCGGTGATCGTAGACACAAGTGCGCCTGGTTTAAGTTGTCCATCGTTGGAATACAGTGCAATAGAGTTTTCAGCGGCAGCGCGATGCCGTATCAAAATGTCATTCACGGATATATTACTGCTTTTCAATTTACCCTGGCGATCTTGAAATACAACTATTTCGTTCGGGTCAACACTTGTTAAATTTAACGTCTCAGCGATTTCATCTTCTATTATTTTTTTTACATCCTCGATAGAACCCGCAGATGTTTCCTGGGTGGGTTCCAACATTGACAGAGATTGTCCCCAAATATCGATCATTATTGTTAGCGTAACTTGTGTTTTCAATTTATTGATCCTTGTAATTTCCCACTCGTGTATTCGTTTACAATAATATGAGGTGGTTTCCACGGAGATCCAAAGGATTTTAATGAAATCTCCGCGAGGACATTTAATACTTCACGGCCGCATATCGGTGGATCATTTAATTGTTGTGTTGGCAGCGTGGAATAAAAAATCGGAAACCCTTTGAGTTTCATCGAGGAATTTATATACCGCATAAACTCGCTTGGCGGAGCTAACCCATATGAATCGAAATAGACAATCCCACGTGGATCAATCGCGTATGCAACCCAGTGAGTTCCAGGTCCGGTGCTGTTATCGAGATTAATAATACCTGTTTCAGTTTTGTTTGGTTGATGTGGTAATTGATCTCTCATAAAAACACCTCTGAAATTTTTAATCGCTAGTTTTTTAGCAGCATCAATTAAATCAAAATTGGACATAGGAACCATAGGTCCCTCACCTATAGGTTCCTCAACAATTGGGCTTTCAATTAAACCGTTCCTGGTATTTTTCTTAGACCCGATCCGTTCACGGATTTGCCGCTGTACCATGAATACGGGGTTCCTGGTAGGTACAACCCCTTTTCCTTTTTTTTATACCCAGATCCACGAGTGGATCCACCAGTTGCCTTTTTCAACGCCATCCCTGCTGCGGTCCCAACGGCTCCCAACGCTGCCGCCTTCGCCACCGCTGGGGCAGCCGCTGCAATCAATGCTGGTATTGCGGCTAACAATGGAAATATACCACCTGATTTTATCATGTTCGCGACTGCAGCTTTCGAAAATTCTATTTGAACTCCTCGCTTATTTTTCATTGCATCATTGAAATGTTTTATTTGACGATCCGTTAATGATATTTTATGTGTACCTCCGGACATCTGCGCTGGTTTTAACGTTATTGTTGTTCCACATTCTTTAGCGGATTTTGATTTTAATTTCTTGACCTGACCATCAGTCAGCTTGACACTAACAACACTATATGGCATTTTATTGTAAAACACATTTATGCTTTCAATTGATCTAATTGGGGAAATCCTATGGAAACTTTTCAAGTTTCATTTACATTTACAGATTTTCCACTGGTGCATCAACAAGTCTCATTCGTCCGCCAGCCCCTTCTAACAACATTGATTTGTCGCTGAGAATACAGCAACCGCTCTATAATCAACACCACCAAGATCTATACGAGCCCTAAAATGTATATCAACAACGGATTGCCTTGTTAAATCAAGATGTTCCAGTGAAAAGTAATAAATTGGATACAAGTTCTTAAAATCGAGCTGAGATATTTGCAAACCAGTATCAACATTTTGATCACGACCCATATATGACAGCATCCGATGATACACACGTGCTATTTGGTTGTTTCCGTAATTAAGCTGTATATCCTCAGATGGTTCTTGTTGTCCGTTTATTCTCAGTGAAACCTCACTTACCCCTAACCGATCAAATATCATATGACTGCGTTCTTGGGAACCTAATCGATTCCGATTCTGCAGCGCTATAAATATATGACGTGGAGCTGAAACGCCTTGTTTTGATGCCAGGTGCCATGTAAATGTACCATTAACATTATCCTCTTTAGCATCAGTCGTTGTTGTTAGCCAACTTAGCAATGATTTACCACCGGTTTCCATAAATGAAAGTAGCCGCTCTTCCGTGGTAATTGATGGAGTCATTACTGGCATCCATAATACTATTTTACTCAAAACAACTTTACCTTCATCGGCACCAGTACGCCAAATTGCATCATTGTCATTGCCTTTTCGCACTAATGCGATTGTGTGTTTGGCTCCATAGATGACTTTTCTGACATTTCTGCAGAATCCAAATATGTGATGGAGTGGAATCGCACATGAAAACTTTTTCTCTTGTCCTTCCAATGCTAATTTTCGTGTTGCAAATCCTAAATTGAAATTACCATTAACACCTCCGAGAATATCAAACGCAGCTCCGGGTCTAGCTCGACGTTCTGGATTAGTTGCTTCTCGTTGATTATCAACTGAAGTGTCTTGCGGTGTTAACACTTTAATGTATTGAAGGTGGTCAGCGTTATCAGAGGTATCCTTTGCAAACATCATAGATGGACCAGCCGATCTTGTATAATCATCGGAGTATCTTGCTAGTCCGATTATTGTTGTTGCAACATCAACCTCGCGGTCTATTGATTCAATTTCTTTTCCATCAATGAGATATCTTGCACTTTCAAATAACGCCATTATACCATTGTTGACGAAACCAACTCGGATATTTGAATCATTTGCATATGGGGTATCAGCTGCAACATTTGTTACAAGTTTTCCTTCTACTTCAATAAATGCTTCACATGGTAAAAAGTATTTACTGGTATCTTGAACTTGAAGTTCAATTCGCGATCGTAGGTCGGGTTGTATTGCATGATAGGAATAGTATTGATAATCGCGGACGGAATCATCCTTGCGCACTGGGGCTTCCATATCTAACGCGGGATCAGCTGTTCGTTTAAACATTTATAACATTACTAGCGTTTTCAATTGGTGAATTGCAAAGCATTTTCATCTTTGTAATCATCGTCGTTGAAAATTCTTCGAATTTCTTTTTTGTTTCAAACCACTTCCTGCTATCGCGTTCATGATAGCGCTATCTGTTACCGGTGGTGACGAAGTCAATTGCGCTAGTTTTTCTTCCACTGCGTTATTTATTACTTTGCTGATTTTTGCAGGCATCACTGTAGTTGATGGCAGCACTAATGACTTCGTCATTCCTGGTTTCTTTCGCACCAATGATGCTATTTTATCTTTCGCAGCAGAAAATGCCTTTCCAGCAAGATTTCCAACGAAATTGATTCCCTTATCACGGATAGCATCAATGGCTTTCATTGATAATTGTTTAGCTAACGGCGCCACCTTGGGAGCCATTCTTGTAAATAACCCCGCAATGGTATTGCCGAAACCATCTCCGTACCACGCGCGATAAACAGGCAATCGTGAGTTCACCACGTAGACGCTTACGGGTTTATCATGGTTATAGTGTATAATCATCTTGTTATAAAACTAGTAGTTTTTCAATTAGTGATCAATCGCTTACATCCATAAGATTTTCATCGTTGTGATTTTCAACTAATTCAGCAATAAGTTCTCGATATACATTAATGTCCATGATACCACCAGCAAATAATCGTCTACAGATATCAGCTGCTTCATTAATTATCTCGACGGAGTTATTTCCGGCTCGTTTCCCTCCGATGAGAACCTCTAACCGTGATATATCACTGAGAATATTACCAGGACATGTCACGGTAGAGTCAAATACATCCTTTGGATTTTTAATCGAATATCCCTTTCCGCTTGTTTCCTCAGTTGTACCAGTTGCGCCCTGATTATCATCAAGTAATTGCCTTTGTCGGCCTCGACTTTGTTTTTCTCGTTCTTGTTGTTTTTGTATACCATAACTATCAACTCCTACTTTAAAAGATCTATACTCAATTGTATCCTTTTTCAAATTACCAGTAATCCTCTTATTCGTTTTATACAACCAATTAACCCATTCATCTCGGCTTATTTTACTGTTTTTATACTCGTCTTTTAAAAAATCCTTTCTAGAATCAAAGCTTTTGGCGGCGAAATCACCAAAAGTCGTATAATCTTTGAGTTTTATTAATTCAAGACGTTTGATTTCCTTTATAGCTTCTTCGGTGAGTTTGTCTATAAAGGGGATACCTTTTGGGGTGACGACATCAACAAGTTGTAGTTCAGGTGTGGAAACTCTTTGAGTTTCAGGCGCGGAAAATTGTAGATTTTCATCATCAATATCAGCTAATCGTTCATACTCACGCTGAGTTTTTATATCACTGGATAACTGTTGTATCCCTGCGCGTGTTTGTCCGGTCTCTGCTGCTATCTTTTCAAGCGTATCAAACAGCGGCGCCTTCTTTACTCGTTCTCGCTCAGGAATATCTCCGTATATCGCTGCTTCAGTTAACTTTTTCACATCTTTGGTCGCACTTGTTATCGGAGTAAACAGTTGTTCACTTGACACAGAAAAGTCAGTCTGCGCTTGTTGTCGTTGTTGAAGTTTCTCGCGAAGTCTGTCTCGAACCGGTATAAACTTTTTAATTGCTGCTAGCCGCTCTCGGGCTAATTTAGTTGTAAGCGATTCACCAACCATATATTGTTTGTGAGCTAAATTTTCAAATGTGAAATCCGGAGGGTTTCCATCATAATTAAAAGCTTAGTTATTAAATAACTTAGTTATTAAATAATGTACCATCAAGCTAACGTATTCATCTTCGACAGGGTTAAACTGTACGACGCTATCCGCGAGTGTTTCAGAAATAACATCGCTGGGGATTTCAGAATTGTAATATCTGAGAATGGCGATGAACGATTTGTGTTAACGACGCGGCAACAAGAACAATTACGTGAGAATGGAGGCGTCGCGGTGATTACTTGCTACTACGACCAGATCATCCATTATGCACATAACTGCATGAGCAAGTCCAGACTGATGAGTATCCTTTCAGGAGAAAATCCTATGTAACTTGTGTAACAAGTGAAGTGTAACAAGTGTTACAAAAAACGCTAAAAAAAAAAATAAATAAATTATTTAAATTATTTACGAAAGCCTATATTATTTTTTTAGTAACACTCACGTGGTTAAGATACGGGTCGCTCCTCGTTTAACATTTTTCTAAGATCACGAACTTTAGAACCAATTTCAGCTCGTTTTTGATATTCTTGGCCGAGCTTTTGACGTATTGCTTCAACGGTGCTAAATAGCGTTATAAATAAATTAATGTCGTTACCGTACAAACAACCATTAATGGATTTTTGAATTCCTTTCACGAGCCTGTACATCCTAGGTAAAACATAACGACCCTTACTAGACAGATATTCATTATCTTCATATTCCGAGGTAATCTTGTCAACGTCGAGACTTTCAGATAATAATACCCCTTTATTATTTAAATTTGAGATTTCAGCAATTATAGCATTTACATCATTGATATCCATTATTTTTATAAATATAGTATACTGTATCTCTAATTAATAAAAAAAAACATATATGACAACACATCTTTGGAACTCCTTGGGTGCCTTCGCATCCAAGTAAGCCCAAGGGGACCCGAAACATACATCTCCGGCGGGAGGCCTAAGGTGGCAAACGCCATCTTAGACCGCCCAGAAGATATGCTTGAGGTATAACGTCACAACATAGACGGCACAATGCCATATATTTCCACTCGAGTGTTGTGGCAAATTTTAGGCATAACATTAATTAACTTAATTAAGGATGGATTATAATTCAATGGAACGATGATGGTATGATGTGGGCGTGGTAAACCAAACCAACATGGCAACCCATGAAATCGAATTCATGGTTGCATGAGTTAGAAAAAACACCAACCCACGCTACCGAGAATGCGATAGCATGGGTTGCCATGTTGGTTTGGCTGAGGGGGACCGCCCTCTGCCCCAATTAATAGAAAAAAACATCTTCCGTTTCGCCATCAAATAATGTATCTGCTATGGGGAACGAACACGTAGTTGATAGATCTATGTTTACAAGACAAACACGATACCATTACACCACGAACAGTCATACAGAATAGAGATTTTTTAATATATATATATATATATATATATATATATATATATATATATATATATATATATATATATATATATATATATATATATATATATATATATCTGATATACTTAACAATAAGAGATTTTTAAAATAGACAATTTTACTGTATCCATCGTATTTAGGAATATAAAATACTAAGTACACAAAAAAAAATTAATTTAACTGTTTGTAAATATTAATCACGCATGCCTGCGTCAGTGAAATACCGATCATACAGGGTGGGAAACAGAAGTGTGTACTGAAGGTCACATGAATACCGATCAATATAGAGGAGAGGGAAGACATGTATACTTAACAATAAGAGAGTTTTCATTATATATTTTTATATATAAAAAAAAATGCATACAGAAAAAAGGAAATAAAATACTTTTACACACAGAAAAATACAACTCGCACATAGTGATTTTAACCACACCCACCTACTTCAATGAATAGGAAACACTCGCGTTCTGGCTGAGCGAACATAGGTAATGCGTTAGATTATAAAGAATTTTTGTACTGAAAAGAACGAGTTAGCTGTCTGCTTTACTGCTAGTCCACCCACCCCACACATGAGATATGTAGATAAATAAAAATAATAATGCAGTTTTAGCCCACAAGCGACAATAAAAAGTTTTATTCTCTATCGAAAACTCATGCATTATATCTCCATTACAGTCACGTGGGCGCGCCTAGTCAAGTACAGGTAATATAGCAGGCGACAAATTCCTTTGACGTCATAATACAAGGGAACTTAGTAGGTAGAGTGTGAATTGTAGTGCGGATTTATCCATAAAGGATTTATCTCCCTTAAATAGTTTCAGTGTATACGAACTTTATTTTATGACCATTTTTTTTAGACAGAGATGTTTTAATGATTTTTTCAGCAACAAATCGAATTGAAGTACTACAAATATCGAAATATTTTCCAGCCGCATTTATCGACTGAAAGCTTCTCTCTTCATTATTTTCTAAATCAAACGATTTCACACCCTTGGGATGTTTTGCGTGCTTACCAGCGTTGCTTTTTAAAAGGTTATCGCGCTGCGAGACGGCTTGAAGATTCCCAAGACAATTATCAGTCTTCACGCCATTTATGTGATCAATCACAAGACCGTCTTCGATTAATCCGTAAAATGCTTCATAGATGGCTCTGTGACAGAGATACTTCTTCCTCCCAGCTGAAAACATCAAATATCCCATATTATTCAGATACCCAACCGGTTCTTTGAGTCTGCGGTGTCTGACAACACCATCACTAGAGGCTTCGTAATTAGCAAGCACTGGGTGAGGTCTGAAATCTTGGCTCATTTGTATAATAATACTACTTGTCTAATTTATTATCTGCTTTAATTATAAATCTCTGGATATAATCTTGAGGGGTTTTTATTACTTTGTCCTTGATTTTATCAAGGATGACGGAGTCAATGATTCGTTTGTCATAGTAGCGTTTTAGTTCCCTGTATCGTTTACCCCCACAAGCAAGGCATAATTGCGATTTTCCTCTAACACCCACCCCACATTGGAGGCATGGGAGAGGGCCTTTTGAACCGTTTCTCACGCTTTGCATATGATACCCACAGAATTCGCTTCTGCATGATTTGTTACACGGGGTTGTAGATCCAATCATTAGCCACTTGCAGTGATTCATTATACTATATTTTTCTATTTAAATACTTGTTTTAATTATAACATGGAGAAGTTCAAGAGATTATCGAAAATTAAGCCCTGGAAAAATACTAAATTCAATCTTGATAGGGAGTTCCAAAGATTATCGAAAATCAAACCTTGGAAAAATACTAAATTCAATCTTGATAGGGAGTTCCAAAGATTATCGAAAATCAAACCTTGGAAAAATACTAAATTCAATCTTGATAAGGAGTTCCAAAGATTATCGAAAATTAAGCCTTGGAGAAATACTAAATTCAATCTCGATAGAGTCTCTGATACACCAAAACGTCTAATCGGTGAAAGAACTATACTCGGTAAAATCAGGGAGTGTTTTAATGAATTCTACCGAGACGGTGCAGCATACTGTTGGTCGACATTTCGAATTATTGATGAAGATGTCAATGTACCCATCATCGATGCTACTATGAACGATAAAAGAGCAGCTGAGATAATTTCACACCTTGGTGAAATTGCAAAGCAATTTCCATCCAAAGGGGAAATTCAAAGGTGGAAATCCAAAGGATTTCAAGCAAAGCAATTCCCAACAAAGCAATTCCAATCAGAAGTATTTTTTCAGAATAAAATTCATTATCGAAGTCGAAGGCAAATGGATTATTAAGGATAAATTTGAACCAATCCTCAAGAATAAAAAAGCTGTCATTGTGAGTAGAGATTCCAAACCAGGGATTCTAACCGGCATTGATAAACCATACTACGAAAGATCTTATCCCGTAACAGCAATGGTTTATGGGATATATCCGTTAAATGATAAACCCGATATTGCAAAACTAGCTCCTATGAAATATTCACCGTTGACTTCGTCAAGGCTCAATTGTGTAGCAACACGGGTAATGGAACACTTCACAAATGCATCCCGAGGAAATAAACTAACTGATCTGCGACGTAGGAAAATAACCGAATGGGAACTGACAGTGAAACAGCACGGTGCAAAGATTTCTGATATAGCTAAATTAGAAACATCATTAAGATTCCCAATAACCGTTATGACGATAACCGGAGAAGTATTACACGAACCGAAATATAAATTACAAGGAGCGCCAATACAAATTATTGATCATAACGAACACGCGTGGACACCTGCAGTAACAATATTTCCACGAGATAGAACCGTGAGATATATCCCCGAGGAATTTTCCGGGGATGTTTTCTATGAAGAGAAATTATTCGATGCTATTCACGCGTTGTGTAAAGATGATCCTGTGTCAGTGTGGTTACTTAGTAGTGCTGGTTCCGAATCAGGATTTGATCAATTTGTAAGACCAAATGGTGAATTATATCGCGTTGAAGAGTTAGATACTAGAATGAGAAAAATTGCTAATGATTTTTCACCGGAGAGTTCCCATGAAAAACTATTGACGGATAGTTTTACTATTCCATCAGTGGTAGCTCACTTCGCAAGAGAAAAAACTCATGGCGTCCAACACGAAGTGATTTTCTCGAGGACGTTAAATTGAGTTGCATCGAATTTGGTCATGGAGGACTGTGGAATACAAAATACCATCGTGACGGTATGATTTCAATTGATATATCCGCGTGTTATCCTGGAAGTTTTCTCGGGTATGGGGAATGCGCTGAGTACTTCAAACGATTTGGACACCCCACGCATGAAATGACTCGTGTTGCGATTAATGGACCATTGCCTGATTTTGATTTAACCGGATTCGCTCGTGTGATATCATTTGAATTAGCTACAGGGTTACATCCGTGTAGTTATGTTTGGCTCGGTAGACACCTATCTGAAAAACACTGGATGCCAATAGTGATATTGAGATATATGATTGATTGTGGTATGCTAATATCGTTGATTGTTTCCGAGGCTATTATATGCTATCGAGCTCAGAAAGAAGTTTGGCTACCACAACCCGATCTAGATAGAATAATCAACGAACTACGAAAACAGTTTCCAGAAGAACAAATCATGAATTGGTCTAAGAAGTTATTTGAAATTAAAAAAGAACAAGCAAAAGATTTTGGACGAAGAATAATCGGTAAATTTACCCAGGGTGGACGATACGACAACGCAAAATACTCTTCGCGGTTGATCATAGATGTCGCTGAATACGATTTTATTGTAGCGGATTTAATGAAACAGGGAAAACTTGTATCCCGTAAGGATGCTTTTCTATCCAATGGTGAGAAATTAGGTACGGTTGTTACCTACTGTGATGGATATAA
Source organism: Unio delphinus (assembly GCA_029339505.1). Classification (NCBI taxonomy): domain Eukaryota; kingdom Metazoa; phylum Mollusca; class Bivalvia; order Unionida; family Unionidae; genus Unio; species Unio delphinus. The sequence continues at coordinate 2,914,409 of JAQISU010000028.1, read as the reverse complement.
TTCCCAGTACACACATTTGAGAAGTTCAATGCTAGCCTATGCTTGCATTAATCTATTTTCGATGATAAATAGATTTCCTAATACCGCGGTTAGAGTAGCCACTGATTCGATGTATATACACAATAAGTACAAATCAGCTGTAGCGGCATTCACAGATCCGGAGGAAGCGTGGGGGCGTTGGCGATTTAAAAAGGAGATGCTACATGAGTATTGTGAATCCGCAGACGTTGCCATGGATGAAAAGTACTTAAAATGTGATGAGATTCAATCAGAATTTTCTAATGCACCACCGGTATCTGATCCAATATGTAGATACAAGACAGTTTATTTAAACGGTTGTGGTGGGTCAGGAAAGACAACTCGTGCAATTGAATTATATCGTCGTGGAAACGCTAGCGTTTCTAACATGATTGTGTTAACACCGACTCACAGACTCGCCAGAGAGATGATACAGCGAGGGGTAAATGCCTGTACTTATCATAGTTTTTTTCGATGGAAAGGTGACAAATGGACTCCTGAGCGTATGGGTGATAAATTCATTCCTGAAATCATAATTTGGGATGAAATATGCACAGTGTCATTAGATGTATTAAAAACATTTCTTGAGTGGTTGTTAAACAAAAACACAAAAGTCGTCATGTGCGGTGATCACGGCCAACCACCACCATTTGTCGGTGGATCTCCACATGAATGGCTAAAGGGTTCTGTAGACTATTATGAAGAAATTAATACCGACCATAGATCACTTGATGAACAATTACGCGAGTTCAAAGCACTGCTTAGATTACAACCGGATAAAATCCAATGCGAAATAGCGCGTGAAATAATTTCAGAAACTCCTATGAATGATTTCTGGGAAACGTGGAGACCAAATGATTTGATAGTAGCAAGTAGAAAAATAGTCAGAGACACACTTCAGATGAAGTTATTTGAATTGCATAAAGAAAAATTTGCAACGCTTCCAGTACCGTTGTGTTATAGGCCTTCGGATACACGAAAGCAGAATATAGAAGTTGATATTCCAAGCCTGACAAAGTCAGGAAGTGAAAAGCAGATTCTCGTGTTAAATGATATTGTGCTGGTTGATATCAATGTCGTTGAAGATGCATTGCGTGCTAATAAATCCCCATGGACGCTAGGATACGCAGCAACAATACACTCTTCACAGGGATTGACTATATCGGATACAATTGTTTGGATGGTAGATAATCGCATCGAATGGTCGAATTTAGTCTATCTCGCAGTATCCAGAGTACGAAGAATAAATCAGCTTCGAAGAATTGTCCTGACAGAGTCAGGCGATGATGAAATCATTGGTGATGATAATGACACAACAATAAGTGATATTGATGTTAGCATCATTAATAAAAAACTCTCCGGTTACAAACAACAGGACAAAAAAAAACAACGAGAATTTGATATTGATGCTAAATTAATAATCACTTTGAAGAAACAACAGAATAATCACTGCGCGAGTTGCAATTGTATAATGCGTTGGCAGTATTCGGATAAGGATCCTCGCCAATTCACCGTAGACAGAAAAAATAACAATCTCGGTCATGTCAGAAATAATGTGATGTTGACTTGTCTTGAGTGCAATAGACGCAACGGCGCTAGTTAAGACCATGCGGTGGCAATTGAGTATCCTCGGGAATCACTTGTAGTTGTTGTCGAGTAAATCCTCGCTGAGGAGCAGTTGAATCCAGTTTATAGATTGCTGGTCTACCAGTTGATCGTGTTATACTAGATATCTTATGCGTAGTGACGCTCCAAATAGGATCAGTAGCCCTTTTTCTACCCCCTTCAAGCTCTCCTGGTTCGTATAAGTACCTCACAATGACACTACTACCAAGAATTGGTTGGGAAACGCTAGCGTTTCTAGGGAAATCTTTTTGTGGTTGTACGGGTATTGACTTCTTTTTAATCGCGTTGATAGGTTTCATGTTGATTGTTCTAGTAATCTCGTTATTCAGTGCAGTAATCACAGATGGTAATCTTTTAACCCATTCACTGGATCGCTTTTCTTGAATGAATTCTTTTGCGTATTGATATCCAAATAACCGCTCAGCAATCGTCCGATTAAATCGTTCGACAATGGCCTGATCGCGATGTAGCGCAGTATGCCCTCGTCGTATGGTGACATTATGATTTTTCATTGTAGATAGAACCGCACCCTGAAATTCCTTGCCAGGATCAACCTGCAATAGATTCGGCCAGTGCAGAGGACCTCGTCGATAAATCCTTTCAAATGCAGAAGCAACTTCAGTGACTGATTTTGTTTTTAACGGTTCTGCTTCTTTGTATCGACTTGCAATATCAACTACGGTTAACGCGTATTTGTAACCACGATCATGTGGCAGAAATAATATATCAGCCTGATGAACTTCATTAGGAGCAGTCACATCAAAATGCGAGAATTGAATTTGTTTAGGTGGTGGTAGATAAATTTGCCATAGTGCCTGTTTGGATAACCAATCCGCCGCTGTAGTTTTTCTCACTTTTGCAGCGCTAGCGAGTTTATGGACTGCTGATTTACCCCTCCAGTATCCTCTTGGGGAATAATAAATTGATTCCATATTATTAATTACCAGCACCCATCATCAATTTGCCTTTCATAGCTGATTTTACCAACCACGAAGCCAACTTTTCTTTAAAAGATTTATCAGGAATAGCATTTAACGCATGAATTAATTTCACATCCGCGAGATGCCTGTTTTGCAGATTGCTGCTTTTATATGCAACATCATGAGCATGACACGCCTTATCAATAGCGTTTATCGGATACTCGCCGGATCGGGGTTGATTTTGATCATCAAGTCTGATATCTAATCGTGTTCCGGGACCACAGTAGCTATATCCTGGAAGGTGCTTTTCTCCGGGGTACTTTGCCAATGGGGTTCCAGGGAGCTTTGTCAATTTGGCTGCGATATCACCTCCTCGTTTTTTTTTAAAACATCTCCGGATTGTAAAATCTTTGATTTTGTAGAAATAAATCTAAACTTTTTTATACCACATGTTGCACATCTACCAGTTAGTGCTGATCTGTTATTTTTAGTTGTAATCGTCGTCACATCATTTGTGCTAGTACGCGTTTTACACTTCACACAATATAGATCCATAATTTATGTATAGAGATATGAATATAATTGATTTTTCAGCGACTAAAATAAGAGAACCAGTTAAGCATCATGCAGCGCTACCAAACTCTATCCGTGCAATTATAATCGGGCCATCTGGATCCGGTAAAACGCAATTGTTGCTCAATTTCATAATGAGATGGATGAAGTGGGATAAGTTGTATTTAATTGCCCCTAGCGTAGATGATCAACGATGTTATGAAGTGTTAAAAGATTTTAACGAGAATGCATCAGAAATTAAAGGTGAGAACGCCATTGATTTTATAACTGATATTGACGAGGCGCCGTCTGTGGATGACCTTGATGGGAGCATTAACAATTTAGTCGTATACGACGATGTGATGTTAGACAATCAAAAAAACCCAGCTAGAATATTTTCCCGGGGGCGTCACAAAAACACTGATGTGATATATGTCACTCAACGCTACACTCAGATTCCAAAAGTGATCAGAGATAACTGTAATATTCTTGCTGTGTTTAACGGCGTTGATACACATACGCTACGAAATATTTGGCAGACATGGTGTTCCGATATGGACTTCAATCAATTTAAAAATTTCTTTAGTCATGCTCAGTCAACCCCGCATGGATTTGTAACAATAAATTTACATGATCCTCGGACACGATATCGTATCGGACTCGATCAAATTTTCGGTTGAAATCATAAATGATTTTCGTCCTAAAGACTCGATCAAATATTTGGTTGAAATCGTAAATGATTTGTGTTAACCAGAACTGAAAGTTCCAGCAGCAGAGAGTGTGGATGACAACGACGTTGGCGTATATAAGGAAATCTTATTTTATCGAATAGACGCCATTTTTTTTACTATTTGGCAGAAGCCTCAGATTTTCGAATCGACGCTCGGAAAATTGTGAGGTTCACCCTCTCTGCTGCTCATAAAGTCAATATTGAAAATGGAATTTTCGTACATAAAAATAAATTAGTTTTATATGGCTTATGCTTTTCTAATTATAAACATCAACCAAAAGACCAAGTTTATCACATTATGGCATCATTCAATCTGTGTGTTTTGGTTTAGCTTCCACCCAGAAACTGACATTTGGGGAAGTAGCTTGCATTTGGGGAAAGGAAGAAATTGTTGACTTTTGACTGCAGATGTGAAGGTCACAGTTTAGAAGAAAAAGAAATAGGTTTATACACGAATTCTTGCCTTCATTATCCTGTACTTTGACCAGATGTTGCATATTTCTGCATTTGAAAAATGGAAGACACCTTTTTCATTTTTGAAACTTCAAAGTCATGGCCACACAGTACGAAAGGAGCAAAAATGATTTCCTCATAATTGCTAAATTTCTGTACCACGAGCTGTGAAAAAAATATCTAGATGTCTTGCATTTAAGATAGGGAGATAATCATTGTCTTTGAGTAAAAGGTCAAAGGTGAAGATCAGAGAGATTCTCAAGAAAGAAAATGGTTTCCACAAAATAACTCAAGTCTTATGCAAACATCTATGACCAAACCTTGTGGATGGATTGCATTGAAAAAAAAGAAAGGCACCTATTATTTTGGGGTTCAGAATGCCTAAAACAAGGTCAACAAGAAAGAAGATATTGGTTTCCACATAAATTTTGTGTGTTATGTTTGTGATTTGCATTTTGAAATGTCAGAAAAAGGCAAGAAATAGAAGTACAGTGTGTGTTCGTCTATCTTGTGTCTGATGCTTAAAGGTTTAAAATGGTTCATCAGCAGATCATCGTTAAGACATTTTCTGCATATGCATGTGGGAAGGGTATGTCTCTGGGAGATGATTGCAAGGAAGTCATTGGTCAAATTCACATAGTGCAATGTATTTATATTTTAGATTGGTGGTCATTGTTTATATTTTAGATTGGTGGTCCGTATTCAAAGTTTATTTATCTAACAGCACCGTCTATTTTTGCCATGGATGAGTTGACATTTTAGAAAGTAAAGATGTGTATCCTGGCATATAAATATCACCACTGTTATGGAGGTCAAGAGGCAAATGAGGGTGGAGGAGAGCGCATGCATTATGTGTCCCGAGGCAGGTATTAGACTTCTAACTAGTTCTACCATTGTACATACTGTATTCCTTGGGGATGGCGACTCCAAAGTAACGTACATAGCTGAGAGCTGATATCTTAAATATTAAAATGGTTATCATATGATATAAATACCATTGATGGTATGGTATTGAAAAGTTGAAAAATCAATGTAACATCTTCACATTTGTGGCAAAGGTCATGCATTGTGTGGCTGACGGACTATTCCAGCATTGCACGTACTGCATTCCTTGCTGATGATGTGTCTTGGTCAAGGTCAGAAATATAGGAAGTAGCTGAGAACTTTATAAAGGGGCTATATAATACTATCCTTACATGTATTGTTATCAGATTTGTTATCCTTACATGTACTGTTATCAGATTTGTTATCCTTACATGTATTGTTATCAGATTTGTTATCCTTACATGTATTGTTATCAGATTTGTTATCCTTACATGTATTATTATCAGATTTGTTATCCTTACATGTATTGTTGTCAGATTTGTTATCCTTACATGTATTGTTATCAGATTTGTTATCCTTACATGTATTGTTATCAGATTTGTTATCCTTACATGTATTGTTGTCAGATTTGTTATCCTTACATGTATTGTTATAAGATTTGTTATCCTTACATGTATTGTTATCAGATTTGTTATCCTTACATGTATTGTTATCAGATTTGTTATCCTTACATGTATTGTTATCAGATTTGTTATCCTTACATGTATTGTTATCAGATTTGTTATCCTTACATGTATTGTTGTCAGATTTGTTATCCTTACATGTATTGTTGTCAGATTTGTTATCCTTACATGTATTGTTATCAGATTTGTTATCCTTACATGTATTGTTATCAGATTTGTTATCCTTACATGTATTGTTATCAGATTTGTTATCCTTACATGTATTGTTATCAGATTTGTTATCCTTACATGTATTGTTATCAGATTTGTTATCCTTACATGTATTGTTATCAGATTTACCATATTAGCACAACAATGGCATGGTTAATGGAATCCGGTAAGTTTCACATGTTATGTCGTGTTTTTTTTTTAAAGAGACATCCTTGATGACAAGATGATGTATGTATGTATTATTTACTTTTTATTTTTCAAAAGGCCATGTAAAATATGATAAATAAATTCTATTATATAATTATGTTTGTATGTCCAAATGCTTGATTTGTTCATTTTTAAAAGTTCTTAATCTGACATGTGCACTTAGTGCTGATTTTTGTCATACAACAGTAACTAAGCGTAGTTTACATATTTAGTCATAATTTTAAATTAAAAAAATAGATGTCTTTGATGTAAATGAAATGTCAATCTACATCTACGCATACATGCCAACCATTACGCTTTTGGCGTAATCATTACGCTTTTTGTCACTAAATTACGGGTTACGCTTAAACGTATATGGATTACGCTTTTTCGGTATATCCACCTCCCAAAAAAAATCAATTATTTGTTTTCTCGTTATTATTAAAATTCCATTAATCCCACAGACCGTATTTTAGAAAAGACGGCTTTTACGTAACTTCAATATAAGAGTATGCTAGACCGTGAACTTTCGTAACAGTATCATGTTCTATTTATAGCTAACCTGGTTCTACTGTTGACCTCGATTCTATTTGTAGAATCAGCATGCGTAGTGAGGAGATAGCAGACTGGTTTTCCAAATTTAACCTTTACTCGCAGATTCCATATTCTAATTCATATTTCTTGCAGAACCAGTCTAAATATATTTTAGCGCTTAAAAAGTATATTTTATTTAACTCTATGCATTTATGTGAGCAAAATTATCCCTTTCAAAAATTTCCCAGATAAATTAGAAAAAGGCAACCGAAAACCCCGAAACAAAATATAACAGAATCCTCTAAATATTAAGAAATAGAGTACAGCATCACGTGACATCTATTTCCGGCCGTGTCAAAAGAATTTTAAAATTTAGCGCTAAACGTCTTAAGAAGGTTTCTAGTCGACGTGTGTAAAGCTAAAAGTGCTACATATGAAAACTTGAAACAGTAAAGGATGAGAAGGGAAAATAATCATTGTTTATTGAAATTTTAGCATGTTATATGTGGATTACGCCTTTTCTGCCTGGATTCCGCTTTTTGACCACTTGGATTACGCCATTTCCTCGTCAGGGGTTGGCATGTATGTCTACGTCTTGTGTTATTTTTTTGCAGCTTTATGTTGTTTTCATAGCTACACTAAAGTCGGAGCAAATTATTTTATAATATCTCTTTGTCCATCCATCTGTTACTTGTTTCGTTTTTTGGCATAATCATTTGAGTTGACCACCACCGTCAGTTAATTAACTTTCTGGATGCATTGCACTTGTTCTTAGGAAGGAACCTATTAATGTTTTGCTCAAAAATCAAAATCATTGTTACTGAAAGAATGGAAAATGGCTACTGCTCATTAAATAGTTTTATTGTTACCATTGTGTAGATAACTTATAACCAGAAAAGAGTCTTTAGGTTTTGGAGTCAAATGGTCAAAATCACAGTGACGCAAAGAAGAAAGATGGTTTCCACACAATAACTTGCTCTTATAACCAGAAGTGACTTTTGGTTTTTGCAGGTTAAAAGGTCAAGATCACTGGGATGAAAAGAAGAAAAATGGTTTACACAAAAGAAAATAAAATTAATTAGTTCTGCACCACAGGCCTTGTTCTAACTATTTTTATGTTCATAGAGTGAGGAGGAATACTGTTTTTTATTTTAGTATGGAAACATAAGTAGCATGACTGAGTATTTTCCACAAAATAAAATAAAATAAAATTTGTTATGAAATTTGAGAACAATAGTAGACTGAGTGAAGAAAAATGGTTTCCACACAATAACTTTAATTCTCTACCATCTACAATTACCAAAACCTTGTGGATGGCTTGCTCTTGGTAAAAGAGACAATGTCTATTTTTACCTAAATGATGTCAAGTATGGATGCCACAGTGGTCTTCTTGAATATCTTTTTGCCACTATCCTACATGAATGGTCAGGGGGTTCATATCAGAAGACTTCTTGTGATGTCTGCTTGGTCTGATCAGATGTCCAATATGGCTGTTACAGAAGCCATCTTTAAAATCTTTTCAATATACCACTGGATATCATTGCATGTTTTGTTTTAATACATGTAGGTACTTTTGATTGAAAGATACTGCTATATAACTGAAACATTTCTGTATACTGTAGTATGTTCAGAGATGTACTTTAAAATCTTGTTGCTACTTCTTCTAACAAAGTCATACTGGGATTTCAGCTAATGGCTTCATATGATGTCTTGTTGGTTCTAAATGAAAATGACGCTGATCTGAGGTCAATTATGAAAATCTTGTTCCTCAGTTTTCACCAGATGACTTCTTATCATGCTACAGTAGCCATTTTGAAAATTTTACAATCAATCCTTATGAATGAATGGTCATATCACCATGTGATTTTCACAGAAAGACTAACTGTAATGATTTGTTATAAATTAAAGCTGTATGGTTCTGACAGCCATCTTGAAATCACTTATTTTCACTTATCCTCTTAACTGGAAAGTCATTTTGAAATGGGATTTCATCAGAGTACTTGCCTGTGGTGTATTAATTGGCAGTTTAGAGACATATTTTAATAAATAATGACATGCTCAATTGTTTTCATTTTAATAGTTTTTAAATTTTGCATTTGTTTTGAGCATACAGCGGTGATGTGCATCTATCATGATAGGTTCTCAATGTTTTATATTTAAAAACCCACATTTACAAACAAATGGCCTACTTAAGTAATCCTTTTACATGACACCTGACTTAATAAATGCACCACCTGCCTACCCTTGAATACTGCTCCGGTGGCATAAATGGTTAGAGTCCACCGTGGAAGCGGGATGTCGTAGGTTCGATCCTCGGCCTAGTAATACCAGTGACTTACAACAATGGTACTAACAGCTGCCTTGCTGGGCGCTCAGCATTAAGAGGTTAGTGTTAGGACTGGTCGGCCTTGTGTCAGGAAAATGTGACTGGGTGGGACATCATGCTATATGTCTGCGGCATGATGCCCCAGTGCTAGACATCACTATAAACTGCCTCACTGCAGATACCATAGCGATATAACTGAAATTTTTTTAAAGCTTCGTTAAAAATCCTAATCACACACACCTACCCTTGGTATATGCATCACCTGTCTGCCCATGGTATATGCATCACCTGGCATGTTTTGGAATGCTAAAGGAGCATAAATCACAGTATTTGCGATTGCTATTTTGGTTTCATTTCTAATGTGAAAAGGCTCATAATCCAAAGGTCCAGAACCAAAGGTCACAGATCAAATTCCCAGCACAGTTCAGCTACATCGGTTTGTCATTGAGAAAGGACTAGCTCCTTGACATGATGGCCAGTAATGTGCTCAAAATGCCATTGAAAATACACACAAAAATACTGCCCCAAAAGAAAATGACCCCCTCCCCAAATAAACTATTGCCACCAAAAGACCCCCCATACCCTCCGTCCCCTCAACAAACGAAACTAAACTGTCAGGCTTTGTGGTTAAATTCTTCTATTCATAAATACACTGTGCTTGACTTCTATTCATAAATACACTGTGCTTGACTTCTATTTATAAATACACTGTGCTTGACAGCTGTAATATGAAATGCAGTGTGGAAAAATACAAAAATAAAGAGAATAGTAATGATTATTATTATTGTTTTTAATCTTATTTTTTTTAGTGGGAATAATGAGCATACGATTGTCAGAAGAGGAGCGTAAGTATATTGCTGGTGTATACACATGGGTGAGGACAGAACGGACGTACGTACATACATACATACATATATATATATATATATATATATATATATATATATATATATATATATATATATATATATATATAGAGAGAGAGAGAGAGAGAGAGAGAGAGAGAGAGAGAGAGAGAGAGAGAGAGAGATAAATAGATAGAATGTATCACGGAATTGTATAAATCCTTTTATTTATTAAATACATGTAGTCTAGTTTCGTTTTTGTGTACAAAGATTGGGAAGAACCGAATGCCTTCAGTACACACAAGATATCTATGTATCTATGTATAATTCCTCACCGAAGGTAAAACTCTTTACGTTACGGAACGTCTTGCCAATAAGTGGTTTACTTTAAGAATTTGCAGATCTTCAGCTGTAGAACTGATTAATGACCAGAGTGATAAGAATCGACGTGGTATCAGCTGTAAAGAAAGTTGTCACGTTTTAAGAATTAACCATATTTCAACATGTATATGTTAGACCTTGAGACTGTTAATTTCGCGCCGTCAATAGGAATGAAGGTCAATTCGGTGATTACTAGGTGTCAAGCCCGTTAATTGACATGGCCATAAAACTAAAATAAAATTCTTAACTGACCGTATTTTAGGCACGCCAGTTACGTAATAATTGAGATCACATGTTTCACAGGTAAGTGGTGGAATTCTGTGTTCGGATGAAAGGAACATCAAGTGGGGATAAAACCCAGTCTGTTTTTGGGAGTCACTGTAGAGATAATATGTATATCTGTTCATTTTTGTTTACATAATTTCATTATTTGAGTGAATCTTCTTCTTCTCCGCCATATCTCTGCACAATTTCTATTGCACATCATCGAAGTGGGCTCTTGCATGTGTTGACAACAAACGCCATTCTTCTCTCTCCTGTGCAGTCCTCATTATAACTCGCTTCCCCTCGTCGTATCTAGCCAGTGCAGATTTCATCCATGTCGTTCTCGGACGCCCTATTTTTGCCTTTCCTTCTACTCTACCGTGCAGTACAATATTCGCTATCCTGTTCTTATCCATCCTTATCACGTGTCCTAGCCAATGGTGTTGTCTCTCGTGCACTTTTTGCACGATTGTCTCTGTCTGATTAAGAGCCTTTCTGATGTCTTCATTTCTCATCCTGTCCATAATGTGAACTCCTAGAATATTTCTAAGCGCCGTCATCTCGAACACAAGTAGTTTCCTCTCCTCAGCGCTTCTTAGTGTCCAAGCTTCGCACCCGTACATGGTAATTGGGACTCGGTATAGCCTCATTTTCGTCTCACTCTTGACATACTTGTTTTTCCAGATGTTGTCCAACTCGCTCATCACTTTCAAGGCTGTGGCTGTACGTATTTTGATGTCCTTCGCGCTCCTGCAATCTTCAGTCAAGGTAGTCCCAAGGTATTTAAAACTGTCCACATGCTGTAGTTTCTTTCCTCTAAGCAATAGTCCCTTCTCAACTCTCCTTTTTTCTATTCCCGCGTCTTTGGTACTCACTAGCATCCATTCTGTCTTGTTCTCAATATTTTCTTGTCCATACCTTGCGCTGATCTCATCGACTTTGTCCAGAAGGAGTTGAGCTTGTCCGAACAGTTCGGCCAGAAGACCAATGTCGTCGGCAAAACGTAGGTTGTTAATTGTTCTGCCACTTATGCGTGTCCCAACGTCTTCTAGGCCATCGAGTGCCTCTCTCATAATATGTTCCAGGTAGACGTTAAATAGATCTGGAGATAAAATGCAGCCTTGTCGCACTCCAATCAATTGACGAAACCATTCCGTCACATCGTGTTCAACTCTGATAGCACTTTGCGTTCTCTTGTACAAATTTTCAATGAGATTGATCAGTTTTGGATGTATGCCATAATGGTGTAGTACCCTCAACAAGCCTTGGTGCCATACACGATCAAAGGTTTTCTTGAAGTCTATGAAAATCAAGTACAATTCCTTGTCCTGCAACGCGAGGTACTTCTCTGCTATCAATCGCAGTGAGAAAATTTGTTCAATTGTGCCTCTTCCTGGTCTGAAACCGGCTTGCTCTTCCGACATCTGCGCTTCAATTTTATTCTTCATTCGGCTCCTGATTATTTCCAATATGATCTTACTTGCGTGGAAAATGAGGCTAATCGTTCGATAATTCTCACATTTGGTAGTGTCCCCTTTCTTCGCGATGGTGACCAGAATAGACTTCGTCCAAAGTGTTGGGAATTCTCTAGCATCCCAAATCTTGTTGCCAATCTTGTGCATAATTCGTATTACCGACTGTCCACCTCCCTTTATCAGTTTTCCTTCGATGCCATCAATTCCAGGAGCTTTACGCGGCTTGATCCTTGCAATAGCCTTCCTCACTTCACTTTCAAGGAGATTCGGTTCAAGGTCATCCCTCTTACAGTTTGGCCAAAGTTGTTCGAGTACGCTCTCGTCTGTTTCTATCTTTGCGTTGTAGAGGCTCTTACCATACTCGTGCCATCTTTGGAGAATGTCTGAATCTTTGGTGAGTAGGTTACCATCCTTGTCTCTAATGTTTCCATGCCTATCCTTCAGCTTCACACCTTTCTTGAGCGTTTCGACCTTTTGAAAGAGAGATCGCATGTCATTCTTGCGGTTTGCTTCTTCCGTTTCACGGCACTGTTTGTTAAACCATTCTTCACGGCATTCCTCAACCTTATTGTCTATGACATTCTTCAGGTGTGTTATGACGTTTCCAATCTTCAACTTTCGGATTTCTCTGATTCTTATTTATCTACGCTTTTATTGCCCGTCGTTCGTCAGCCAGGTTTAGTATCTCGTCACTGATCCATGGGTCTTTCTTGTACCTCTTGAAACCAATGTTTTCATCAGCTGCCTCCTTTATCGTATGGTTAACAATTTCGAGTGCTTCGTCTTGGCTTTCCTTTTGGATCATGTTGCCGAGTGCTTCAAGGCGATTCTTGATCGCTATTTGAGTGAATACATTTTACTATATAAGTTAAATGTTACATTTGTACTGTTTGAGTAAAACGCATAATTCTTGTCGTGGTGAAATCACCGTGAATCATTTACCACTTGTCCTTGTACAGTGTAAGGTTATTTATTGTATTTTCATTATTTAAGTCCGTGCCTTTTATGTTAATTGATCCAAGATTTGGATCGTATACAAATCCATTAATCAATAATATTTTGTCATTTAACTCATTCGCCATTAAACATTGTATTTGTATAGTCATTAATTGTGTTGTGTTTTAAATCCATCAGGTTTTCTTTTTGCAGACAGACATATAGATAGACAGACACATAGATAGATAGATAGATAGATAGATAGATAGATAGATAGATAGATAGATAGATCAGCTATCCAACTACATTGGTTATTGAATTTTAATAAATAAGCTGAGATACATGTGTACAACCATCCGAATCTGCTCTCAGACCTTTGTCCTTAATAATACTTCCGTGTTACTTTATTTATCTACCTTCATTTTCGTAAACAAATAAAGCTGCATACATATCACAGTAGACTACCTAGAACTAATACTTTTCAATTACCAACTTCAGCTAGGTAAGATTAACTATTGATAACCTTGTTCATTGCTCCATGTTTTGCAGATTTTCTGCAGTGTTTGTTGGGTTCTTTTCTAATATCAGACTGGGTAGTGGTCAATCAGTGCAAACACTGGCACATTTATTTCACTTATGTTTTCAGGTATGTTAGTATAGACATGATCAATGATTGTAGCACTTTTATATGTTACTCTAGTTGGGATTTTTTTTATTATTACTTATCCATGTTAACGATGGAGCATTCATGTAGTTAATGTTTAAATCACCTAATATGATAATTTCTTAATCTTCCTTTAGTAATGGGTTTTGAATTTGCAGATAAAATCTATCAATCCATACAGCTGTGGAACTAGGTGGCCTGTGATCTGAACTTAGGAGTACTAGCTTTGATTGGGTAAGGGTTGCTTCAATCCAATAATATCTACTTCAATAGTCTGTAGATCAACACGTCCGTTATAACTTTTGGAACTGGCTACATAGAGAAGAATATTCCCACCCATATGGATTCCCTATCTTTTCTTTCAAAGTTGAACACCTGTATTTGGAGAGCCAAATCATCAGTTGCATCAGATAGGAAGGTTTCTCATAGACCCAGAATATTTACTGATCTAGTTTGCTGTAATATTAACTTTATCTTATTCAGTTAAGGAGGATGTGTTGAATATTTAGATTGATTACTTAAAGACCTCTTTGAGCAGCAGAGAGGGTGAATCAGACAACCTTGTAGAGGCGTCGATTCGGTAATCTAAGGCTTCCTCGTAAATCGTAAAACAAAGCGTCGATTCGGTAATCTAAGGCTTCCTCGTTAATCGTAAAAATAAGCGTCGATTCGGTAAATTGAGGCCTGCTCGATGAATTCGTCAATGACGCCATTGTCGTTGTCACTCACCCTCTCTGCTGCTATGGGTTAACCGAATATTTGATCAAGTCCGATACGATATCGTGTCCGAGGATCATGTAAATTTATTGTTATAAATCCATGCGTGGACGACTGAGCATGGCTAAAGAAATTTCGAAATTGATTGAAGTCCATATCAGAGCACCATGTCTGCCAAATATTTCGTTGCGTATGTGTATCAACGCCGTTGAATACAGCAAGAATATTACAGTTATCTCTGATCACTTTTGGAATCTGAGTGTAGCGTTGGGTGACATATATATCACATCAGTGATTTTGTGCCTGCCTCTGGAAAAGATCCTAGCTGGGTTTGTTTGTTTATCTAACATCACATCGTCGTATACAACTACATTGTTAATGTTCCCATCAAGGTCATCTACGGATGGTGCCTCGTCAATATCAGTTATAAAATCAACGACGTTCTCACCTTTAATCTCTGATGCATTCTCGTTAAAATCCTTTAACACTTCGTAGCATCGCTGATCATCTACGCTAGGAGCAACTAAATACAACTTATCCCACTTCATCCATCTCATTATTAAATTGAGCAACAATTGCATCTTGCCGGATCCAGATGGCCCGATTATAATTGCGCGGATAGAGTTTGGTAGCGCTGCATGATGCTTAACTGGTTCTCTTGTTTTAGTCGTTGAAAAATCAATTATATCGATATCTCTATACATAAATTATGGATCTATATTGTGTGAAGTGTAAAACGCGTACTGGCACAAATGATGTGACGACGATTACAACTAGGAATAACAGATCAGCACTTACTGGTAGATGTGCAACATGTGGTATAAAAAAGTTTAGATTTGTTTCCCTTGATAAAATCAAGGATTTAAAAAAAAACGAGGAGGTGATATTGCAGCCAAGTTAGTAAAACTCCCTGGAACGCCGTGGGCAAAGTATCCAGGAGAAAAGCACCTTCCAGGATATAGCTACTGTGGCCCCGGAACACGATTAGATATCAGACTTGATGATCAAAATCAACCCAGATCCGGCGAGTATCCGATAAACGCTATTGATAAGGCGTGTCATGCTCATGATGTCGCATATAAAAGCATCAATTTGCAGCATAGACATCTCGTGGATGTGAAATGTGTTAAATGCTATTCCTGATAAATCTTTCAAAGAAAAATTGGCTTCATGGTTGGTAAAATCAGCTATGAAAGGCAAATTGATGTTAGGTGCCGGTAATTAATAACAACATGGAATCTATTTATTATTCTCCGAGGGGATACTGGAGGGGTAACGCTGCAATCAATAAACTCGCTAGCGCTGCAAAAGTGAAAAAAACCACTGCGGCTAATTGGTTATCAAAACAGGCGATATGGCAAATTTATCTACCACCGCCTAAACAAATTAATTACTCTCATTTTGATGTTACCGGACCCAATGAAGTTCATCAAGCTGATTTATTGTTTTTACCACATGACAACGGTTACAAATACGCGCTAACCGTAGTTGACGTTGCGAGTCGATACAAACAAGCAGAAACGCTAAAAACAAAATCATCACCTGAAGTTGCTTCTGCATTTGAAAGGATTTATCGAAAGGGTCCTCTGCGTCGGCCAAATCTATTACAAGTTGATCCTGGCAAGGAATTTCAAGGCGCTGTTTTATCAACAATGAAACATCATAATGTCACCATCAGACGAGGGCATACTGCGCTACATCGCGATCAGACAATTGTAGAACGATTTAATCGGACTCTTGCTGAGCGGTTATTTGGATATCAATACGCGAAGGAGTTTATTCAGGATAAAAGATCCCGTGAATGGGTTAAGAGATTACCAGCTGTGATTACCGCGCTCAATAACGAGATTACTCGAACAGTTAACATGAAACCTGTCAACGCGATTAAGAAACCGTCTATACCAAAAATGGAAATCCAAGGAATTTCACAAAAAGATTTCAAAGAACCAATTCTTGGTAGTAATGTCACTGTTAGGTATTTATACGAACCAGGAGAGCTTGAGGGTGGTAAAAGAAAGAGAGAGTTTTTTATCAATAATTTTAACATCAACGATGCTAGCATCATCCATTGTAGTGTCATTATCATCCAGGACAACTCTTCGAAGTTGATTTATTCTTCGTACTCTGGATACTGCAAGATAGACTAAATTCGACCATTCGATGTGATTATCCACCATCCAAACAATTGTATCTGATATAGTCAATCCCTGTGAAGAGTGTATTGTCGCTGCGTAACCTAACGTCCATGGGGATTTATCAGCACGCAATGCATCTTCGACGACGCTGATATCAACCAGCACAATATCATTTAACACGAGAATCTGCTTTTCACTCTTCCCTGGAATATCAACTTCAATATTCTGCTTTCGTGTATCCGAAGGTCTATAACACAACGGTACTGGAAGTGTTGCAAATTTTTCTTTATGTAATTCAAATAACTTCATCTGAAGTGTGTATCTGACTATTTTTCTACTTGCTACTATCAGATCATTTGGTCTCCACGTTTCCCAAAAATCATTCATGGGAGTTTCTGAAATTATTTCACGCGCTATTTCACATTGGATTTTATTCGGTTGTAATCTAATCAGTGCTTTGAACTCGCGTAATTGTTCATCAAGTGATCTATGGTCGGTATTAATTTCTTCATAATAGTCTACAAAACCCTTTGGCCATTCATGTGGGGATGCACCGATAAATGGTGGTGGTTGGCCGTGATCACCGCACATGACCACTTTTGTGTTTTTGTTTAACAACCACTCGAGAAATGTCTGTAATACTCTCAACGATACCGTGCATATTTCATCCCAGATTATGATTTCAGGAATGAATTTATCACCCATTCGATCAGGGGTCCATTCATCGCCTTTCCATCGAAAGAAACTATGATAACTACAGGCATTTACCCCTCGTTGTTTCATCTCTCTGGCGAGTCTGTGAGTTGGTGTTAACACAATCATGGTTGACCGACGAAATAATTCAATTGCACGAGTTGTCTTTCCTGACCCACCTCAACCGTTTAAATAAACTGTCTTGTATCTACATATTGGATCAGATACCGGTGGTGCATTAGAAAATTCGGATTGAATCTCATCACACTTTAAGTACTTTTCATCCATGGTAACATCTGCCGATTCACAATACTCATGTAGCGTTTCCTTTTTAAATCTCCAACATCCCCAATTTGCCTCCGGATCTGTGAATTTAGCTACATCTGATTTGTATTTCTCGTGGATATACATAGAATCAGTGGCTACTCTAACTGCGGTATTAGGAAATCTATTTATCATCGAAAATAAATTGATAGAAGCATAAGCTAGCATAGAACTTCTCAAATGCGTATATTGTTTAATATATCCTTCACAATAGGTAACAATTGTACCTAATCGTCTTCCATCGGATAGGAAAGCGTCTTTACGATTTACAAGTTTTCCCTGTTTCGTTAAATCCGTTACAATAAAATCGTATTCAGCGATGTCTATGATCAACCGCGAAGAATATTTTGCATTGTCGTATCTTCCACCCTGGGTAAATTTACCGAGTATTCTTCGTCCAAAATCTTTTGCTTGTTCTTTTTTAATTTCAAATAACTTCTTAGACCAATTCATGATTTGTTCTTCATTCAAATCTGGAAACTGTTTTCGCTGTTCGCTAATTATACGATCTAGATCGGGTTGTGGTAGCCAAACTTCTTTCTGAGCTCGATAGCATATAATAGCTTCGGAAACAATCAACGATATTAGCATACCACAATCAATCATATATCGTAGTAACACTATTGGCATCCAGGCCTTTTTAGATATATGTCTACCAAGCCAAACATAACTACACGGATGTAACCCTGCAGCGAGTTCAAATGATATCGCACGAGCGAATCCGGTTAAATCAAAATCAGGTAATGGCCCATTAATCGCAACACAAGTCATTTCATGTGTGGGGCGTCCTAATCGTTTACAATAGTTACTACATTCTCCATACCCGAGAAAACTTCCAGGATAACACGCGGATATATCAATTGAAATCATACCATCACGTGGGTATTTCGTATTCCACAGTCCTCCATGACCAAATTTGACACAACTCAATTTAACGTCCTCGAGAAAATCACTTCGTGTAGGACGCCATGAGTTTTTTCTCTTGCGAAGTGAGCTACCACTGATGGAATAGTAAAACTATCCGTAAATAGTTTTCCATGGAAACTCTCCGGTGAAAAATCACTAGCGATTTTTCTCATTCTGTTATCTAATTCTTGAACGCGATATAATTCACCATTTGGTCTTACAAATTGATCAAATCCTATTTCGGGATCTTCATCACTTCTAAGTAACCACACTGACACAGGATCATCTTTACACAACGTATGAATAGCATCAAATAATTTCTCTTCATAGAAAACATCCCCGACGAACTCCTATGACCCTCGCTGAAATCAAAGGCCATCTGGATTTATTACTTTTAAACGGGGGGTGGGGAGGGGGGTGGCACGTGACAATGAAATCAAGGAAGAGATTCGCAATATTTACAGTAATATTTCTTGACTAAAACTAGACTCTGAAATACAAAAATCCATCGACAACGTTGTAGGTAAGTTTTTTGGATATCCATTTGTGGCAAACATAACTCTCGCGGAGATTAGCGAGGCTATCAATAAAGCAAAAATTCCACACGGTGTAAGCGCCGTTAGCAACATCGTGTACACGGTTGATAGTGGAACTCTTGATTGGATCCAAGAAAAATAAATTATCTTCGTGTCGGCCACAGACATACTAGTGTACCAGGTTGCTACCGATTTACAATAATACACGACCGTAAATTTGATTTGCATTTCAGCATGACAAATATCCGCGGTGTTAACACGCTGACATATATATTCAATAAAATACCGAAACCTCCGCCTGAGATACCAATTCCGTTGTCAATTACCATAGAGAATTCCGACGAGTCTGTGGTTAGGGAGTCGCTGCCCTGGATAATAGAATTTGTATCCGGTATCCCATCACTAGATAATAAAACCGTTTCAATAATAGGATAATTGAAAACATTATCTTTAAAAATAACAATGTCGATGATGAAATCATCGCTGACGTCGTCATCGCAATATCGATTTGACACCGTTAAGGAGTTCTCCGCGAACTTGAAATCACTTTCTGAGCGTTATCGTGAAAAAATAAAAAAATACCGCAGAAGAATTACCGCCATCGATGTAACTGTGTACTCGGTGTCCGGTATAATGGCCAGTGCAGGAGTTATTTTGTCTACGGTGACTATGATGGCTCCGATTGCAGTTCCAATTGCGTTCTCGCGATAACAACAATCGCAGCAGTCGCCACCGCGATAACTAAAAAATATCATCGTGTTCTCAGAAAAAAACTCAGAGATTATTAGGGCATAACCGATTAGCATTTTTCTACCGATTTCCGATTCCAGATTTTGGGCATGAAATTTTTCCGATTCCGGATACGATTCAATTAATCGGAAATGCTAAATCCGTATTTTTTTTCTAAAAAATTTCATCTTCCGTTTCCGGGTTTCTGGTATCTGGTTTTGCCGTGTCTAGCATGTTACTTAGTACTTTACCATATCCGGCTTCATTTCCGGTTTTCACCCGCTAGTTCAAATAGATTGTCTCACAGCGTGGTTGTGTTGACCATATTGGACTTTTCTGACTTCTTATTTAACTTTATTAACGCACTATCTAATGACACGCAGTGTTAGACACGGTGCTATAGCAATTCAACTTTATTATTTTTATTATCCGAATCGGTCGTTCCTGCCTTGTCCGACTCCGATTAATCGGAACTTCATACTATCCGGTGGAATCCGATTTCCGGATCAAAAGTCGGTTATGCCCTAGTGATTATACAGCTCGGTACCGGGTGGTATTTGACGCGTACTCGAAATTATCCGAGTTGATCTCGCTGTCAATAGATAATTCGTTCATATCCGATGTTGAATTTTCCACGATGACCCAGTTGTATAACTCCGCGATGTTGAAATTGGAAATTGAAGACAGCGTTAACAATAATGTCACTCGAACTGTTTCAACGAATCGCGGAGAATACCACTCCGATACGAACAAGCATGATATCAATAACATCAACAAACCCACAATTTAGTGTGATTCCAGTGCGTGAGATCGCGCTGGCAAAATTACGAGTATATCATAGCTGGCCTAATATCAGATCGGTTGCATTTGGCGGTCAGCAGCCGAATAACGCACTGGTGTTCTCGTATAAGAATAAACCCGATGGTACTCCAGCGTGGGAAACTGTTTCGTTACCAACTGGGTCGTACCAAATTGAGCAAATCGATGCTGAAATTCAGCGTAGAATAAAATCAATCACTGGAAAAGAATCAAAAATAGCTATTAAACTTCATGAACCGACGCTCTCGTCGTCGATCGAAATAAGCACAGAGGGATACATTGTAGATATCTATAACAGCTCAATCAGAACGATGCTAGGATGGCCTGAAAAACCACCGGAAAAATCCGCCACCGACTTAACCACGGACGTACAATCATATCATGAAATCAATCCCAGTTATCGAGATAATTTATCTGATATAAAAAAAGGAAAAATCGCCGATAGATTTATATTTACCAACAAAGACACATTGCAATGGGATTTTATCATTAAAAGAACAGCCGACTCATCTGTTACTATTTCATTTACGCTAACTGACGTCCGTGGTTATTTTAATGAAATTAGACAATTACATGCAACACAACTAGAACAACTACAGCAAACAAACTTACAAAGAAACATTGAAATACTAAATCAGCTTGCATCTGACATGGAATATATCCGGGTCATTATCAAAAAATGGAGGGATTTGCGTTCCCAATGTTTGCCCCAAAATATTTTTTAAAGATAAACGTATTTTAATGTGTTTTTTTATTCTAATATGTTTTGGTGACTATATTTATTAAGAATATATCAAGAAAATATGATTACTTCTGATGAATTTTCATAAAATTGACTTGAAAGGTCATAAGCACCCCAAAAACTGCCTGTTGCAAAATTAAAATTTCAACTTTATGTATTTTTTTATACCTAAAAAAATGCTTTAGTTTTACATTTCTTTCTTATAAACTGTGAAAACCAATTGCTACAGTAGACGAAGGTAGTTTTTTGTACAAAATTCCCTTGCACGAAAAAATTTTAGCATTGAGAAGGTCGGTTTCAAATTCCATGTCAGTGATGTTACTTTTTTACTTTTGCTGATGGGTTAGAGTTGTCTTTCTTCGTACAATAAAGCTTGCAATAGATTCTCCAAAGGCACTTCCTGTGTGTTGCAGACGCCATAAGAACAGTTGGAAAAATATGAAGATTTAGCCACAAAAATCGAAAAAGGTGAGTCAAACACATGCATACTTTTTTCTCTTGTCATTGATATTACCAGATATTTATATATAAACAATTACTTTAGCTAAAAAAATACTATTGAAAACACAAGCAAAATGCACATATTGCAGAAATAAACTTCCTGTTTCTCAGGGAGCAGTTGTTGAAAAATAAAATATTGTTTTTTTGCAATTTTGTCAGTGATGTTACAGTCAGTGATGTTACCATAAAAAAGGTAACATCACTGATGGTTTTAGTCACATCACTGACATAATTTTTTTTTAAAAGTTGATTATTTTGAAATTATCTTATTGTAGGTTAAAATAAGTCACAAAACAATAAATTTTAGAATAATACAAACTCTTATAAATTGAATAATATTAAAAAACAATTATTTTAAACAAATATTGACTGTCAATCAATGTTTTATCGAAAACATAACATCACTGACATATTTAGTAAAATCACTGATAATTTAAACTAAAATATGTTTTTTTTAAAACTGAAAAATATGGTGTACATACTTGTAGACTTTGCCAAAAATTATTTAACAAAGATGTCAACAGAAATTCAGAGTATGCATTTTGGTGCCTCAAAATCTCAAATCACTCTGCACACTGGTGTTTACCACATGAAAGATCAAAAGAATCCCAGATTCATTAAAGCATGGTCCAGCAGCTATTTGGGCATACTTAGATCCAGTGCTTACTGAGATTTAGGAGAAATATCCTTTAATTGACACCATTCATTTCTTTAGTGACGGTCCATCAACGCAGTACAGACAAAAGAACAATTTCTTTCTGTTTACCCAGGAACTAAGCGAAAGAGGACTTAAAAGTGGAACATGGAACTTCCATGAATCTGGTCATGGGAAAGGGGCACCTGATGGAATTGGAGGGGCTATTAAACGTACAGCCAACAGATATGTCCTACATGGAAAAGATATTACAAACGCAAAAGAATTTGTTGATGCACTGAGAGAAAGTCAGAGTAATGTAGTACTTTATGAAGTCCAAGATGATATGATAGAACAGAAGCAGAAAAAGATCCCTAGCAAATTAAAGACAGTACCTGGCACACAAAAGATCCACCAGATAGTTTATGAAGCAGAATGCCCTGGAGTAATTTATGTGAGAGACATCAGCTGCCGTTGTAGATTTACAGATCCTCATGAACAGCATGAACTAACAAAAGTCAATTATCCAAAGAAAGATTTCCCGAAGAGAGATTACCCAAAGAAGGATATCCCGAAGAAGGATTTCCAGAAGAGAGATTACCCAAAGAAGGATATCCCGAAGAAGGATTTCCAGAAGAGAGATTTCCCAAAGAAGGATTTTCCGAAGAGAGAAGAAGAGAATCAACACACTCTATCTGAACCTATAGATGAAACTGTTGAAAGCAAAGATCAAGCAAATGAGCAACAGAATGAATTTGAAAACCATGAAATAGAAATGGAAACAAATGTAACATGTGAAAACTATGAAATGGCAACAAAGGCATCAAGTGAAAACAACAAAATGGCAACAGATGAAACAGGTGAAAACAATGAAATGGCAACAAATGTAACAAGTGTAAACAATGAAATGGCAACAAATGAAAAAGGTGAAAACAATGAAATGGCAACATATGAAACAGGTGAAAACAATGAAATGGCAACATATGAAACAGGTGAAAACAATGAAATGGCAACAAAGGCAACAGGTGAAAACAATGAAATGGTAACAGATGAAAGAGGTGAAAACAGTGAAATGGCAACAAACCTAACAAGTGAAAACAATGAAATGGCAACAGATGAAACAGGTGAAAACAATGAAATGACAACAAAGGCAACAGATGGCAACAATGAAATGGCAACAAATGAAACGGGTGAAAACAATGAAATGGCATCAAACATAGCAAGTGAAAACAACGAAATGGCAAGAGATAATGTAGAGGAAAATATTGAACACAATGAACAAGGATTGAGTGAAAACCAGAAAAATGGAACTGATCAATCATTTGAAATCAGATGCACCCCTAGTCAGTTAATTGGACAATATTTAGTAGTTTTGTATGACAATATGCCATACCCAGGATTAGTAATTGATTCAGAGGATACAGATGTATATGTAAGATGCATGCACAGAATGGGAAGAGGCACAACAAACAGCCCATTTTTCTGGCCACGGACACTCGTTGATGAATGTTGGTACAATATGGAGCGTGTCCTTACAATCATCTCTGAGTCTATAAAAATTGGAAGACATTACTCCATCGATGAAGCTATTTGGGGGAAAATACTTGACTATCTGAAAGAGAACTAAAGTGACCAAATTTGTGTTTGTTCTTAAAAACTATATTTACTTTATTATGTTAAGTTTGGATTTGTTAATGGTTCTTTGATTGATTTTTGTGGTTATTTTTATTTGGAAAGTAAGGATTGCTCCAGTAAAATATATAAGTGATACTAATAGGATATATTATTGAAATTTAAGGTCAAAGTCCCAGGCTTTATGTTTTATTGTACTTCATATATTTTAATGGTGCAGTTCTAATGCAGGTAGCACACAAATACTTTCAAATTACGTAAATATGTTAATCATCACAGTAAAAAGCAGAACTTCAAAATAAAAGGCATTTTTCAATTATTAGTACTTAATGACAAAACTTTTTAAGAAGCTATGCTTTTTGCTGTGACATTTGCAATATAATGTTCCAGTTTTTATGAAAGATATCACATATGAATGATTATGTCAGTGATGTTACATGCCTTGTCATTGCTATCACAGTTAGATAAAGAAATTGCCTAAACTTAGCTGTAAGTCATAATATCTTTATTGTCTGGCATAAAATGTTGATATTGACTAAAGATACAAAGTTTCAACCATGAAAATGTTAACCATTTTGTCTTTATAGATGTAAAAGTCAGTGATGTTACAAAGTTGTCAGTGATGTTACCTTTTGTCAGTGATGTTACTGCGAGATTTTATCAATTTTGACAAAACAAGAAATAGAATAATGACAAAACCTTTTTTGATAATAAATACATAAATGTATTTAAAACAAATACATTTAAAATTTCTATTGAGCCTTTTTTAATTTTGTCATCATATGAATTAAAAATCTTAAAATTTTACTTTTTTTCCCTTAACAGGGTATTTTAATGTTAATTTAGTATTTTATTTTTAATTCAGCTAAATAAAATTGGATTATTTGTTACACATTTGAACTCTTTTTCAGAATAAAACAAAATAAATGACTACAAAAAGAAAAATACATATCAGAAATGGGCATTTTAAAAAGGTAACATCACTGACATTTGGTGGTTACCACCTATTGTTTTGTCTTGTTTACAAAATACTTGTGTTGAATTAAGCTGGAATTTTATTAGATTTACATCGTGTGATGTTTAAACAATGTTTTTGTTCCAATAAAGGTTTCTTTCCAGTTGATTTATTTTTCAGTTTTTTAAATTTCAAATCCCTCCATTTTTTGATAATGACCCATCCATGAACTAATTATTCAAACAATAATTAATGACAACAGCGACAATAAACAACGATTCCTAACCGATTACAATATCACAGAGGCCGATCTGCGTAATTTCAAGTTTCCAGGATACACTGATGCACTAAAGGGAAGTGTTAGGTATATTATCAAAACGATACAAAAACCAGATCCATCTGTCCTCCTCAAACATAATAATGATCCAGATGGTGGCGGTAGGCATATTGCCCCGCATAATGTAAATATTTCAACGGTGATTGCGCTCAATTTAACATGTGATGCAATTGAAGGGAGCTATCAAATTAATCTAGAGCAATCAAATCAAGCTCAGCAAGGATATATTCTTTATTCGTTCGCACCAACAGCTCCTCCAGGATTCCTAATTATTGAAAACCCAATTAATCCTGTCTACATGCGATGCCATAATAATTCGTTAACGAGAACTAATTTCCGACTCACCGACCAGTCAAATAATTTAATTGATCTACAAGATGAGGTGTTAGCGATTAGTTTGTTTGTAAAGTCCTAAGGACTTTCATCACAAATGATTTACATGATCCTCGGACACGATATCGTATCGGACTTGATCAAATATTCGGTTAACCCATAGCAGCAGAGAGGGTGAGTGACAACGACAATGGCGTCATTGACGAATTCATCGAGGAGGCCTCAATTTACCGAATCGACGCTTTTTTTTACGATTTACGAGGAAGCCTTAGATTACCGAATCGACGCTTTTTTTACGATTTACGAGGAAGCCTTAGATTACCGAATCGACGCCTCTACAAGGTTGTCTGATTCACCCTCTCTGCTGCTCTTTGAGGAGGCCAAAGACATTACCATTTTAATCAGAGGATTGATTTTCAGACAAGGTAGTATGCAATGTATTGTTTTTAGACTTGACAGATTTCTTTTCATTGCATTGCCTAGTTACATATACACATGAAGAAGATAACATACAAGATCCATCTGTTGCACAATGACCACATGTGGTGGATGCATGCTAATATTCAATATGTGACTGATTTGCATACCTACAAGAAGACATTCATATATTAAACACTTGAGAAGGCTCATAGAGAGACAGTATGAACATTTTTATTTACATGTTAACAAGTTTCACTTTGTACACAAGTCAGATAGTGCCTGAAACCTGTTTATAGAATTAAAATTATTACGTTGAACAGTATACACGGTCTCCACAACACAAGCAGTTTTCTGACTCATGCCTAACCCCTTTTATAAGTCCTATATTCGTATGAAGCATGGCAGTAACTATTGGACAAGTGAATTCGGTCTCGCTAGTATAATTGTTGGTTCACTCGATTGTCCTTGAAAAAAGGTCCTGAATTGCGGAACAAAGAGCATTTGGAAAGTTTTACACAATGTACTTATGGTATCATTTAGTTAAGTGAAAGTACATCCCTTTTTGACGTTAGACCCGATATGATTAATTTACACTGTGTTTATGTACCTGATGGTATACAACTAGCTTTCATAATCATCCTCAGTGCCCTTTAAAGATTGGCCATTACTGTAATTATTGTCACCAATAAGAAGAATTACAGTATGATATGGTGACATATCCATTTTCAATATTGTTTTAGCAATAGTATTAATAGTTGCACCTCTGTGGGTTGTTACGTCCGTTTTATATAATCCTCTTGTTCTTACTCCTTTGATTATTGATGATCCTATGAGAAGAGATCTGTCTTTAATAATGTTATTGATTTTGACAAGTGGGGGATTCAGTTGCATTATTTGTACTGTAACTTCTTTTCCATGACTGAAAGTTTCATGACAGCTGTATTTAGTATTTTTATTTAATTTAGTTTCTTGCTGTGTGTAATTGGAGGTTGTCTTTAGAGCAGTTTCTTTTGTACCTAGATATAATGTTGAGTGAGACACATGATTTTCAGCGTTTACAGTATGTGCTTTAACTGATTTTAGACTCTTTCTATCTAATACCTGTAGAAAAGACTTGTCTTGTTTAAGTGGTGTAGATGCATCTGTTTGTGTCTATAATGATTTTTCCTAATAGCTAGTTTTAGCATGGTCTGAGTGCCCTGACATGCTCTTGTGCTTTGGTCCATTGACATGTTTGTATATTGTGTTGTCTGGGTTTTATGGCTCACTTTTTTGCACCTGGCTTATCCATTTGAATGCTGTGTATACTGTGATTGTAGTGCAGAGATTTACTGTTCTAACCTTTCTACCCGGGCCTGGAGATAACCTATCATCACTGGTTATAGGTTCCATGGAACTCAATATAATTGTTTGCATCTATCATAAACTGGGATCCTGGAGTTTACTCCACATTGATTTCAATCTGGCTTGCCTCATGTAAAGCAGTGTTACTGTTTAGTAGATTTTGAGATCTGTGGGTTCAGGGATGGATGTTGAAGCCCTTGGCTGAGAGGTAGTTAATTTCAGTCTGGTGTTGTCATCCATTTGCCGACAAGTGTTGATAAAATTAGTTACCCATTCTGTGTTGCCTGGCCCTTGTACGTGAATTGTACCAGTTGTTATGGAAAGAGTTACACAATCTTGGTAGGTTGAATCTATTTCAAGTGAATATTTCTGTTCATTACTGAGTGTGTCTATATTCTTTATATCATTGAAGAGATTCTCTTGGAAAAATCCTGAAAATGAATCTGATTTGAAAAATGAGTAGATCAACTGAGACAATGAAGAAGTGACCATATTTGTTTTCACAGATAACAACACCCTCTGCAATGATGCGATGACATCATGAAATGCATAGCAACCGAGGAATCTAAAGTAACTTTTGAAACTGACAACAATCTGTGCTTTCATCAAACAAAGACATTCTTATTTCGTCATGCGTTACCAAGAATATAACATTCACGCGCATTACAAAATGAAATGTAGAACTCAGTAAGATGTATCAATACTTTAAATGTGTAAGCTCATTATAACAAGATTAGTTTCATGAAATCAACACTCATGCAAAATCAGTAAATACATAAAAGAAGATGTGATCTAATGTCAGGAAGACCAGCACCATAGCAAGTACAATACAGTCATGGTCAATCTCTTTCAAGAAAATATTTTGTATTCATGTACGTTCTAACTGGAGTTATATGGACAAGGTTTGTTGTAATAGATTAATAATTATATCGATAATGTGTTACGATTGTTACTGTGCATATATGTTCTTCTGTTTGGATGATTATTATTTCGAACTTAATGCGAATGTACTATACACTAATATCTCAATGCAGAACTCTTTATATAATATCAAGTTAGAACAATTATATATAAGCTACATACGTTCATGTCATATGTAAACAAATTAACTTTAAGTATGAAACTAGTTTTATTAATGCCTAAAATGTATAAATAGGATTGTAATTGGAAGCAATCAGGCCTATTGTATCTGCTGTTTTATTTTGTCATAATCAGGCACAATATAGTCAGGCACATTTAAATAAAAATACATACATACATACATATATATATATATATATATATATATATATATATATATATATATATATATATATATATATATATATATATATATATATATATATATATATAGGGCATCGGGATTGCAAATATTTCTGTCTGTATCTTTAAACGGATCTAAGATTTTGAATTCAGTCTGAGCTGGAAAATCTAAAAGAAATTTCAGTTTAGGATTAATGGTTTTTACTCGTAACCATAGCATGGGCAGGAAATAATTTGCTTTAAAACGAATTTCATGAATGCATAGATAAAAAATACGTGGGCTTGCAGTAATCAGTGAAGGGATGCAAAATATCAGACACCAGTAGAAAACCTCTGAGCGCATCATCTCATTCCGCGTGTTAATAGTTGGAGGATTGTTTGTCATATACCCCAACTTTATTCCCATGCTCTAAAAACAATTAATGATTCCATGATGCTGTAAAGGACATCATCGACCTTGTACCAAAGGAGGGATGTTGTCCTCCCTGTCGACTTCAATGTCTCAAAATTTGATTTGAAAATGCTCACCATCAGCATCAACGTGCGGTGGTCTCCTGTCAGCAGCTGAAACAACTGAAATAGTGCACCTTTCAGTCTGTACATATCTCTAAACACATTTTAGGCAGATCCTGTCGTTCCAAATTAAGATTCTTTAAACCATACTATGAATTAATGTAAGGGCTACACATATCAAACGTCTTATCAACAATTGAAACTTATGCTTCACTAATTTTCGGACGAAATCACTTAATAAACATCGTGTCATTTACATCGCCTGGTACACACAAATGCTTCTCGTGTAAATGATACTCAAGAAATTACCAGCTTTCGGAAAATGTCATGAGTTTGTTAGCATACTAGTTATGGAGACGTGGCTTCAGGTAGCATACTCGTTGCGGATACGTGACTTTAGTGCTGGATATGTTACAGTAATTATTATACTTGTTGTGGACACTTGACATTAATTAGCATTCTAGTTGTGAAGATGACTTTAATTAGTATGTGACTTTAGGCAGCATTCTCGTTGTGGATAAGTGACTTTGATTATCATATTAGTGGTGGAGACCTTACTGGTGGAGACGTTACATTATCATACTTCTTGTGGACACGTGACTTTAATTAGCACATTAGTTGTGGAGACGACTTGGATTAGCGTAGTAGTTGTGGAGATGTGACTTTAATTAGCATATTAGTTGTGGAGATGTGACTTTAATTAGCATACAAGTTGTGGAGACGACTTGAATTAGCGTACTAGTTGTGAAGTAGTGACTCTAATTAGCATATTAGTTGTGGAGATGTGACTTTAATTAGCATACAAGTTGTGGAGACGTGACTTTATTTATCATATTAACGTATATGAGACAGACAAAAAGCATTTCCATTGTCTTTAAATTTGGTTAGCATCATCTATGTTTGACGTCAAATATTTGGACTGTTTACAAACTGCATCGATCAAAGGGTAGATGGTAAGATATGAAGAATTATGACAGTAACCGAAAGGAAAGGAGGGTTCTATTAGTTGCATTTTACAACTCTTAAACTACTGTGTTAAGAGTGATCTGTGATCTGCAGAAAGTACGTATGGTGTAACTCTATAACAGTAATTTAAGTTAAAGATTATACACATGCACAAATTACCAACTAGCTCAGTTCAAGCAAACGCAGTTTGCTGTTGGGATAGTTTTATGTTTTGTGTATTCTTTATCTTCCGTGTTTAGACTATATGAAAAATTACTTTCAAATACGCACATATTAACCGGCAAAATTATATATCCACAAAACTGTCCTTGTTTACAAAGCCACGGACAAATTTCACTTGTACCTCTAAAAGTTCAAAAATTCTTCTACTTCATATATTACCGCTCCGGTGGCCTAGTGGTTAGAGTGTCCGCCTCGGATGCGGAAGGTCGTGGGTTCGAGCCCCGACTGAGTCATACCAAAGTCTTTTTAAAAACGTTCAGCATTAAGAGGTTACTCTTAGTACTGGTCTGCCTTATGTCAGGATAATGTGACTGGGCTGGACATCATGCTACATGTCTGCGGCATGATGCCCCAGTGCTTGACATCACTGACTGAAAAATTGTTAAAGATACGTTAAAAATCCAAATCACACTCTCCACTTCATATATCAGACAGCGGATATACTGGTCTTTCCATAATTATCACAATCTCATTTACACATGTTTCTTTAATTGTCTCCGTAATATCGTATCGGAGTAACCGCTTAACCTGGAATTTCATCTCCGTCATAAATCAGGTACTTCGTACCCCACCCCCTCCCCGTTGTTCTTGTACCATATTCATATTTTAGGGGTTGTTCACTTTTAGTAATATTCCCTGAAAGCATAAACAACCGTCAGTCCTGGTCCAAAGTGCTTTACATCACCATTATATCATTATACGATTACTGAACAACCTACTATCGTGCCATTGAATCTTTACTTCTAAAATAATTGGAGGTGATCACTGAATAAAATATTAAAATCTTCATTCTAGTACATGGATATGATAAAGTCATATATCCGTTTTACTTAAATGCCAAAAGGATCAAGGAATATATATATTTGTCTTTAAGGACTGTTCGTGTAGGAATCAGCCTGAATTGGAAAGCTAGAACGTCATTTATGGAGTTGATATTTACACATTTAAGTACATATGTGATTAAACTATTACAAATACATATTTACGAATGCAGATATAAACACGTAATATGACCAGGACAATGCATGATACAGTCAAACTTGGATAAACAGAACGATAGTGGTAAATTTAATTAAATACGAAGTGTAAGAATGTACCGTATACGTAAAGCAAATGTGTTGTAGTCTGTATTTAACTCTTTTAAACGAATAGATAAGCAAAGCTTGTACTCTAGGATTTATTTAACCTCACATCAAATGGCATGTGGCCGATGCAGAGATGGGTCAGTAAGGCTATGTACTGAACTACAGGAGCAATCTAAAGAAGATAACTGAAGTTTGACAGTTATGAGTGTGTTTGATTGTCTCATTTCAATGCATCAGAAATCAGCAACAAAAATGCGAATTTGGCATGTTAAATACGATTATGATATTAATGAAGAGTTCACACACACACATATATATATATATATATATATATATATATATATATATATATATATATATATATATATATAGATATATATATATATATATATATATATATATATATATATATATATATATATATGACGTACGTATAAATTGGCGTAGGAATGTCCGCATCTCCGGAGGGTTGACTGATCATACAATTTGATGGTCTCCAATTTCGAATCATGTTTCGAGCGGGTCCTACTAATATAAACACCACAAAGCCAGACAAAGGCAGACAAAGGCAGACAAAGACAGACAAAGGCAGACAAAGTCTGTTTATTTTTGTAAAGATCATGTAGAAAAATCACTAACAGGCGTATAGATTGGTTTTTAAGAAATGCGAAAATGAATAGACTTTATACGGTCATGATTTGTAAGAAAAATATAAATGGGTGAATACCTGACAGGAATACATTTTTAAAGTTCAAGTATATATTAAAATAATACAATATTTGACACACTCAAATGTAGATGAAACGGATTTTAACTCGATAAATGCATGTCATATATATATATATATATATATATATATATATATATATATATATATATATATATATATATATATATATATATATATATATACGTGTGTGTGTGTTATGACAATATTTGTCTCATAACCTTCTTCTCATTTGTCGCTATGAGAAGGAATTACTCATAAGTTAAGAAATGCCATTGTCATGGAGAGAGAGAGAGAGAGAGAGAGAGAGAGAGAGAGAGAGAGAGAGAGAGAGAAAGAGAGAGAGAGAGAGAGAGAGGGGGGGAGCAGGCCCGCACCTGGGCGGGGGGGGGGGACAACCATGGCACTTGTCAGGTGCCCGAGCTAGATAGGGGGCCCGCCCTTTTTCGAGTTCGCACATATAAATGTGTACTATTTCTTTTATACTAAATGTGAGTTTTAAACCCTGCTCTGGTCATGGTAATGTCACGCTGTTGTCATGAGTATTAATGTATTCGTCAAGCAATCTAAAGACATCAACACAACACAACACAAGCTTGGGACACCAAAATCAGAAATATGATGTTCAGCTATATGAATGTTCCTTATTCTGCTAGCAACTTAATTTGTTCATAGCACTGAAAAAATTTCCTAGAACTTTGAATTGTTAAAATTTTATTTATATTCAAACGTTACATTAAACCTTATATTTAAAAAAAGCATTTAGCTAAGTAGATTAAAGTTACAGTACAGCCATCTTTTCTTCATTCTCTTAAGATCTGTAACAAAATGTACTTCTAACAGAAAAGGGTTCAAAAGTTATCAACAATGGCTGTCTAAGGACTTGGATACCTTATGAAAAAATAATGTGTACATGTGACAATTCAACATAATAATCTGATGATATATGCACTGTGGGTGTTAAATTTGTAACAATGCAACTTCCCTTGACCTGATGTCAAATCCCCCAGTACATTTTAACATTTAATTTACAACTGTTGTTTTCTGTAGTCTTTTAAGATCTTTCACAAGTTACCGACACAATACAATAATAAAACAAATGCATGCTTAAATTTTACCTAAACAAATCGAAACTCCGACTGATATTATTACTTCTGATTGAAAGGTATAAGCAATATTTCGTCACTGATAACGGAAAGTGTTGATGACGGCCTAGAAGGGGAGATTATTACCGGCGATACCTGAAAATTACTTGACTGTGCCTCTAAAATCATTATGCCGATGAAATTCATGAAGTCTGAATGGGGGAATGTTTGCACCTTTCAAAACAATATTTGTCAATTTGCATGTAGTCATATGCCACTAGCAAAACACATCGATTTGCATAATTTTAATTTTATCATGCTACTCTAATTAAATCTTCAGTATGCAAACATAAATAAGGTTATAAACGTTATAACAAATAAAGTTATAAACGTTATCATCAATTATGCTTGTCAAATTGCATTTATCTCGGAAGAATGCTTATTGGGCAATTGTGTGATCAAATTTGTCATATTTAGGTGACAAACCAGCTATTATTGTGTGCTGCCACGCAAATTCCTCATTGACAAAGAATGTTCAAACTTAGTATCGTCTTTGAATCACTTCACTTTTGAAAACGAGTTTAGAGCGTTGGCACATATTTCAACATTAATTTCTGCAAGAATTGCTTCAATTTAGAACTAATCTTTCAAGCATGTACAAAATTTACTTTCGCATATTATCTTTCAAACACATTTAATGCAGTTCCTTCTTTAAGATAAATATATATAATTGGATTTTGTATATGATGTGACATTGCGAAGAGTTTAATCTGCTTAAACAGCACGTGTAATTCGCAGGCTTCTAAACTTTTAAAACCCTAGCAGTAATCTTCTTTTCAAGCTACACCGACAGTAGACTATTAGCGACAAATGCAGTAACAGAAGTCAATCCAGATGAGTTGAATTCATGGCAACCAATTTGGAGATTAATTTTTCACCTCAACCGAAGAAAAACGATAAATTGTAATATTCCATGAAACTTAAAGGTTTAAAATGGGAATGGTCTTACATGTTAAAACAGGGTACATTAATGTTGAAATAGTCTCCACTAGTACCTATTATTCAAACAATAAAGGGATTGTTATGTTCTAGTTTATCGACGAGATAGACAATGAGAAACCCAAACATTATTACGCAGATGGCAGTAATATTGGTATCTTTCTTTTATAGACATCTTCGTGTCTCTCAAAAGGGCCGCTTCAGTTGATAACCAAATGTAACAAAATGCTTCACTTATACACTTGTCTCTCCTCTATCATCTCCATACATTAACTTAATAAATCAAAATAAACTCTTCTCTTCCATATTGCCGCTCCATCTTCTTGGCTTCAGAGAAAGATAAAATTGCAAACTGGATATTTTACTGCGGCGTCAGAAACAAATTCATAAATAGCAATAAAAGAAAAGAAGATGAAATTATAGTGTGAATGACAAAGAAAGGGAGTGAACACAAAACATTGCGTGTGATAAAAGATATTTGGCAGAGTTAAAGTATGTGTGACAAATATCAGACGTATTTAACTCAGCCGAATATAAAAAGACATTCACGTGCCAATATGTATTAGCTTTCTATCACTTTATACACTATATCTGTTACCGAGATGCCAGGAGCCGCTGCAGTAAATACTACTACCACCACTAAAATAGCAACAATCAGCAGTGGAGGAGCATGACTTGGATGTTGATAGGGAATGAGACAGTTAACGATGGTGATATCGAGTCCATGAGTTGTTTCTTTAAAGCTAAAATTACAGTTTTAGTTTATTATTGTTATCATTTTATTTGATGAAAGTAAATTAAAGCCGTACATTTGATTTACTCTGAAAAAAAACCCAAAAGTAACAGTTTATAATAATAATAATAATAATAATAATAATAATAATAATAATAATAATAATAATATTAATAGTAATAATAATAATAATAATAATAATAATAATATTAATAGTAATAATAATAATAATAATAATAATAATAATAACTTCCTTAGTTATTGTCAGAATGTTTCGTTTTGTAATTTCATGGTGCTTGGTTTTGTAATCTTGTCGTTGCATGTATTTATGTGTTAATTAGTATTCTTAAGCGATTAGATTAGGTTCTATACTAAGTCCTCATTATTATTGGTTATATATGAGACCAACATAAATGTGTAATATACTGTATCAGATAGCATCTAATGAGGATTTTCTTCTTGTTTGTAAGTGAGGACTGCAAGAAATGCACGTCTATTTTGTTAACCAGTTTGATTCTTAATATCACCACCTTCAGGGGAGAGAGAGAGAGAGAGAGAGAGAGAGAGAGAGAGAGAGAGAGAGAGAGAGAGAGAGAGAGATCGTCCATCAGATTAATATAAGCAATTTTTTTAGCATTTGATTAACTACTATAAGAAATATCTATATCAGGTCAGAGTCATGGATATAAAAGATAATAACCCACACCTGGCTGAGATTTGTGCTACAAAATGCTGAAAAAGATATCTCGAACTAAAAGCTACTAATAAACACCTACATTACTATTAAATTACTGCGCATGTACGAGTTCAATTTCAGCGTCAATGATTTTCTGTAATGTATTTTCCTATTTGATTCTATCTCGAAAGAAAAATGATATGTGTATTTCAACCCAGGACCTGTATATTCATTGTACATTTGCCTCGATTAGAGATCTTGTTATACGTACATAACTTATTAACTGGTATGTATATATAGAATATATGTATATTATTACGCTATGTCTATGATATACTATGAGATGTATAAATTTTCATTAAAAGCAAACGAGGCTTGCAGAGTGTCCTTTAAATAAAAAATTTATACAATGAGTGGTAT
Source organism: Unio delphinus (assembly GCA_029339505.1). Taxonomy (NCBI): domain Eukaryota; kingdom Metazoa; phylum Mollusca; class Bivalvia; order Unionida; family Unionidae; genus Unio; species Unio delphinus. Next base: position 2,878,335 of record JAQISU010000028.1, on the reverse strand, counting down.
ATCATTGATACAGCGTACATGCTATACATATATGTGTTATATCACATACAAACACACATATTTGCCCTTTGAACGGAGTTAAGATTTTTTACAGGATACCCGGTAATAATGATATGGAAAATCGGAATTCAATTCGTAAATAAATTCTCTTGATATTTTATAACTGTTCAGTTTATCTATCTGAATTAGTACAATGATCTTCTTTATATAAATTTGACGAATAGTTTCAATTTGTCGCCTTGGGTATTTTAAGATTTCGTGCAGCATCACTTTAATTGATATTTATGAGTTACGAGAATCCGTTTTAATTCACTAATCTTAGATGATTTTATGTATGCTACAGATTTGAATGTATGTATTCGGTGAAAATAAAGTTAATTTTTCATCTAGTTTTATCTGAGATGGTTAAATAAACGAAGGCTTAATTAAGAATCACTTCCTCTCCCTACCAGACATTTGATATCATTGCAGTAGAGCGATTTGGCAAGCACCTGTACCTATAAATCTCATTAATAGTTTTCTGTCTCAAATTAATCTGCTCTTCATAGATCGACAGAAATTTGCATCCTCACAATGTGGAATAGAAATTAAGTGAAAGGACGAACCAACAAGAGGTAATTAAAATATTTTAATATATTTACAGTTGATCTAGTCATTATTCAAATTTAGTAATAGTAGCACCGACCATAAAATTCTCTTTACCATAGATGTTAAGATTTTTGCCCATGTCTTGTTACTATAGTACAATGGTAGAGAGAGAGAGAGAGAGAGAGAGAGAGAGAGAGAGAGAGAGAGAGAGAGAGAGAGAGAGAGAGAGGGGGGGGGGGGGGGAGCAGGCTCGCACCTGGGGGGGGGGGGGATAACCATGGCACTTGTCAGGTGCCCGAGCTAGAGAGACCTTTTGACATTTTCATATATAATTAATAATAATCGATTTTTAGAACATTATAATAAATTTAAGAAAAAGATCAGTGAAACATAAAATACATCACACTACGTGTACCCACTAACCATGAAATTTACCAAGTAATGTCGACATAGTTTGCAACCTTGTGTCATTATAAACACTAGATATATCCCATGGAAAGTGCACTCATTTCATTACGACGAACCATATTATTGTAGGTTACTTGGTGTAATTTTAAAGTGTCTATTTTTTTGTTGTTGAAAATTATAATAAGTTTAAGAAAAATGATCGAGACAAGTGGTGGGAACTGGTCAGACGTTCAGCAGCACAGTGCCTCAACGACCACACTAAGTCAAGAGACTGATGATGATGATGAGATGATGGCGGTGGTTTAATTTCCATTTCAAGGTTTTAATTTTGCTGAAATTAGTTTTCTCTTTCACTCCATATTTCTAGGATGTTTGTCCGGTGAGCATGAGCCGGGATATGGCAACAAAAAGCAGAAAGGATTGTGATGAGAATGTATACTAAATTCAGAATGAAAACTGGGATTATTAATATTTTTTATCATTATTTTCATACGCTGCTTTATTAATGTGTGGAAATGATCTAGAATCAACTGCACACGGTCATATGCGTCTTATTGCTCAAGGGGCGGATCACAATTTGATGTACCAATACTATTGGTATATCAAATTCCTTTATACCACAACTTTAAAAGTCACGGGGTTCATCTGAGAGAATTGTATCACTATAAAAAAAAAAAAATAATTATACTTTAGATTATTGTTTATTTTCAACATCAAGCTCGCGACGAGCAGTAAGGAATAAGCCATTGATGCTGATCCGAAGTGAAATTTGTGACCCATTGCAATGCAGTCAGACCATGTTATATAAGCCATGACGCAAATTTCGCCATGAATTCATCTTTGAAGGTATTTTAGAACAAAGATGATTTATTATGATTTGGACAGAGTGGACAGTTTAGTAATGAAAAACAAATGCAGACAACATCTTGATAAATTAATTGTAATTTGAGTCCACGAGACCTCAAATGGTGCAGTGCATGAGAAACTGTGAACCAGGCTACATTTTAACCTACATTTGTTTAGTTCAATCGGATAGGCTTCGGCTATTTTTGCGAGACAAAATATGTACGGTTGACCTCAAAGTTTCGAATGACCAAAGTTAACAGCTGGACAGCCACGGAGAGTGCTCACTAGCCAAGTATTGCAACATTTTTCAGGTAGATCATTTAATTGCTTGACATTTATTAAACACGCGTTTCAAAATGTATCTGTCAATATGTGTTGCTTTTAACAGATGACGATATAAATGCATTTTTTTGGGGAGGAGGTGAGTACTAGTTTGGTTCATGATCTTTGCCTAAGAAATGGTTTCGGAAAAATAAATGTATTATGATCTACTTTCAAGATTTATGGAACAACCGATTTTTGGTGTCCTACTTCTTGCATGTATTTGTAACTGAATCTTTTGCAATTGATTAATTTTATCTATTATTTCCTTAGAGTTTTAATGTATTGAGTTGTGTTATATGTTTAGTTTAGTTTTATTTTATTTTATTACCGATACCTATATTCAGGATCATATTTATACATGTAGGTCAAGAGTTCCTAGATAAAAATAAAAAAAATAAATGAAAAGAAATCGAAATTGAAAAATTTGGCTTGAAATTAGTGATAAAACAGTTTGAAATAGTGGAGCATTTTATATAAAAAAATATAACAACAATATAATTTGGTAATACAGATTCGTTATGTATCTGCTGTTTTTTCTTCTTTCTGAAAATCACATTTTATTATAGTATTTGCACACTTTCCTGTTTGTTTCCTACTGATTTCAGGAGTATCAAGGATATGAAAAATGCACAGAACTTAGTCATTTAGTTCATTGATTTATAATTTTTAACCTGATTGTTACCAAGGAGTCCCTTATTTTGTAAAATTATTGGTGTTTCAACACAAACAGAAGCTTCCAGTGTAAACAAGCAGACCAACTGCTCACTGTCCATTTTAGGTTTCTAGAATAGTCAGTTTCAATGGAAATTCTCTCAGACTCAGATAAAGTTAAAAGAATTTGAGTGAAACTTTCTATTCCACCAGAAGATATAGCTTTGGCAGGCTTGGTCTCACTTATAATGCTGAAATCCTAAGGAAAAATGATATTAAAAAATCTATGCAAGAAAAACCAATTAAGCAAATTACCCAGGAGTAGTGATGAGCTTATTCCTTGCTCTAATTAATTATCAGATATTGTGTATATTGTACAATGGTAAGGGTAGAATGAAGGTGCATTTGAAATGTCAGGTTTTGTTCATATTTAGCTGCATTCAATCAAAATTCAAAGCGAAATCTTTCCACTTATCTTTTAAAACAGTTTAGAACTTTTATTTAGAATTTGCATCATTTTATCTATTATATAGAAAGTATAAGTATACTTTACTTATATACAAACACTATAAATATAGATATTAGAACAACAGAACAAATAGAGCAGTATTCCTGATATTCCTGATAAAGAAATAGAGCGGTATTCCTGATAAACAAATAGAGCGGTATTCCTGAACATTCTGCCATACATACCACATTATACAGGACCAGCAATTCTGGGTCAGATACCTCTTTTGTTTAATTTCTTACTATCAATAGCTTGCTGTCATTATTTTCAAAACAAGACTTAATTGCACTTGGAAAATAGTCAAAATTACAGTATATTTCAAAATGTTTAATCAGGTTTGAGAACACATGACATGGCTCATGTAATTCAGATTTGCAGAACTAAGAAAGTAAAGTTTGAGGAATTTCAGGATGTAAAACTTAAGTATATCTTTTGCCATTTTTATTACCAGGTAAAAAAGACAGTGTTTGTCTTGTAGGGACCCTGTCTAAATCCCAAACATTGTATCAACAAAGCAAAATCAGAATGTGCCAAAGCAGCTGGTATGTGGCAGTCCACAAAACTTCTTGGTTAGTTGATTCAGAAACAAATTTAATCAACCGAAACATAAAGCATGTACTACGAGAGTGTACATGATTTGTTTACAAATTAGTTCCTGATACACTTTTGGGCACACGTGAGTTCAGTATGAAGTTGTGCGCGACTGCAATATCGTAAAATACTGAATTATTCTGACCTTGTAAAGTTAATGGAGAAAAAAATTGAGAATATAATAAAGGAAGTTTTAGTACAGTTAACACTTTTGGTTCATCTCAAAGTGGTAGTAATGAGCAGGTAAACATTAAATGGTTTAGCATATTAATGGAACTATAGGTCTGTATCCATAGGTGGTTCTTATATACAGGTAGTTACTTGTTTGACTGTAATTGCTCTTATTTAAATTGCGTGTAACTTAATTGCATTATTTATTCCTTCATTAATGCTAAATATGAATAATTTAAACTACTACAAATTGTAAAGCATTTAAAGTAATAAATAAAAGATACATTTAACTTTGTAATGTTGAATGTCCTTTCCTTCAGGAACAAAGATGATTTCCCTCAAGATTTGGCCAAGAAACAGCCTTTTGTTTGGGCAGAGAATTCTGGGAAACCTAACGCAAAATGGTTTGTTACATCATCGTTTTTTGCTGTGCTCCACTTTGGATATTAAAGGGATTATTGACCTGTACAGAACATCCATTCATTGGTATGCCCAATTGTTGTTGTTGTTGTTGAGCAATTGATAGGCTTTACATGGTGACCAGTATAAATGGTGGATGCAGAACCCGATTAAACTCTGGTAAGAACCATTGGAAGCTTTGTTCAGGCTTTCTCACATACCCACATTCGCCGGACCAAAACCTAGAATCCATGAGGACATTCCTGGAGTTATTTTGTCTTCGATTTAATTAAATTAGCATCAATTTCAAGATTTGATTGCTGTTGTTTTTTAGTCAAAGAAAGTGTGTGGATTTGGTCAATCGACAGCCCTATTTTATTGCTGATCCTAGCTACCTTCCACTAACAATAAATACAAAAAGTTTAAAAAAATAAACAAAACTTGATTTGTGGATTATAATATATATATATAATGTTTAAAAAGAACTACCTGTATACCCTAATCAATGCAATAGGAAACACAGTTTTTTGTTTTGGCCTTTTTTTATTATACCATGTTTATAACCCACACACCAAGCTGTCATCTGTTCAACCTAGTGCTCTTGGCTACACCCATTAATTTGCAAGTTAATCATTTAATCATTTATGCTGTCAGTGAATTAAGCCTTTGACTTTTGTCTCTAAATTTATGTTGTTTCTTGATTTATTAATTACGATGTACCTTTTATTCGTTATACAGTACATAAATTCCATATTTACCTAATTCCTGGTCAAAACCTCTAATTCATACACAGGACAAGTAAGCATTGTAATAGCAAACTGTAATAATTATAATGTAATAATGTAATAATTATAATGATAATAATTATGGTACTTTAGAAGCAACTCTTAAATTTATGGACATGTAAAATGAACAAAATAAATATGATCCTACTTATTTTGGCATTACATTATAGGATTAAATGATCATGGTTGGGTATTTATTGATGTGTAAATTTTACCTAATCACTCACAAAGTAAATAAAGTCCGAAGGACTTTATGTTAACTTTGTGAGTGATTAGGTAAAATTTACACATCAATAAATACCCAACCATGATCATTTAATCCTTATAATTCCAATTTTATCATTTATATCGTCAAATTAACTTAGTCCATGAATAATAAGGAATTTACGTAACGCGTAGTTACCTTTCATTCGGCGTTTCACACCGCCCCGTAATACATAACCTGTACAGTATCACACGAAGAAATTGTCTACAGCCACAGTTACGTTTATTCATAAACTTCATCTTTTACATCATAGGCAATGGTTATTGTGGTTTTTAACACATTTTGTTTACTGACAACATTCTTGTTCAGTTTTAGTCAGTCCCATCTGTTACGTCAGATGACCATGACCTTACATAATAACAACTGATATCGACTCAACAAGTGTGCTAAATTAAATTTCAATCAAACCTGAAATCATTATGGATTTTTTCAGTGAATACTTCCAATTTTTATGGAAATATGAACCAGATGATGCTATCCCTTACTATATAAAGGTAACAATGAAATAAATTCTATACAAGACTAACATTTTGTCATTCTCAGCAGCGTTAATACTTAACAAGACCCACTCGGTGATCTAGTGAGAAATGAAATGTGACTACTGTCACAGTTACTTTGTAGCAGACGAATGCTAAATTGTATAGTAAACTATGCATTTGAATCAAAGAATATTGTAAAAAGTTTTAAAGTTTTATTTATTTGCAGAATTATATATTTTACAGATGACAAAATCGTTTCACAATAACGTGTCTGCAATGTTTATATTTCAAAAACCGAAAGTAGTCCCAGAATTTATCGAAGTGTAAACAATTCCTGATCAACATCACGTGACCGTTTACATCCAATCATATTACAGGAAATTCGTTTAATTCATAAAAATTGGAATTATATATCAATACATGTATGCATGATCTTCAAGTTTAAATGTACATATTTTATGTAGCAGATGTAAATCATTGTTACTATATTTAACTATCTGAGATTTAATGATGCAATAATCAAATGCATGTACAGTTATTGTGGGTATTTTTCACTTTTGAGCCCTGTTGATATTTGAACTGATCTTCATGCACATGCCTGTTGAGAGAGGATGCATTTTGTTGTTTGAAGGGGTGGTTTTACGTTTTACTGTATTACATTATGCCACCAAAAGTAGGTCAGTGGAATCTATATATTTCTTACCTCAGTAACTGGGTGAAGGTTTGCCAGAAAATTCAGTTATTGAGCATCTGTTGGTTGCAGTCATGCAACGTTGTATATTGCATGCATATTGGTGAGTACTACCATCCTGGCAAAATTAGGTAATTTTTTTTTTTTTTTTTTTTTTTTTTTTTTTGGGGGGGGGGGAAGGGCTATTGTTTGGTTATAGTAATGGCTTTTTGACCATTGTGTTGTCACTTTGGGTTACAATGGCATTTCGACAATCATGTTGTCGCATTAGGTTATAATAATGGCTCTTTAACAATCATGTTGTCATTTTAGATTATAGTAATGTTTTTGACCATCATGTTGTCACTTTAGGCTATAATAATGGCTCTTTGACCATCAAGCATTCTGTTGTTTGTTATCTGCATTTTCCCTTCACTAATGTGACCACCAGGTGGCAGAACAGTTTCAGACACTCCCTTTTACAGGTCACTTGCACATCTCACTTCAGTCCATGTGAGTTTGAGAGTCAGCTTGACAAACATGGCTATGTGAGAAAGCCCATTTGTTCTTTCTAAGGTTTTCCTGTGTTCTTCCACTAAATATGCTGGCTAATGTATCGTATACTAAAACCCACAAAACTAAACCAAACCAAACTTTCGTTAATGAAGAGTTTAAGGAGACAGATCAGGACCTGATGAGAATGTGTATGTACAATAAAAAGGATAATATAGATCTGGTTACTTCAGCTTTGAAAGATTCTGGGATAGAGCTTGACTGGTTTCAGGGGAAAGACATTTTTAGTATCCAATAATCCAGGGAATGAAATACGTTCCAGTATCGGATAGTCTGGTGAAATTTAACAAAGAAATAATAACAAACCAACATCTATGTGATGATGGTCCATGTACATTAGGTTTTATACAAACTAATTAACGATAAAAATCATTCATTGTTATACTAACTAATTAAGGGTGAAAATATCATTCATTGTTCTAGCAATGGAAAGTCAAATTTGTGAAACATTTATGTCGCACGTCTTTTGTAATTGTAATTCTTAGGTATAAATCTGGCTGCACACTTTCAAACTATTTAAATTTTGTGGATTAATTTTTTTGCCATGGCTGCCAATTAAACAAACAGTGTTCCAATTGTGGTTGAACATTATACAGTATGCAGTATTTCAGCAGATTTTACTTTTCTTAGAATTTGATTGCCAATTTTGTCTATTGGCACCAATTTTCAGTGAGTTTTCAGCTTCTTCTTCCAAAAAGAATTACAAGAGAAGGAATCATATTTTTATGTAATTAATTTAAGTCTGAATTTAACATGGCTATCATCACTAAAAATAGAGATACCAGTAAATATACACATACCAGAGACCTGAAATAGTTGCTAGAAAAATGAGCTCAAATGAGGACTTGACCATTTAAAACTATATCATCAGACATAAATGAGGACTTGATCATAGAAAATTACCATTATACATAAATGAGGACTTCATCATATAAAACTTTATCATTAAACATAAATAAGGATTTGATCATATAAAACTATCATTAGACATAAATGAGACCTTGATCATAGAAAATTACCATTATACATAAATGAGGACTTCATCATATAAAACTTTATCATTAAACATAAATAAGGATTTAATCATATAAAACTATATCATTAGACATAAATGAGGACTTCATCATATAAAACTGTAACACTAAACATAAATGAGGCCCTAATCATATAAAACTGTATCATTAGACATAAATGAGACCTTGATCATAGAAAATTACCATTAGACATAAATGAGGACTTGATCATGTAAAATTGTATCATTAGACATAAATGAGGACTTGATCATATAAAATTGTATCATTAGACATAAATGAGGCCTTGATCATAGAAAACTACCATTAGACATAAATGAGGACTTGATCATATAAAATTGTATCATTAGACATAAATGAGGCCTTGATCATAGAAAACTACCATTAGACATGAGGACTTAATCATATAAAATTGTATCATTAGACATAAATGAGGATTTAATCATATAAAATTGTATCATTAGACATAAACGAGGACTTAATCATATAAAATTGTATCATTAGACATAAATGAGGCCTTGATCATAGAAAACTACCATTAGACATAAATGAGGACTTGATCATAGAAAATTGTATCATTAGACATTAATGAGGACTTGATCATATAAAACTACCATTAGACATGAGGACTTAATCATATAATATTGTATCATTAGACATAAATGAGGACTTCATCATGTAAAATTGTATCATTTGACATAAATGAGGACAAAATAATGTTATGTAATAGTTTATCATTACACATATATGGATGGTGCATGTCACTTTTAGCATTCTATATTTATGAGTTTGAAAGTAAAGAGTATTTACATGGCTTCCTTAATGTTAAGAATCATGAATACTAAATAAAAGCCCAATTGTTTTGTACAATCAGAAATGCCCTTAGATTTGGAAAATCTTCCAGTTGCACATGTAAATGGCAGATTACCCTGCAATATAATATGCCTTGACTAAACTTACTGCAGTAAAAGATTCTTAATGGAATACATACATACATATAGACAGACAGGCATGCATACAGACAGACAGGCATGCATGCCTACATACATACAGTTTGCCGATATCAGTCTTAGTAGATTGTAACTCTTGATCATTTAGTGCAGCATTTTAATAGAAAAACCATTTATATTCCAGGAACTTGTTTATCATACTCAAACACAGGATCAAACTCTCAGGATATGGAATATGCATTTGAGGTAAACACTATTATATATATCTTATCTTTGTTACAGTAGTAGAGCGAGTCTAAATTGAAAATGTAATAAACTGTACATAAATTGCAACTTTATGTAATACTGGGGACATTATATAATACTGGGGACATTATGTAATACTGGGGACACTGTGTAACACGGGGGGGAAATTATGTCAATCAATCAATCAATCAATCAATCAATTTGGTCCCGTAGTTTCTAGGAAACTGTGGGTGCTGCTCGAAAATTGCCCGTGCAGATGAATTCAATTATTTCCTTCCACCATTTTTGCTCCCGCATGGCATTTTCTTTGGCATGTGCCGAGGTGATGCCATAGTTCGCCAAGTCTTTTTCCACTTGTTTGATCCAGGTTTTCTTGGGTGAATTTCTTGAGACCTTCCAGGTTTCCGGTCTGGTGCGCCACAGGGCTTGATACGGTAGACGCCTCTCTTCTATTCGGCAGACATGACCAAACCAGCGAAGCCTAGCACGTCTAATCAGTGATTCCACTGTTGGTTGGTGAGAGCATCGGGCCCGGATTTCCACGTTTGGGATTCTGTCCAGAAGGTCTACTCCCAGTATTCGTCTGAGGCAGCGCATTTGAAATACCTCCAGCTTCTTGATGTCCGCGTCTAGGAGGACCCACGTCTCTGCTCCATATAGGAGTATTGGGAGGATGAGAGTGCGGTATAGATGCCAGTCCCGGGCGATGCGAGATGTTGGTGGAGGCCGCTATTGATCTGCTTCGGATTATGGACCCCAGGTATTTAAATTCCTCTACTTGTTGAAGATAGACTCCGTTAAGGCAGACGGTCATCGGGGTGATGTCCGATGTCATGACAACTGTTTTGGCGATGTTGATCTTTAATCCAAATCTAGCGGCTTCATCGGCGATTTCTTGCAGAATTTCTGTTGCTTCGGCTTCGTCCTCAGTGAGAAATGCACTATCGTCCGTGAACATTAGATCTGCGGCATGTTCATCGAACCCTGCCCCAAAAGTTATCCTTCTACGTCCCAGGAATACCTTGCACATGACACAATTGACCACGATGTTAAAGAGGCTAGGTGAGAGCACGCATCCCTGACAGATGCCCGTTTTCACAAAGAAATCCTTCGTGTTTGCTCCTTGGATTCGAACTTGACTGGTTGACCCGTCATAGGTGTTGGTAAGTAGCCGAATGTATTTTGGCGGGTATCCTTCCGCTTCCAGGGCTTTCCACAAGGCCGGGCGATGGACGCTGTCGAACGCTGCGGAGAAATCAATGAACACCATGATTGTGCGTTTTCCGCACCGAATTCTTTCCTCGAGGATTTGACGGAGCGTGAAGATCTGTTCGCAGCAGCTTCTTCCAGGTCGAAAACCGGCCTGTTCCTCTCGTGCCGCTTCCTCTCTCTGTTTGAGTTCCCTTCTATGGCTGATCTTCATAAATACTTTGCCAAGTATGGAGAGCAGGCTGATGCCCTGATAGTTCTTACAGTCCGTTTTGTCGCCTTTCTTGAAGATTGGTACGATGAATAATTGAATATTTTCTTGTCATTGTGTTATTGACTAATTAATTTTTTCTTGTAACACTCATGGTGACTTGCTTTGTAAGAAGGATAATGCAGTAAGGTAACTGTTGGTCCTTATTAACTCATTAACAAATTCCAGGAATATAATTGGTCAGTTAATAAGATATACAACCCAGGTCATAACTAGATCATTTTGATAAACAAGTTTGGGTCTAAGAAAGTCACAGATAAATTGGGCACAAAAACCGTTTAGGATAACCTCCCCTTCAAAAGTTACAATGCAATTTATGATCCAAATATATGAAATTATTTTACTAGACAGAAATGAGTTACTGTGTTGTTTTATTTGTTGCTGAAAATCATCCACTCACAAAGAAAATCTTGTTTATCTGAAAATGTACTCATTCTTTACGTAACATCTCAAGCAGAATCAATCTTATTGTTGTTTTCCTTTTTTCGTTGGGTTGATTTATTTTTTCAAGGTTTTATTCACTGGAATTACAAAGTGCTCATTAATAATAAGCTTCGGCTAGAACATTAATAAAGAAATATTATGAATTCAGACAAGAAGATTTTTGGATTATATTATTGTGATACATCAAAATATAATTAGCACATCATCACTCTACAGACCACTGGGACATTAGTATGTTTGAGACATGCACATCAACATACATGTTCAGTATTAGAAATTATTTGGAATATGATTGAAATTCAGTTGAAACTATACATTTGGCCTTTGAAAAGAACTTTTAACACAATTTGAGATTTAAGTTTTTTCACTTTATTTTCTTAGGAAATAAATTATTTCTTGAATTTTACAAAAGTTATTTGTTTTGTGCTCATTTCTGTTACTTGGTTTAAGACTACTTAGTTATAACAGACATTTGTTTCAAAATCTCTAAGGTATAAAAAGCTGATGACAAATAGTGGCAAACAAATCTCAGCCAAGATTAAAGTCAGAGAACATGAACTGGAAAATATCTTGGTTTCATAATCACAGAAGAGGGATCAAGAGCAGAAATTTTGTCACAGCACAAAGAACGGCAGCTATGTCAAAGCTACGTCCTTTCTGGAGAGATAAGAATATCTGTCTGAAAAATGAAAACAGACTATTTAGAGCGCTAGTCATCTCAATCTTTCTGTATTCATGCTTGGCCTGTACCCTGACAGCAGAATTACAATGAAGAATCCAGGCACATGAAATGAGATGCTACTGAACCATCCTTGGCATCTCTTACATGGACCACATCATAAATGAAGAAGTGCATAACACGATCAGGCACAAAGTAGGCCAATATGAAGACCTCCTCACCACTGTCAAAAAGAAAAAGCTAAAATGGTATGGCCATGTCACTTGAACCAACAGTCTATCCACAACAGTCTTGCAGGGCAGTGTCCAGAGTGGCAGAAGGAGAAGTAGACAGAGAAAAAAAGTGGACTGACAGCATCACAGATGGACCAGGAAAAGTTTTGCAGAGACAAAGGCATTTGCACATGATCAAAACAAGTGGAGAGAACTGGTGAGATGTTCAGCAGCACAGTGCCTCAGTGACCACACTAGGTCAAGAGACTAATGATGATGATGATGATGATGATGAACTGTGTTCTGACCCATTTTTGAGTTATACCATGGTGATGGGTAATATACATGCCATAACTGTTCTGATTCATATTCGAGTTAAACCACAGTGATGAGTTATCGACATAATTGCTTTTTGACCCATATCTGAGTTATAGTACAGTGATGGGTAATAGACATGCCATAACTGTGTTCTGATCCATATTTGAGTTATACCAGTGATGGGTAATATATATAATTGCTTTATGACTTATGTCATAATTATACCACTGTGATGGGTAATAGAGATAATGACTTTATGACCTATGTCTGAGTTATTCCACAGTGATTTGTAATAGACATACCGTAACTGTTTTCTGACCCATATGTGAGGTATACCACAGTGATTGGTAATAGACATAATTGTGTTCTGACCCATGCTGTTACCACTTGGAGTAAGTCCGTTTGTGATTATAGAGGTATTTCACAAACTGGTCAAGTAGAATGAACTACATATGTCAAACGGAGTGAAAGTTCAACGTGAACAAGAGGAATTGGAGTATTGACATGATATTTGAAGTTCACTCAACAACGCTGTCTACCAGCTTGAGTGAAATAAGGATGTTGTGCATATAGTATAGGATCTTGGAAAACTGTGGACTCCAGCATTTAAATTCTGTTCCATCTTCATTCCACAGCCATGTGGAATGTCTTCGTAAGACAAAAGGGGTGAAAACAGCCATGTGGAATGTTTAAATAAGAAAATAAACTTTGATTTAGATTTTTACTACACCTTCTAAATTTATGATACTGAATAATTATGTATTAGAAAACTGCATGTAATAATGTTTTTTTATTTTCCAGATGGCATGCTCAAATATTCGCTATGGACCTGGTGTTACAAAGGAGGTTGGAATGGTAAGAATACAGCATAAGAATGACATTTTATAGAAGTATTTAGATGGCATTCTTTGATTTTACTTTGTTGTACTAATGAATAGTAGTGGATAACCTTTGCTGTAATAAAGTTAATTAGTTGTAATGCACTCATGTATATTTTTGAATAATTTTTTGTTTAGCATTGATCCTGATTCTTTGGCATATTATTGAACCACAGACCAGGATCTATGCAGTATAGTTGTTGTTACTTAAGTTTTTTTACAACGTTTCTCAGCACAGGAATGGGATATATATGGCATCCAGTATAGCTGCTGAAATTAAACCAGGAAAACTATGGCAAGAACCACTGACCCTGGGAAAACTACTGGCAAGAACCACTGACCCAGGGAAAACTACTGGCAAGAACCACTGACCCAGGGAAAACTACTGGCAAGAACCACTGACCCAGGGTAAACTACTGGCAAGAACTACTGACCCAGGGAAAACTACTACTGGCAGCTTTCTTGCATACCCACAGTGATCAAGCCTGAGATTCAAACCCAGGCAGATATCAGTAGAGGCAAGTGCTTTATACCACTCTGCCATCCCGTAGTAGTATAATTCCTGATTCGTTGGCATATTCAGGATCTAAAAGAGTCTCTACCAGTTTCACAAAAATGACTTTTTTTTTACAAATGTTCTTTTGTTGTTGGGTAATTGAGATTTGAACTCATGCACCTTGCCTGAATTTGGGGTTTGAATTAAGTGAGTCAGGCATGTAATCCAATCCAAAAGACACAAGTGTGGAGGAAGGATTATATATAGTTAATAACATCCTATTAAAGGCCTGAAAATATGTTATACTGCAAAAGTATGTCAACTTTTGCACCAAATCAGCACACCATATAACAGTTTGGTAACTTTTCAATCACCAGATATGAAATTTTAATAGGTCAGATAACCAGCTTAAGGGATACAGAATTCTGGGCTGCAACTTGGTAATTGTTAGCCTTAATTTATAAACACAGATTAATCCATTCATGTTCTTGAGAAGTGTTGTTGAGCATTTTCACTTTTAATTTAGAACTCGGGTTTTAAGATGCGAGAACATATGCAATTGAAACAGTGTACAGTTACATTCATTATATTGTATATTTTGCCTGAATTATGTTTTTATTTCAGAGTAAATCAAAGCAAGGTGAATTCAGATATAGAATTTGACAATATGTACACAAATTACCCTAGATAGGAAAAGCATTTTGATTCATGTTGTCACTATCATTTTCATTCACTTGAAGAAATATCAAAACTTTTATTTACTTTATGGTAAAATGCTTTATATTTTGACATGTTTACATATTGGAATGTATGCTATTTTTAAGTGTCAACTTTTGATCAGCTCTTTGTTTAATATTCTAGAATTTTTATGGGTAAAAGAGTAAATATATACATGTAATAATGAGACCCTACTAAATCTAGAATAGGTAATATTGCTACGTATAGATGCAAAATTAGTATTACCAGGAGCATATCTAGTAACTATAGAAAAACCCTTGTCCAACAAAGTTGGCTTTAACAACGGTGTATGACTGATGTTTGGAAAGTGACAGTGATGTTTCTGTATGTCTTGCAAATAGAATGTTTGTAAGGGAATAATTTAGAGGCTGTTGAAAAGTAGCTGGATGAGAACGGATATTATATATAGTGTATTGAGCATTAATTGTAGTTATATAGGTTATTTTGTTTTGTTTGTTTTATTAGGATTTTTAACATAGCTTTAACAATTTTTAAGTCATATCTCTACGGTTATCTAGACATTATCTTGTATACCAGCTGTGTTATCTAGACATTATCTTGTATACCAGCTGTGTTATCTAGACGTTATCTTGTATACCAGCTGCGTTATCTAGATGTTATCTTGTATACCAGCTGTGTTATCTAGATGTTATCTTGTATACCAGCTGTGTTATCTAGACGTTATCTTGTATACCAGCTGCGTTATCTAGACATTATCTTGTGTACCTTGTTGTAGCAGATTAAGATGATGTATCTTCCTGTACCTCTCCAAAGATATAACAATTTTTCTACTTAAAATGTCTTAGATAATACTTACCCAGTCATAACACATGTGCATCTTCTAAGCCTACTGTAGTTATATCCATACAGAAAGCATGCCATCTGTTCCAGTGGTAACCAATGATTTCACTGGATTTGGCTATAATTCCTAATGAAGGGTAGATAACTCTTGACACCTAGGTAAGGAGATGACTGTTTGCTTTGTAGTTCAAAAGATTTAGCTTGGGAGGGCTTGACTTTTGAGGTGGTAATAGGTATTATGATGTGGTAAGTATTATTGAACAAACATATTTTACTTGGTATCTGTTGAGTTTAATAACAGCTCTGATTTGATCATGATCTGTGCAGTATAATAGTGTAGACAGATTTGATCTCACATTATCTGGCCGCAAATCATGCTATGTGTTGTTAACAGTTGTACAAACATCATACATGGGTGAAGGGGCCCAGAGTGGTCTAAAGCGCTGTCCGTTACGGATCACTGCCATCTCACCTGTCTGCGTGGGTTCGAGTCTAAGATTCGGCTAATGTAGTTACGTGAGAAAGCTTGCCAGTAGCTATTCGTGGGTTGGTGGTTCTTTCCGGGGGGTTTCCCGGGTTCTTCTTCCACCAATAATACTGGCCACCATGTATAGCCTATCGTGTGCTGATAAATGGCGTTAAACCTTAAAAAACAAAAACAAAAACATGGGTGAAAATATGTATGTATTATATGTTCATGATTTTTTCAATATTGCAGGATTTGCAGAACTTGGGAGCAAAGAAGGTTTGCCTTATGACGGATAAAAACCTGATAAAATTGCCGCCTGTTAAAGTTGCCATCGAGTCATTAGAGCGTCACAAAGTTAACTACAAGATTTATGATTCTGTACGAGTGGAACCTACTGATCAAAGGTAACGTATGATAGATGTAGATTATTACTTATGTTTGTGTTGACCTCGGTCCAAATATCTGCTGAAGTTTTTGTGCAAACACAATGTTTTAATTTCATCCTGTAAAAATAATAGAAATCATCAGACTTGGACATTTAAAGCATAAATCAACTTTAGCTATTGTACTTTGTCACTTGTGCATTGATATCACCAGTGTACTACAGGTCACATTTTGAAAATATCTGGTATTGGATGAAAACTCGTGGTGTTGTTCTACCATCACTGGCTGATAAGCAAGAACTTAATCCCATTTGTCTTTATGATTTATCAGTAAATTATCCAAGATGTTCATACAAAATTGAAAACCTTATGAAATATAAATAATATTTGACAGGAAAATTGTTTTTAATCATAATCCAGTATTAATGAGAAAACACTATATCAACTATTTTAGTAATGATAAATGTTTTCTAAATGTTTCAAATTCAGCATGATTGGCATAGTTACAGTGAAACATATATGGAATGTATTTAAAATTGATTGCATAATAGGCTGTAAATGTAATCCAGAATTTTGTAAAAGTTTATTAGAAATTGTTAGAGTACTCTAGCAGGACATTTCTTTTGAAATGATATATTTTAATGGAATGATCATTCATCTATCATGTATTTGTTTTTCAACCTTAATTTCCAGAATTTTTTGTTGTCTTTGAAACATTAGGTCTGAATTTCATATTGTAATCCACAGTATATATTAATTTTTCCAGTTTCAAGGATGCTATCGACTTTGCGAAGGCAAATGATTTTGATGCCTACTTGGCTGTAGGTGGTGGATCTGTGCTGGATACATGTAAGGCAGCCAATCTCTATGCCTCAAACCCGAAGGCTGATTTACTTGATTATGTGAATGCTCCCGTTGGAAAAGCTTTACCGGTCACACACACAGTTAAACCTTTAATTGCAGGTACTTTCTGTGTTAATTAAGTCATTTACAAAGTTACTGCAGAAAGTATATTATTAAAATGAAATAAACTAAATTGTTGCCTTAATCATATTGCATTATTCCAGTGTCATTTTATAACTGTTTATTTTTTGCTTATGTGAATCCAGAATGCAAACTGAATTATCAGAGAGTAGTTTGAAGATTTTTGTTATTGGGTTTTGTAAACCATAAGCATGCAAAGAAATAACAACAAAACCATAAATATGCAAAGAAATAACAACAAAACCATAAATAAGGAAAGAAATAAGAGCAAAAACATAAATATGGAAAGAAATAACAACAATCATCCTTGAAAAATGTAGTTTTTCCTATGTTTTATCTGCCATATTTTCAAGTTATATGTTAATTTCCCATATTCATGATGTGTTTTATTTTAATTCCCTTGACTTATTGTTTTATTATAGTTCCTGGACTTGTGGTTTTATTATAATTCCTTGACTTATGGTGTGTTTTATGTTAAAAAGTCCCAGGATTTAAGGTGTTTTATGTTATGTCCCCAGGCTTATGTTTTGTGTTATGTTAAGCCAACAGACTTGTGGTGTGTTTATTTTAATTCGGATGCCTATTTTGAGTTTTATGTTCAGTAACCAGACTTTTTGTAAGTTTTCATTTTATGAGTGAATAACTGGTATCTTGCACTTTATATTTAATGTCTTATTTTTAAAATAAGAAGACAATAAACTTCCATGCTTCATGATGCAATCTGTCCTTTTATCCTCATTTATTTTTTTACAATGGCATTGTTTTACCAGCCTTTTGAATTCACTGTTATACTTATATTTTTAGTTACCACAACAGCTGGAACAGGAAGTGAGACTACGGGTGTTGCCATATTTGATTATCTCCCTTTAAAAGCCAAAACTGGTTAGTTTTCTCCTTTGTCTGCTAATCTTTGCAACTTTCATAATAGTATTTTAAGCCTTTGAAGTTCACAACTTCTCAATACTATATTTATACCTCATGGTCTAAAGTGTGATCAAATTGAGTGCATGGCATGAATGATGAAACATTTGAAAGTTGTTTTTAATTGCAAATTCTGAAATGTTAAATGAGATTCTTAATACACTGCTCTTTTGATAACTCTCGGACATTAGGGTCCAAAAACATTGACCGCACTATAAGTGAGGCATGAGTTATCGAGGGACCTATAATAATAATAAAAAATAACAATAAAAGGATCAACACAAAGGCAAAAGGGTGGGTGGGTGGCAGATTATAATGTTGAATACTCACTTTATAATCGTGCAGTGATTAACTGTATAAATATCTCTTCATAATGGTGTAGTTTATGTTTTCCTCGTAGAGTTACATTAACATTAATTTCAGGATAAATTACTGTATATTGAGGAGTTAATCGAAAACATTATTCTACTTTGTTTCCGTTCGGTTAAAATGTGTACCGTTTCACACATTGTGTATTACATCACAAATTTTTGTGTTGAGTAGGATACATTCTAGTTTTATTGTTTGATCCAAATCAGACGTATTTTATAATACAAAAGATCGACTCTCATTTTGAGAAACAATGTTGATCGATTGATTGATAGATAGATTTGATTGCAGTAGAAGTAAAATGAAGAAAAAAAGGTTTATCATTACCAACATAAATTTAGAGGGTCTACAAATTTAAAACAATGTAAAATAAAACAATATAGTAAAAATGCCGGTTGTGATACGCTTGATAAATGAAAATTCACTTTTTGAAAGAAAAAAATCAGTTAATTGTTTGTGTTACAACCTAATTTTGCTGCCACCAAGCAAAATCATCATTTGCTTGATTCAATACATAAGACATAAAGTGATAAAACAACACAGTTATCTTTTAATGGATTTTTTTAGTGCAACAAACACATCGCCAAGTTGTTGATCAAAACAAAGCTGGCAGGTAATTAGGTTCTCACAGAAGTACTCATGGGTTTTGTTTTGATGGTTGATTTACTTTTTTCATGTTTTCATAGAAAAGAATATGTTGCAACTATAAGGCTTACATTGCAATGGAAATAAAGTATTAGAATGTGACTTTCACACAGCAAGATATTTAGTTGCTGTTGATTTCATTCTCTGTTGTCACCTGTTAGCATTTACTGGATGTTTTCATTGATCGCTATTTCACCAGACTTTATTTATGGCGTATTGATGATTTATCAAAAAATAATCCCTAACACAATATGTGCTATCTTATTTAGAACTTGCAAATTTCACAATATGGAATTGATCTTTATGGGCATTAATCACCATTTTTTATTATAAAACAAGAAATGTATAAAGGTTTAATTTACCAATTCTTATGGTAATTTTTTCACGTATAGCATATTTTGAAAGATCTTTATAATACATTTTCTTTGGGGAAAAATCGGGATCCATGCCAGACAACGTGTTATGAGCTAGTTCGCGTGTAATCAGGGTGTGAGTTATCAAGCGAGTGGTGTATGTCACTAAAACAATGTAAGACCATGAAAACAAATTAGTTGGGTTCTCAGCTTCTGCCATATTCATAAAATACCCCGTACTACAGAGGTTTCTGTCATGAAAAAACAATTGTTGCCTCCTTTTTTTCTAGGGCAAAAGGATGAAACTTTTATCAATTTTATTCTTGATTACGTAAATTTCTCCATCAATGGAGTACCTCGATCAATAGAAAATACTTATGAATACCAAAGTAGATGTGTCAAAGCCACAAAGACATTACCATTACTGTTGGCAAATTACTGTTCACATCATGGCAAATTACTGTTCACATCATGGCAAATTACTATTCACATCATGGCAAATTACTGTTCACATCATGGCAAATTACTGTTCACATGGCAAATTACTATTCACATCATGACAAATTACTATTCACATCATGGCAAATTACTGTTCACATCATGGCAAATTACTATTCACATCATGGCAAATTACTATTCACATCGTGGCAAATTACTGTTCACATCATGGCAAATTACTATTCACATCATGGCAAACTACTGTTCACATGGCAAATTACTGTTCACATCATCGCAAATTACTGTTCACATGGCAAATTACTGTTCACATGGCAAATTACTGTTCACATCATCACAAATTACTGTTCACATGGCAAATTACTGTTCACATCATGGCAAATTACTATTCACATCATGTCAAATTACTATTCACATCATGGCAAATTACTGTTCACATGGCAAATTACTGTTCACATCATGGCAAATTACTATTCACATCATGGCAAATTACTGTTCACAACATGACAAGATGCTGCCCAAACCCCATGATAATAAGTGTTGCAGCCACTTCTGCTGTAAAAGAAATGTGTAAATGAATTAGTCGGTGTGAAATTGATGGTGATGATTGTTTGAACAAGAGAGAAAAATGTAATGCTTTCAAAATGAAGATACATTTTATTACCATGTGTAGAAGTTAAAACATCATAAAATATAGAACAAGAAGAAAAATCCAGATCACATGCACCTGTAATACTATTTGACCATTTCTTCCTATGCAGTACTTCTTATACTTTGCAATTCCAAATAGCAGTTGTTTGATTTAAAAGTACTTGTATATCTTGTCACCAGCAGAGTCCAGAAACATTTGATACAGGGTACAATTTTGTGTTCATTAGGGGAACACAAATACATCATTTTTAACCTAGGACAATGAAAGCAACACAATTAAATGACCAAACATTCAAAGCACAGCTAGACACCCAGTTTTTGTTGGCAGCAGTTTAAAATAAATAAGTTTGCCATGATGCAGAATCAATACATTTTGGACTGGAATGTAAATTTATGGTTACAAACATATTTTGTGACTCAGTTTCACTGAATTTTCAAGAAATCCACTGCTCAATTTGGATTAACTGAATTATCTTTTTTTTCATTGATATAAATTTACAAATTGTTACTTAAGCTGTTCTTGTTTGCCAGGCAAACCAATTATTTTGGTCTTGTTTTTTTTCGTTGACAACCATGCTTTTAACAAATATTTCTATCTGTATAGATGTACCAATGGATATTAGCTTCATTTGTTTAGCTGTATTGGAGCACAATAGTCACACTGTTTGATGTATTTTAATACGAGAATTGATAAACAGTTCAATTCTGTCTGTATTTTGGATTTCTGGTTCTGTATGTAGGATGTCCCATGCATCAATGTTTGAGGAAAGGGAGAAAAACGTCCCTAAATCACTATCCTTTACCAGTTATTTTAAGCTCATATTTGAGAATGAAACAAGTGTTTAGTCAAGGCCTGAAGTTGAACTACAGTGTATCAGTAGAACATATATCATTTATAAAACTGTAGTGAGTACAGTGTATATGAGTAGAACAGATAATATTATTTATAAAATTATAATGAGTACAGTATATTTGAGTAGAACAGATTATATCATTTATAAAATTATAGTCAGTACATTATATTGAAGTAGAAGAGATTATATTATTTATAAAATTATAGAGTAGTGAATACAGTGTATCAGAGTAGAACAGATTATATCATGTATAAAATTATAATGAGTACAGTGTATTCAAGTAGAACAGATTATATCATTTATAAAATTATAGTGAGTACAGTGTATTTGAGTAGAACAGATTATATCATTTATAAAATTATAGTGAATACAGTGTATTTGAGTAGAACAGATTATATCATTTATACAATTATAGTGAGTAGTGAATACAGTGTATCAGAGTAGAACAGATTATATCATGTATAAAATTATAGTGAGTACAGTATATTGGAGGATAACAGATTATATAATTTATAAAATTATAGTGAGTACAGTGTATTTGAGTAGAACAGATTGTATCATTTATAAAATTGTAATGAGTATAGTGTATCAGAGTAGAACAGATTATATCATGTATAAAATTATAGTGAGTACAGTGTATTTGAGTAGAACAGATTATATCATGTATAAAATTATAGTGAGTACAGTGTATTTGAGTAGAACAGATTATATCATTTATAAAATTATAGTGAGGACAGTATATTGAAATAAAACATATTATATCATCAATAAAATTATAGTGAGTACTGTATATTGGAGTAGAAGGGGGCCCCGAGTGGTCTAAAGTGCTTTCCGTTACAGATTACTGCCATCTCACCTGTGTTCGAGTCTTAAGATTTGGCTAATGTAGTTATTTCAGAAAGCTTGCCAGTAGCTTCTCGTGGGTCGGTGGTTCTTTCTGGTGGTTTTCCCGGGTTCTTCCTCCACCAAAAATACTTTCTGCCATGTATAGCCTATCATGTGCTGAAAAATGGCATTAAACCCTACAACAACATATTGGAGTAGAACAGATTATATCATTTATAAAATTATATTGAGTACAGTGTATTGAAATAGAACAGATTATATCATTTATCTAATTATATTGAGTACAGTGTATTGAAATAGAACAAATTATATCATTTATCTAATTATATTGAGTACAGTGTATTGGAGAAGAACAGATTATATCATTTATAAAATTATAGTGAGGTCAGTATATTGAAATATAACTGATTATATTATTTATAAAATTGCAGTGAATACACCACATATGTACAAAATAGATCATATCATTTATAAAACTAGTGATTACACAGTAATAGTATAGTGCAGATCAAAGAGATCATACCATTGATAAAATTGAAGCATGTAATGTATATTAGAGCAGAATTGATTGTACTATTTATAAACGTGTATTGCATTTGGATTATTATATCCTAATCCATTTTACTAACAGAAGCAATGTGTGTGTTGTTGCAGCAGCAGTGTAAAGGATACAACAGATAAAGGGTTTTTAGATTTTAATCTAAATGGTTGCTGCATTGAGCTGAATAGTGAATTAGCAGGGACATTTAGAAAAATCATGAGAGACATTCCCATTTGAATAAATGGCTGCTAATGAGAGCTAATATATAAGTGGATGATTTTATTTAGGAAAATCTTGAGACAAGGTAATTGTTAAGGAAGATTGACTGTTTTTGATTTTGAAGAATATTCTTATCTACTGGATTTAAGGCTAAAAAATTTGATATAATTTATCATAAAATCCATTGAGAATTTCCATTTGTTTCATGTCTTCACTGTGATTACAGGTGGAACTTTACACCAGTCCATTCATTCATCCCAAATCCAGTATAGTACAATAGGACACAAAGTATAGTAAATAGTACACAAATACAATATATTATAATAGTAAATAGTACACAAATACAATATATTATAATAGTAAATAGTACACAAATACAATATATTATAATAGTAAATAGTACACAAATACAATATATTATAATAGTAAATAGTACACAAATACAATATATTATAATAGTAAATAATACACAAATACAATATATTATAATAGTAAATAGTACACAAATACAATATATTATAATAGTAAATAGTACACAAATACAATATATTATAATAGTAAATAGTACACAAATACAATATATTATAATAGTAAATAGTACACAAATACAATATATTATAATAGTAAATAGTACACAAATACAATATATTATAATAGTAAATAGTACAATAATCAAATATAGTACAGTTGTGCATAAATCCAGTATAGTAAAATGGTGCATAAATCCAGTATAGTACACAAATACAATTAGTACAATAGTACATGAATCCTATACAGTACATTAGTACAAAATCCAGTGTAGTACATTTACAATTATAGTACAATAATAAAATGTAGTACAATACTACAGAAATACAGTGTAGTACAATATATCCAGTGTTGTAAAATAGTACAAAAATACAATATACATGTAGTAAAATAGTACAAAAGTCCTATATAGTACAATAGTACAAACATCCAATATCGTTCAATAGTAAAAAGAAATTCAAAATAGTACAATAATACAAAATCCAATATAGTACAATAGTACAAAATCCAATATACTACAATAGTACAAAATCCAATATAGTAAAATAGTACAAAAATCCAATATAGTAAAATAGTACAAAAATCCAATATAGTACAATAGTTAGTACAATAGTACAAGAATCCAATATAGTAAAAACACTATTAGACTCAGAACCATCACATTTTACACTTTTTATCCAATAGATAATCTGAGTACCTAATTTAATTTTGTGGCCATTGCAAAATCATTTCTTTAATAAACACTTTGTGGACATTTGATAAAAGCCTTGACACAAATAAGCAATGTAGAAAAATGAAATAAGTATACTTTTTGCTACTAAGCACAATAGACAAATGAAATTAGTAGACTATCTTGTATTTAAATCCAGATGACATTAGTGTTCATTTCATTTCATTATATAAAAAATTGTTAATGTTCTGATATATGTTACGTTTTTTTTATTATTAAACTTATTGATTTTTTTGACAAAACTTTGTCAGATAACTAGTTATTTTGTGTTTTTTAAAAACATTTTAAAAATTTTTTTGACCTTTTTAAAGCAAAAACTTGGACGCTTTGAGTGTGCATTGTCTGCATCCAGGGGAATAAGTGTTTAGTAAACAAAAATGAGTATTTATATGTAGATGTTTTTTAAGAAACTTACTCAGTTGCATTGTATATGTTACATTTGGTTTAACATTAACTTTTGAAGGTATTGCTAGTCGAGCCATAAAACCAACACTGGGAATTGTGGACCCAGACAATCTCAGCACCATGCCAGAAAGAGTTGCTGCTTACAGTGGACTGGATGTCTTGTGGTAAGACCATTTTACAGAATAATAATGTTTTTATAATATTTTCTTACAAGAAATCTGCAGAATGTTTGCTTTATTTTTTATAATGTCTTACAATTTATTAATACATGACATAATACAGTCACATTATCCTGACACCAGTCCGACCAGTCCTAACACTAACCTCTTAATGAATGCTGAGCGCCAAGCAAGGTAGCTGTTAGTACCATTATTTTGTAAGTCCTTGGTTTGACTCTGCTGGGGATCGAACCCACTACCTCCCGATTCCGTGGCTCTAACCACTAGGACATTTGAGCGGTGTAGGAGGTACTGGTTAACACTTATGCATGAACAACAGATATGCATTTTAACTTCAGTATGTCTACCATGTAAAGTTGAAATACTTCAGTTTTCTGTGAATTTATTATACCAGTGCTGTCCAACCTTTTTGACACCATGGGCCACTGAATTTTTTTTCGTAAACCTGAGGGCTACAGCAGAAAATTTAAAAGCAAAGACTATAAAAAAAATTATTCACAATTTTTACTAGGTTGAGAAGATATACTGTGATGATAGGCCATGGGCTTTTTCTTTACACAAATGCACATAAAACTGCTCAACTCTGGTAGGCCATTTAAAATCAGCCCATGGGCCACAGGTTGGACAGCACTGTATTATACTAAAAGGTATGCTGTATATAAAATACAAGGGGAAAAAATTCGTTTCTGTTTTTACATTCAGAGATTTCATAAAACATATTTCAAGTCCGGTCAATATATATTATGTATGGTTTTACAATATTGTGCAGTTCATACATTATAAACATCAGCTAACCCCCACCCCTCTATTGCAGTCATGCTATAGAATCATACACAGCGATTCCATACCAAAGCAGAGGCCTGAGACCTGCCAATCCAAATCTTAGACCTGCCTATCAAGGAAGTAACCCAATCAGTGACATCTGGTGTAGACATGCTCTTCAGATGACATCCAAATATCTGAAAAGGTAAAAATATCTCCGAGAGGAATTCTTTGTAATCTTAAATAAGTTAATTAAAATACAGTTTTGAACCAAAAGCAATGTCACAGGTTTAAGGTCATTATCCTACATTGTTACATTCATCTGCAAATTCATCAGTCTTTGAACTCATTACTGTCAGCATGTATCTTGTTGTTAGCATGAATTTTAGTGTTGTCTGTATGTGTCTGATGTCTTTCAGCATGTATCTCATTGATGGCTGTATGTATCTCATTGTTAGCATGAATTTTAGTGTTGTATGTTTGTGTCTGATGTCTTTCAGCATGTATCTCATTGCTGGCTGTATGTATCTCATTGCTGTCAGCATGTATCTCATTGCTGGTTGTATGTATCTCATTGCTGCCTGTATGTATCTCATTGTTAGCTTGAAATTTAGTGTTGTCTCTATGTGTCTGATTGCTTTCAGCATGTATCTTGTAAGCATGAATTTTATTGTTGTCTATATGTGCCTGTTTTCTGCATGTACCTTGTTGTTAGCATAAATTGTATTGCTGTTTGTGTCTGATTGCTTTCAGCATGTATCTTGTTGTTAGCACTCAAAAGGCCAAGATAAAGTTCTGAAATTCAATAAAAGTGCGTATTACTTATGAAGAGAACAATATCTCTGTGTATGGACTACCATCATTGAGTTGATATGGCCCACTTGAAAGCATGAGAATATCACTGTGTATGGACTTCAATCATTGAGTTGATATGGCCCACTTGAAATCATGATGATATCACAGTGTATGGACTTTCATCATTGAGTTGATATGGCCCACTTGAAAGCACGACAATATCACTGTGTATGGACTTCCATCATTGAGTTGATATGGCCCGCTTGAAATCATGATGATATCAATGTGTATGGACTTCCATTATTGAGTTGATATGGCCCACTTGAAAGCAGGGCAGTATCACTGTGTATAGACTTCCATCATTGGTTTGACATACTTGAAAGGAAACTACATGTATAACTTTATTTCCTCATTTGGTAAATTAATGTTGGCTGCTGCTGATGGTGATAATGATGGTCATTTTCCTATTAATTGCTATCATCAACATCATCATCTTGATCAACATCATCATCACCTTGAAGTGTCAAGTTTGTTTTATCTAAGGCAAGCAAGTACAAATCATATAAAATGGTGTGGGTGTAAATGTAAATGAAAGCATATAAAAACACATTACACAGTATAGCCATATTAGTCATATTATGACAATAACACATTACACAGTATAGCCATATTAGTCATTACAATAACACATTACACAGTATAGCCATATTAATCATATTATTACAATAACACATTACACAGTATAGCCATATTAGTCATATTATTACAATAACACATTAGACAGTATAGCTATATTAGTCATATTGTTACAATAACACATTGCACAGTATAGCCATATAATTAGTCTTATTATTACAATAATACAACAGGACCCCTAGTGACCTAGTGGTCTAAAGTGCTTTCTGTTACGGATCACTGCCATCTCACCTCTGTCTGTGTGGGTTCGAGTCTAAGATTCAGCTAATATAGTTTTGCGAGAAAGCTTGCTAGTAGCTTCTTGTGAGTCAGTGGTTCTTTCTGGGGGGGTTTCCCGGGTTCTTCCTCCACCAATAATACTGGCCACCATGTATAGCCTATCGTGTGCTGAAAAATGGCGTTAAACCCTTAAACAATAACAACAATAGCACATTACCCAGTATAGCCATATTAGTCATATTATTACAGTAACACATTACACAGTATAGCTATATTAGTCATATTATTACAATAACACATTACACAGTATAGCCATATTAGTCATATTATTACAATAACACATTACACAGTATAGTCATATTATTACAATAACACATTACACAGTATAGCCATATTAGTCATTACAATAACACATTACACAGTATAGACATATTAATCATATTATTACAATAACACATTACACAGTATAGCCATATTAGTCATTATTACAATAACACATTACACAGTATAGCCATATTAGTCATATTATTACAATAACACATTACACAGTATAGCCATATTAGTCCTATTATTACAATGATAAGTTTGGAGTTATTTGACCGTAAGCAAAGTTTATGCCAGTATAATTGGTCTTTTATTTATTAATCTGAATTTGTTTACTTTATATTCATTGATTTATTTGGAATATTTGATCAGAGGTTGAAAATATTATGAAGTTATGCATTAGGAGTCATTGTCTCAAAATTGACATAACTTGTATATATGTCTAACCATCATGATATTACTATCACCATCAATTTAATCCCCTCAAATTTTTAAAAATATTAACATTTGATGTCAACATATATGTGTGTAATTCTGTTGAAGTAGAAGTATTAACATGTGGACAAGATGGGAGATCCTGTGTCAGAATGGGGTGTTAAGCATTTGAGTAATTGGACTGGGACTCCACATGAACACAATGGGAAATCCTTTGTTAATAATTTGTCATCAGTTTTAACATGGGTGAGTCTCTATAGGGATGGGAGAGGAAATGTTATGTTATAATGGATAGGGACATGATTGGAAATGTAATGTTATAATTGATAGGGGTATGATGGGAAATGTTATGTTATAATGGATAGGGACATGATTGGGAAGATAATGTTATAATGGATAGGGGCATGATGGGAAATGTTATGTTATAATGGATAGGGACATGATGGGAAATGTTATGTTATATTTGATAGGGACATAATGGGAAATGTTATGTTATATTGGATAGGGACATAATGGGAAATGTAATGTTATAATTGATAGAGGTATGATGGGAAATGTTATGTTATTTTGGATAGGGACATGATGGGAAATGTAATGTTATTTTGGATAGGGGCATGATGGGAAATGTTATGTTATAATGGATAGGGAAATGATGGGAATTGTTATGTTATATTGGATAGGGACATGATGGGAAATATTATGTTATATTGGATAGGGACATGATGGGAAATGTAATGTTATAATGGATAGGGGCAAGATGAGAAATGTGATGTTTTAATGGATAGGGGCATGATGGGAAATGTAATGTTATAATGGATAGGGACATGATGGGAAATGTGATGTTATAATGGATAGGGGCAAGATGAGAAATGTGATGTTATAATGGATAGGGGCAAGATGAGAAATGTGATGTTTTAATGGATAGGGAAAATATGGGAAATGTTATGTTATAATGGATAGGGAAAATATGGGAAATGTAATGTTAAAATGGTCCTTAGGTATAACATGAATGGATCTATGCATAAACAAGATGGGAAATATAATGCTAAAATTTACCATGAGTTTAACAT
Organism: Unio delphinus; assembly: GCA_029339505.1. Lineage (NCBI taxonomy): Eukaryota > Metazoa > Mollusca > Bivalvia > Unionida > Unionidae > Unio > Unio delphinus. The sequence goes on along the minus strand of JAQISU010000028.1, from coordinate 2,848,970 downwards.
GCATTGGTCTTTATAGGGGTGAAATGGGCATGATTATAAAATTTGAACAAGCTTGGGAAAATTATGTATGTGTCTCACTTTGATATTATCATCTCCATCAATTTAACCTCCTGAATACTTATAAAATATCCACAGGGCTGTGTATGATTCCGATGATACAGAAGCAAGGTCAGCCATGCATCTTGCAAGTTGCTATGCTGGAGTTGGATTTGGAAATTCAGGAGTGCATTTATGGTAAGAAAGATTTGTGCTTAGTAACACAGAAGTGTATTATTTCTATATTTGCCTCAATATATTACCATAAGTAAGTTGAAAACAAACCCATATCACACACACCAGTCCAACTGCTAACTCAACAGACCCATGTCTGTCATTACATAGTGTGCAAGTAGATGACTTGACTTACAAGAATCTATATATGGTACTTCCCTTATGACTTACAAGAATCTATATATGGTAGTTTCCTAATGACTTACAAGAATCTATATATGGTAGTTTCCAAATGACTTACAAGAATCTATATATGGTAGTTTTCTAATGACTTACAAGAATTTCTATATATGGTAGTTTCCTAATGACTTATAACAATCTATATATGGTAGTTTTCTAATGACTTCTATGAATCTATATATGGTAGTTTCCTTATGACTTATAAAAATCTATATATGATAGTTCCCTAATGACTTACAAGAATCTATATCTGGTAGTTTCCTTATGACTTATATGAATCAATATATGGTAGTTTCTTATGACTTATAAGAAACTATATATATATATATATATATATATATATATATATATATATATATATATATATATATATATATATGGCAGTTTTCTAATGACTTACAAGAATCTATATATGGTAGTTCCTATTGACTTACAAAAATCTGTATGTTAGATTTCTGTTGACTTACAAGAATCTATTCAATGACATGGTAGTTTCCTAATGACTTATAAGAATCTATATATGATAGTTCCCTAATGACTTATAAGAAACTATATATGGTAGTTTTCTAATGACTTATAAGAATCTATATATGGTAGTTTCCTAATGACTTACAAGAATTTATATATGGTAGTTCATATTGGCTTACAGGAATCTATATATGGTAGTTTCCTAATGACTTACAAGAATCTATATATGGTAGTTCCCTAATGACTTATATGAATCTATATATGGTAGTTTCATTATGACTTACAAGAATCTATACATGGTAGTTTCCTAATGACTTATATGAATCTATATATGGTAGTTTTCTAATGACTTAAAAGAATCTAAATATGGTAAATCTTATTGACTTACACAAATCTGTATGTTAGTTTTCTATTGACTTACAAGAATCTATATATGGTAGTTCCTAATGACTTACAATAATCTGTATGTTAGTTTTTTAACGACTATATCTGGTAGTTTTCATGTCCACGTATTTCCAGAAAGAAGTCTGAAGAAGATTTCTTAGTGGCTCTACACTGGGTAGTTTCTGATATTTACATTTATTTATTTTCATGGATATGTCAGTGCATTATTTTTAAATGGCAGTTTAGAGTTTGTCAGTTATTTTCTTAGGATGGTATCTGTTACGAATTGTTTTTGTGTGCAGCAAATATCACATACAAGACAGAAACATGAAAACAGAAGTAAACATTACATCCTTTTGTATCTTCTAATTTATTAGTTACAAGCAAGAAATGCATCTTGTCATGGTGCTTGTTGACACTATAACATAACCAGGAGGTTAATCTTCAGAGTTCATCATGGTTTTCTTCCTCATTTCTAATTTTGAGAATTTTAATTTATTTCAGGGCTTTAAGATGTGAACAGTGAGATTTGTTACATTTCTTTTCAATCATTGTATATCCTACCCAATATCTCAACTGATAAATGCTTTCAGAAGTATTCAAAAAGATTTGTTAGAGTCCTTTTCAATCATGGCATGCCCATCATAGTATCCAGAGACTGGAAAAAATTTAAAAGGTGTTTTATGAGCTTGTTACATTCCATTTCAGCCATGGTATGTCCTACCCAATATCTGGACTTGTAAAATCATACAGATCTAAGGACTATAGTGATGACCATCCTCTTGTTGTAAGTTGATTTTTTTTTTCAATTTGTTTGATTCAGTTAAAAATATTTTATTTCAGTTTTTGTCCTTTTAACATGTAATAATGAAATATAGCAATCACTGTATCTGTCAGTTTGTCATTCATAAAGGTGGCCCCAGGTGGTCAAGTTGTCCATTAAGGTGGCCCCAGGTGGTCAAGTTATCTAAAGCACTCACCTTTACCATTCACTGCCATCTCACCTGTCAGTGTGAGTTTGATTCTCTGGCTCAACTTGTGTGAGTATTGAGAAAACATTCCTGTAGCATCTTGTTAGTTTGTGAGTCATACTGACATTTTGACAGGTTCTTCCTTCATCAGATTTACTGACCATAATGTAAAGCCTGTCATGTACTGACCATCATGTAAAGCCTATTGTATGCTGACCATCATGTATAGCCAGTCATATGCTGACCATCATGTAAAGCCTGTCATATACTGACCATCATGTAAATCCTGTCATATGCTGACCATCATGTATAGCCTGTCATATACTGACCATCATGTAAAGCCTATCATATGCTAACCATCATGTAAAGCCTATCCTATACTGACCAACATCCAGACATGATTTTTCTCCATTTTAAGGTGGTATTCCACTTTTCTCCTGACTTGAATCACATTTTCCATGATATAGACCATTTTTGATATCATCTCCAGTCCAGTTTAAAAACTGCCTGACTGGTCCCATTCCAAAGTGACCCTTATCAATTAATCATTACATATATTAGTTAGCACACAACTCTTGTAAAGAGTATCCTGATTGGTCAAAGGTTTAATATTATCCAATGACTCTTCATATAATGGAAATTGTTGGCAATTGAAAGAAGAAGCATGCTTGCAAAACATGGCATCCCATATTTTTTTAAAGAGATCATGACACGAAAGTTTAGATAAAGGTTTAAAAAACATGAAAATAGGAATGGCTGGAGTGAAAAGTTGACAGAAATTTAGTTGGTCAGTTTATAAGAAAACTGACTGCTAGAGGACTGGCATTCTGTGACATCTGCAAGAAAGATCTGAATTATGGTAATTATGGTTGGAAGTGTTTGGAACAGCACCTATTAAAAAAGCTGCATATGAAAAATATGAAGCTCAGAAGGCATGTGGAAAAGCACAATTAATTACTATAGGAAAAACGATTTCTTGGATGAGAGAGCAGATTTAGCCCTCTGTCAGAATATGTGCAATGCATGTTGCCAATACAAGCACCAGCTTGAAAGGAATAAGGCTTTCATTTAGAAAGAAGAGAAATGATTGCACGTTCAGCCAAAAATGTCAGTGATGACAAAATAGGAAGGTGAAAGAAATCTTAGCTGAAGCTGCAAAAGAAATCGACTATTTCCCAAGTATTAAATAAAAGTTTGAAGACCGCTAATCTTTCTCCATGCATTACAGTGAAGGTTGAAAGCTCCTAATCTGTCTCCAGGTATTAAAGAGAAAGTTGAAAATAACTAATCTTTCTGAATGTATTAAAGGGCAGGTTGAAATCTACAAATTTTTAAACTTAATTGACTCTTTTAAAATATTTGGCAAACATTTCAGTATGCATTATATTTGGGAATTTGTATCTTATTAAATCACAACTTTTGTTATTTTGTTATTAATTATCAAGATTTAAGTTTCAGGAAACATGCATATACAATTCAAAACTTGGAATGCATTTGCAAGGAAGTTTTAAAACTTTGTTTTACATATAAAAAATATATTGATTTTACAGAAGTGGTTCAATATAAACAAAGTATCTTCGACATAGAATTTGACAGTGTTGTTAATGGTGTCCTCATTTATCAACAAGTCTAAAACCAACATATTACATCAGTGAATCACTGACTTCTTGTGACATCGCTGACTGACTTCTTGTGATGTAACTGAATGACTTGTGACATTACTGACTGACTTCTTGTGATGTAACTGAATGACTTGTGACATCACTAACTGACTTCTTGTGATGTAACTGAATAACTTGTGACATCGCTGACTGACTTCTTGTGATGTAACTGAATGACTTGTGACATCACTGACTTCTTGTGATGTAACTGAGTTGTAACATCACTGACCGACTTCTTGTGATGTAATGAATGACTTGTAACATCACTAACTGACTTCTTGTGATGTAACTGAATGACTTGTGACATCACTGACTGACTTCTTGTGATATAACTGAGTGACTTGTGACATCACTGACTGACTTCTTATAACATTTCTGACACTGTGGAGACAGAAGTGTATTAAATTGCAACACATGAATGAGTTGATCTATAGCAAAGCAAAATTCTGTTTTAAAACAGAACCATATATCTGTTTTCTTGCCATTATTGTCATTTTTATGTAAAATATTTTGCTTTATTTTATTTATTTTAACAAACTTAAAGACTTAAACTTAAAGACCTAAAAATGTTTCTTACCTTAAATATTTTCAGCATTTTTTTGTTTTCCAATTTCATGGTGTCGGTTTTTTTTTTGCTTTTTGTTTTTGTATTCATATTATTATAGATGTTGTAAAGCGCTTAGAGCTTCTAAAGATTAGGCATTATACAAAGTCCTCATTATTATTATTATTATTATTATTATTATTATTATTATTATTAATATCTAATTCTTTGGTGCTCTTTGAAATTTTATTTTTCAAGACTCTGTTCAGATTTCACGTTAAATTACAGTTGACAAAATAAGCTTACATCATACAATGTGGAAAATCTGTACATTGATATTACTGTTATTTTATTAGTGTTTGTTGTCATCATTATTATTATCATTATTATTATCATTATTATTATCATTATTATTATCATTATTATTATCATTATTATTATCATTATTATTATCATTATTATTATCATTATTATTATCATTATTATTATCATTATTAGCTAAGTCATAGATTTCTTCTAAACAAAGCTTGGAGGATTGCCCTGAAACTTTGCAGACACTATCATCACATTTTATTGTTGGTTCTTGGTAAAAATGGTGTTTCTAGCTGATTGTTTATGGCAATGATGGTGGTCATCTGGAAAATTTTCTTATTGCTGCTCCTACTGAATGAATTGGTCCTGTCAGCATTGTCCTGCTGACTGAATGAAGGGTCCTGTCAGCATGATCCTACTAAATAAATGAATGGTCCTGTGAGCATGGTCCTACTGAATGAATGAATGGTCCTGTAAGCAGTCCTACTGAATGAATGAATGGTCCTGTCAGCATGGTCTTACTGAATGAATGAATGGTCCTGTCAGCATGGTCCTACTGACTGAATGAATGGTCCTGTCAGCATCGTCCTGCTGACTGAATGAATGGTCCTGTCAGCATGGTCCTACTGAATGAATGAATGGTCCTGTCAGCATGGTCATACTGAATGAATGAATGGTAATGTCAGCATGGTCCTACTGAATGAATGAATGGTCCTATCAGCATGGGGTTTCCACTGATAGACATATAATCATGTCAGATTGGTCCTAAATAAAAATAGTTCTGGTATTTCTTTCAGTATGGCTGCAATAGCAGCCATCTTGAATGCCCTTTGATAGTTGATCCTATTTTCACCATAAGAGTTGTTATGCCAGCATGATCCTAACTGAAAATAATTCCTATTTGAAATTAAATGTGGCCATAATGATAGTATCTTACAAATCTTGCTATTGGTATTTCTCCTAAATGTATGGTCATATCAACATGGAGTTTTCACCAAAAAATCACTTCTTATAATGTCTAGGTAGTCCTAAACGAAATGGTGCTGAATGAAGGTCATACATGTCTGCCACAGCAGCCATCTTGGAAATGTTTTTATTGCAATTCCTGCATGAATAATGAATAGTGAATGGTGTTGATCTGAAGTACAATATGGCCACAAATTACCATCCATCTTGAAACTGAGTTTAAGAGTTGTTATCACAAGGTTTTAATCAAAAGACCATTTAATATATCTAGCCAGTTTTAAATGTAAATGATGCTGATCTGACATTTAGTATGACCACATTATATAATGGTCATCTCAAAAATCTTGTTATAGTTACTCCAGAATGGATAGCCCTATCCAATACATCCAAGTCAGCAGCTAATTTAAAAATCTTGTTATCGTGGACAAAATTCAGATAGTTTCAACACTCTGCAGTTAAAAGGATGAAATGATATTACATTGTATTCCAGGAAATTATTTTTGCCCAGTAGAATATCAAGCCCTTCAACAGACTGTTATTGTTTTTATTATTATTATTATTATTATTATTATTATTATTATTATTATTATTATTATTATTATTATTATTATTATTATTATTCAGCCTCATGGACTCTCAGTTATTATCACTGCCCCTGCTGTGTTCAACTTCACTGCCTCAGCTTGTCCAGAAAGGCACATAGAAGCTGCACAGATGCTGGGTAAGTGGCTATCATCTCTAGAATTTGGACCAGCCTCAGAAGTTATTAACTGTTCAATATGGCAATTTGTATATACATAACTCCTTTAAAGTTATTTCATGGAATTAGTCAATACTGCAAAGTTGTAGCTTAGAGTTGCAGCTAGTGTACTAAAATATAATTTAGTGTGTTATTGCACTGTTATATAGAAATTAATTAGGACTTGATTTTTTAATTAGAGAGAGCTACCTATATTATGATCATTTAACAATGTACACTCATTATTAAATATTATTATTTTGATTCTTAAAAGACTTGTAAATTTGTGTAACCATAATCCTGCTCTTCACACACCTAAAGCATCATCATTCTAATGTGTATGCACTGTATCTGTTATGCTTTGAGGCAGTCCAATGTGTATGCACTGTATCTGTTATGCTTTGAGGCAGTCCAATGTGTATGCACTGTATTAGTCCTACCTATAAGACCCGACGCTGATATTTATGTATTGGGCTTGAGGGTCTTACTGCCTAATGGTGTTTTGAACTCTACTGACATGAGAATAAGAGGTGACATTTTCATAATTATCACATAATTGGCAATAAATATCAACATTCAGAGTTATTTGTATACTTATTTTGTTGTCATGATCGTAATCGACTCAAAATCTGACACTAGCAAATGAATGCATTTTTATGTTCCTTTGACACGCATTTCAATTGGTTGCAATTTGATGGTGGCTGAGGAATGCCAAAGTAGAATTCAACAAGGCCGTTTTATTTTAACTAAACGAAAGTATCAAAGTATCAAGTATTTGAACAGCAAGCAACATTTCGTTTCATTCAAGAAATATTTTCTGATTGGAACCTATTTGAACATACTTCGGCATACCTCGACTACTGTCCCATTTCAACAAATTCAAATGTATCTCAACAGATCAAGAATATGCGTCAGTTTGCAAGTGTCAGATATTGATTCCACCAGGATAAAAACAGCATAGTAAGTATATTAATTAAACATAAATTAGTGGAAGAGTGTTGATATAGGTTGCCAAGTATGTGCGATATTCCTGAAACTTTTGACTACTCATTCCGATGTCGACGACATCGGAACAGACTACACAAGGGCGTTATTCAGATCTTAAAACATAGCACTTAAACAAAATCAACATGTGCTATGTCTTACAGGTAGGACAGTACAGGTATTCTTAGCACTGTATCTGTTATGATTTGAGGCAGTCCAGTGGGTGTGCACTGTGTTATGCTTTGAGTCAATCCACTTTCTGCACTGTATCTATTATACTTTGAGTCAATCCACTGTGTGCACTGTATCTATTATGCTTTGAGTCAATCCACTTTCTGCACTGTATCTATTATGCTTTGAGTCAATCCACTGTGTGCACTGTATCTATTATACTTTGAGTCAATCCACTGTGTGCACTGTATCTATTATGCTTTGAGTCAATCCACTTTCTGCACTGTATCTATTATGCTTTGAGTCAATCCACTGTGTGCACTGTATCTATTATACTTTGAGTCAATCCACTGTGTGCACTGTATCTATTATGCTTTGAGTCAATCCACTGTGTGCACTGTATCTATTATGCTTTGCAAGTAATTTGCTTCTTAATTTTGTGACTCAAGTACAACATTTTAAAAATGTGTTGAGAAGTGAGGGCTGTTCCATGTAAACACACATGGATCCCAGGGAAGACAGTTTGAAAACAAATATATACAACTAAATACCCTGATTACTCAGAAAATAATACAGAATGTTAAATTGCATCTATGATTGGCTAATCCACATTGCATGTGCCTTCCTTGGGTCCCAGATATATTATTTTGGAATAGCCCCAACTAAAGTGATTATGAACTATAAAAGATTGCTAAAACATGAAAGAGTTAGTGTTATATTAGATTACAAATTGTTTTATGTCATTACACAGTAGTAGAAGTTGTTATTGCAAATCAGAAAACACAGGTGGTGACACACGGAAAATAAAAGATGCTCAACTTATTTTTATCTTGAAGGTGATGACACGCAGAAAATAAAAAATGCTCAAATTATTTTTATCTTGAAGGTGATGACACACGGAAAATAAAAAATGCACACATTTATTTTATCTTGAAGGTGGTGACACAAGAAAAATAAAAAATGCTGATGCTGGAAAATACCTAGGGGATCTTCTGCGTAAGATAATGCTGGATGTAGAAATTCCAGATGGTCTGAAAGCATTGGGCTATACATCAGGAGATGTGCCAAGTTTAGTGAAGGGAACACTTCCACAGGTAATGTTGTCTTCTTCGGCTTTTCAGGTTCGTAACTTTATGTACACATGATGAATTGAAAATTAAACGTTATTAAAAAATAAATGTTCCAGTTTTCTACAGTACACATTCCCAACTTTTAGTTGCTGCTAAAATCAAATTATCCAAAGTGTGTGGATGTATACACCAGTTAAGTACAAGAAAATATTTTATTCATAGTATATACAGTGTAATGTTAAATTAGTTGTCCTGTTTCCTATAGAGATCAGGAAATTTGGTTGTAATGTGTCTTCAGATTGAAGTCAGTGTTTAGCAGCTCATACTATTCCAATAAAGACTAGGAAACTGGTGATAGTGTCTTTAACTTTGTATTCCATGTTAAATTACTCCCCATGTTAAATTACTACCCATGTAAAATTACTCCCCATGTTAAATTAACTCCCCATGTTAAATTACTCGACATGTAAAATTACTCCCCATGTTAAATTAACTCCCCATGTTAAATTACTACCCATGTAAAATTACTCCCCATGTTAAATTAACTCCCCATGTTAAATTACTCCCCATGTAAAATTACTCCACATGCTAAATTAATCCCCATGTTAAATTACTCGACATGTTTCTCACAGAGACCGTGAAATATTTTTATGATTTGCAGTGGTTAAGAAAAGGATAGTGTTGATTCTAATTTTATTTTCTTACATGCTGCATTTGGAAAAGAAAGATCATTTTTTTTCATGAACAAATTTCAAATTGTGAATCTCTAATTGGAAGAATGGTTGGGGTTATTCACTTTTTTTGTAAGTGCTTCTTTTATTAATATTATTTTTAAGCAGGTATCTATTTACTGGTAGCTTTTAAAGCTAAAAACTATAACTATAATACTTCACTAAGTCTATTATTTATGACCAAACCAGAATGAATATCTGATACTCAAAACTAAAAATACTCATATATGTATTCCTTCTGAAAAAAATAAATATATATTTTTAGAAAAATCATCTAAAAATGAGAAATAAGACTTGTGGTGTCTGTAAAATTTTGTTTGACCTTACAATGGTTTTATCTGAATGTAATACGAAGACAAATTTTATACAAATCTTGCTACTAACCTGAGTTCTTTTTAGTTTTCTGACACTAAAGAGTTATGGATGATTAGTTGTCAGAAAATGGGGATACCGACAGACCAGCTGGGGATTAGGATGAGAAAAAAAGGGTTATTAACACAAGTTTATTAGAGTCAATCTTAATAATTAACAGCCACATATCTTCTTTTTTCAAATTAACACTTCTTCCCTATTTGATTATGAAAATGCTTTTTTTTCTGTTTTGTTAACATTTCTTCCTTATTTGATTATGAAAATGCATTTTTCTGTTTTGTTAACATTTCTTGCCAGCTAGGCATTTTTTGTAATTTGTTGAGGAAACTATTCTTCAAGAGATTCAGTTTTTGAACACTGTGGGTCCAGGGCTAGTTATTGAAGGGGCAAAGTATGTACATCCATTGATGAGGTTTTTTATTGTTGCTTTAGAGGATCTAGAATGTACTGAAGTGCTGTACAGAAAGCTGTTACATTGATACATTGAATATATACTTTTCTCAAGATTAGAGTTTTTGTTTATATCATTTTTTCAGGTTCCATTTTTTGTAGACTTACCGGTACAATGTGTCACGCAAAATACAATTTTTGCTTTTAGAATCACACAAACTTACTCATTTAGTCTGATAAAAAAGAAAAAAACATAGGTATGCATAGAGTGATGTAAGTTTGTATTGGTATGTGTAATTAGCCATGGTTCAAATGAACAAACAAAATAAAAATTTATATCTCATGAATAACAACAAAATGGCTGCATTTGTAGTTGCAGTCCAGTACAACATCTATTGGCAGTTTTCTTATTAGACAGCAAGTTGTGTAAAATATGCAGGATTCGCTAATCTAGGCTTTTGGACTGCAGTGAATGTAACCATCAAAAGTACATAATATTTGAGATATGAGTGCTGAAAGCCAAATTGTTTCAGACATGATTTTCTCCATTTTAAAATGGAATTCTGCTTTTCTCCTGACTTGAATCCGATTTTTCCTGATATAGACAGTTTTTTTAAAATAATGTCCAGTCCGTTTTTTTCCCCAGTTTTTAACTGTTCTTTTCAGTCCCATTCCGCAACAACCCTTGTGACATTCGCTCCCATATGTTAGTTAGCCCATGACTCTCGTAAAGAGTATTCTGATTGGTCAAAAGTTTAAATTCATCCAATGAATCTTCGTGTAAAGGAAACTGATGGCAATGGATAGAAGAAGCGTGCTTGCAAAAAAAATGGTGTCCCTAGTTGTTGAGAGGGATGATGACACGAAAAGTTTAGATAAAGGTTTTAAAAAAACCCAGAAGGGAATGGCTGGAATGAATTGTCAACTGAAATTTAGTTGGTCAGTTTATAAGAAAACTGAACACTCAAGGACTGGCATTTTGTGCCCTCAGCAATATATACATTACAGAAGCATTGGTTGAAAGAGTCTGGAACCGCACTTACAAATGAAGCTGCATATAGAAAAAATGAAGCAATCTGTAAGATTATGTGCACTGAATGTCGCCAATACAAGCTGGAGCTAGAAAGGAAAAAGGCTCTCATTGAGAAGGAAAAAGAAATGATTGCACATTGAGCCAGCAAAATCATTGGTGACAAAAAGGAAGACTAAAGAAATCTCTATCTTAAAGCTGCAAAAAGAGCTCAACTGGCATAACAACAGGTCGTGTTCAGTGGTCAAAAAGACAAGTGAATATATGGGATTATTTGTATATAGATGATGTATTTGGGTGTTTATTTTACATATTTGTTATGAAAAGAGAGAAGTATAATATGTTGGCAGCAAAAAATGCCTAATTATTGACTTAATTATGATGTGAACACTGACATGCCCATGAAATAACTTAAGTACCAATAGTATTGGAGAACAAATTCATGTGATTTATTAAAATTTTTGGTAAGTTTGTTAGTTTTTCAAATGATTATTTTGTTACATATTATGGTCACAAGTTGCACCAGGAGCAGATTTTCATGCGTGTAAAATGCATTTTTAGTCAGGGGGTCTTCAACCCCCATGAACCCCCTGATCAGGGCCACTGCCCCTCGAGACCCTGCTGTGGGACTACCCCAAAACAACCCTTTCACATTTTCAGTTGTTTTTTTTTTTAAAGGTCAAAATCATGTCTGTTGTTTGGAGCATTGGTCTTGAATAAACACCTCTACATGTAGAAAGCAAATTTTGTAGTAAATTATGTTTCTCCGAGAATACTTACCCAATCACATTACTTTAGGGATATTAGCCTGCTACCTCGCGAATCCAGCCCTACCAAAAGACGAAAATTCGTCTTTCCTGTCTATGTCATATAGACAAAGGGCAATAACTCTTGCCCATTACCTCCCCTTGCCGCCCGTTAGGTGTCGCTTATTTAGTTTTTAAGCTGAGCGATATATAAAACACGAGGATGCTCGCATGGCGGGGTGGTTGGGAGGGTTTCTTAGTAATGTGATTGGGTAAGTATTCTCGGAGAAACATAATTTACTACAAAATTTGCTTTCTCCTTTGAATACGTTCCCCAATCACATTACTTTAGGAGAATAAGTAATAGGAGGAGGGAATGCGGAGCATCCGACCTCCACACGGGTATCCTCTAGGGAATGATGGCTGGATTCCCCATGTGAATGATAACCCGGTCTCCTAATTTTCAATCAGCAACACAGCCCAGGGTCACGTGATATGTGACCCTTTTATACGGTTAAGAAGATAGATATTGAAATCTTCTTACCTACGAAAATTTATCTGGCGAATCCAGCGAAGCTAATAGGCTGTGCTGATTGTTGTACATGAGTCTGGTGGGCGTCTGGGCTGCCCAACACCGGACCTACTAGAATCAATGTTTGCCTCTGCGAGTACAAACTTGAAGATAAAACTGTAGAAGGTTGACTCTGCATGTCAGCCAACAGCTTCTATAAGGTGACTGATTTGCGAATTCTCAGAGTACGCCGAGCGTATAACCCAATACAGCCATGAAGCAAGGGCTTGAATGGTGATGTCTCATATCCCAGCTATCACCAGAAAAAAAAAAAGAGGTGCTTGTATGTGACCTGACTCACCTCTATGCATTGAAATGGTGCTAGAGTGCTCAAACAGGATCTTACATGGCTGTTGATCCTGACTTATCTATAAAGAAAGCGAGCTAATGACGACTCGTTGATCGCCAATGTATGGTAATCTATTTTGGACTACGAAGCCTGGCTGCGTCAAGAGGACCATCAAACCCTCTGATCGGAACGGAAGAGAGTTCGGGTCACTAGAAAGGACATGTAACTCGCTCACCCTGCATGCTGAAGCTAAGGCTATCAAGAAACCCAATTTGTATGATAGTAGCTTTAACTAATCGTGGGTTAAAGACTCAATACTGTCTGAATTGAGTCATGTTAAAACCCAGGACAGATTCCATTTGGAAACAGGGTGAGGGATATAAGTCGATTGAATTTTTTTTTTTTTTTTTTTTTTTTTTTTTTTTGAATGTCTAAAAGATCTGACAAATCTTTGTCATGGCTGATAGCACATGTACCAAAATGGCGGAATGTGTCTGATATCATGGAGCGGTAACATTTGAGAATAACTGGAGCCAGATGTTTCCCCTTGAAAAGCCAGAGAAAAGTTGGCCAGTTGAGGGATTGTGACACTCAGAGGAACAATGTGAATGATATGGTACCAGTCTCTGAAAACATGCCACTTGCCCTCGTAAACCTTCAGAGTAGAGGGCCTTCTTGCTCTCGAGATTCTCTCCGCAATCAAAGATTTAAATTGTTTGTCTTGCAAGGCTGTCTGGACAAGAGCCAAGCTTGAAAAAAAAGACGGTCCGGACAGGGGTGGAACACCCCTGGCCGCGGTTGCTTGTGAATACTTGTGCTGACTGTAATCTTCCTGGGTAGATCTATCGCCTAGATTGAGTAGATCGGAGACCCAGTAGTTGTTCCATCTGAGAAGGGTAATCAGAACCATCTGACAATTCTGACCCCTTAACTTCTGGATTAATTCCAGTACCAAGACCGTGGGAGGGTAGGAGAATGACCACAACCCTTCCCAGGTGATTGATCGAGCATCCACGACCCAAGCTTCTGGGTCTGGAACCTGTGAGATGAAAGGTGGAGAATTTGCTATTCCACCTTGTTGCAAAGATCAATCATCGGACGTCTCCAAAGTGTGTCGATTGGAAGAAAGTCCGATTGATGGAGTGACCATTCTGTGTGTCTGAATTGTACATTGAGGTGGAGATTGTCGAACCAATGTAGAAACTGCCAGTTCAGATTGCACAGGTCTGGTGATTGGTGTCCCCTTGTTTTGAGGCAAGGCACCACCACAATGTTGTCTGACATAATGAGGGCAGTTTGTAATAAGAGTTGATCCTGCCCGAAATGAAAGGCATTGATGACAGCCGTTATTTCTGAAAGGTTGATGTGGAAAGGGCTCGCCCCTGGCACCCACGTGCCGCTGACAGTATCTAAGTCCGGCAACAGGTGGGCACCCCAACCGTAGGTATTAGTGGCGGAACATACCGTTATCCCCTTGGGGTATCTCCAGAGTAATCCCTGTGGACAGCCTACAGGGGTTGTGCCATTGACTCAAGAATGATCGTATCTCTGGCGTGAGCATGACTGTTTTCTGGGATCGAAGGGACTTGAAAATGGCGCAATTACGCTAGCAAAGTCCTTTGTAAAGGGCGCCTAAAAGGACGGCTGAGAGGGATCAAGTCTGCTGTCGCATTGAATAATCCGAGGATCTGCAACTCTCTCGCTAAAATGCGCATCCTGCCGGAAACGGACTCTACGAGTGCAATTATCTGGATGATCGCAAACTCGAAGAAGCCTTACCAGATTCAGATCGGGAGAAACTCCACACCCAGATGGACCAAAATCCGGATTGGACAGATCAGACTTTATCCAGTTCACGAGAAAGCCTATATGACGTAAAGTGATATAAGATCGTTTCTGCCTTTGAGCAGAGTAGAACTTGACAGATGTTACTGGAGGATGTCGTCCAAATATACTGCCGACGCAATAGATGAAGTCGAGCGGAACAGGGTGACGACGTAATCCATAACCTTGGTACTAGCCCAAGGGCTTAAATTTAAGCCAAAAGGTATGACATGGAACTGATAAGCATAGTCCCGACAAGCACAACGGAGAATGTCCGCAACTCGTGGGATAGGGACGTGAAATGTGCGTCGGTCATATCTAGCCAGCATATGATGGGGTTTAAGCGACGTGCCCTTCATACATGCGTCACGACGTATCAGGTCTAGGTTGGCAGAAGCAGTCAGCGCATTGGCCATGGAATGGTGAGCTGCCCTGTTAAGAACCCTAGCTAACCGGGCCGTCGAATCCCAAGCATGTTCATTGCCAAATTTATCAGCGATCCTGAAAATGGCTAGGGAGGCTAGATCTAACAGTGAAGACGTAGCGACTACATTTCGAACCAGCTTGGACTTGGCATTGAACACCGTTTAGTCCACTTTATAAGACAATGGAGCAGACATATGGACTGCTGCCATATTTTTATCCAGAGCCGGGACCTCAGTACTGAACGCACCGGAGTGAGTTTTGTACCATCGACCTGAAAACGACGCTGGTACTTGGCTTTCAGAAAAGAAAAACCTTAGCAATTCCTGGATCCCCTATGCGTGTCGACAGACGGTCATTAATTTCCTTAATTTTGTCGACTGGGGAAAGAGGCGGAAGGATAGAGTCTCTTCCCCCTCATCCAGATCGACTGACGCTCAAACCTTATAGTCGGTAATGGCAGCAGGAGGTGGAGGGCATTCTGAAGGGGCCAACACCTTATAAATTTCCTCCACTGCGGCTTTGAAGCTGAACTCAGTCCGTTCCATAGTTGGATCTGCATACCGCTGATTTGCCTGCGACTCATCGCACTCACTATGTACATAATCTTGCTCTGGTAAAGCATCCATATCGGGGTAATGCATACCAGGTGGCATAGATGACTAGATTCCATCATCTCTGATAAAGGCATTCACTCTCCCTTGTGGACGAGCTGTTAGCCTATGGACGGCCGGCAATGCCGAATGAATTGATTGGCATATGTTTGGCCTGAATGACTGCGACGGGCCGGCTATGACCGGCACCGACCGCTCGAATGGTCGGGTTGGATCGAGAGATTCCTCGCCAACTATCTGTGTCATGGTAGTGATATGTAACCGGTAGTACGGATTGACAGACGGAAACATCATTAGAATCTTCGTCAATCCGATTTGTGCGGATTGCGGTATGATAAAAGTCCCCGTGCTGGTACAGCGGTATAGTCGGATGGACTGGTATAAGACTAAAATCTCCATACGGTTGGACGACCGGTGCCTGTTGGGCTGGACGGCCGGAGCCGGATGAACGGTCAGTGCCGGCAAGTGTCGGCTGAAAGCTTGGCTGGACGACCGGTGCCATATGGGCTGAACGGTCATTGCCGGATCGCCCGGTGCCGGTTAGTGCCGGCGGGAAGGTCTGCTGGATGACCGGTGCCATATGGGCTGAACGGTCATTGCCGGATCGCCCGGTGCCGGTTAGTGCCGGCGGGAAGGTCTGCTGGATGACCGGTGCCATATGGGCTGAACGGTCATTGCCGGATCGCCCGGTGCCGGTTAGTGCCGGCGGGAAGGTCTGCTGGATGACCGGTGCCATATGGGCTGAACGGTCATTGCCGGATGGACGCCCGGTGCCGGATGTTGCCGACTGTAAGGTAATAACAATTACATAATGCTTATGTAGTGCGTCCAGCACTACGCGCCCATCTACCATTCGCTCAGAGGGAATGTTGGTTCTGGTACAGCTTGCATATCTGTACAGCATACAAGGTGACTTAGATGACGCAATTCTGTCATAATTGACACTTTCACTAAATCTCCCTTGTGGAGAAGCCGTTAACATATGGACGGCCGGCACTGCCGGCTGATTGAACTGGCGGATGGTCGGCCTGAAAGACCTGTTCTGGTAAAAGCTGTCATATCTGGGTAGCACATACTAAGTGGCATAGATAACTCAATTCCGTCACCTCTGATAATATCACTAATTCTCCCTTGTTTTAAAATCACACCGTCACGTATTTGACATGACGGGAGGTGTACACCGGCAATACCGACTAATTTGTCTGGTATATGGTCGGCCGGAATGTCGGCGAAGGTCCGGCTATGACCGGCACCTGCCTCTCGAATGGTCTGATTGGAGGGAGATTCATCTATAACATTTCTCTCATGGTAGTGATATGTAACCAGTAGTGTAGATTGACTGACGGGTACATCACTATAATCTCCGTAAATCCGATGTACAGCCGGTGCAGGTTGATGCCGGCTGGAAGACCGGTGCCATTTGGGCTTAACGGTCGTTGCCGGATGGTCGGCCGGTGCCGGTTGATGCCGGCTGGAAGGTCGGCTGGACGACCGGTGCCATTTGGGCTGAACGGTCGCTGCCGGATGGACGGCCGGTGCAGGTTGATGCCGGCTGGAAGGTTGGCTGGACGACCGGTGCCATTTGGGCTGAACGGTCGTTGCCGGATGGACGGCCGGTGCCGGTTGATACCGGCTGGAAGGTCGGCTGGACGACCGGTGCCAATTGGGCTGAACGGTCGTTGCCGGATGGACGGCCGGTGCCGGTTGATGCCGGCTGGAAGGTCGGCTGGACGACCGGTGCCATTTGGGCTGAACGGTCGTTGCCGTATGGACGGCCGGTGCCTGTCGACGCAGGCTGGAAGGTCGGCTGGCCGGCCGGTGCCATTTGGGCTGAACGGCCGGTGCCTGTTGATGCAAGCTGGAAGGTCGGCTGGCCGTCCGGTGCCATTTGGGCTGAACGGACGGTGCCGGATGGACGGTTAATGCCGGTTTGCCTGCTGAAGTGCCGGCTGAACTGACGGTGTCGGCTGGACTGACAGCTGGAAGGCCGGCGAAAGTGCATATTAAAATGGATCCAATTGATCCAGCATAGACTCCATGCGTCCTGACTTACAGGCCCGAAAGCCATGTACGGATCTGCGGTGAAATTTACACCCACTGGGCAGCCTAAACCATGTCAACATAATTTCCTCCATTTCCACATTGCCAACACCCATTTTGCCATTCATGCCTTCGTTGTCGACTTTGCTTACTGAAACGACAAAAGAAGAGAACAAAGCACAAATTAAAAAATTCAGCATATTATTAATTCGATAATACTATAACCGTTATTAACGGAGTAGTCAAATTATTCCGTGCCATGTTAACTCTTAATGACAACACTAGTTATCGCCGTGAGCGTGTTGCAATGGTTCGTTCAAGACGAAGTCTACTGAAACGAAAAAGATGATAAACAAAGCACAATTAGCAATTCAGCACGCTATTAAGTCGCTATTACCATAACCGTAACTAACGGAGGAAGTGAAATGATTTAGTGTCGCGTGAACTCATGACTTCAACATGAATTCCGCCAAAGCACAAATTAAAAATTCAGCATATTATTAATTCGATAATACTATAACCGTTATTAACGGAGTAGTCAAATTATTCCGTGCCATGTTAACTCTTAATGACCACACTAGTTATCGCCGTGAGCGTGTTGCAATAGGTCGTTCAAGACGAAGTCTACTGAAATGAAAAGATGATAAACAAAGCACATTTAGCAATTCAACACGCTATTAAGTCGCTATTACCATAACCGTAACTAACGGAGGAAGCGAAATGATTTAGTGTCGCGTGAACTCGTGACTACAACACGAAATTCCGCCATTAATAGTCGCAACTGGTCGTTCAGAGATGAAGTCTACTGAAACGGAAAAGAAGATAAACAAAGCACAAATTAACAATTCAGTACGCTATTAAGTCGCTATTCCATAACCGTAACTAACGTAGGAAGCGAAATGATTAAGTGTTGCGTGAATTCGTGACTACAACACGAAGTCCGCCATTAAAGTCGCAAATTGGTCGTTCAAAGACTTTTTTGAAGTCTACTGAAACGTCAAAGAAGATAAATAAAGCACATATTATCAATGCAGCACGTTATTAGTCGCTAATATCGTAAACGTTACATACGGAATAAGCGAAATTATTGAGTGCTACATGTATTACATGCTAGTACCGCCATAAGCGTGCTTTGACCACGTTGCAGCCTGGTCCGAAGTCTAGAAAAGGTGACAAAGTCACTCAAATTGGAAAATATTGTAAAATAATGTATACGACCTGTTGGGGAATGATTATCCAACACAGTAATTCCAAATTTAACTTCGGATGGTCAGAATTTACACTAAGATGGCTTGGATTCATTGGAGGTCTAATTGTACGTGTTTACACACAACAAGCGAAGCTAAAAAACTAAAAAAGCGACACCTAACGGGCGGCAAGGGGAGGTAATGGGCAAGAGTTATTGCCCTTTGTCTATATGACATAGACAGGAAAGACGAATTTTCGTCTTTTGGTAGGGCTGGATTCGCGAGGTAGCAGGCTAATATCCCTAAAGTAATGTGATTGGGGAACGTATTCAAAGGAGAAATTGTAGATTCTGTCCAACATAGCAGTGATATGTTTTTCTTTTTACTTTATTCAAAATTTTAGTGCTAAAATCTGCAACAAGTGCTGGTGAAAAAAAAAGACTTATGACTGCCTCAGAATTGCTCGGTAGGAACAAATGCATGAAGTAAACATATCCAGCAAATAAATGTAATGTTCTGCTGATTCAGGCAGATGATTGCTTAGAAAATGTTTGTTATACTGTAATAAATCTTAAGAAAACCTACCAGAGTATGAGAATGTGAAAAAAGGTGACTGCATTGTTGATGTGGTCCATCTTGCCTATTTTAATATGTAATTCATTTTTTTTTCTTGTATATTTTCAAATGTAATTCATATTTTTTGTGTGCATATTTTAATATGCAATTCATATTTTTTCTTGCATATTTTAATACGTAATTCATATTTTTTCTTGCATATTTTAATATGTAATTCATATTTTTTCTTGCATATTTTAATATGTAATTCATTTTTCTTGCATATTTTAATATGTAATTCATATTTTTTCTTGCATATTTTAATATGTAATTCATATTTTTTCTTGCATATTTTAATATGCAATTCATATTTTTTCTTGCATATTTTAATATGTAATTCATATTTTTTCTTGCATATTTTAATATGTAATTAATTTTTTCAATATATTTTAATATGTAATTCATTTTTTCTTGCATATTTTAATATGTAATTCATATTTTTTCTTGCATTTTTTAATATGTAATTCATATTTTTTCTTGCATATTTTAATATGCAATTCATATTTTTTCTTGCATATTTTAATATGTAATTCATATTTTTTCTTGCATATTTTAATATGTAATTCATTTTTTTCTTGCATATTTTAATATGTAATTCATATTTTTTCTTGCATATTTTAATATGTAATTCATTTTTTCTTGCATATTTTAATATGTAATTCATATTTTTTCTTGCATATTTTAATATGTAATTCATATTTTTTCTTGCATATTTTAATATGCAATTCATATTTTTTCTTGCATATTTTAATACGTAATTCATATTTTTTCTTGCATATTTTAATACGTAATTCATATTTTTTCTTGCATATTTTAATATGTAATTCATATTTTTTCTTGCATATTTTAATATGTAATTCATATTTTTTCTTGCATATTTTAATATGTAATTCATATTTTTTCTTGCATATTTTAATATGTAATTCAATTCATTTTTCTTGCATATTTTAATGTCATTCATTTTTTCTTGCATGAGTATGAGAATTTGAAAAAAGGTGACTGCATTGTTGATGTAGTCCATCTTGCCTATTTTAATATGTAATTCATTTTTTTTCTTGTATATTTTCAAATGTAATTCATATTTTTTGTGTGCAAATTTTAATATGTAATTCATTAATTTTTTCTTGCATATTTTAATATGTAATTCATATTTTTTCTTGCATATTTTAATATGTAATTCATATTTTTTCTTGCATATTTTAATATATAATTCATATTTTTTCTTGCATATTTTAATATGTAATTCATATTTTTTGTGTGCAAATTTTAATATGTAATTCATTAATTTTTTCTTGCATATTTTAATATGTAATTCATATTTTTTCTTGCATATTTTAATACGTAATTCATATTTTTTCTTGCATATTTTAATATATAATTCATATTTTTTCTTGCATATTTTAATATGTAATTCATTTTTTCTTGCATATTTTAATGTCATTCATTTTTTCTTGCGTATTTTAATGTCATTCATTTTTTTTTGCATATTTTAATGTAATTATTTTTTTCTTGCATATTTTAATGTAATTATTTTTTCTTGCATATTTTAATGTAATTATTTTTTTCTTGCATAATTTAATATGTAATTTATTTTTTCTTGCATATTTTAATATGTAATTATTTTTTTCTTGCATATTTTAATGTCATTCATTTTTTCTTGCGTATTTTAATGTCATTCATTTTTTCTTGCATATTTTAATGTAATTATTTTTTTCTTGCATATTTTAATGTAATTATTTTTTCTTGCATATTTTAATGTAATTATTTTTTTCTTGCATAATTTAATATGTAATTTATTTTTTCTTGCATATTTTAATATGTAATTATTTTTTTCTTGCATATTTTAATATGTAATTCATTTTTTTCTTGCATATTTTAATGTAATTATTTTTTTCTTGCATAATTTAATATGTAATTTATTTTTTCTTGCATATTTTAATATGTAATTATTTTTTTCTTGCATATTTTAATATGTAATTCATTTTTTTCTTGCATATTTTAATATGTAATTCATTTTTTTCTTGCATATTTTAATGTCATTCATTTTTTCTTGTATATTTTAATATGTAATTCATTTTTTTCTTGCATATTTTAATGTCACTAATTTTTTCTTGCATATTTTAATATGTAATTCATTTTTTTCTTGCACATTTTAATGTCATTCATTGTTTTTCTTGCATATTTTAATACATAATTCATTTTTTCTTTCCTTGTTAATATTTTGCAGCACAGGGTGATAAAACTTGCTCCAAAACCTACAAAAGAAGAAGATTTTGCAGACATGCTGGAAAAATCAATGAAAATTTATTGAGGAAGGTGCTGATAAATGCCAGAGAAAGACAGAAGTATTTAGATTTGTTGAAATATTTATTGAGAAATTATATTATTGCTGGTAAAGAAATAAATTTATTATGTAAATGCTAATGAATATAATGATGAATAATTTGAGAAGATTTTTTTTTGTTAAATTTGCATTATCAGATCTCCTAATATGATCACTTAAGTGGCCATGTGTGTTCATATGTCTGTATATCCATCCATTGTTATGTCAGATTGATAAGTGCAGTTGGTCACATAGTCATGTTGTTTAGTATGTGTTTGCACCTTCATACATATCCATTTATGGAAAGCTTGAATGTATTCTTGATACATACCCAGTCCCGGATTACCCATTAGGCAGAGTAGGCAACTGCCTATGGGCCCCATTAGGGGCCCCCATGAGACCGTGACCGTGGGTTTGGGGCCCCAAAAGTTTGACTGCCTATGGGCCTCCACGGTGCTTAATCCGGCACTGTACATACCCAATTACGGGAAGCTTGCATGTATTCATGATATGTACCCATTTATGGAAAGTTTACATGTATTATTAATATGTAGTACCCATTTATGGAAAGCCTTCATATATTCTTGACACATAGCTTGTAGACAGCGTATTGTTAATTTAAATGAGCAGTAAATGAGAATAAATCATTGGCAAAGTATTGTTTTGATTTAAGAATTGAATTTCATAATGGATATTACAAATCAAAAGGGAAAGATAAATCAAAATTTTAATTTAGTTTCCCATAATACTTTACTGGGTGTTCTTTCAGTCTTAATACTTGAACTAGACATCAGGGAATACATTTAAAGAGACTTTGAAAATAATTATAGGCAAAATGCCCTTCCATATCTGCATAATCTCATCAAACAAGACATTGAAATTATTATGTGAAATCTACACTGAAGTTTCTATTCCATAAACAGCTAGAAATTTTCTGTTTTGTCAATATCAGGTGACTGTGCTAACCAGCTTATGCATTTTATTTCATTTTCTGTTTTACGTTCCGATTAGATATGAACACAATAATCATTGTAATCTTGAAATAAATGTGCAAGATCTGCCAGGACAGGCCATACTTTGATATTCAGAATTTCATGGTATTTCTGATTTTTTTTTTAAAGCTACATTAAAAATCCTAATCACACACGTACACACACACACACACACACACACACACACACATTGGTTTACAGACTTTCATCGTATTTCTGAGCTAAATGAGCGGGCCATTGTAATTCTAAAATAAGTGAAATATCTAACCAGGATAGGCCATACTTTGGTATACAGAATTTCTCGGCATTTATGTTTCCGTTTATAAATGTAGTAAGACTGCATACAAACACACCTCTTTGTCATGACTTGACATTTCCAATTACACTTGGTCAGAACCAAGTCCAGCTCCAACATTTGTCACTCATTTTCCAAATATACATACATTTCTCATTTCCAACAGTTAGTAAGCTAACTGCATTAATCCTCTCAGAAAGACTGCAAAAGTGAAACAAGATACTGAAGGACCTTGAATAAAAGACAGTGCAGAAAAAGTTTGCTTCTCAAAAAAACACAAGAAAGCAACTGGAAAGTGATATGTTATTATTGTAAATAGGAACACATACAAAAATTACATAGGATTGTTTTTTTTTTCTTCTTTTGAATACAAAATACATTGAACATTGGATTGTGACGTGAATTACTACATGAAGTCAGTGTTTGCAAGTCGAGGTAAATTTAAAAAAAGGGACATATTAAAAATATTTGTCATTAACTTTTTTTTTTCATTTATAGAATTCATTCTTTATGTTCATCAACTTCAGAATGCAAGATAGTGTGGTCCCAGAATTTTGTAAAATGGCCCTGGAAATTTTTTCCAAAAGTCATGGAATTTGTTTTTGTTAAATCTGTAGGAACCCTGTTTTGCATGTAGGGTTAAAGATTAAATTTTGGCCAACACTATACACGATGGGCTGTTCATCTTTTTGGGACAATTTTTTATCTGTTGACCAAATTATTTTATACCGAATAATTTGTGAGAATTCGGTCTGTTTAATATAATATTTGGGATGCAGTTGTCATTACCTTATATGTGAAAACTCTGCAGTTTTGTTCAGTATAGGTTCACATATAGAAGTTATGGTTCCCAATTGCCTACCATTCTGATTTTTATTCTGCAGCAAAACTTAATAAGCCACATTGCATTACAATTAAATCTGACATGCAGCTTTATATTGTTGATACATTGTATGGTATTTAATTGTAATGTTCTACATTATTGTTAAGAAGAGTTATTGCACCAGATTTCCCATCACCCATCCCATCACCCATCCCATCACCCATCCCATCATCCATCCCATCACCCATCCCATCACCCATTCCATCACCCATTCCATCACCCATCCCATCACCCATTCCATCACCCATCCCATCACCCATTCCATCACCCATTCCATCACCCATCCCATCATCCATTCCATCACCCATCCCATCACCCATCCCATCACCCATTCCATCACCCATTCCATCACCCATTCCATCACCCATCCCATCATCCATTCCATCACCCATCCCATCACCCATCCCATCATCCCAACTTTAATTTTGCAACATAACTTTACTGAGAAATTTAAATTTCTGCCAAATTTAACATGAGTCTTTATTTTGAAGAGAACTTGTTTTAATTTGATTTCCAGATTTCTTTGCCATCACTTAGAAGTGGGTAAAATTTACACGCAAATCTTACTTGGTCTTTTTTTTGGTTAGAAAGTTAGGAAAAAGGTGATGATGTGCTTACTTTTAAAATTTTGGATCATTTTTTAAAGTTTTTTTTACTGGCATTTTGACCATGAAGAACTTTTACAGCATAAAATATCTTGACATTTTCTTTAATCAGTATAAACTATTTATGAGATAAATATCAGCTTTTGTTGTATTAAAACAAAACTCTAACAGTTATATTGGTGGTAAAGTGCTGTATGGAAGGTATCTGAGATTTAATGTAACTTATCATTTTGGTTTAAAGCAAAAGTCACATATTTCTATTTACCCCATGTCAGTGTTTCATGTATAATCCTGTAGTTTTTGTCTTTAATTCACAAATATTAATTATGTTTAATAAAAAGTGCTTAGATTTATAATATCTGGCAACACATACTAAACTAGGTTTTAGTGGCATCTGCAGCATTCTTTTGAAACTTATCCAAAACTTATGTATTACTTCCCCTTTAGTATTGCCTATATATACGCACTATATGAATTGTTAATGAGATTTTGAAATATATACAGAATTCACTATATAATATTTGTCTTTCAGATCATTGTGTTTTATATTTGTACCAGTTGTTATGACTACTGTGATTCAATATGTAATTTTATACAAATTGAAATCTTGAATTTTTGACAATAAAGATTAAAATTTAGAAACTTCATGACATCTTTCATAAATCCTTTTTAAACACACATTTTTCAAAGCAACCTTGTGTTTGAGTTTATATTTATTCCCAGTTTCATCTTTTAAGCTATAGTTCAAAATCTGCTTAGGTTTTTCTGTTGTTAACGGGGACAGGACTTTGAAATTTTCTCCATTTTGGTGACCTCCCTTGTTAATCACTGTACAATGGCAGTGTGACTCGTTGCTATTAAGACCATAAGCATCCATTGAGATCAGATGCAGAGACAAAATTAAATTTGTTTGAAAATAATGTTTATTAAGTGTAAACAGTGTCGACTCAGATTTGCAATTACACTAAAAGAAAATATGATGGTCCCTATTCTGATGGTGAAATTATCCAAAGCGGTTTACCTGTGTAAGTCAAGCTGTCTGAAATTATCCAAAGCGGTTTACCTGTGCAAGTCAAGCTGTCTGAAAATATCCAGAGTGGTTTACCTGTGCAAGTCAAGCTGTCTAAAAATATCCAGAGTGGTTAATCAGAAAATTAGTTTAGGTTCAATTGAGTTTTGCCTTGCGTGTTTTTATTTATTGGACATATTGGCATATTCAAGTTAAACTTATAGAAGTTAAGAGCAAGTTATCTCTGAATTCCCTGTACATTTTAGTAAAATAACAAACACCTAACGAATCTTTTGAGTATGGCTGGATATTATTGAAAATTTTGCTCCAATTATTCTATAATTTAAAATCCCTGAGCAATTTATAAGGGTAAGAAATGCAAACTTCATTAGTCCGACAAATGTCGGGCGGTTTTTCATTCGGAACACTCTCTACTTTTGAACTTGTGATATATTATTTAGAATAAGTTGAATTTAATTTACATTACTGTAAATTCCTTTTACAATTTCAATTTGCATTCTAGACAATTACATTATTTGTTGAATGTTACAAAACTTGTTGATTTCACTAATATTATTTCGTTTAAAAACATTTGAGTCGTAACGAAAAAAAATAGGGCTATTGAAATCATTAAATCACACCTAAAATGATCATATTAACTGTATTACTATTTTTTTTCTCAAGCATAAAGGAGATTTCAAATTAAATAGGCGTGCTTATGTAGTAATAATAATATACGAGAAGCCCTTATACCATATTAGGCCTTTACGATCGAGGTTGATACAATTCTAACGAAACCGGTTACGCCTTATAACAGCCCATCATTCTTTTATCCCAACATTATTTTTATATTGTTTACAATTACCCACATATAACTCTGAGTTGAACATTTAAATCACGTGCAATGTTAAAAAGCGAGGATAAATCAAGATTATGCACATGCGGATAATTCGTACAGAAAAAATATGCAGTCTTCTCAAACGTCAAAATGGGCTAAGTTTTAAACATGTTCACCTAAACGCTTAAGTTTTGAATATACTTTTTGAACTGTTTCCAAGTATCGTGTGAAACCAAAACTATGTCGCGTACCGTTTGACCTTTCATGTTTCCATGCGAAATGTTTGGGGTGATTTTTCTATAGAGTTGCTTTTATTGTAAATATTCTCCTGCAGTGAGTTCCACTTTCGTTTTCTTTTGCTTTCAAAAGCATCTATTGGGGTTCTGCGTATGAGTTATGAAAGTTAAACATGAATGTTTTCTGTTTACAAAAAACCCAAGATTGGCATCAGTCCAGTTGGGATCCCATATGAATGAAGTAAATAGAGAAAGTATTTTTTCAAAAGGAGATAATATGGCCATAGGCATGCCCATCTCTCTGGATAGAAAGAAGCGGTGTTTTTTTATAAATCTACTGTATAATTACATCTTAAGTATTAGATGTCATTAATCTTGTGGACGATATAAAAGTTATCTCATGAGGATTTTAAAATAGATTGGACTTTCCTTGTTCTAAATTTGTCAAGTTGCGTAATCGAAACAAAGTATATAATCGGCATACAAGGAAACTGGTGCAGTGAGATTAAAGAGAAGAGACGACGCTGTACGACATGGACGTATTAGAATTATATCCGTCTCAAATTCGTTTTTCACAAAAAGCGATCAACACAATGTTTGACAGGAAAAGTTCGCATCCATATAAGTCTATAGGGCAAACATTAGACGATTTGTGCGAAGGGCGTTGTGTTATTAGTGATATACCCCGTATATCTGTGTGTCGCCATGATGATGAATGGTATACCAAGGACAATAGAAGACTTTGGGTCTTCAAACAACTGGAGGCATTGGGCAAGTGTGGAAAGATTACTGTAAATGTGGTGGATAGATCCGAGATTGATAGCAGAAAATTTTCCACGGAAAATAAAGGAAGGTCAGTCGAATTCATAAAATCGGTTTCTCCTGGAGGAGAGTGGTACAAAAAGGTGAACAAGTAGCCCGTAAAAGATGTAAGACTATTAAAGATTCATGATTGTAGTGGATGTTTTCAAGCTAAAACTGCTTTCGAAGTGTTTGTTATTTATAATTTTTCATCAATTATTAAACCATGTACGAATTGATTTTAAAACGTATTTTACTGGATCGTCTTGATGCTCACAACGTTAGAAAGTATCCACGAAAATCAAACAAATAAACAAACAAGCAAACGAACGACATGAAACAGAAGCATTGATTGGATTTTACTAGAGGTATAACACGAAACGTAGAAGAAAAACAGAAGAGACTTA
The DNA here is from genome assembly GCA_029339505.1 of Unio delphinus. NCBI lineage: Eukaryota > Metazoa > Mollusca > Bivalvia > Unionida > Unionidae > Unio > Unio delphinus. The sequence continues at coordinate 2,821,029 of JAQISU010000028.1, read as the reverse complement.
CAGAAATCTATGGTGCAATTAGGACATTTTAATGTTGTTGTTCTGACTTGATATGACTGCTTTTAGAACAATCCAAGTTTCCTAAAGTTACTATTCTTGATGGCTGTTAACAGTCGTCTACATGTACCCATGATATGAGTTATCCAATCCCGTTCTAAGGAACAAAGGCGAAACTACACCAAATTGATGTACACAGTTTATTCATGAAATCTTGGCTTTTCTAAAGTGTCACAAAAGACGATCATTCAAAACAGTATAACTTAGCCAAATATGGAACATCGATTTTATATCTCTTCCTGACATCATATGTAATCAAACTATATCACACACCTTTTAATTTCATTCTCCATGCAAACTATGATTTCATTTTCATGTAGCTTTTAGCAGAACTCGGTAGTTAGTTCTACTTTCGTTTTCCATTTGCAATATACAGCGAAGTGTTGGAACTTAACTTGAATTACATTTGAAAACGAAACAGTACGTGTTTCCTGTCATAATAGGACTAAAATATGCTTTATAATTCATCCAGTCAGAATTCATAATGATTGTATAAAGTCTGCAAGTAAAATTATACAAGAAAATGAGTGCAATGAGATAGAATAGAGTAGCCGAAGGTGCAAAAGATGGATATATTGGAACTATACCGTTCCGAAATACAGATATATCTGCCAAACTGGGAACGATTGGTGCGATAGGTCCTGTACGATCAGAATTATACTACTCCTATCTGCAAGCCACCAGAATGGGGAACGGTAAACTAAGAACAATCAAAGGCTTTGGGTTTTCAAAATATTGTATGGCGTTGGGCAAATGTGAAAATAATGGATAGATCCGAGGTTGACACCAAGAATTTTCCGCATCAGACGTGGCAGATCAGGTATATTCTATGATTATGGTCACTTTACACCGAAGGTACAAGAGGGTAGCTAGTAATCCCTAAATATGGAAGACTATTTACCATTCATGGATGTGTGGAAACATTTTGACAAGATGATTCAGCTAAAATAACTAAAATGTAGACCATGTACAAATTTAAAAATAAGCAAACAGTATATAAAGAATTTGTATATCTTTTTTTCTGAAATACTTTGAATTTTGAGACAGACCACTCAACCTATGTGGATGCCATCACACAAGGCCTATTGTACCATTGTAATATTGTAGATGCAGGCATGTATGCATACACACACACACACACACACATGTATATATACAGATAGATAGATAGATAGATAGATAGATAGATAGATAGATAGATAGATAGATAGGTAGACAGATAGATAACAAATCATACTCATATTCAAATAATAGAATACATCTTAGTGAAATAAAGCGATGTGAGTTGTTTTCTGTTGTACATAATTTATATTCATATATGTTCATGCACTTCTTTTCTTACAAAAGAGTGTGTGTGTGTGTGTGTGTGTGTGTGTGTGTGTGTGTGAGAGAGAGAGAGAGAGAGAGAGAGAGAGAGAGAGAGAGAGAGAGAGCAAGTGGACAACTACTAATTTTACATTCAATATATTTGTACGCTAGTCTTTAATATCAGTGGTGTTTTTGTTTCGTACGTCGTAACGAAAAGAAATAGGGCTATTGAAATAATTAAATCACCTAAAATGATCATATTAACTGTATTACTATTATTTTATCTCAAGCATAAAGGAGATTTCAAATTAAATAGGCGGGCTTATGTAGTAATAATAATATACGAGAAGCCCTTATACCGTATTAGGCCTTTACGATCGAGTTTGATACAATTCTAACGAAACGGTTACGCCTTATAACAGCCCATCATTCGTTTATCCTAACATTATTTTTATATTGTTTACAATTACCCACATATGGCTCCGAGTTGAACATTTAAATCACGTGCAATTTTAAAAAGCGAGGATAAATCAAGATTATGCACATGCGGATAATTCGTACAGAAAAAATATGCAGTCTTCTCAAACGTCAAAATGGGCTAAGTTTTAAACCTGTTCACCTCTTCGCTTCAATTTTGAATATACTTTTTGAACTGTTTCCAAGTATCGTCTGAAACCAAAACTATGTCGCGTACCGTTTGACCTGTCATGTTTCCATGCGAAATGTTTGGGGTGATTTTTCTATAGAGTTGCTTTTAATGTAAATATTCTGCAGTGAGTTCCACTTTCGTTTTCCTTTTACTTTCAAAAGCATCTATTGGGGGTTCTGCGTATGAGTTATGAAAGTTAAACATGAATGTTTTCTGTTTACAAAAAACCCAAGATTGGCATCAGTCCAGTTGGGATCCCATATGAATGAAGTAAATAGAGAAAATATTTTTTTCAAAAGGAGAAAATACGGCCATAGGCGTGCCCATCTCTCTGGATAGAAAGAAGCGGTGTTTTTATAAATCTACTGTATAATTACATCTTACGTATTAGATGTCATTAATCTTTTGGACGATATAAAAATTATCTCATGAGGATTTTAAAATAGATTGGACTTTCCTTGTTCTAAATTTGTCAAGTTGCGTAATCGAAACAAAGTATATATTCGGCATACAAGGAAACTGGTGCAGTGAGATTAAAGAGAAGAGACGACGCTGTACGACATGGACGTATTAGAATTATATCCGTCTGAAATTCGTTTTTCACAAAAAGCGATCAACACAATGTTTGACAGGAGAAGTTTGTATTCATATAAGACTATAGGGCAAACATTAGACGATTTGTGCGAAGGGCGTTGTGTTATTAGTGATATACCCGGTATATCTGTGTGTCGCCATGATGATGAATGGTATACCAAGGACAATAGAAGACTTTGGGTCTTCAAACAACTGGAGGCATTGGGCAAGTGTGGAAAGATTACTGTAAACGTGGTGGATAGATCCGTGATTGATAGCAGAAAATTTTCCACGGAAAATAAAGGAAGGTCAGTCGAATTCATAAGATTAAGATCGTCTTCTCCTAGAGGAGAGTGGTACAAAAAGGTGACAAGTAGCCCGTAAAAGATGTAAGACTATTAAAGATTCATGATTGTAGTGGATGTTTTGGGCGACAGCTTATCAAGCTAAAACTGCTTTAGAAGTGTTGGCAATTTATAATTCTTCATCAATAATTAAACCATGTACGAATTGATTCTAAAACATATTCTACTGGATCGTCTTGATGCTCACAACGTTAGAAAGTATCCACGAAAATCAAACAAATAAACAAACAAACAAGCAAACGAACGACATGAAACAGAAGCATTGTTTGGATTTTACTGGAGGTATAACACGAAACGTGGAAAAAAAAGCACAGACTTACAGAAATCTATGGTGCAATTAGGACATTTTAATGTTGTTGTTCTGACTTGATATGACTGCTTTTAGAACAATCTAAGTTTCCCAAAGTTACTATTCTTGATGGTTGTTAACCGTCGTCTACATGTACCGATACTATGAGTTATCCAATCCTGTTCTAAGGAACAAAGGCGAAACTACACCAAATTGATGTACACAGTTTATTCATGAAATCTTGGCTTTTCTCAAGTGTCACAAAAGACAATCGTTCAAAACAGTATAACTTAGCCAAATATGGAACATCGTTGTTATATCTCTTCCTGACATCATATGTAATCAAACTATATCACACACCTTTTAATTTCATTCTCCATGCAAACCATGACTTCATTTTCATGTAGCATTTAGCAGAACTCGGTAGTTAGTTCTACTTTCGTTTTCCGTTTACAATATACAGCGAAGTGTTGGAACTTAATTTGAATTAAATTTGAAAACGAAACAGTACGTGTTTCCTGTCATAACAGAACTAAAATATGCTTTATAATTCATTCAGTCAGGATTCATAATGATTGTAGAAAGTCTGCAAGTAAAATTATACAAGAAACTGAGTGCAATGAGATAGAAGAGAGTAGCCGAAGGTGCAAAAGATGGATATATTGGAACTATACCGTTCAGAAATACAGATCTATCTGCCAAACTGTGAACGATTGGTGCGATAGGTCCTGTACGATCAGAATTATACTACTCATATCTGCAAGTCACTAGAATGGGGAACGGTATACTAAGAACAATCAAAGGCTTTGGGTTTTCAAAATATTGTATGGCGTTGGGCAAATGTGAAAATAATGGATAGATCCGAGGTTGACACCAAGAATTTTCCGCATCAGACGTGGCAGATCAGGTATATTCTATGATTATGGTCACTTTACACCGAAGGTACAAGAGGGTAGCTAGTAATCCCTAAATATGGAAGACTATTTACCATTCATGGATGTATGCAAACATTTTGACAAGATGATTCAGCTAAAAGAACTAAAATGTGGACCATGTACAAATTTAAAAATAAGCAAACAGTATCTAAAGAATTTGTATATCTTTTTTCTGGAACACTTTGAATTTTGAGACAGACCACTTAACCTATGTGGATGCCATCACACAAGGCCTATTGTAATATTGTAGATGCAGGCATGTATACATACATATATACATACAAACTCACACACACACACACATAGATAGATAGATAGATAGATAGATAGATAGATAGATAGATAGATAGATAGATAGATAGATAGATAGATAGATAGATAGATAGATAGATAACAAAACATACTCATATTCAAATAATAGAATACATCTTAGTGAAAAAAAGCGATGTGAGTTGTTTTCTGTTGTACATAATTTATATTCATATATGTTCATGCACTTCTTTTCTTAAAAATGTGTGTGTGTGTGTGTGTGAAACCATGTGGACAACTACTAATTTTACATTCAGTATATTTGTACGCAAGTCTTTACTATCAGTGGTGCTTTTTGTTTCGTATGTTTTTTAATAACAGTACATTGTTTTACACTGTCCATTGCATAACTGTAAACATGCGAAATACTCCAAACTCAATAAATTATTATATATTCACTTTTCATGTTAAAATTCTTTGTTACATAGAGTTTCTACGCTACATAAACTAAATGCCTGTCCTAAATTCTAAGTGATTAATAAGGTGATTATGTGATCAATCAGAACCTTTTACTGTTGTCTGAAGTCTGATGAAATAGTACAAGATGAAAAGGATGGTCTGGCTATTCTTTAAATTTAAAACAATTTATTTATCCGGGTTCATTGTCATCCAGTGCCTCTTATTAATTAATGTTGATGATGGTAGCACATCAGGAAAATGAATATGAGGTTGCAAAAGTTACTTCCCCTTACCCTGGAGAAAGTTTAATGAAGAGTCAAATAAGGAATATATTCAATGTAAATGCGTGCAAAACTCGTGCTAATAGTGTAAGCAAGTAGCACAATGACCAACTATTTTCTGAGAGACTGAACTGTCTTTTAAAGAAGTACACTTAATAACATTAGAAAGTATGTAAGCAAATCAAGCAAATTTATCTTTAAAGATTTTAAAAAATTTCTTTACACATTTATACCAGACACCTTGGGGGTGTGGGGACAAACACTATATCCCTTTTCCGATCAGCTCGACTGGCTTTGTACTTCAACTCTGATGCCCTGACAATGTCTTCTGCATGCCCATGGCATGAATGGTACAACAAAGTCATTGGTTTCTGGGCAAATAACTAACTTCCAACGAGCAGAACCTTATCCAAACAACAAGCGCAAGGGTCACCATGAACAAAACACTAAACCATTATTTCAGAGGGTGTTGATCTGACTCTTCTAAAGTGACTAGGAAAAAAGTCTGATATATTGTTGTTTTTGTTGTTTTAGTGTTTAACGCCATTTTTCCTCACACTATACATGGCGGCCAGTATTATTGGTGGAGGAAGAGTGCGGAAAGAACCACCGACACACGAGAAACTACTGGCAAGCTTTCGACATAGCTACATTAGCCGAATCTTAAACTCGAACCCACGCAGACAGAGGTGAGACGGCAGCGTTCCGTAACGGAGAGCGCTTTAGACCACTCGGACACTCGGGTCCCCAGTCTGATATGAAAGCTAGACTGAACCTGGACAGTGGTTCGAACTGTAGCGACCGCTCCGGTGGCCTAGTGGTTAGAGCATCCGCTGCGGAAGCGGGAGTTCGTGGGTTCGATCCCTTGCCGAGTCATATCAAAGACTTACAAAACTGGTACTAACAGCTGCCTCGATCTACGCTCAGCATTAAGAGGTTAGTGTTAGGACTGGTCGGACTGGTATCAGGATAATGTGACTGGGTGGGACATCATGCTACATGTCTGCGGCATGATGCCCCAGTGCTAGACATCACTATAAACTGCCTCACCGCAGACATCGTAGCGATATGACTGAAAAAGTGTTAAAGGTACGTTAAAAATCATAATTACACACACCCACAAGAAAAATAATTACCGTATGTTACCACAGGTCCGAGTACCATCATCACAAGTATGGCGTACTTTTTACTTATGAGAGAGGGGTGGGGATGGTTGGGGGCAATATTGTGGAAATTCCTGTTATGTTCAGGTATCATTTGTAGGATAGAAGTTTTTATCTTTCCTTTTGACATAATATTGCAGTTAATAATATTGTGTTGAGAGATATCCAAGGCAAGTAAAGAACGATGTTTCCAAACTTCGGAGAGAATATTGTTTCGTATGAAATATACCTACGTCCCTATCAGTGGATCATTATACAGTCTAAAGAAGAAGACTTTCAATAATTGCAACACACCTTATTACAAACGGAGAAGTGGGAGAGAACGAGCTGTATATAAAAAACTAGAAATAGTAATTGAAACGCTGTGCATATGCTACTGAGATATGCCCGTAACTGCAATGTGACAAGACGCTTTGCATATACAACTGATATTCTCCTCTATATAACTATACAAAAATCAACCACTCTTGGCTAACAATTGGGCTAGTACTCTGTCGCAGTGATGAGTCACTCTTAGCTAACGATTGTGCTAGTACTCTGTCGCAGTTATGAGTCTAATGACAGAAATCTTTGAGATACCTAAATGTGAACGATTCATTGCTGAAATCTGCTGATATGATGCAGAAAGAAAGTAAATTGGAATTATAAGGATTAAATGATGATGGATGGGTATTCATCGATGTGTAAATTATTACCTAATCACTCACAAAGTTAACACAAAATCTTTCGAACGCTATTTGCTTTGTGAGTGATTATGTAAAATTTACACAGCGATAAATACCAAACACGATCATAAAACCCTATAATACTATATATTATTTATCAGCGCCGGATTAAGCACCGTGGAGGCCCATAGGCAGTCAAACTTTTGGGGCCCCAGACCCACGGTCACGGTCTCATGGGGGCCCCTAATGGGGCCCATAAAAGTCGCGGGGCCCATAGGCAGTTGCCTACTCTGCCTAATGGGTAATCCGGGACTGTTATTTATTGGTTAAAAAAGTTTTGCAGCGATACAATCTCCTGTTGCTAAGTGTAGCTCGTTGCTGGGAGTATCGACCTCGCAACTTGCGCGCATGGCTGGCAGCTAGTTTTGATATGTTTGCACAGATTAGAGTCTAAAATACATTAATCATTCTATACGCGTGGCGCACGTTTCCTTCTCAAAGTATACACATGTACAAACACGTGGTCGGGTTCAATATCTGAAAGAGCATTTCATTCCTTTACTATCGTTCCGTAATTTGAAGAAATTAGATTTATTATATGTACATATAATGATGAGATTTTGTCTATACTATTTGTTTGTTTTAACTATATCCATTCCAGAAAACAATTTCATTTATAATTTATCACAATATAATATGTATGGAAATACTGTTGAAGGCTACAAACCTGTTGAAAATTGTCTTGGATTAATTTAAACTATTAATAACGCTTACTGCTTCGTCTTCACTAATAATAAGGTAAGATATAGCGCGGTACGGCAATTTATGTGTGTCTAGTATATCAAATTGCCATTGTGTCATACTTTTAATTTTATTCTAGACCGATAAAAAAACTTTTTTTAAAACATTGTAGCCTTCTACTCCATTATTCGTCACATTGTACTGGGAGGAGTTCAAATCTGCTTCGCAGGTTCCTAGTTACGTCATCGAATACTAAAGGAGCTATTCTGTTCAGTCTTATCACACAAGAGTCATAAGTCTTTACATTTCTATTTACAAGAGTCATACATGTTTATATTAATTTTTAATCTCCTGAATATTGAAAATAAACCCATTATTTAATGTAGAGTGGCAAATCCCGAGAAGAAGCTAAAAAATCAGTAATAAGTGTTTATGATCTTCACGTCCTATTAATTCAGGAATGAATAGTGAATGGCGTCGAATTTCAACGGAAACTTTAAAATTAAATATATAAAATAGCACGGAATCTACACAACGAATACAAACTTCACTTCAGTCTTGAATAAATAAATTCGTTTATATTACGATTCGCTTCAGAGGATTATTCACTGTTCTGTGTACCCGACTAGCCTTAAATTTGCAACTACCATATATTAAATATCGATTGATGTTGCTGCAAAGACTTTAGGAGAATGTGTCGAACATGGATAAAATATGGTATTCAGCTCATTTAGGCATATATTTTTAATCAATGGTAATAGAAGGTGTTTGCAAAGAGTATTGTATTTATTTTTTTTTTATTTTTTTTTATTTTTTTATGGTTTAACGCCATTTTCAGCACAATATAGGCTATACATGGCGGCCAGTATTAATGGTGGAGGAAGAAACCGGAAAACCACGGAAAGAACGACCGACCCACGAGAAGCTACTGGCAAAATTTCTCACATAACTACATTTGCCGAATCTTAGACTCGAACACACGCAGACAGAGGTGAGATGGCAGTGCTTTAGACCACTCGGCCACTCGGGGCCCCTATTGTATTTAGTTAAATCTAATAATCAAGGATCTATTCAGTATTGTTGGGAAAACAAATTATGTTCCGCTTTTATGTATTCGGACATTATTGAGGTTTTAATACCTTTAATTAGGTACAGTGGTGACTCATGAGCTTATGTATAGCATTGATATATTTGAACATATTTGCCCTCAGTATCAGAATCATCAGTAACAAAGTTCCCACAGGAAGTGGTAAAGTGGTCTGAGTTACTTATTCCTCTAAAAATTTCGGCCTCACTTTCTTTTTACCCTAAAACTATCTAGTAAATTATCAGCGCGAATTTACTCTTGTACAGCGAGACTTGAACGAGGACGCCAAACGTGGTATACTAGTTGTAGTATCCGCGTCCCAAATAGCACGTTTACCTATATCACAAGTTACATACATTGACATGCACAGCTGACGTATTAACCTATCGAGGTTAAAATATTGGCGTATACATCTACTGTTGTAATTGACAACCATGTTTTGGAAACCACCCACTATAAAACTAGGTAGCTGATTTTTAGGAAAGGGCACCGGGTATAATGTCGACGTAGATAAATAAATATCTATTCCGATAATCGTATAAAATTATAGATTTACTTGCGCAACATGAATAGATACATCATGTCTATTACTAATCATGTAGAAACATTAAAATGTATACATTTGTTGCAAATTTTGAATGTTTTTGGCCACGATCAGATGGTATATTTATTAAATCTAATTAGTTAAGAGTAATTCATATCGGCTTGGACCATGATTAAATCCTATAGAACTCAAACATTGTCTCGTCTAATTTGTCATGTATAATTTACATTAGGCTTGAACAAGGATCAAATTCTATAGCACTCAATCAGTTTCTCGTCTAATTAGTAATGTATAATTTACATTAGGCTTGAACAAGGATCAAATTCTATAGCACTCAAGCAGTCTTGTCTAATTAGTCATGTATAATTTACATTAGGCTTGAACAAGGATCAAATTCTAAGCACTCAATCAGTGTCTTGTCTAATTAGTCATGTATAATTTACATTAGGCTTGAACAAGGATCAAATTCTATAGCACTCAATCACTGTCTCGTCTAATTAGTCATGTATAATTTACATTAGGCTTGAACAAGAATCAAATTCTATAGCACTCAAGCAGTGTCTTGTCTACTTAGTCATGTATAATTTACATTAGGCTTGAACAAGGATCAAATTCTATAGCACTCAAACATTGTCTTGTCTAATTAGTCATGTATAATTTACATTAGGCTTGAACAAGTATCAAATTCTATAGCACTCAAGCAGTGTCTCGTCTAATTAGTCATGTATAATTTACATTAGGCTTGAACAAGGATCAAATTCTATAGCACTCAAGCAGTGTCTCGTCTAATCAGTCATGTATAATTTACATTAGGCTTGAATAAGGATCAAATTCTATAGCACTCAAGCAGTGTCTCGTCTAATTAGTCATGTATAATTTACATTAGGCTTGAACAAGGATCAAATTCTATAGCACTCAAGCAGTGTCTCGTCTAATTTAGTCATGTATAATTTACATTAGGCTTGAACAAGGATCAAATTCTATAGCACTCAAGCAGTGTCTCGTCTAATTAGTCATGTATAATTTACATTAGGCTTGAACAAGGATCAAATTCTATAGCACTCAAGCAGTGTCTTGTCTAAATTATTTACGAGTACTTTTCATTGGACTTAGACTATGATAAAATCCTATATTACTCCAAGTAGACTCTTCCTATTATTTTCCAGTAATTTTCATTTGGCGTTGAATTCTATCAAATCCAATAACAGTTAAATATTTTCTCATCTTAATAGTGACGGGAAATTTTAGATCGTCTTGATACGTGATCAAATGAAAACAAAATTGTTTCGTTTTATTCTAAAGAGAATCGTTGAGTGGGCTGGGTCATATTCAAAATCCCCAAACAGTCAATCAGTGTCTCATATTACAGTCGACTCCACTTAAACTGCACATCGGTTAACTGCACACTCCGGATAACTGCACGTAACCACGCCGGTCCCGATGTTTCACAAATGCTTAAAAATGTACTGTACCGTATTCCGGTTAACTGCACACTCCGGTTAACTGCACGGTCTCGTGATTGGTCCGAGGGTGTGCAGTTATCCGGAGTCGACTGTATTATTGACAGGACATTTTCAAAGGGCTTACATCGGGGTTCTTAACTGTATATGACCACGAGAGCCCATATTAGGACTAAGATACATAACTAAGAACCGTGTCACTGAAGTTTTTTTTAAAAATTTTCAATATTAATTATTTTACAAGTTCAGTTTGTCGTTTCTAGTGGATGCATGTTTGAGACTTCTGGCTTAAACCCATCAGCAGCACTAAAATATTATCTCATTTGTATAGAGTTGGAAAATGTTCAATTGACTTAGACCGTATGTGAATCACATGAGGCTAAGGAATTGTCATACATACAATGACTAGCATGTTTCTGTTAGATCTGGAATTTAAACAAATACATGCTCCCTGAAAACTCAAAGGAAGGTAAATTTTACATTCTTTAAGAAACCCACAAAACAATAGTAACTATACCTGACAAAGTTCACCTTCAAGAGAAAAACACAACAACACACAATCATGTGAGAACTAAAAGTCATTGATTCCATTGTACAATATTTTTAAGCGATTTGTCCAGTCTTTTGTATGACAATTCAGCACGATAGATAATTTAAGTTGAAGCTAACAAGCAACAATATTGTTCAAATTATTACATTCAACAAAATAATTTTGCGAGAAATTAAAACATTTAAGAAAACTTCATATTCAAACAATAATTTGTAGACAATTGCAGTCGCAGAACTATCCTAAAAAAATGTCCAATGTTGTATATTCTCTCCTTCAATTTGGTATATATTCCGCAAAAATATTTTTATTCAAAGTACTAAAAACGAAAGTAGAAATATTATATGTTTTCGGATCGACAAAAACACGAAACAGAAAAAGTGCATGACCATTATTCCAGTCAACTTCAAAGTCCCGTTAAGAGACAGATTCTCACGTATATAAATTAACAACGGACACGAGTTCCGAATAAGATCCCATCGTTTCAAACTCTCATGACTCCGGTGCAGAAATCAAATCAGATTTCGAGTCCTCCGACAGTAATGGAGAGGATATCCCAAAGACAGAGAGCCAAGAGGATTCAACTATCAAGATGATAAAAATGCAGAAAAGCTGAATCAGATATAGAATGTAAAACATAATTCTTATAAGCGTGCTGAGTAACCACTGACCAATAGACTTTATCTCGGTCTCAGTTTTATGAATTTTGTATTTATATTCACACAGATGCGATGGGCAGTTGCGTTTGTGATATGATTAAGCGCTTCCATCAACCTGCCGTTTGTAGACATTTATTATGCCTTGAACATTCTTGTCTTTCAGACCATGATTTTGATATTTCGTTTTTCGCACGATCAATTAAGTTATTGCTAAGCTATGTACGTAGAGTGTTACTTAATAGAAACGACCACCTTGCAGGGGTAAAAAGGTCAAGATCATTGATGCGAAAAGAAAACAAATCTTTACCTTTTGTTCACCGTCATCTACAGTTACTAAATTTGCAAAAGAGGATGCAGTTAGGTATAAAAGAATACTTTCGAGGTCCGGCCAGATGATCAAATATCAAAGCCACAATGTCTGAACGAAGAGAAATGGACTTATACAATAAATCGAGTCATCTACCATCAAAAGTTATACAACTGTACGAATGGCTTGCCATTGTCTTAACAAATAAAGACTTCCTAAAAGGTTATAACTCAAGATAACCGTGCCTGAATAAAGTGTTTCTGCACCAAACATCGAGTTCTCTACCATATATCTTTAAAACGTCTATGCACAAGTTACATGTTGTGATTGAAAGAAATATACTAATTGGAATCAAATGACAAAATCACATGTTTTGGCATCAGAACTTTCGTTCTGGACTGTACACTTTAACCAGTGTTTTCTGAGAATTTGCACGCAGGCACAAAATGGGTTAATGGACTTGAAGTTCAAGAGGTTAAAAGTCAAGAACACTGTAGCTAGAAGAAAACGGATATTTTGCAGAATATGGTTTGCTCTTGAGTTAGTGTTCTATGCCAAACTTAGCTTGTGCTTAGGCAGTACAAATATGCATAGGCTCTACGATCTCAGTGTTTGATGTCAAAGACATGGTAAATCTCTAACAAGACTATAATCGCGCTGAATCGATCAAGGATCAAACAAAAACTCTATGCTACTGTTCGTCGACTTTGCTCCAATCCAATATACATATCTGGCAGACAATCTAGAAACTTACGCTCATCTTCTGACATTCTCATTGTTCCCACTGTTAAAACGAAGTTATAAACACAATGTTCTTTAAGGAGCCCCGAGTGGCTGAGTGGTCTAAAGCGCTCTCCGTTCTGGATCACTGCCATCTCACATCTGTGTGCGTGGGTTCGAGTCTAATATTGTGCCAATGTGGGTATGTGAGAAAGCTTGACACTAGCTTCTCGTGGGTCGATGGTTCGTTCCGTGGATTTCCCCGGGTTCTTCATCCACCATTAATATTAGCTGCCATGAATAGCCTATCGTGTGCTGCAAAAAGGCGTTAAACCCTACAACAACAACAACGTTCTTTTGAGTGCCATCTCCCAGATACGGGTAACGAATTGCCCATAAATCGTAAATACAAGCACATTGTGATCTCATTCAAGATTGCTCTGAAAATTGTGTTGTCGATCGGGGTCTTTCTCAAATATATATGTACGAATTGTATTCGAAACATTTCGAATAGTTTGTTAGAATTATTTAGATTATTTGAACCTGTCTAGAAAAAAATTCTGAGCCATATACAAAATAGCATTATACACAATGGTCCAGTGCTGCACACAAAGAAGGTCGGACTCCTGCAAATATAGAAATGCGAGGTAATAAAGGTATATGATACTAACGTAATAATGTTGGTGAAGAAGAAACAATTATGTTTCTGAGAAAAGAACCTAATGTTACATCCTTACTCTCTCATGGTACTCTCAGACCGATGTAAAATCAAACGTAGACAAAGTTAATAGATGTAAACTTCTCTGTCATATTGTTCATTTGAAAGTGTTCTCATCGTTATGGTTAACAATCCCCTGAAGATGCATCCGATTCGGGAAGACCATTGTCTACGACTGGCGAGCTTCCCGTGTCTGCTGCGAAAGAAGCGATTAATGAAAATGATCGATACACAGAGGGACATATTTACTTATTAAGGACAATAACTCGTCAGTTATTCTTAATGTATTGAAAAATTATTTGTTGTTCAGAAGAATTAGTACGAGATGCTATCGGCTGATAAAAAGAAACATCCAAAAAAACAACTTCTTGCTATTTTAAAGAAGACGTCTGTAGGGGATTAAACGTGGATTTACTGCTTGAACCCGACGTAAAGAAATTAATAGTGCTTGGATCGAAGAAATTAACAAGCAGTGGCCACCAATCACTCGACTTAATTTGCATGTCGAAAACTTCTGGTGCCTGCGCCCGAGTCAGCTAGTATCACAGTAGATTTATTACCTTAAAACTGTTGACAAAGTTGCTGAATACTACTAAGCCAACTGTCCGTCCACCGTACCAATGTATCCAACTCACAAAATGACAACACACGCAGACACATAATAACGTTGTCTTGACAGACTTGCTAAACAAGCACAGCATTTAAACGTTGCCACAATCTACGTGACTTAATAATAATAATAATAATAATAATAATAATAATAATAATAATAATAATAATAATAATAATGAGGACTTTGTATAGCGCCTAATCTTTCGAAGCTCTAAGTGCTTTACACCATCAATAATTATATGACTACACTACAGAAAAACAAATGACAAAAACAATGAAATTGGTAAACATAAAAACACGCTGAAAACATATAAGATACAAAACACAAATAGGTCTCTAAGTTTGTCCCTGCAGTCGAAACAGGTGAGTTTAAAGAGCACTCTTAAAAGGGACCACTGTGTCTTTGTATCTAATTTCAATGGACAATTCATACACATGGGTGAGGCTGGATAGGTATGTTGGACTGGAGTCTGTCATTGAAACATAGCACAGAGAACAAATTTTGTGTTTGATTCTGTATTCGATCGATAGCCAGTGTTGGGCACAGAGCAGTGGTGAGGTGTGCTCTGATCGTGGTACTCTAAAGCTGTGTTTTAAACTTTGTGAAGTTTCTGGAGTAAATATTGTGACGAACCAGACAGAATTGAGTTACATTAGTCCAGTCTTGAAAGTACTAATAAACACCAGTATTTTAGTGTCATCAACTGAAAGATATTTACGAATGGAACTGATGCGTCTCAATTCAAGATATGCAGCCTTGCATATGTTCATGACATGTTGGTGCAATGTGAGAGTACTGTCTAGAGTAACGCCTAGATTTCGTACTGACTGTGAGAATTTAATGTTGGTGTTGCTGATTTTTATTGTCTGAGGTAAAAGATTTGAATGAGAAAGTCTTTGTGTTGTGAACATAATAGCCTCAGTTCTATCATCATTCATCTGCAGCTTGTTACATGTCATCCATGATTTCACATCTGAAATGCACCTCTCTACTCCATTGATGGTGGCATCAACTTCAGTTGGGTGGCTAGACTTGGATATTTGGTTGTCATCAGCATACAACTGGTGCGACACTGGGTGATGGTCTATGACACTTGAGAGCGGCTGAGTGTACAGAATGAAGAGAACAGATCCCTGTGGAACACCACAACATATGTCAACTGAGCTGGAGTGTATTCCATTTGCAGATATAATTTGTATCCTGTTGACTAAGTAGGACTTGAACCACTTTAAGGCTACATTCTAAATGCCAAGTACATGTTGGAGACGGTGAAGTAATATATCATTGTCTATTGTGTCAAATGCTGCAGATAAATCCAGGACAGTGATGACTGTAATCTTGCCACTATCCAAAGCAGAGAGAATGTCATTAAATACTTTCAGAAGAGTAGTTTCCATACTGTGGCAAGGGCGATATGCAGACTACAAATGAGATACAACTTGGGATAGAATAACCTTTTCTAAGATTTTTTTTTATATCAATGGGAGATTAGAAACTGGGCGGTAGTTCTTTAAATCGTTATGGTCAAGTGTTGGTTTCTTCAGCAGTGGCTTTACGATGGCAGTTTTTAAAAATTATGGGATTTCCCCCGATGAGAGAGAGAGAGAGATATTAATAACATCAGCTAGTGAAGGCAATATTGAGTCTAAGCACTCAAGCAGCAGTGATGTCGGAATTGGATCAAGTTCACAAAACTTTGGTGCACTTTTCATCACGATTGTCAGTATTAAATCAATAGAAACAGGTTCAAACGCTCCTAATGATTGTCGCTGAAATTCTGCATCATAACTGTATGGTGACGACTCAGTTGAAATTGTGCTATCATAAGACGACGTGATTTTTATCTGAATCGCGATATCAAAGATGTGTTAGGTATAGGACATGAAAATTTGAAATACCAGTTTTTGCAAGGAAATCAAGCTATTTTTCAATGGAGACGAACCAAAGAATGATAAAAATTAATTGTCAACTGCCTCTGTGATGCAGTATGGTGTAATTTTGGGACATTAAATAAGCATGTGTGTGTGTGTAGGGGGGGGGGGGGAAGGGAGTGTGTGATATTCTCATAATGCATTTTTTTAAATTTTTTAGAAAAACATGGTCCTACTTAATGTAATGAAAATGAACAGAGTATACAACTCTTGATTGTTCCAGAAAACTTGTTTATAGCTTCAGTTTTTATTAGGACAAACAATGAAACCTATACCAAATCACACGTGTTGTCAACCTGCTGAGAAATATGTGTACCCTTTTCCTGAACCCATATTTATTTGGATGAAATATAACACAACTGTTGGACATTCGTGACAACTGTTTCATGTTTGTATAAATTATTTCAACAGAATATTGCCATGCTTAAATACTAAACTTTACAAATGAAAAATATTAGTAAGAGTGCCATAATAAGGGGGAGATAACTCAGTGGGCCTTTTCCTGTGACCAAAAATGCAATAAAGTTAGCGAATGTATTAAAGTGGTACCAAAAACTTGATCTTCCATTTGGCCCTAAAATAATAACCCTACTATGCAAAATACACTGATAAAATGAAGAAAGAAAACACACCCAACAAACCCTTTCCCAAAAACCGTACACATTTCCCAACTTCACATTTCTTTTCAAGTGCATAAAGTCTCTCACTCTTTCTCAAATGCATATACATGTGTATATAAGACCATACCTACACACCCACATACAAAACAAATAAATAGGTGTGAGCATGATAATAGTATACATCTTATTACATTATTACAACAGAATGGCATATAATTAATGTCATGCACACAAGTAAGAGAATGTTTTCAATTAAGAAATGAAACACAGAATGCAAACAGGTTGATACATACTTACATTTTATAAACCATTTCTTAATTGAAAAAACTTCTGCTACTTGTGTTGCAATCTTGACTTGAGCAGGAGTGATACTTTATAATAAGGTGTCACTCTTGCTCAAATCAAGATTGCAAGATCAATCATCAATTTAAGTTAGTACCTTCAATAGAAAGAAATAATGCATTGATAGTTTGAATTTATATTTGTTGACATTTGATTTTGTACTGAAGATTTATAGTAGAGAAATATAGGAAATTTGTGAAACAACCCCATATTATTGTTTACATTATTCTTTTTTTGTCATTATTTTGAATTTAGCTTTCTAGGTCTAAATTCATACAGATATAATCTTGCTTGACACCGTTCATTTAAACAAGTTTGATACATACATTTGAAAAGGCATACACACTATGTTTGCTTATCTGAATGAATATATATATATATATATATATATATATATATATATATATATATATATATATATATATATATATATATATATATATATATATAAAAATATGCCGTAACAGCAGAGCACTGTTCCGGAACCTAAGCGGCATCACAAAACGGGAAGCCAGAAACGCTTATTCCCCTTGTCAGTCCTATATCTAGATACGTTGAGGTGTAGACGATCTGTAATTTGTCGTGCGGTTGGAAGTAGTTTTCCAGTATATGAACAGAATGCAACAAAGTAAATGTATAATGGCATTTAATAAATGGTTAATCAGACCTGGAAAGTGTGTCGAGCTGTACGGGGTGTACTTTGAGCGACATTGCCGACATATTATTTACTAATAAAGAATTTTGGTGTACTGTGCAATTGTATTCACAACTTTCTAATAACCCTCGATTTTTCCAACTATTATAGTTTTTCTAAATTACTAGAAACGCATAGCAGGACTGGTGCTGATACACGATACATATAGTCAAAGTCTTTAGCAGTATAACAGAAAGAACTGACATGTTTTTAATCACATTTCCAATTAAAAAGCACACATTTTCTTTTCTAAATAGTTGGGATCTTAGAAAATCTATTGGGACTGTAGTTTATGTACTTATCTGCGCATATGATTTTAAAATCGATTACATACTCCAAGATCAATATATTCATTTAAGAAGGTTAATGTTATACCGTACCGCATGCCCATTTTTAAAAAATAGCCAAGAAGTTCTACCCATGCTAATTTTCAGAACACTGTTACCGGTCACAAGGCTACATGTATACACCATATGTGTACCGAAAATAACCTTACCTTACCTTAGTTCAGATCTAGTAACACATGTTACAAAAATGTGAGGAGTGAAAAGTTCTGTTCTGCTAATTAGTTATAGCTGCTAATATACTTCCATGATTTGACAACGCGGAAGATTTAGTTTGCTGTTATCTTTTCTCCCACGCGTCTCTATTTATCTAATGTCTGGTGCAAAAACGAGTATACATATTCACTTCCTGAAACACCAGCCAATCGGAATTCAGTGCTTTATTCGGTACTTGTGTTGACATTTGTGTAATAACATTTTTAACATGGATCAATATTGTGAGAGAGAGAGAGAGAGAGAGAGAGAGAGAGAGAGAGAGAGAGAGAGAGAGAGAGAGAGAGAGAGAGAGGAGACGTGGATTTAAATTAGAAAGGTGTGAAAACTATATATCACATTCAGGACAAAATAATGTTCACAAACACTTTTAAGACAAAGGCACATACAATTCATGAGATTTTAATCAAGCCCTACTTAAAGATTTAGGTGCAAAATCAATAGGCAGACAGACAAACTGTTGACAAAATCATTCATGTTCACCCGAAACTCTGCGGTTCGTGTGTGATATAATAATATTGTTATAAATCTTACAGAGATGTACAATTATGACAAGTTAGTAATGATGCAATGTTGAACAAATGTGCACCTTTTATCACAATGCGATCAGGGTTTATCTCCTTTTGCTAAGGTTATTACCCAAAAGATACTTCCATTGTTTCCCGTTTCCAACATTTGCAGCTGGTACCTCTTTAAAAACTGATATGAAGTGTTTGCTCAGTTATTACACGGGAAATGTAGAAAAGTGCGAAAATAACACTTAGTGATTTGTACTTTCGAAAATGTTCAAATAGAGACGAAAGACTGACTAAAACATTTCTGTAGAAATATTGCTTACAAAACGAAATCAAGTAGGATATACTTGTGTACAACACGTATAAGACTCAATTACCGACAAATAGAAAAGTCTAAAATTAAATACTGCGAAGTCTGGAATCAATCAATGTAAGAATATAATTAAACACTGCAAAGCAAATACCTCCTGTACAAATTCTTCTATGACATGCTAACTACATTTAGGAATGATGGCGATGTGTGTGTGTGTGTGTGTGTGTGTGTGTGTGTGTGTGTGTGTGTGTACTTGCATATATTACTGAACTCAATGAGACAAGCTTGTCTTCTAAGTTTGATATATTACTGAACTCATTGAAACAAGCTGGTCTTGTAAAAGTTTGATATATTACTAAACTCAATGAGACAAGCTGGTCTTGTAAGTTTGACATATTACTAGACTCAATGAGACAAACTGATATTCTAAGTTTGATATATTACTGAACTCAATGAGACAAGCTGATATTCTAAGTTTGATATATTACTGAACTCAATGAGACAAGCTGATATTCTAAGTTTGATATATTACTGAACTCAAAGACATAAGCTGGTCTTGTAAGCTTGATATATTACTAAACTCAATGAGACAAGCTGGTTTTATAAGTTTGATATATTACTGAACTCAATGAGACAAGCTGATATTCTAAGTTTGATATATTACTGAACTCAATGAGACAAGCTGATATTCTAAGTTTGATATATTACTGAACTCAATGAGACAAGCTGATATTCTAAGTTTGATATAATACTGAACTCAATGAGACAAGCTGATATTCTAAGTTTGATATATTACTGAACTCAATGAGACAAACTGATATTCTAAGTTTGATATATTACTGAACTCAATGAGACAAGCTGATATTCTAAGTTTGATATATTACTGAACTCAATGAGACAAGCTGGTCTTCTAAGTTTGATATAATACTGAACTCAATGAGACAAGCTGATATTCTAAGTTTGATATATTACTGAACTCAATGAGACAAGCTGATATTCTAAGTTTGATATATTACTGAACTCAATGAGACAAGCTGATATTCTAAAAGTTTGATATTTTACTGAACTCAGTGAGACAAGCTGGTCTCGTAAGTTTGATGTATTATTCAACTCAATGAGATAGTTTGATATATTACTGAACGCAATGAGACAAGCTGGTCTTGTAAGTTTGATCAACATCTGATGAAAAATACTTTTGCTAGATTTGTATCTAAATACGAGTCCATCATATGCAAGATTTATCTAATCAATAGGCATGGAACTTGTTCAGTACTGAACCCATCCATGGTTTTGATGATAATAGCCTATTCCAAATTGGATCAGAATATAATAAGAAATACAGCCTCACATGATCACTGTTTAAAGATGATCCATTGGATGCAAAACCATACCATAATCTTGCTTGGCATTACAACCAGGTGAGCTAAAAAAAAAAATCTTAGAAGTCTGTTGGTGACGCGACCATGCCCACGTCATTATAACATTCTGTTCTTGCAATAAAAATGATTTCAAGATGGCTGAAATGGTGGTCATAGTGAATGTCAGGTCTGGACTGATTTTATTCAGAACAGCGCCAAATCATTTCGGTCTAACGAAACCATGAGAGGAATGTGTGTTTAGACTTTTATGGCAATGTTCTTAAGTAGTTTTGGAGAAGAAGCAAGAAAATTGTGCGAGAGAGAGAGAGAGAGAGAGAGAGAGAGAGAGAGAGAGAGAGAGAGAGAGAGAGAGAGAGAGAGAGAGAGACTTATGAAAGATTATTCCATGTGCTCTATGTTCTGCATAGCCAAACATACATAAACGCAACTATTTAGGATGTTCTTCGGGACATCAGGTACGGTTTAAGGAATAAATCATTATCAAGCCAATTTAAATTATGTATTGATACAATGTGCCACATGTCTGAATTGAACGATGATGATAAGTACATGTTGAAAAGATTTCTGTGACAGACACTGAACGTTAGTGAAACACATCAATCAGATCCAGGAATATTGCAAACGACATGCGAGCCACCTCCACATATATGTCACTCCTGCCCAGTGATTTCAACAAACCCAAAAAGCGCTGTTTATTGTGAGCATCCCGTCACATCAGTAAACCATCTTCTCCAAGTTTGTTAAAACACTTGATTCTTAACCACATCATCGATGGAATTCTAGCACATTCTCGTGTGACTTCAATCTGACTTTGGTCCGTCATAATATTTCCAGCAGTATCCAGTCCCTTTAAACCAGAAAACTTCGTTTTACAGGTATATCGTACAACGCAGGGATATAAGCATCCGGAAGATGATTCTGTAATAAATTGAGTAACGTAAAGTTTTGGAAAATATGCTGCAATTTTGAGCAAAAAAGTTGGATATCTTTTATTAGAATCATATATCGAAAATTGACACAATTTACTCAGGTTGAGTCTCGCAAGGATGTGCCATGTTTTGACTTCGCTAATGCCGTATGATCGGCTTTATTCAAGTCACATCCTCGAATACTGAACAAATCTAAGGGTCGATGCAAACTATCCAGATCCTCACCAAGGCACCCTAAGAGGTAGTTAAAGCTGAGATCTTGACGCACTAAATTCTCTAAACTACAGTGTCGACATAAACTTCACTCTACTTGAAGTCCTGTTTCTGGTTTTGCCCATTTGAAGGTAAATATTGCAAATCTAACAAGTCCAGACAGCGAATGGAGGTGTATATCATATAAATATATTTGCGAAATTCGAAACGGAGTATAGATCATCTCCAGGTAATGGGCGTCGTATGACTTTCTAGACATAAAAAATGCAACTTAACTCGGACTGTTCTAGGCGAGTATCAAACACCTTAATTAATTAAATTTAGGCTCCATCATTCTCTGTACTGAACTGCTAAAGGCCCATTCAATATAGAGAAGACTTTAAGTGTAATAAGATTTTAGTTATGCAATAATTTTATTCAAATGTACGTACAATACAGCCATAATTAGCTTTACTTTTCCGATTATTTTACGTCGTTCAGCAAGACGGACAAATATTTACAATTTCTTGTGTAAATACAAAACACATTAGTGTTCTTTGTATATCTCCCTTATTGTGCCGAACTGACAGGTAAATAATATATTTCTCATAACATGGTTATGCTCAAAGCTAGTAGATTGTAAATATTATAATGTACGTAGAACTCGGTTGGTGTAATGAAATTTAAAATGGATTAAAAAGCATATACATTATTGTAAATACACATATGCATTGTCTACAAGAGTGTAGTCTGTGTATTTATATGATTCATTGTATGTTTTGCTGTTTGTTTTAACGGCACTCTTAACAAATTACTGGCAAAAGAACCCCAGGAAAATGCCTTGTCGGAGAATCCAATACTAACTACAGAGCTATCTTTCCTTTAATATTAAGATGATTAAAGGTACATTATGATCTTAGCCAGCACTTACTGTAAGCTATATCATTTGGAATCAAACGCTGTACTAACTGACCATCAGAAAAAGAAGATCTCAAGACAATCGTGACAAAGATAATTTCTGGTGCATTTTTTTTTATGTTGGATAAGACATTAATGTGCATCTTTAATGGACTCCATAAGATATAATAGTTCACCATAAGGTGAACTTTTGTTCACTACGGATGTGTAGAAATGAAAGTATAAATTTGATACAATTGTCTCAGAATTGATACCGAGTTTATTTTGGATTAAATGAATAACTCCAACACAATGTGTGAAAGATGAAACTGTATTAACTTAATTTGTAAAGAAAAATATATGAAGCATAAATATAATGATTCTCACACGCTCTCAACGTACAATTGATCCAATCACTCTATACTAATATTTTCATATTGAAAATAAACCAATAATATTATATCAATCTGATATACAGATTTAAGAAACCTCAGTTTCAAATAATAGTACACACTAAAATATTCACATAATTTCACGTATAGACTAGGATTGAGATTCAAACAATCTCAAGTTTTCAAATGTCCTGCACTGTAAGTAGGATTCACAAATCTCCTGGAATTCAACTACGATTTAAAATAATCTCATGTAAAATAGAAATGTACCAATTGAAACAACAATTGGATCAAACATATGCTTCTTAACCCTTGTACAGTCGCACGATTCATACACCGATAAACCGCAGTTTCACCACGTCCTTTGGGTTGGCCCACTCTCTTGTATCGGCCGCTTGCACCCTTCATGGATCCACCACATGCACAGTATACACTGTACACACGTACAGACAGCATACGGCACCTTTAAATTAGCTACGTCTACTGTCGTGGCTCCACCACATGTACAGACATACGTACATGCATTTAGACTGCTGAAGATAGCTCTACATTCAGCTAAACCAGTCAGCAGCTAAACTCGTCAGATACACTAGTTACACTGGTAAAAATAATGAGTTCTGGGAAATAACAGTACACTAAACTCTTAATAGCAACTTATAATTCACAGTTCACAACGTTTCAAATCTGCGTTTTAATTAATGGATCATGACACGATATGACAATAAAGACTCAAGAAAATTTGCATATCAAACGAAATATAAATTTAACACTCACTCCTATGGCTCTATAATATAATGGAGATACATGCACTCCTCTGCAAGATCCAAAGCGACCAGTGTGTCGGTTATATATTAATCCCTTAAATTCATTAGGACGGTAAGTAATATTCAGGGTAAAATATCCGTGCATATCGTGATTATAATGTCCCTCGCCTCAAGTAATTTTTCTGCGAGACATATAGAATCTATGTTGGGGTTTGGACCGAGACAATGAAATCCCAGCCTAGGGGTTATATCATCTGTCTCCCCACGAGGCTTGTTTAGCTGAATGTAGAGCTCTCTTCAGCAGTCTAAATGCATGTACATATGTCTGTAATTTAAAGCTGGGTTTTCATTGTCTTGGTCCAAACCCCAACGTTAATTATTTTTATCACCCAATATTATCCTTTAAAGTAAAAATAGCTCTTTACTAGTGTTCACATCGCAATGTTTACATGTGGCGTATGAATACAAATGTGCTAATGAGGGCTCTGGTGTGACAGTTGCGTCCGAAGCATACAGTTCATACGCGTGAGCAAAGAAAACTAGCAACATAAAACGTCGCATAGTAATGAGGTATTATCACATTTCATATATGGATGCTATATGAAATTAACAATAAATAGTTATAATTTATTAGAAAGAAATTGTTTCCTTTCATCATTTCCAATTTGGGTACCCCATTCTACCGTATAAAAGACCCTCGTCACCCGCCAAATATGCGGACCCCAGAGGATAACCATGTGCTAAATTTTCAAGTTTACGGATTCTTCAAAAATGTATATTTCTATCTTGGAAATATGGCAAGTGATGCAGTGAAATTTGCTTATTGATTAGTGTGTTGAGTGATAAATGATTCCTTCTGGTTGGCAAGTGTATTATTTGTCAAAAAATATTACATGTATATTCAGCTGGAGCACAACGGAGATGCTTAACACAATTATAATAGAGCATGTTTGACATAACACATTTCTGGCTGTTGCTATATTTTCCATTGTTGTTTAGAGAGTTGAGATGCTATGAAGTGTATAGGTGTATAGTCTATGTGCACGGATCAGCGTTTTCTGACAGTTTATTTCAAACACCATTGAGATCGTTATCCTATCTGTAGCACAGTAAATTTTCAGGTCAGCTTCATTAAATGTAGCTAATAGTATATACTATGTTTCACACGAAGTGTTTACAACTAGTTCGGTTGCTTTAGCTACATTAAATGCTGATGATCTGAAAATGTACTGAGCTAGTCCTACATATAGGATAAACTTGACCATGCTAGTTAGAACGAACTAACATAATATTAAAACCTCGAAATAGTATGCGTGTGTGTATGTGTCTCTATCAAAATGTTTTTGTTTGGGTGTGTTTTCTAAGACAGATTGACCTTAAGTAACTATGTTTTGGTTATACATTTTTGTTGTTGTTATTGCTGTTGTTCTTTTATTGAGAACAAATATGGCATAACAGAAGACAAGAAGGGTTTCTTTTGTTAAAGGTAGTTCTGAGCGCGTGGACACCATGACTGAGACGATTGGTCTGAGATGACTAGACTGAGATAAGAAAAGTAAGGTCAGCAAAACAGCTAGATTTATCTGTCGCTTGGGTGAGAAATGTTGGTTCCGTCGCAGCTCAGATATATAATCTGATTGTGACGATACTACTATTACTTTTTGAAACACTTCTTCTTATTCCAGACTGTTTGCCTCAACATGTCGGTAACAGCGGTAGTGATATGGACGCTTTCTGTTTTCTTAGCAGGTAATGTACATGTTCGTTTGTAACATATTGCAAAAAATTAAGATATCAATCAAAGGTGAGAATTCACTGATATTTTTGCAACATGCGTAAGACTTCTCCATATTTTTTGACAGTTTTTCGTACCTTGAAAATTATACACAGTAGCTCACCTGACACGATCGCACCTTGATTTGTTTTTTTTAGTATCAAATGAGAATAGATTTAGTGTATTTCTACCCTTGTTGATTCCTTATTTTTTTCACACGCGTTTGCAATAACTTTAACACAACGTATCTAAGTTAAGCAGCGATTTTATAACGCTTTACAAATAAAATACTAATATAATTTTAGAAAAGGTAACCTTTCCCACAAGTAAATGTTTACAGCTACACTAGGTTACATAGACTTCATGTGATTTCTTCAGTGATATCCTGTACTAACAGGATATGCTAATATGTAGCATAGTCTTTGATACTTTCAAACCATATTTGACCTTTTGACCTTTTCAGTGGAGTTTCAGTCTTTCGGATAAAAGTTCTGTTTTAAATAGTGTTCTCATTATCCAGGATAATGCAATTTCAGAAATTGGTTCATATAAAGCGGGAAACACGTAAGTCCTTTCACAGAACTTACAATATATATATATATATATATATATATATATATATATATATATATATATATATATATATATATAGTACAGTTGGTCCCTAGTCTCTGGGTGACGATAAAAGTAGAGAATGGAGGCAGAGGTTGATGGACTGGAGTGGAACTGGAGTGCCAGTTAAGAGAAAGCATAATACAGATGAGTAGGATCACAAGGCAGGAGGAAAATCTATCATACTAAGTCAGATGATGAAATAAACCGTGAACTTGGTCGAGTGAAAGACGAGTGATTGGGTTTTAATGAATGGTATTAAAATGTTTGTTTATTTGAATTTCACCTTTATGTGCATTCAGTAATTTAACAGTAGGCATCATTATTGGAGGCTCGGAACTTTGCATTTCTCTATCACTACTTAAAGTTCGGACAAACATGAGCCAGGGTAATAATCAAAAATAATACCCCCACCCCCACCCCAGCCTAATTAACGGAAAACTTTATAACGTTCTTGTCAAGTAATTAAATAATAATAATAATAATAATAATAATAATAATAATAATAATGACGACGATGATGATGATGATGATAATAACTACAACAGCAGCAGGAAGGGCGAATCGGACAGCCTTTAATAGAGGCGTCTATTTAGGAAACCAAGGCTTCCTCCAAAATCGTAAAAGAAAAGGGTTCTTTTGGGGACGCAAGGTCGTTGTCGCGTCCTCCCTGCTGCTATGGAGATAAAAAATCCTTTTTACGATGAAAATCCTTTTAGGATTTCAACCGAATATTTGATTAAGTCCGACATGATATTTTGATCTCGGGTCATGCAAATTTATCGTTACAAATCCATGTGGGATTGACTGAGCGTGACTAAAGAAATTTTTAAAGAGATTATATTCCATACCAAGTTTGCCAAATATTTCGTAGCGTACGAATGTCAACTCCATTAAATACCGCAAGAATATTACAGTTTTCCCTGATCACTTTTGGTATTTTTGTATACTTCTGAGTAACATATATCACATCGGTATTTGTATGCCTACAAATCCTAGCAGGATTCTTTTGATTGTCTAACATCACATCATCATATACGACTAAATTGTTAATATTTCTATCAAGAGAATTAACACTCGGTGCTTCCTCGATATCTGTTATAAACTCAATAATATCTTCATCGATTTCCGATTTTGCTTACTCGTTAAAAACCTTTAACACCTCGTAACATCGCTGATCGTCTGCGCTAGGAGCAATCAAATATAGTTTATCCCATTTCATCTATCTCATTATCAAATTAAGTAGCAGTTGCGTCTTACCACTTGCAGATGGTCCGATTTTAATCATGGGAATAGAATTCTGTAGCGTTGCATAATGCTTAACTGGTTCTCGTGTTTTTGTCGCCGAAAAATCAATTACATTCATGTTATTTTAAATAAATTATGGATCTATATTGTGTGAAATGTAAGAAGCGTACTAGCACAAACGACTTGACGACGATTACAACTAAAAATAACAGATCAGCACTTGCTGCTAAGTGTGTACAATGTGGTACAAAAAAATTGAAATTTGTTTCTATGAAATCTGCAGATGATTTTTTAAAAAAACGAGGAGGTGATATTGCAGCCAAATTAGTAAAACTCCCAGGAACACCATGGGCAAAATATCCGGGAGAAAATCACCTTCCAGGGTATATTTATTGTGGACCCGGGACCAGACTCGATATCAAACTCGATGATCAAAACCATCCCCGACCCGGTGAGTATCCAATAAACGCTATTGATAAGGCGTGTCATGCTCATGGTGCTGCTTATAAAAGTAGCTATCTTCAAAAGAGACATATCGCAGATGTAAAATTAATTCATGCGTTTAATTCTATCACGGATAAATCCTTCAAAGAAAAATTGGTTTCATGGTTGATAAAATCGGCGATGAAAAGTAAATTGATGTTAGATGCTGGTAATTAATAACATCATGGAATCTATTTATTATTCTCCAAGAGGATACTGGAGGGATAAATCAGCAATCGGTAAACTCTCTAGCGCCGCAAAGATGAAAAATACCACTGCAGCGGATTGGTTATCCAGACAGGCGATATGGCAAATTTATCTACCACCGCCTAAACAAATTTAACTACTCGCATTTTGATGTCAGCGCACTTAATGAAGTTCATCAGGATGATATATTATTTCTGCCGCATGATGGTGTTTATAAGTATGCACTAACCGTAGTTGATGTTGCGAGTCAATACAAACAAGCAGAACCTCTACAGACGAAGTCATCAACTGAAAGTTGCTTCTGCGTTTGAAAGGATTTATCGAAGGGGTCCTCTACATTGGCCAAATCTATTACAAGTTGATCCTTTCAAGGAATTTCAGGGTGCAGTGTTATCAACAATGAAGCATCATAATGTCACCATCAGACGAGGACATACTGCACTACATTGCGATCAGGCAATTGTTGAACGATTTAATCGGACACTTGCTGAGCGGTTATTTGGATATCAATACGCGAAGGAATTTATTCAGGATAAACGATCCCGTGAATGGGTCAAGAGATTACCAGGCGTGATTACCTCGCTGAATAATGAGATTGCTCGAACAATTAATATGAAACCTAACAACGCGATTAAAAAAAAGTATATACCCGTAAAACCACAAAATGATTTTTCAAAACAACCAATACTAGGCAATGTCACTGTTAGGTATCTATATGAACCAGGAGAGCTCGAAGGTGGCAAGAAAAAGAGCTACTGATCCTATTTGGAGTGTCACTACGCATACAATATCTAGTATAACGAGTCTATAGATTGGATTCAACTGCTCTTCAGCGTGGGTTTACTCGTGAACAACTACAAGTGATACCCGAGGATACTCAATTATCACCGTGTGGTTTTAACTAGGACCTCTTCGTTTGCTGCACTCAAGCCAAGTCAGCATCACATTATCACTAGTATGACCAATACTGCTCTTTTTCTTTCTACGGTAAATTGCCGAGGATCTTTATCTGACCAACACCAACGCAATATACAATTGCAACTCGCGTAGTGATTATTCTGTTGTTGTTTTAGTGTGATTATAAATTCGGCATCAATGTCAAATTTTCTGTTGTTTTTTTTCTCCTGTTGTTTATAACCAGATAGAATTTTTCTGATTATATCATCGCTGACAATATCGCTTATTGTAGTGTCATTATAATCTAAAACAACTTTTCGAAGTTGATTTATTCTTCGTACTCTGGACACCGCAAGATAAATTAAATTCGACCACTCGATATGATTATCTATGATCCGAAGAATTGTATCGGATATAGTCAACTATTGCGAAGAATGTATCGTCGCTGCGTATCCTAACTTCCATGGGGATTTATCAGCACGCAATGCATCTTCGGTGACATTGATATCAACTAACACAATATCATATAACACTAAAATCTGCTTTTCACTTTGTCCTGGAATATCAACTTTGATATTTTGTCTTCGTGTATCCTTGGGTCTATAACACAGCAGCATTGGAAGTGTTGCAAATTTTTCTTTATGCGAATTAAATAACTTCATCTGAAGTGTGTCTCTGACTATCTTTCTACTTGCCACTATCAAATCGTTTGGTCTCCACGCTTCTCAGAAATCATTTAACGCCACACATTATCACTTTTGTATTCGCTAGCAATAGCCAATCAAGAAACCTTTGTAATACATCTAACGACACTGTGCATATCTCATCCCAAGTAATGATTTCAGGAATATATTTTTCGCCCATTCGATCAGGAGTCCATTCGTCACCTTTCCGATGAAAAAAAAATATGATAAGTGCAAGCATTAATTCCTCGTTGTTTCATCTCTCTTGCAAGTTTGTGTGTTGATGTTAGAACAATCATTTTAATTCAATCGCACGAGTCGTCTTCCCTGACTGACCACAGCCATTTAAGTAACTGGTTTTATATCTACATATTGGATCGGAATACGACGGTGCATTATATAGTTCTGATATCTGATTATTTTTCAAGTAATTGTTTTTAACTGTAACATCTGCTGATTTGGAGTAATCACGCAGTATTTCTTTTTTAATTCTCCATGATCCCAAACTCTCGTCTGAATTAGTGAATTTAGCCACTGGTTCGCTATATTTTACGTCTATATATATATAAGTATTTAAATAAAGAATTTTTTATATAATGAATCATTGCAAATGGCTTATGATAGGATCAGTAACCGAATGTAAAAAATCATGCAGACATGAATTATGTGGATATCATTTACAAAGCGTACGTTGTGGGAGTTTAGGTCCGCTACCTTGCATACGAAGTGGGGTAGGTGTTTGTGGTAAATCACAATTGTGTCTCAGTTGTGGTGGTAAACGATACAGAGAGCTAAAGCGCTATTAGGATAAGCGAGTTAAAAATTCCATCAATGACCTTGACTCTGTCCCTGACAAAATCATAAGAACACCTCAAGACTATATTGATAGATTCCCAAGTATATGATTAAACCAACTAATTAATTAGACAAATAATATTATAGTATATAAATGAACCAAAAATTTCAACCACATCCCGTGATTACCAATTATGAAGCATCTCGTGTGGTATTGTCAGACACCGCAGACTGAAGAACCTAGTTGTTGTTGTGAATAATCATGGATTTTTGAAGTTTGACGCTGGAGGGAAAACTTATTATTGTCATCCATTCGTCCACGAGGTGTTCAATGGATTGATCAAGGATGGTTTTGTTATGGATCACGTAAATGGTATAAAAACTGATAATTCTTGATCGAATCTACAAGCTATTTTACAAAGTGAAAACACTAATCGAGGAGGGAATGGGAAGCACTCGAAATATTCGAAACCCATAAAATCATTTAATACAGAAAATAACGAGCAAATAGTATTTCAATCAATGACTGAAGCCGGTAGGTATTTCGATATATGTATACCCTCAGTACGAAAATTAGCAGAGAATATAATTCGATCGGCTTTTAAAAAAAAAACAACAGAATTCAATATACATACGTCTGACGGGGAATAACTCGTGTAGGCTTATGTGTGTGGTTTGAAACAACGATAACTCTTTTGTTGTAGTCACATGTATCTCAATGGGATAATGTTTTTTTTGTGTGGTTTAATGTTTCATGGGGTAGAAGTTTTCCTCATAAGGCAATCTCTTGTTGTATCAGTTTCTTAGTTTGAGACAGAGTGCCGTTTTGTTACATCTTATCAGTTGGGGGGGGGGGGGTCAAAGATGCCATCTGGTTGCGGTCAAATTGATATAATGATGACACAATTCCCCACACACTACGGGAGTGAAACAACACAACCCTGATTGCCCTACATGTACCCAAATTCTCCCCCTAACACGGAAAGAAAAACCACAACAATAACAATAACAGACTTGTCGAAAATAACAAAGTGGTTACAAAAATTGTAAAATATACCACAGCAGACAGAATAACTGTGATAGATACACATATATTGTATTCAAAAGCACATACCTGTAGATAAGGACACTATTGTATTTTATACACAGATGGAATCTCGTCCTGGGGCCCATCGTTCGAATCTCGTGGCTGGCAATATTGTCGATGGTACCGATTTCGAGGTTTTTCTATATAATTGAGGGGCGCCAGCCTAAAGGTACTTCGTTTTCACCTCCCTTCACGTCAAATACGTGACGGTGTGATTTTGAAGTTACGGGAAATTAATTTTTGGGGGGAGGTATACAACAACAATGGTGCCCCCAAAATAAACAATAGCATGGATGCAAAATCTCTATGTCACACAATAGGGAAACCCCACAGGATAGTTCAGAATGAACTATCGGCTAAGAGATACAGTCATCGGGTCAAAGAGGAAAAGATAAGAGAAATCTCAAAGAGAAAAATTTGACAAAAATTGAAGAGACTTATATATATGAATTCTGAAGAAAAAAACGAGATCATAACCGAAATTTTAAATTTGAAACGTCAAGGAATTCAATTGTCAGATAAATTAAATTGCGATCAGATTTTTTTCTGATTTTCAAGATATTAAAGATAATGTTCGGAGTAATAAATACGTGTTGCCAAAATCATACTCTTTTATCAAGCGAATTCAGCATGCTATTTATGACTCCCTTGCATTCTGTAACGACATCAATAAGTTCGTCCCATTATTTACTGCTGTCGAAAAAAAAGAAAGGAATTCGGGCAGCAATATGTAATCAAACGCACAATTAATTAAATCAAAACAATAAAAGAGATTATCCTACAAAATGAGAATCACCTCTTGATTGCCTCAACACAGTAAACACACACCATACATACATGAATAATACAAGGTATGAAACAGACAGGTATGTTGCACTTACTCACCTAAAACAGAATTCTATTTGCTTAATCACCTAAACAATTCTATAGACGATTTTTTGGCACGGTAATTTAATCAATGGTGACTTTGTCAATGGTTTGTCACTACGTTAAAGTATAACACACAAAAGAATTTCGGGTGAGTTTTTTTTTTCATTGGTGACAAAAGTCACTACATTTAGATCGTACATTAATTTATAATGGTGGGTGAAGCATTGACAACTAAATTATCACAACAACGATTAGATGCGATTAAGAAATTCATTCCAGTTCGTGATTCCGTTCGAAATATGCTCCAAACGAGACAGAGTCTTCAAAGTGATTTTGCTGCGGACACTCAACAGTTATTCAAACCCATTACTTCAGTTACTGAAATAGTTATATTGGGAGAGACTATTGAGGAAGAGGAAGAAGATAGAAAAGAAGGGTATTCTCCCGTTGTTATAACAGATAGTTGAAGATAAACAGGGAAATGTTAGTAAAACAACGGGTGTTTCTATAGTGGATAAAATTACCGATGAGGCTAAAACAGTAATAAAACGATTTCCATTATCAAAACAAAAGGAATATGACCTTTTTTGTTGATTTTGCTGTTAAAAGATATTATTCAAAAAATGATTTTTTAAAAAACGATTATAAAGATAATATAATATCACGTGATGAATGGATTGTGTAAAAAAAATAAGGGGATTGATCGTTTAAAAAAATGGAGTTGGGGTATACACTATTTAAAAGGGGAATTAGTAATTATGATAAGCAACAAATAGAAGAACAACAATGGGAAATAGAAGAACGACAACAAGAAAGAAAGCGCCCAACATCAACACGGAGACAAACACGAAGACAATAAACAAGAAGAACTTCAATGGGATGATGATTTAGATAGTGAACGTCAAACACCAACACTGAGACAAACACGAAGACAAAAAAACAAGAAGAACCTCAATTGGATACATCACTTGATGATAGTGATTTAAAATGAATGGACAGATCACTGGATAAATTATCTCGCGAGCAAGGTGCAACTGGTACAACTGAAAAATTCGCTGTGGATATTCAAGTGGGGTATCAGGTTGTGGTCTAGTTAGTTGTTCAACTAATATTCTCGGGGATATATCACGATTAGAAATTCTCGTAGGGGGGAAACGAGCCGGAAATAACTCACCAGAAGTAATTAATGAGGCCGTTGATATCTGCAAACGACTATTTAAGAGTGGTATCATGGATATTGATGTACATCGGGATTTTATTGATGAACTAGCCGAAAATCCAAAGGATTTTTACGGTTACTATAGTGATTAATTTGATGACTTCGTTTACAATGAAAATCGTTTACGATGAAAATCCATAGGATTTTACGATTAGATAAATAACATTTAAATAAGATGATCATACACTACAACCACAGAAAACAAACTATGGTCTATGTAGTAAACTCACGATTGCCTGTTTATAGAGCCTACTATTGAGATGGTCTCGGCAATACCATTGCAGGGTTATTTGCATGAATGGCTCCAAAAATAGCACAAATCGCAAAACAATTGTCAATGAAAGCTATTGATGTTATTCGTGATAAGGGTATTAGCGCTGTTGGTGATGTTGCCGGGAAAGCATTTTCCACGGCTAAACAAAAACTAGTAGCGTTAGTTCGGCGGCGAAGGAAACCGATGACAAAGTCATTGGGACCACTACCATCTACGGAAATTACGCCTGCAAGTATTAGAAAAATAATAAACAATGCGGTGGAGCAGATTACAGCATCACGGATAAATGATGGATATGACACTCAGGGAAATATTACTGCAAATATAATAGCGGGAAGTGGCCTAAAATCGCGAGCGAGATTACGATTTAAATCAAGAAATATATAATAATATATTCAAATCGGATCCTGACACAGCGTTTGATTTAGATGCCCCAGTGCTCAAGAATGATTCTCTACATAATTATCAGTATTATGCCTATAATGCAGTACAACCAAATAGTCGATCAAGAATCGAACTTCAAGTCCAGGATACCAGCAAATACTTTCTACCCTCTGGAGCGTTTATCGAAGTAGAAGAAGAAATTGTAACAGCTGCTACTCCTGCTGTACCAGCACTATATCCACGTGGTACCAAAGTCGGTTTTGTCAATCATGGCGCTATTTAACAGCGCTAGATACATGATTGATCACAGAGAAATATAGTCTATAGAACACGATGTTGATGTTGCCACAACAATAGTGGAGTTGGCAAAATACTCCGATGATTATACAAGATCGGCGGGTCCAACTTTGATGTTCTCTAAGGACGTTAATGATCACGCTGGACCAACTCCATATATTATAAGACAACCAAAAAATCGTGCTGCTCCTCCTGCTGATATTGCTAATATCAAAGATATGATTATAAATAATGATCCTGATTACAATCTATGAGCTGCAACACGTATATCAATGTTGGAAGGAGATCGTAGATTATTCTCATGCGCGATTCTACTACATCATATATTTGGATTCTGCAGAAATGTTAGAAACGCTATCTATGGAGCGAAGCATACAGAAGCACTAGTGCGAAATAGTGATGATAATGATGCAATCTGGAGGATTCCAGCAGATCCTGCAAATCCGGATGATGACCGTGGCAAGGTGAATATAACAAAACTAACACTGTGGATGCCAGTAATGACTACATCAATAACCGTAGAGCAAAAATTACTATCATTTATGAGTACAGGCGGCAAATCATTACTAGGTTGGCTAACAGTGACCACAGATACCATTCTGGATTATAATATTGATGGTACAATTACATGTCACCTGGCATCAAAACAAGGTGTTTGAGCTCCGCGTCATATATTTATTGCGTTATAGAATAAGGCGCGATTGGGTTCACAAACACGCAGCCATATGATATTTGATCAAATTGTGTGTAATGAAGTTTCGTTGAAGATAAACGGTCAACAGGAACCAACCGAGGGTATACAACGTGATTACGGAACCAACCAAATAGCACGCGTGTATCATCATTTGTTGTCATATATGGGAAGCGATAATAATGTGGATACTGGTCTGCAAATATCACAGTTGAATTTTAAAAAACTATATCCCATATATTACTTCTCGCTGGAACATCTTGACTTAACAAGACCATCCGTAGTTGACATACACTTTTGTGCTCGTGTAACCCGTCTGACTACTGCAGCAAGTGTTATCACTATCCCCGAATACAGAGTAGTTGCTTAAATTCACAGCGACAAATCAATGCTACTCGAAGGTGTTGGTGGAGGAATGAAAGTAGTTGTTGCACCAGTGGAAAATATGTAGAGAATTAGA
Source organism: Unio delphinus (assembly GCA_029339505.1). Lineage (NCBI taxonomy): Eukaryota > Metazoa > Mollusca > Bivalvia > Unionida > Unionidae > Unio > Unio delphinus. Next base: position 2,785,134 of record JAQISU010000028.1, on the reverse strand, counting down.
ACAATTTGTTATTAATAAAATCTCATACAGTGTTGTTATTGTTACGTTAAGTCCTGGTCAAATTAAAAAATTGCAATCGGAAACAGCTAAAAAATGTGGAACCACAATATCGCTGAAGCACAATCAGATGTCTGATGATCAGAATAAACTATCATTGACAACTCGTCAGATAAACACTTCAATGATGCTATCAAAGATAAAAGGAGTGTTCAGATCACTCTCTCTGCGGCAGCGATTAAGAAATGATAAAATCAGGTGGTGTATTCCCACTTCTCGCTGGGATTCCAGCATTAATTTCAGCTGGTAAAGCTGCCGATTTAGTAGCTGCTGGAGCTCTTGGTGCAAAAAGAGTACACAACATTGCTCAATCATATGAACCAAAAAAGGGGCGGGGAAACAAAAAAAGGAAAGGGTCTAAGATTACCAGGAACTCCGTATTCATGGTACAGCGGAAAGGGCCTGAGACTAGTAACAGTTTACTAACAACAATAGTTCCTATGTCAAATTTTTTAATTTACTTGATGCTGCTAAAAAACTAGCGATACAAATTTTTAGAGGTGTCTTTATGAAAGATCAATTACCACAACAATCAAATAGCGTTAAAACCGGTATTATTAATCTCGATAACAGCACCGGATCTGGAACTCACTGGGTTGCATACGCGATTGATCCGCGTGCAATTGTTTATTTCGATTCATAAGTGTTAGCGCCGCCTAAAGAATTTACGCGTTATATAAACCGCTTAAAGACTCCTATCTGGTATTCTACGCTACCAACACAGAAAATGAATAAACCACAAATATGCGGCATAGAAGTATTGAATGTCTTCAACGCAATTTTATCATCGGGAAAACCGCCACATAAAGTCGTACGCGAATATACGAGTAATCGCTTTTTAGAGAGAAATTATATAAAATAACATGATTGATATTTGGGGAAGTTTTTTCGAACAAGTGAAAAATTAACAGCGTGGTTTTATAAACCTATTTCTGCTAACATATTACCAAAACCCATAGTTCAAAAGTCCAATCTTAACATGATTGATATATCACCAAAACCCATAGTTGAAAAATCCAATCTTAACACGGCTGACATAGTAAAGAAACTCCCAATAAAACAATTCAGAGGTGTATTCAAGGAAAATAAATTACCAACACAAACAAAACTCTTTGAAACCGGTATACTTGCTATCGGTTTTAGCAATAAATCTGGAGTATATTGGGTGGGTTACGTAATACATCCACAATGTGTCATTTATTTTGACCCGCATGGATTTCCTCCGTATAAAGAAGGAGGATTTCTTGAGTATATATCCAAGTTGGATTCTTCAGTTCCTGTTTGGTATTCAGAGTTACCCATACTGGGCTTACTTGAAAATTCGTGTGGACAAGAAATCCTTGAAATGTTAATGGCGGTTTCAGCATCTTCTGAATCGCCTTATAAAGTCGTCTACGAACACACAATAATGAATTGCTTAAAGAGACGAATGTAATATAAACATGATTGATATGTAGGGGAGATCTTTATCAAGCCTGAAATAACCAACCGAGGAAATATCTGCAACCGGTGATGTAAAAAAAATAATCGAAGATGAAATAGCTGAGATGTTGAACTTAGCAAGTGTTGATCCCAATGAAATAAATGTATTTCAAGATCGTCAGGGTAAATTGAAAACGGGTAATATTTCCCTTGATGATATTTTAGTTAAACGATGCGACGCAGTAGAAGATACTATCGCGGTATTTTCCGATCAGGGTAAACTCAAACCGGGCGTACTTGTTTTGACGCTCACAAATAAATTAACGGCGCTCGGTGATAATTATTCATCAACGATAGAATTATTAAAAAATTACGTGATGAATACAACACTTACGTAAATGCGTTTACGGCGTTACAAAAAGCTATTAACACTTTTCAGGTCCCCTTAAACGATTTCTTTTGAGATCCACCGGTTACCACACCATAACTCACGGAGATAAAAGCAGCCATTGATAATTTGATAAAATTGCGATCAGACTATGATACTCATGTATCTCAATTTACTACGTTACGTGAAAACTTCAACAGGACCGTTGACTCCATTGATAATTTTTTTGGTAAAAGAATTCGAAACCCGATGATGTTAAAATAGATTTCACTGGTATTATCACGAAACTCGATGAAATAACCGCAATTAATCAGCGATTAGGAGTTGTTCGCGAAGATATTAAAATATTAAAACGACCAACGATGTCATTAAGGATGATCTACCGAGGATGATAGAAAATCTTGAAAAAAATAAAAATTCCTCACGAACAAAAAAATATCGTAAATAATGTGTACGCGATCCAACACTGATCATTTGCGTGGACACCTACAAACAACAAATTAGATATCACCGTGGCCGTCAAAGGTATTTATCAATTAATACTAGTGTCGCCGACTCAATTTAATATTTCATCAACGTGTTCATCTGGTGTCAACACTATGATATCAACGATCATCGACAAGGGAACAACTGAACGATTCACAATAGCATCCACTGATAATAATTTGGCTAGGGTTTCAGTAACATGGCATGTTGAATTCGTAGCGGATTTAAGTAAACAACTAAATTTAATTCTGTTGTAATAAATAAAATGTCATCACAGCAGTATCGCTATGATCAAGTCAGAGAATTTCAAACGAAACTCAAAACACTCACTGAGGAGTACCAAACAAAAATAAAAAAAATTACCGACGAAAAATCAACGCAGTTGATGTTACTGTGTACTCGGTATCAGGTGTAATCACCGGAGCTGGTATTATACTCTCCTCGGTTATAATGGTTGCTCCGATAGCTGTTTCAATTTGTTTAACAGCAGCGACAACAATCGCGGGAATTATTTCGATTATAACAAAACAAATATCATCGTGTAGCCAGCGCAAACTACAAGATTACATAGTTATATTTCATGTTATGTCAATCGCGTACTCCCAATCATTCTCGATGATATAGTCGTCACTCGATGTCACATTAATATCATTTAGTGAGTTTTCAGCGATGGTACGTGTTTATGATTCCGAGATGTCAAAATTAGAAAAACAACACGAATATAATAACAATGGCGACATCGCAAAAACTACTTCAAAGAATAGCAGAAAATACCACACCAGTTAAAACCAGCATGATCTCAATAACCTCAACCAATCCTGAATTCAGTGTGAATTTCCCTACTGCGATTCAGGTGAAAGAGATAGCGTTAGCAAAATTACGAGTGTATTACAGTTGGCCAAATATTAGATCAGAATAAACCCGATGGTACCCCAGACTGGAACGTTGTTTCGCTACCATCTGGGTCCTACCAAATCGAACAAATCAATAACGAATTACAGCGCAGAATAAAATCCATTACTGGAAAAGAATCGAAAATCGCTATAACAGTTCATGAGAAGACGTTATCATCTGCCATTGAGATAAACTCGCCCGGATATGTCGTAGACATCTATCAGAGTTCTATAAGAACTGTGTTAGGATGGCCTGAAAACTCACATCGACAAGAAACCGTTAATTTACCACCCGAACCGAAAAAAATTTGATTATATTTCTGATAAGGAGGATTATCATATGGCTTTTATAGATTATACTAAAGTATATATGAAATCAGAGTTTTTGTTTTAGGTGGAAGTGGAAACGATTAATGGCTTATACCATTTCAAGAAAAAAATTACCAATCGTTTCACAGAAATAAAAAATGAGTTTGAAATAAAGAAGAATTATTTTAAATATGATCTCGGAGATCAGTTTATCAAGAATGTAGAACGATGGAACAAAATTATCGCAGACATGGAAACACATCATTTGAAAGTTATTCAAGAAATATTAGGTGATGATAATCCTAAAACAAGAACAGAGTGTGCAACAAAGTATAATATACGCGAAAAAGATATCCCCGATTTTAAGTTTCTAGGATATAATGTCTCAGAGATTAAAAAATCTCTCAATGATGCCATCGATGATGGTTTCAAAAGAATTCAAGACGCATGGAAGAAAATACCACAACCGCAAACAACAACAATATTCCTCAAGCATAATAATGACCCAGACGGAGGCGGGCGGCATATCGCTCCTCAAAACGTCAATATATCCTCGGTGATTGCATTGAATTTAGTATGTGATTTTATCGAAGGAAGCTATCAAAGATCGAATCAAGCCCAGCAGGTATATATTTTATATTCATTTGCACCAACAGCTCCACCCGGATTTTTAATAATTGAGTCCCCAATTAATCCAGCCTATATGCGATGTCATAATGATTCGCTAACGAGAATTAATTTTAAACTCACTGACCAGTCCAATAATCAAATTGATTTACAATGTGAGGTTTTACAAATTAGTCTGTTTGTAAAGTCTTAAGACTTTCATCGTGAAAAAGATTTTTACCCCATATCAGCAGGGAGGACGCGACAACGATTATGCGTCCCCAAAATAAACTTTTTTTTTAACGATTTTGGAGGAAGCCTTGGTTTGCTAAATAGACGCTTTTTACGATTTTGGAGGAAGCCTTGGTTTGCCAAATGGACGCCTCTATAAAAGGTTCTCCGATTCGCCCTCCCTGCTGATACAACTAATAATACTCCTAATATTTGCCCGGTTCAAGTTATGTTTTAAGATTTTAATGGATTACTTCTGATTCAATTGGTAACGTGGTTCACAGAATAATTGTATAAAACAAGAATGCTTAGTTCTGTATATAGGACTCCGATTAATACTCAACAGTCATGTGGTCTCATTATTAGCAACGAAAGGTTCAATACATATTTTCAGTACTTTGGAAAGAAAACTGCTATATTTGAAAATATTAAAATCAATGTATGCTTATGATAACGAACGTTCAGACTACCCAACCATGATTCATCTTACAACAGGACACGACACACACTCCTGTCATTATTTGCATGAGCAGCAGAGAGGGTGAATCCTACAACATTTTTTGTTTTTATTTTTGATTATACCCTCCAAATAACACTAGACCCTTCTCGCGAAATAACTAGAAAAAAAAAATGACAGTGATTGTTGTCTGAAAACATGAGATTCGCAGGTGATGTTGTATTCGCGTTTTCGTTGATGAATCATAAAATGTCGCAACGTCGTTGTCACTCACCCTCTCTGCTGCTGGAACTTTCAGTTCTGGGTTAACCGAATATTTGATCTAGTCCTTACTACGACGAAAACCCCCTTAGGATGAAAGTCTTTACGACGAAAATCCTTTCAGGATGAAAGTCCTTAGGACGAAAATCATTTATGATTTCACAAATAGACTAATTTGTAAAACTTCCTCTTGTAAATCAATCAGATTATTGGACTGGTCAGTGAGTTTGAAATTAATTCTGGTTAATGAATTATTATGACATCGCATATAGACTGGATTCACCGGGGACTCAATTACTAAAAACCCTGGAGGAGCTGTTGGTGCAAATGAATAAAGAATATATCCTTGCTGAGCTTGATTTGATCGTTCTAGATTAATTTGATAGCTTCCTTCGATCACATCACACACTAAATCGAGCGCAATCACCGTTGAAATATTCACATTGAACGGAGCAATATGCCTGCCACCACCATCTGGGTCATTATTATGGGTCAGGATTTTTTTATTTCCGGTGATGCTGTTTTTTTCCACGTATCATGAATTATTTTAAAACCAACATCGATGGCATCACTGAGAGATTTTTGTAGTTCTAAGAGATTATATCCTGGTAGTTTGAATGTTGGAATATCTCTTATGCGGATCTTATAGTCTATTGCAAATAAATCTCTTGTTTTAGGACTACTGTCACCTAATACCTCTTGAATAATTTGTGAATGAAATGTTTCCATGTAATTGATGATTTTGTTACATGTTTCTACGACACTGATAAATTCATCTCGGGTGAGAGTGCCGGATCTAAGGGATATAAACAACAACGAAATATCGTTATTGAAAGCTGTGAAATTTTCAGTGATTTTATCCCGGTTAGCAAGATGATGAATAAGTCGTATTTTTTCATCATATTCTACTCTAATGAAAAAATACGACTTATCATAATATCTATAGCCTTTTATTGGATTATCAGATTTTATCCTGTCTGTGATATAATCGGTTTTTTGAGGTTCTGGTAAATCAACGGTTTTTCCACCGGGTGGTAATTCAGGCAATCCTAGTACGGTCCTTATTGAGCTTTGATAGATATCTACCACGTATCCTTCTGTGCTTATTTCAATGGCAGATGATAGTGTTGGCTCATGAATCGTTATAGCTATTTTTGATTCTTTTCCAGTAATCGATTTTATTCTACGCGCGAATTCATTATTGATTTGTTCGATTTGGTATGATCCGGTTGGTATGGAAACAACATTCCAGTCTGGGGTACCGTCGGGTTTATTCTTATTTGCAAATACCAGGGAATTATTCGGTTGTTGACCACCAAATGATTTTGACCTAATATTTGGCCAACTGTGGTATACTCGTAATTTTGCTAGCGCTATCTCCTTCACTGGGACTGGAGAGGGGAAATTCACACTGAATTCTGGATTCGTTGAGGTTATTGAGATCATGCTTGTTTGTACTGGGTTTGTGTTCTCCACTATTTGTTGAAGTAATTCCATCTGTGTTGTCATTGTTATTATACTCATGTTGTATTTCTAATTTTGACATCGCAGAATTATATATATCTACCATCGCTGAAAACTCACTCTCTGATATAATTGTATCATCGAGCGATGACGATATCAATGAGGATAATTGCGAGTATGCAGTGGACACAACATGAAATTGAATGATGTAGTCTTGTAGTTTCCGTTGGCTGCATGAGGATATTTTTTTTGTGATTATTGAAATTATTCCAGCGATTGTTGTTGCCGCAGAAATGCAAATTGTAACAGCTATCGGGGCCATCATTGTCACTGATGACAGTATAATACCAGCTCCGGTGATTACACCACTCACAGCGTACACAGTAACATCAATTGCGGTAATTCTCCTGCGGTATTTTTTAATTTTCATTGCATACTCCTCAGACAGGGTTTTGAGTCTAGTTTGATATTCTCTGACCTGATCATAGCGATATTGCGATGATGAAATCACTTTTATTTTAAATACGCTAGCGTTTTCAATTGAAACCGTTAGTGAAATTGCTTTGCAATTTTCAACTTAAATCCGCTACGAATTCCACATACCATGTTGTTGTAACCCTAACCAAATTTTTATCAGTAGCTATTAACGTGAACTGTTCAGTTGTATCCTTGTCGATGATCGTTGAAATCGTATTATTGACCCCGGATGAACTGGACGATGAAATATTAAATTGAGTCGTTCTCACTATTGTTAATCGATAAATACCCTTAACGGTTGCAGTGATATCTAATTTGTTGTTTGTAGGTGTCCACTCAAATGATCCGTGTTGGATTGTGTATACTACATTGTTGGTTTTCGCATGAGGAATTTTTGTTTTTTCAATGATTGTTATCATCCTCGAAAGATCACCTTTGACGGCTTCGATGAAGTTTTTCGTCTCATCGATGGATTTTTTAATATCAGGGAGTTTTAGTTCAATTTTATCTAACGGGGTTCCAATAAATTTATCAATGATATTTCTACGAAAAGCATTATAACCTCGTATATGATCATCCAGCTCACGGCTGTGGGTGGTAATCTTGTTGTCTTGGGTGGTAATCTTGTTGTCGTTGTCGGCAATCATGCGGTTGTTGGTGATAATCATCTTGTTGTGGGTGGCAATCGTGTCTGTGATCGTAGACACAAGTGCGCCTGGTTTAAGTCGTCCGTCGTTGGAATACAGCGCAATAGAGTTTTCAGCGGCGTCGCGCTGCCGTATCAAAATATCATCCAGAGAAATATTACTGGTTTTCAATTTACCCTGATCGGAAAATAACGCAACGGTGTTCTCGATTGCGTTTTGTTGTTTAACTAAAATATCATCCAGAGAAATATTACTAGATTTCAATTTACCCTGTTTGTCTTGAAATACAACTATTTCGTTCGGGTCAACATTTACTAAATTCAACGTCTCAGCGATTTCATCTTTAATTTTTTTTTTATATCCTTGATAGAATCAGGAGTTGCAGTGTCATCGGGTTTGGGTTTCAGAGGTCTTCCCCAAATATCAATCATGATATTTTATATATCTCTCTCTAAAAAGCGATTACTAGTGTAGTCATTTACGACAATGTGTGGTGATTTTCTAGATGCTGAAATAGCATCAAGGACATTTAATACTTCACTGCCGCATATTGGTGGGTCATTGATTTGTTGTGTTGGTAGCGTAGAATACCAAGTCTTCATTGGAAATTGTTTTATGTAACGCATAAACTCTTTTGGTGGGGCTAATCCATATGAATCAAAATAGACAATCCCACGTGGATCAATAGCGTATGCAACCCAGTGAGTTCCAGGTCCGGTGCTGTTATCGAGATTAATAATACCTGTTTCAGTTTTGTTTGGTTGATGTGGTAATTGATCTTTCATAAAAACACCTCTGAAATTTTTAATCACTAGTTTTTTAGCAGCATCCATTAAATTGAAATTGGACATTGGAACCATAGGTTCGGAAATCGAAGATTTCTGAATTAATAAACCGTTCCTGGTAGTCTCAGGCCTGATCCGTGAACGGATCTCCCGCTGTACCATGAATTCGGGGTTCCTGGTAGTCTTAGACCCAATCCGTGAATGGATCGCACCTTTTTTTTATACCCTCGACCTTTCTTCGGTTCATATGATTCAGCAATGCTCTGTACCGCTTTTGTTCCCAAGCCTCCAACTACCCCCAATGCGGCCGCTTTTGCTACTGCTGGGGCTGCTGCCGCAACCAATGCTGGTATTGCAGCAAACAACGGAAATATACCACCTGTTTTTATCAAATTTTTGATAGCAGCCGAAGAGAGTGTGATCTGAACTCCTTTTTTATCCTTGAAAGCATCATTGAAATGTTTCACTTGACGAGTTGTCAGTGGCAATTTATTTGCCCCGCCATTCATTTGATTAGGTTTCAACGTGATTGTGGTTCCACATTGTTTAGCGGATTTTGATTGCAATTTTTTTAACTGACCAGGTGTCAATGACACATTGATATTACTATATGACATTATACAAATACAGATTGATTCTAATGGAAAAATCCTTCGGATTTTCAATCAAAGATTTTCCACTGGTGCATCAATAAATCTCATTCGTCCACCAACACCTTCAAGTAGCATTGATTTATCACTGAGAATGACAGCAACCGCTCTATAATTAGCAACACCACCAGGACGGGTTACACGGGCTCTAAAGTGTATATCAACGACAGATTGTCTTGTTAAATCAAGATGTTCCAGCGAAAAGTAATAAATCGGATAGAGGCCTTTAAAATCCAATTGTGATATTTGCAAACCGGTATCCACATTTTGATCACGTGCCATAAATGACAACAGGTTATGATAGACACGTGCAATATGATTTTGACCGTAATCAAGTTGCACATCTTCAGATGGTTCCTGCTGTCCGTTTATTCTCAGCGAGACTTCATTAACACCTAACTGATCAAATATCATATGACTTCGTTGTTGATTACCAACTCGTGCATTATTCTGTAATGCAATAAATATATGACGTGGAGCTGAAATCCCTTGTTTTGATGCCAGGTGCCATGTGAATGTACCATCAACATTGTCTTGTTTAGTATCCGTAGTCACTGATAACCAACTCAATAACGACTTTCCTCCTTGGTCCATAAATGATAACAATTTTCCTTCTGCTGTGATTGATGGAGTTAACACTGGCATCCACAATGATAGTTTTGTTAAAACGACTTTACCATCAGGAACACCAGCATCATGCCATATTGCATCATTATCAGTACCCTTTCGTACAAGCGCTACTGTGTGTTTAGCTCCATAAATAACTTTTCGGACGTTTCTACAGAATCCGAATATATGATGCAGTGGAATTGCACATGAAAATTGTCGACGCTGTCCTTGTAATGTTGCTACACGTGTTGCAAATCCTAGATTGTAAGTAGTAATAGTATTTATGACATCAAATTCAGCAGCTGGTCTTACATATCCGGCTGGTGCTGGATCAACTGCTGTAACTCGTGTTGCCTTGACTCTAGAATACTGGTTGTGTTCAGGGTTATCAGTAATATCCTTTGCAAACATCATAGATGGACCCGCTGATCTTGTATAATCATCAGAATATCTTGCTAACCCTATGATTGTTGTGGCCACATCAACTTCACGGTCAATGGATTCAATTTCTTTTCCATCAATGAGATATCTAGCGCTTTCAAATAACGCCATGATACCGTTATTGACAAAACCAACTCGGGTAGTTTGGCTAATGTCATATGGAGGATCATTATGTGCAGCATCATTTGTTACAAGTTCTCCTTCTACTTCAATAAACGCTTCACAAGGCAAAAAGTATTTACTGGTATCATGAACTTGAAGTTCAATTCGTGATCGGAGATCTGGTTGTACTGCGTGATAAGAATAAAATTGAAAATCGCGTACAGAATCATCTTTACGCACTGGGGCATCCATATCAAATGCTGGATCAGGTGACCTTTTGAACATTTTATTCTATTTATCAGAGTCTAAATCGGATTTTCCATTTCATCGTGAAAAACGCTAGCGTTTTCGTCGTGGTTTTTTAAAGCCACTTCCTGCTATCATGTTTGCTGTCATGTTATTTTGGACCTCTTGATTTACCATCGACGCTAGTTTTTCATCTACTGCGTTATTTATTATTTTACTAACACTTGCAGGCATTTCTTCTGTAGACGGTAACGGTTTCTTTTTCGTCTCACTAATGATGTTATTTTATCCTTCGCAGTTGAAAACGCTTTCCCGGCAAGATCTCCAACAGTACTAATACCCTTATCACGAATAACATCAATGGCTTTCATTCCTAGTTGTTTAGCTAACGGCATCACTTTTGGGGCCGTTCTTGAAAAGAATCCTAAAATGGTATTGCCTAAACCATCTCCGTAGTATGCTCTATAAACTGGAAACCGTGAATAAACTACATAGACGGGGGTTGGTTTATCATGATTGTAGTGTATAATCATCTTGTTATAATTATAAAACTAGTAGTTTTTTAATTAGTAATCAATCGCTGTAATAACCATGGGCATCTTTGTGATTTTCAACTAACTCAGCAATGAGTTCTCGATATACATTAATGTCCATGATACCACCGGCAAATAATCGTCTACAGATATCAGCTGCTTCATTAATTATTTCCGGTGAGTTATTTCCGGCTCGTTTCCCTCCGATGAGGACTTCTAACCGTGATATATCACTGAGAATGTTACCAGGACAAGTAACGCTAGTGTTTTCAACTATTCCGCTACCTAAATACTTATCTTCAGTTGACTCCTCTTCATCCTCTTTAACTACTATATTCATTTGATTTATTCTACTCAATACTTTGTCTTTAAAACTCTCAAAATTATTGCGGTTACTTTCTGTGATTCTAAATCTACCACGGTTTGCCAAGTATACTTTTTTTTATCCAATTCTCGTCGTTTTTTATATACTCTTTATACCCTTTGTTTACAGCTATTTCTCTTTGATCGAGTGGAAAATTCCGCACGGTAAATTTAATTAAATTATTGTCATCTTTAAAACTTTTAATTATGTTGTATGCAAAGTTTTTAAATATAGTTTGCGGTGAATACATTTTTGCTATAGTAACGTCTTCTTCCTCTTCTTGTTTTCTTGCAATAGCACCTAGTTCTTCTAGTACTTGCTCTTTTTTTTGTTGTTGCCGTGAAGTAGCTACTATATCTACTGGAAGTGTTTCTAAAGACTTTTTTGTTTGTTTAGTTCTTTTTGCTATTTTTTCTAACACAGGGAGAAAAGTCTCTTCTTGTTTTTTTTCCTTGCTCAGAGATTGTTGACACTATCTGTTTCGTTGTTGTAGTTATTGGTTTAAACAACTCTTCAGATCCTGCAGCAAAATCAGTCTGAAGACTCTGTCGTTCTTGCAGTTTATTCCTGACAGAGTCACGAATTGGTATAAATTTCTTAATTGCATCTAGTCGCTCACGAGCCAATCGGGTCGTTAATGCTTCATTGACCATTATTTGAAATCAGAAACCATTTTTCAATTGCAAAACAATTTTTCCCATCGATGATTCCATCCTTAACGGTCCAATTTTTTATTGCTGTGAAATATTTTTATTTTTTATCCATTGATTTTGCCTGTTTTTGACAGTTTTGGTGCCATTTTGGTGGTTTTCAGTTGAAAATCTCAAAGAGATTTTACAGTCAAGTAGTCGATTTTACATGGGATTTTCCATAAGGAAAAGCTGTTAAAACTCATTTTTGATGATTTTTAGCCATTTTTCATCAATTTTTGCCTGTTTTCGTCATTTTTCATCGATTTTCATCAAAAAACCACGTAGGGTCAAGTAGTCGATTTTGCATTGGATTTTCCATAGGGAAAAGTTCTTAAAAGAACTTTCAAAGCTGTTAGGATTCTATTTTATTTTCGCAGTGTGAAATATTTTCACTGATTCAGTCAAAAAATGACAAAAAAATGAAAATCTCAAGGAGATTTTACTGTCTGACAAAATCTTTTGAGGGTCGGTCAATCAAAATAGTTCATTTTCTTGAATTAACGCTCGTAAGTTTCTAATTTTAGAATTAACTTCCTTTTTCAATTCATATTCGTTACCCAATTCTTTTCGTATTCCTTCCACGATAGTATATAACGGAACAAACACATCTACTTCACTGGAAAATGCAAGAGAGTCTCGAATAGAATTTTGAATTTTTTTGATGAGTGCATATTTCTTTGGTAACATATACTTGTTAGTGCTAACTCCGTATTCTATATCCTGAAAATCCGACTTGATTTGATCAGGATTTAACCCATCTGACAATTTAATATCCTGATTTTTCAATTTTGCAATTTCAACTATGATGCTATTCATATTTTCAGAATTCATATATGATAATACATATTTCTAATTCATTTTTCAAAAATAAAAGAGCTGTTAATATTTTCAAAATTCAGTCTGTATATATAAATATCTTTATAAAATTCAGTCTGTATATATAAATATCTTTATAAAATTCAGTCTGTATATATAACTATATTTTTTAAAATTAATTCTGTATATATAAATATATTTTTTAAAATTCAGTCTGTATATATAACTATATTTTTTAAAATTAATTCTGTATATATAACTATATTTTTTAAAATTAATTCTGTATATATAAATATAGTTTTTAAAATTAATTCTGTATATATAAATATATTTTTTAAAATTAATTCTGTATATATAAATATAAATGCAGACAAAAATAAATAACAACCACGATGAGCGGTTATCAGTCATTTGGCTCCCTTGATATAGGACACTGTGTCTCTCATAGGGTTCTTTCTTTGAGTATTTCCATTTTTTTCTGAGATTTCTTCGATCTCGATTTGACCCTATTTGGCCGGTAATTCATTTTTGAACACCATACGGGGCTACCCAAATGTGACGGAGAGCTAATTACATCCATGGATGTTATTTATTTTAGGTCATTTATATTTACATTCACCGGAAACATATTCCCCTAAGAGTGAATCTAACTCGTCAAATAACGGGTTAGAATCACAAGAGGGTATGTTTACGTGAAATGACCTAGAGGTTACATATATACGACAACACATCTTTGGAACTTCTTGGTTGCCTTCACATCCAAGTAAGCCCAAAGGAAACCCGAAACATACATCTCCGGAAGGGAGGCCTAACGTGGCAAACGCCATCTTAGACCGCCCAGAAGATATGCTTGGGGTGACGTCACAACATATACTGAATTAAGGACAGCACAAATACCGTATATATCTCCACTCGAGTGTTGTGGCAAATTGTAGATATACATATACTTAATTAACTTAATTAAGGACAGCACAAATACCGTATATATCTCCACTCAGATTGTAGGTATACATATACTTAATTAACTTAATTAAGGATGGATTATAATTCAATGATGATGTAATGATGATGGGACGGCACAGACATCACAAACATGAAACGACGGGGCTGATTTTCAAAGGCCAATCCGACCAATCAAAGCAACCCATGAAATTAAACCCGGTTGCATGATTGAGAAAAGTCAACCACGCACACGTGTCAATGGCGTGGGTTATTTTTTGACTGGTCGGATTGGCCTTTGAAAGCCCCAGCTTTAAACCTTTCATTTAGTATATAAGGTGACTAATACAGCAGCGTCAATCCACAGAGTGTTATTTTATTTTCTTGAATTACTTGTTAATGGTGCTTCACAGTATTTAAATGAGACAGAATATTTGCATAAAGCACTAAAAAAAAGAATATAATCGTTTGAAAACATTTTATATTTGATTTCTTTTCTAATTAATTATAGCCCAAGCCGCTGAATCACAATTTAAGGGGAAATACCCCGACACCATCTAAGGGAGAGAGTATATAAGGCGACTTAATACAGCAATCCACAGGGTGTGTTATTTTATTTTCTTGAATTACTTATTAATGGTGTTTCACGGTATTTAAAGGAGACTGAATATTTGCATTAAACACTAGAAAAAAGAATATAATTGTTTGAAAACATTTCTTTTCTTACAAAACAATGACCAGCCGCTGAATCGCAATAACCCATAAAACAAGTTAACACAATCTAAGGGAGAAAGTATAAAGGTAACTTAATACAGCAATCCACAGGGTGTTATTTTATTTTCTTAAATTACTTATTAATGGTGTTTCACGGTATTTAAATGAGACAGAATATTTGACTTAAACACTAAAAAAAAAGAAAATATTTCTTTTCTTATAAAACAATACCCAGCCGCTAAGGGAGATAACTCCCTTGGTTATATCCATTGGTTATATTTAAGAGTTGTCTCTCTTGGTGTTATAGACATACGAAAATCGAATTTTTTGTCCTGTCTCTTTTGAAATGGCCTGTAGATTTGGTAAAGAATTATTCTGAGAATCGGAATCAATATGATCAATAACATAACCATCCTTGATCAATCCATTAAACACCTCGAAGACGAATCTGTGACAGAGATATTTTTTCTTCCCAGCACTAAACATCAAATACCACAAATCCAACTGGATTCTTCAATCTGCGGTTTCTGATAATACCATCACGGGATGCTTCATAATTAACAAGCACGGGGGTGAGGTCTGAATTCTGGGTTCATTTGTATAATAACACTATTTTTCGAATTCATTGTTTGGTTTAATTATAAGTCTCTGTATATAATCTTGAGGAGTCTTTATGATTTTGTCATCGTTGGGGTCAATGACAGTATTTTTTTTATTCTTTTATCATAATAGCGTTTTAGTTCCCTGTATCGTTTGCCGCCACACCTAAGACATAATTGCGATTTTCCCCTGACCCCAACCCCACATCGAATACAGGGTAACGGACCAAGGCTTCCACGACGAAAGCTTTGCATATGATACCAACAGAATTCATTTCTGCATGATTTGTTACACGGTGTCACTGATCCAATCATAAGCCATTTGCAATGATTCATTATACTTAAATCTTTCATTTAAATGCTTGTTTTAATTATAGTATGGAGGAGTTCGAGAGATTATCGAAAATTAAGCCCTGGAAAAGTGTTCAATTCAATCTTGATAGAGTTTCTGATACACCAAAGAATAAAATTCTTGATAGAACCTTGATTAGTAAAATCAGAGACTGTTTTAATGAATTCAAGCGTGATGGGGCAGCTCATTGTTGGTCAACATTTCGAATTGATGGTGTTGTTGACGCTACCATGAATGATGAAAAAGCAGCAGTGATAATCTCAAATGTTGGGGAAGAAAGAAATTTTTTTCGAATAAAATTCCTTATCCGTGATAATGGAAAATGGATCATTAGGGACAAATACGAGCCTATTCTTAAGGACAAAAAAACTGTCACTGTGACTCAGGATTCAAAACCAGGAATTTTGACTGGAATTGACAAACCCTACTACGAAAGATCTTATCCTGTCACAGCAGTTGTTTACGGGATATATCCGCTCAATGACAAACCTGATTTTGCAAAACTAGCACCCATGAAATATTCGACAGGGCTCAATTGTGTAGCAGCACGAATAATGGAACACTTCACAAATGCGTCCCGGGGAAATAAACTAACTGATCTAAGACGAAAAAAAATAACCGAATGGGAACTGACAGTGAAACAGCATGGGGCAACAATTCAAGATATAGCCAAATTAGAAACATCATTGAGATTTCCATTATCGGTAAGGACAATCACCGGTGAAGTATTATACGAATCGAAATATAATAAAAATGGAACCCCAATACAGATTATTGATCATAACGAACACGCGTGGTCATCTGCAGTAACAATATTCCCACGGGATAGAACCGTAAAATATCTATCCCAAACCGAAGAGTTTTTTTCAGAGCAGAAATTATTTGATGCTATTTACCATTTGAGTAAAAACGATCCCGTGTCAATGTGGCTATTTCATAGTACTTCAGACGAAGAATGTAGATTTGATCAGTTTGTAAGGCCCAACGGAGAATTGTACCGTACTGAAGAACTGCATAATCAAATGAAACAACTAGCTAGTGAGTTTTCTCTGGAGGAAGACAACGATCAATTATTAGCAAACTGTTTTACAGTTCCATCAGTTGTAGCACATTTTGCTAGGAAGAAAAACGCGTGGAAACCAACACGAAGTGAGTTCTTATCAGAGGTCAAATTGTCTTGTCTTGAATACGGCCATGGAGGATTATGGAATACAAAATACACCGCTGATACCGTTATTTCAGTTGATATGATTGCGTGTTATCCAGGAAGTTTTCTTGGGTATGGAGAGTGTGAGAAATATTTAAAACGATTTGGACACCCCACACACGAAATGACCCGTGTTGCTATTAATGGACCACTGCCTGATTTTGATTTAACAGGATTCGCTCGTGTATTATCATTTGAAATGGCTACAGGACTTCATCCGTGTAGTTATCTTTGGATTGGTAAACACATGTCTGAAAAACACTGGATGCCAATAGTGTTATTACGGTATATGCTTGATTGTAAGATGTTAAAATCATTAATTGTCAGTGAAGCAATTATATCCTATCGAGCACAGAAATCAGTCTGGTTACCACAACCTGATCTAGAAAAAATAATTAGCGAAGAGCGAAAACTGTTTCCAAATTTCAGTGAACAACAAATCATGGATTGGTCCCAACAGTTATTTGAAATCAGAAACAATGAAGCAAAAGACCTTGGACGAAGAATAATTGGTAAATTTACCCAAGGTGGCAAAGATGATAATACGAAATATTCTTCACGATTGATTATAGACAACGCTGAATACGATTTTGTAATCACGGATTTAACGAATAGGGGCTTATATGTCAATCGTAAGGACGCATTTATGTCCGATGGAACCAAATTGGGTACAATTGTTACTTACACTGATGGATACAATCCGCAGTACACACATTTGAGAGCTTCTATGCTTGGTTATGCTTCTATTAATTTATTTTCAATGATCAATAGATTTCCTACCACCACAGTTAGAGTTGCTACTGACTCATTTTACATAAATAGCAAAATGGCTGATTTTAAGGCTACTGGCAACGAGAAATGGGGGACATGGAGAATTAAGAAGGAAATGCTTCATGATTATATTCCATCAGCAGATGTTACCATTGAAAATAATTACTTAGAAAGCAATCAGTGTTCAGAATTTTCTAGTGCACCACCGATTTCTGATCCAATCTGTAGATATAAAACAGTTTATTTAAACGGTTGTGGCGGTTCAGGAAAAACAACCCGGGTAATTGAGTTATTCCGTGTTTCCAATCCAAACATGATTGTACTAACACCGACTCACAGACTTGCAAGAGAAATGATACAGAGAGGGGTAAATGCCTGCACTTATCATAGTTTCTTTAGATGGAAGGGAGATAAATGGACTCCTGAGCGCATGGGAGAGAAATTTATTCCTGAAATTATCATTTGGGATGAAATAGACACAGTGTCCGAAGATGTCTTAAAAATATTTCTTGAGTGGTTGTTATTGAAGAATACAAAAGTCGTCATGTGCGGTGATCACGAGCAACCACCACCATTTGTCGGTGCATCCCCCCCATGAATGGCTAAAGGGTTTTGTAGACTATTATGAAGAAATTGATACCGATCATAGATCACTTGATAATGAATTAAAAGAATTTAAGAAACTAATTAGATTACAACCGGATAAAATCCAGTGTGAAATAACCCGTGAAATAATTTCGGAAACTCCCATGAATGAGTTTTGGGAAGCGTGGAGACCAAATGATTTAATCATTGCAAGTAGAAAAATAGTCAGGGACACACTTCAGATGAAGTTATTTGAATTGCATAAACAAAAATTTGCAACACTTCCAGTGCCCCTCTGTTATAGGCCATCGGATACACGAAAACAGAACATCGAAGTTGATATTCCAGGCCTGACTGAGTCAGGGCGTGAAAAGAAGATTCTCGTATTAAATGATATTGTGCTGGTTGATATCAATGTCGTTGAAGATGCATTGCGTGCTAATAAATCCCCATGGACGCTAGGTTATGCAGCAACAATACACTCTTCACAGGGATTGACTATATCGGATACAATTGTTTGGATAGTAGATAATCGCATAGAATGGTCGAATTTAGTCTATCTCGCAGTGTCTAGAGTACGAAAAATAAATCAACTTCGAAGAATTGTCTTCGATGATGAAATCATTGGTGGCGATGATGAAATCATTGGCGATGATAATGATATTATTGATAAAAAACTCTCCGGTTACAAACAACAAGACAAAAAAAAAAAAACAACGAGAATTTGATATTGATGCTGAATTAATAATCACTTTGAAGCAACAACAAAATAATCACTGCGCAAGTTGCAATTGTATAATGCGTTGGCAGTATTCGGATAAGGATCCTCGCCAATTCACCGTTGACAGAAAAAATAACAATCTCGGTCATGTCAGAAATAATGTGATGTTGACTTGTCTTGAGTGCAATATACGCAAGGGTGCTAGTTAAGCCCATGCGGTGGTAATTGAGTATCCTCAGGTATCACTTGTAATTGTTGTCTAGTAAAACCCCGTTGAGGGGCAGTTGAATCCAGTTTATAGATTGGAGGTCTACCCGTAGATCGTGTTATACTAGATATTTTGTGTGCAGTAACACTCCAAATAGGATCAGTAGCCCTTTTTGTGCCACCCTCAAGCTCTCCTGGTTCGTATAAGTACCTCACAATGACATTACTACCAAGAATTGGTTGGGAAACGCTAAAATCCTTTTGAATTTCCATTTCAGGTATTGACTTCTTTTTAATCGCATTGATAGGTTTCATGTTGATGGTTCTAGTAATCTCGTTATTCAGTGCAGTAATCACAGCTGGTAACCTTTTAACCCATTCACGGGATCTTTTTTTTGGATGAATTCTTTTGCGTATTGATATCCAAATAACCGCTCAGCAAGGGTTTTATTAAACCGTTCTACAATTGCCTGATCACGATGTAGCGCAGTATGTCCTCGTCTGATAGTGACTTTATGATTTTTCATTATTGATAACACTGCACCCTGAAATTCCTTGCCAGGATCAATTTGTAATAGATTTGGCCAGTGCAGAGGACTCCTTCGATAAATCCTTTCAAATGCAGAAGCCACTTCAGTGGCTGATTTTGTTTTTAACGGTTCTGCTTCTTTGTATCGACTTGCAATATCAACTACGGTTAATGCGTATTTGTAACCACGATCATGTGGTAGAAATAATAGATCAGCCTGATGAACTTCATTAGGAACTGTCACATCAAAATGCGAGAATTGAATTTGTTTAGGCGGTGGTAGATAAATTTGCCATAGTGCCTGTTTGGATAACCAATGAGCCGCAGTGGTTTTTTTCACTTTTGCAGCGCTAGCGAGTTTATGGATTGCTGATTTACCCCTCCAGTATCCTCTTGGGGAATAATAAATAGATTCCATGTTGTTATTAATTACCAGCACCTAACATCAATTTACTTTTCATAGCCGATTTTATCAAAAAGGAAGCCAATTTTTCTTTGAAAGATTTATCAGAAATAGCATTTAACGCATGAATTAATTTCACATCTGCTAGATGCCTGTGCTGCAGATTACTGCTTTTATAAGATACATCATGAAGGTGACAGGCCTTATCAATAGCGTTTATTGGTTCCTCACCGGGTCGGGGCTGATTTTGATCATTGAGTCTGATATCAAGTCTTGTTCCCGGTCCACAGTAGCTATATCCTGGAAGGTGCTTTTCTCCAGGGTATTTTGCCCATGGGGTTCCAGGGAGTTTAGTTAGCTTGGCTGCAATATCACCTCCTCGTTTTTTTTAAAAGGTTCCTTGAGTTCCTTGGGTTTAGAAACAAATCTAAATTTCTTTGTACTACATTGTACCCATTTACCAGAAAGCGCTGATCGGTTATTTTTAGTTGTAATCGTCGTCAAGTCATCTGTGCCAGTACGTTTTTTACACTTCACACAATATAGATCCATAATTTATATATAACGGCATGAATATAATTGATTATTCAGCTACCCGACGACGGGAACCTATTAAACATCATGAAATGTTGCCGAATTCAATTAGAATGATTATAATCGGACCATCTGGAAGCGGAAAGACACAACTGCTACTTAATTTGATAACGAGATGGATGAAATGGAACAAATTGTATTTAATAGCCCCGAGTGTAGACGATCAGCGATGCTATGAAGTGCTAAAGGATTTTAACGAGAAAGCAAAAGAATTTCAAATCGATGAAGATTTTATTGAGTTTATTACTGATATAGAGGAAGCCCCGAGCATTGATGCTATTGATGGAAGTATTAACAATTTAGTGGTATACGATGATATCATGTTAGATAATCAAAAAAATCCTGCTAGAATATTTTCCCGAGGCAGGCATAAAAACACTGATGTGATATATGTCACTCAACGATACACTCAGATACCAAAAGTGATCAGAGATAACTGCAATGTGTTGTGTGTATTTAACGGCGTTGATACTCATACGCTACGAAATATTCATCAGACCTGGTGCAGCGGTGATATGAATCATAATCAATTTAGAAATTTCTTTAGTCAAGCTCAGTCAAAACCACACGGATTTGTGACAATAAATTTAGCAGACCCTAGGACACGATATCGTATCGGACTAGATCAAATATTCGGTTAACCCAGAACTGAAAGTTCCAGCAGCAGAGAGGGTGAGTGACAACGACGTTGCGACATTTTATGATTCATCAACGAAAACGCGAATACAACATCACCTGCAAATCTCATGTTTTCAGACAACAATCACTGTCATTTTTTTTTTCTAGTTATTTCGCGAGAAGGGTCTAGTGTTATTTGGAGGGTATAATCAAAAATAAAAACAAAAAATGTTGTAGGATTCACCCTCTCTGCTGCTGCATGGCCTCCAATTCATTTCCTGGGGATTTTTTCTCCTTTCAACTATAGCTATGTCAAGATAAAATGAGCAGAGGCAAGCAAGGAAAGTAGATACAAGTTATAGATTCATTCCAGTGATTGGCATTCCAGGCTTTATTTAAAATTCATCAAGTTAATAGTTTTCTATAACACCTACCCACATGCATTCCAAGTTTGGATAACCATATAGTATTACTCTTCAATAATATGATAAAATACTTCTCGAATATCTATAGTTATTATCATTATTATTATTAGTATTTTTATTATTAGTATTATTATTATTATTTTTATTATTATTATTATTGAAAATCGGACCTTTAACTTATGCAATAAATGCATTTGTCGAACAATAAAATAGTCAAACTATAGCAATTTTGTGAGACACAATTAAATCTAATTTCGTTCTTTGTCTGCAGCAAATAAACGTCTTTAAAGTTACTTTAAAAACTGATTACGTGCAATGACACTGGTTGGAAAGGCAGATTGCTTAGCTGCAATCATATTATGTAGGACAAATGAAGTGAAATGTGAAATGACCTGGCTTAACGATAAATGAATTGACAGAATTACAGTTCAGGGCAGATTTTGCAAATAACTTAACTTATATTCCTTGTCACATTACTTCAATTATCTGCTCAGTTGAAAAAAGTTGCCAGCCTCTCTTCACTATTATATTATCTTTATGCCAGGAAATTATAGTACAATATAAATGTAGCACTATATATATATATATATATATATATATATATATATATATATATATATAGTGAAGTATCATCAGCGATTAATTCAAATGAATATTGTAAATAATTTACGAAATCGTTTATAAATACTAAACGTAATATTTATTGTGGAATACATCGATCGATGAGATATTACGCTTTAATGGGTTTTAAAATTTTAGAATCAAGACAACTCTTTCTTTTCTTCTTAATTATAAAAAGTGTTATAACATTCATGTGAGTTATCTTGAATGTTGATCGTTCTAAATTTATTATGTAATCCAGAATTCCAAACAGGATCAAACACATTTTTCATATGGTACAAAATCAAATCTAATTTTGTTCCTTGTCAACAGCAAAAAAAAGTTATTTTAAAAACTGATAACGTGCAATGACACTAGTTGTAAAGTATCATTGCTGAACTGTAGGACCGTGTTGCTTAGGAAATATTCATATGCAAATATTTAAATCACAATGTGCAAGATACAAAGAAGTGGTATACGGCGATAGTTGGAATCATTTGCACATCATCGTTGTAATATAATGGGACCACACAAGTTAATTTTATAGAATTAATAAATCACAAGAAACTTAACTGAACTTAAAGCTTTTAGAAGTAGACTGAGATTAAATACATTTCTTTGTTTATATTTACACATATCCAACAAGAGTAACCGTGTATGAATGTTTATAGCACATTGTTTGTCCATTCTTAATATCAATGCACATGTTTTGCAGGACAGCAAGCACGGGCAAGAAAAATACCCATATATTACGCCAGCAGTACCTCGTACGTATGACCTTTGCTTAACTTTTATATTCAAGTGGAGCTTAAACAATTGTTTGAATTTGAAAGATGGATGTAAAGAAGTATGAATGTATATTCCAGTTTCCTATTCGCAGTTACTTATTGTACCCATATGTTTGCTTTTCATTCTTATCAAGCATACTAAAATATGTATGTATGTATGTATGTATGTATGTATGTATGTATGTATGTATGTATGTATGTATGTATGTATGTATGTATGTATGTATGTATGTATGTATGTATGTGTGTGTGTGTGTGTGTGTGTGTGTGTGTGTAGATGGAGAAGACAGATGGATAATCGGACGGAAATCCGATGAGACAGATTGCTAAATCGATGGGCTAGTTTAATTAATTTTTTTTTTTAAATTTGCAGATCGGATTTAAGTGGTGGGGCAATTGCCCGAATTGTAATTGGATCGTTAGAAGCTGTTGGTGTTGTGATACTAATTGTTCATCATTGTTGTTATAATGACAATTCAGTGGCTTCATGTACTGCTTAATGAGCATGGTAAGTAATCTTTATAAGCTAAACTTATATAAAAGCAATAAAAGCAATAATACTATTTCTCGAAGCGATAGTGTTAATATTTTGTTTAATACTGGTACTTGTCTTTGCTGTAATATGCGTGTTGGTATTTGTTATAATATGCCGGTTTGTATTGTTTTGCAATATCTGAACATTTATGATGGATTCTGAAAGTTGTAATGTAAGAAGCATAACGGTTTGTAGTGATAGTAGTGGTATCTGTTGCAGTAGCAGCTGGTATGAAAATTGTTCATATCTGTTTTTTTTGTACGTACAACTACTACTCTAATACTAATACTACTAACAATAATAATAATAATAATAATAATAATAATAACAATAACAGCAGCAATAATAATATCAATAACGAAAGTTATATTTGCATCCAACAGTAGTAATGTGGGACGATATTGCGTCAAGGGAAAATCCAGTCAAAAAGGACTTGGGACGATACAGGGTCAAGATTTATAGCGTCAATGGAAATCCCAGTTAAAACGGTCGTGGGACGATATAGCGTCAAGGGGAAATTTACCATGGTGGGACTGTATAGCCTCAAAGGAAATTTAACATGGTGGGTCTATATAGCGTCAAGGGAAATTTAACATGGTGGGACTATATAGCGTCAAGAGAAATTTAACATGGTGGGACTATATAGCGACAAGGGAAATTTAACATGAGGAATATTATTTGGGACTGTCTAGCGACAAGGGAAATTGAGGCAAAGAAAGCAACTATCTTTTCGAGGTATACGAGTGGCTCTGAAAACAAACTGCACAATCTCCTATCAACACAGAAGGTAAAGAAAACAAACCAAAAAATTTACTAAACACATAAAAGGGAGCGCAAAAATACCACAAAATATATTATCACATATCACAAAATATTCTATCCACTCAAAGGTGAGCTCAAAAAAATCACAAAATATATTATCAAAAATCACAACATCTTATATCCCCACAAACGGGAGCGCAAAAATACGACAAAATATTGAAACAATCCTGACTACCTGCCAACTTATATTGTTATAAAGTGCAAATGCAAATTTCATTAATGTTTGAGGAAATTTATAATCTTCTTTTATTGTTTACATTCCCTTCATATTGTAAAGTTTTACTGTTTTCCAATTCAAATAATAGCAACTGTGGTAACAGTTTTTGATATATGACCGTTGTACAAAACAAACGTAATCTGATACAATATGTAAATCATATACAAATGATTTGTTTAAATATTAATCATCTGGGTAAAGATTTTTGAATCCCAGAGTATACACGAAAAGATTGTAAATTGTTATTACTTACTGTCTATTTTGAGAGAGAAATAGGAAATTGTTTCCATATTTTTCTCCAGAATTAAGGTAATACTCATGTAAGTTCATAAGTGTCGCCAGCGTGATGGAATTGTTCATCATCAATGTGAATCTTTGTATAGTTTATTGTGAAATAATTATCTTTGTCGTTCGAAATCGGGCGCCATGTTTACTACTGTGCGTATTGGGCGCTGGGCGTTCCACTTGGAGGCGCTCAAGTTAATCTTTCTGAATTCTTCCATATATAGTCATTTTCGTGAAAACATTGTCGTGAATTTCCCGAGTGTGTTTCCAAAACCTATAAATAGGGGTAATATCCGCCGTTTTGGCAGTTGTGGTTCTGCTGGACTCCAGTAAAGGTCTCAAGTTCAAACAAACAGAACAAAAGTTTCTAGTTATCCCAATTATAATTTCAAGCATTAATAACAAGGTAGGTAGACTAGTTACTACCGACACATTAAATTTTGTACTCATAATGACTACTATAATGTTTCTCTGATAGTGTTTCAACGTTTATTTCCTCGTTGTATTAAATAAAAGTCCCATAAAGGGATTTGGTTGACGACACACCGTCACGCAGTCACTGTGTCGTCATCAACAGAGCCGTCTGCTATCCATAGAAATTTAGTATTCGGATTGGCTCTATCTAATTTCCTACTCAATTACATGTATCATTTTGAAATATAAAATTCCCATCTATTTTGTAGTGGTTATGTAATTTAGATGGCAAAATAATATACCCGACTCAACGACACACTTTGTTGCTACAAAACGACACACATTGTCGCATTGAATTCAAGCGCACACTATTGACATCCGGTTGCACAAGACTGTCGGTCTAAACGACAAACTGTGTCTCTGTTGACGAATGTGACACACTTAACATCCGGTTCCAGACTGTGCCTCTAACATATTTACCATTGTACTATAAACACAAACCCGGGTCTGGTTCCGAACATTGGATGCACAAATGTCCTTACCACTTCGGTAGTCATACGAACAAATTTTGAGACATATTAACTTATTATTGTCGTTATTGTTCTGTGTGTGCAAGATTAATTTGGAACAAAGGGAACATTATGCTGATTTTTACATGCAAAAGATACCACTGAAACTAGTGTTTTCATAGGTTTTATCAAAATAAATTTTCTGAAAATTAGTATATATTATATTTCAGCATTTTGAGTCCTTAAGCTTGTGAGCAATCACATACAATCCTGAAAGTCATAAAAAAACTGTGTTGACTATTTATATTTGTTTTGTTTTGTTTGTTTATTATCTAAATAGGACCATTGTGGTGAACACACCATTTATTGACACCACTATTCACTGGAGAGATATAGTAACTTTTTATTCCATTTTATTTGACCTTGAACCTTGACACATTACAATATATTATCAAAAACCACAAAATCTACTAACCACACAGAAGGGAGCGCATAAATACCTCAAAATATATTATAAAAAATCATAAAATCTTTTATCAACACAGAATTGAGTAAAAAAAAAAATACCACAAATATATTATCAAAAATCACAAAATCTACTATCAGCACAGAAGGTAAGGAAAACAAAATCACAAAATCTACTAACTACACAGAAGCGAGCGCAAAAATACCACAAAATATATAATCAAAAATAAAAAAAATCTTCTATCCACACAGAACTGAGCGAAACAAAACACAAAATAAATTATCAAAATCATAAAATCAACGATCAGCACAGAAGGGAAGGAAAAGAAAACAAAGATAATTAAGATCACCTCACATTCTATGTGAATCATGTTCATTGTTTTCATTCATTTATCAATTTAATAAAAAGGTAGTGAGATATTTATTGTCGACTGACTGCTTAACGTATCTCAAATTTAAGGGATGTCCTGTGTTTCTCAGTACACGCTACAAACAATGTTTCCACGTTTTCACAAATCTAGGGGCGGAAGGGAAAAAAGCATCACCAAAACGTGCTTTGTTTTATCGACAGTCTAAGATGAGAGGAAAGAGGTCGGTTACATTTTTTGCTCATGTGTGTTTGATATGAAATTCAAAGTTAACCATAGGCATGGTCATAAAGTGCAATGTCGCTCGCGTAAATCGTGAATATTGTTACATTTCTTCCGAACGTATGTTTTGACTTGAAACTGAAAGTTAACTATAGGCAGGGTCATAAAGTGCAATGTCACTCGCGTCAATCTTGAACATTGTTACATTTCTTCCGAACGGGTGTTTTGGTTTTGGTTTTGGAATTCAAAGTTAGCCATAGGAAGGGATATACAGTGCAAGATCACTCGCGGCATTCTTGAAATAGTCTTGTATTTGTTTCCTTTCTGATTCCATGCATAAAACATTTCCGTGACACATTGCAGTGCCAAAATTAAGGATAAAGCTCAGATACCTGAATTGTACAAGTTTGGCAACTCAAGATTTTATTTCATCCAAAGACTTTCTGATTTATTATGTGTCAGGGTGTAGTGTTTGAAAAACAAATGACATGACAAACTGAAATTATCGTGCCTACTGATTACATTTTGGAGAGGTTTCTTCAAACGGGAACAACTATCATTAGGATTTCAATCAAATGTATTAAGAGAGAGAGAGAGAGAGAGAGAGAGAGAGAGAGAGAGAGAGAGAGAGAGAGAGAGAGAGAGAGACTATGTTATACCTACTTTTAAAAAGCATCATGACACATACGCTTGATTTTATGGTATATTTTTCTACGAAAATTTCAAGTAAACAGATCCCACTTAGAAAATCGAATCCATAGGAAAAGTCCACCATTTTAAAATATCATCAGAGTGATTTGATACGACTAAAACGTTCTCATAAAAAGTTCATCCAAATCTGCTGTGATGTATTTGACTATAAAATTGACATAATTTCCGTGGGATCACCCAAGGTACAATTGTTCTTGTTTGAGTGGTTCTACTTATATATATCCATAGCACAAAGATATATGAGATTTTAACACACAAAAACCGCCTCTGACTTTATTATATACAAACAAACAGAAATCAACATTGGGACGGTAATAAATGAGGCAAAAAAGGACTCATGGAGAAGATACTGCACAAGCTCAATCATAAAACAAATACTAAGGAATTCTGGAATAAAATAAAAGCCATGAAAGGCAAAACACCCACAACAGCCGAAAATCCAGGGAACAAAAAACAACATGGAAGTAGCAGAGAAGCTAGCCCAACACTTCGCTAACTCAAGCAGCGATAACAATCACAAAGACGAGTTCTTACAGCAAAAATCAACATTAGGTAAAAAAATTTCCCCACATTTTCAAAGATCGAGACAACAGAGATTCACCACTGAATGACTCTTTTAATCTGAAAGAATGGAGACAAGCCCTCAGCAAAAAAATAAAGTACATCACGAGGAGAGGATAACCTAGGCTATGAAATATACAAACAATTACCACCCAATATGCAGAGCATTACTTTAGACTTAATAAATCTGATATGGACAACAGGTCGCATCCCCACACTATGGAAGCGAGCCATAATTATAGTCATCCCCAAACCAGGCAAAGACCCTACTAATGCAACCTCCTACAGACCTATTTCACTAAAAAATACAATCTGTAAGGTAATGAAAACAATGGTTAACAATAGATTAAAAACACCACCTAGAACAAAATAAACTACTGGCTGAAACCCAAAGTGTATTTAGGAATAAACGATCTACTCTGATCAATTAATCCGTCTGGAAGCCAACGTCAAATTAGCATTTAATGCCCCCCAAAAAAGAGATAGACACCTAAAAGCAATATTTCTAGACTTAGAGAAAACCTTCGACCTAGTCTGGACCAATTGCCTCATCTCTCAACTCAACCAATTTGGCATAACAGGAAGAATGCACCGCTGGATAGCAAACTTCCTTACGGGAAGAATCTTTAAAACTAGAGAAAGAGAGGCCTTGTCCTAAACATATACACTGGATAATGGAACCCCCAAGGAAGTGTGATTAGCCCAACCCTATTCAATCTAATGGTCAACAATCTAACCAACTATCTCAAAAATTGTCCAGTTGATGTGTCACAATTTGCCGATGATAGTAGTATCTAGAAAGCAGGAAACCCCAATAGTCAAAAGAACATCACTCAAATTCAGAAAGGACTAGACATCATCGGCACATGGACCAACAACTGGGATTTTAAAATATCCCCAAAAAAAACAGTTGCCATGCTCTTCGCCCCAACTAACAAACGACCTAAGTACCCTAAACTATATATACAGAATCAGCCCATCCAATTCCAAAACGAGACCTACTTCCTGGGAATGATTCTAAATTAAACAATCAATTCGAAACCACACATACAACAAACTATTCAAAAATGTCAAAAAGATCTAAACATACTTAAAAACATCAAAGGCACTACATGGGGAGCTGATCAGCAAACTATGCTAATGATCTACAAATCTTTAATCCGAGCTAAGATAGACTATGGCTGCCAGATCGATTCCTCAGCCAACAAGGAAACACTTAGACAACTAGAGAGCATCGAATATAGAGCACTTAGACTCTGCACTCGTGCATTACCGAACACCTCCACGGAAGAACTACAAATCCTCGCATGTTAACCACCATTACAACTGAGAAAAGAAGAACACATACTTAGATACGCCTGTAGAATCTCAATACACAAGGAGGTCAATCCCACCATATCAATAATAAGTAAATGTCAAACCACCTTTAGCTCAAGACTGGTACCACATCCTCCAGCAACTAACAAAATACACACACTCTGCAAAGAACTCAATCAAATAGAACTCCAAGCAGAACAACTACTTATCAAGGACCCCACACCTTGGAGAAATAACCAACCTAACATCAACCTAACAGCACTCCAACTGATACATAAGCGCGACAACCCCAATATCACATTAACACAAGTGCGAAGCCACGTCAACAACAACTATGATGGATATGTAAAAATCTATACTAACGGCTCAAAATCTAAAGAACTACATAGAACCGCTGCAGCGGTAGTGATCCCAGAAATCAGACCACATTTACGACAAGACTACCGGATGACTGTTCCATATATACCGCGGAATTCTGGGCCATCAACCAAGCCCTAAAATGGATAGTAACACAAAATCATAAACAGTACGTCATCATAACAGACTCACTCAGTGTACTTGAAAGTTTTGAGACAGGTAATTCCAAAAGTTGACAAAACCTGCTAGAGGACACTATGCTGACCATCAGGGAAGCAGATTAATCACACCAAACCATATACTTCTTGTTGGTGTCATCTCACATCAATTTGCCTGGAAATGAAAAAGCAGACCAAGCAGCAAAGAACATTCTGATGAAAGACCAAATTGAACCCGTACAATACAACACTCAGGAACTATATAGTCAAATCAGGGACAGAATTAATAATAAATGGCAACAACAATGGGAAAACTCCACAAAGGGAAGACATCTATTCCAACTACAAAAGAGGTCACTAGAACCCAACGTTTACCAAAAAGCCTGGCAGCCATTGATATTAAAATTATCAACTGAATCAGAACAGGTAAAACACTACTAAATGGCAGCTTTATGAAACATATAAGTACAGGACCCACGCCGGATAAATGTCCACACTGTCCAGAAACTGAAACATTGCAACATGTATTCAATATATGTCACAAATACCATCGACAACGAACCGTCCTCCAACTAAAACAAAGAAATCTTGAAGCAGTTACATCATTACCCCAAATTCTAGATACAAGGTATAACAAAAACGTAAATACTACCTATATAAATATACTTAATTACCTAAAATCAATAGACAAAAAACACAAAATATAAATATCAAAACCATCAAATAAATAAATAAACATAAACATAGCCATAGAGTTAATATTTATCAATTAAGTGGCCAGAGCAGATAATAACACCGCTAGCTCAAAGCAGACCGATGTAACAATGCCTTAAAAAAAGAGACAAAAATAAATATTACAACTACCAAATAAATAAATAAATAACGAGGCCATATCGGTTAAAAAGGCCAGAGCGGATAGTAATACCGCTAGCTTAAAAAAGCAGAACCACTTAACATTACCCCAAAATAAATATATATAACAAAAGAGAAAAGGGGAAAAGGGAAAGGGGGGATAATATAAACATTGTAATGCGAGGAAAAAAGGAAGAAAGGGGAGAAAGGGAAGAAGGAGAAAGGGGAGGGGGAGAAAAGAGAACATTACACTAAGTAGTGGCACAATGTAAGTACAGTAAAACCAGTCAACCGACAAGTGGCAAGATAAATACAAGTGTGATGAGAACACCGGGATCAAATAGTGATATCTCAAGGAAACATAACACCAACAAACCGACAAGAAAAATTAAAAAGAAAGAGAAAAGGAGAGAAGAAGGAAAATGAAAGAAAGAGGGAAGAAGGGAGTAGGAAGAAAGTGGGAAAGAGAAAAGATAAAAGAAAAGAAAAAGAAGTAGGAAGAAATGAAATAACACCAAACACACCCCACTCCAACTCTAATTTTTAAAAAAAAATTTAAATTTTTTATTTTGTATTTTTTAATTTTTTGTTTCGTTTTTCTATTTCTAAGGTTCTCATTTGGTACGAGAACCCTTTTCGAACAATCTCTTTATCGAAATCTAACTTGATCAATTTTGAGTTCCTGCTTTGCCGTGACCCGACATGTTACTCTAAGGTGAGACTGCCATTTAACGTGGGTGCCGGGGAGACTACGACAACACAGCCTTGTGTAGTCAAAGTTACTTTTGGTCCCGACCAATTAAAAAGCCCGACCCTCGGGCATTAACTGGTCGCGAAAGCACATAGTTGCGCATGCAACCTTAATTCATATTAAAAAAAAGATTATATCGTGTCAAGAAAGCGTACTAAATTCCACACCTCAAGAGGGGATGTCAACACCCTTTGGCCTTCCCCAGCACTGAGAGCTGGAGTGGTCCTTAAGGTAACATCCTTGTTTATGTAAAATATGTGTATGT
Organism: Unio delphinus; assembly: GCA_029339505.1. NCBI lineage: Eukaryota > Metazoa > Mollusca > Bivalvia > Unionida > Unionidae > Unio > Unio delphinus. The sequence continues at coordinate 2,753,337 of JAQISU010000028.1, read as the reverse complement.
CTAAGGTTTACCTGTCCACCCAGTTTTACGTTATTTTATTTTTTTTCTTGTTTGTGTGGTTAGTAATAACATTTATGTTTGATAGGCTATTCTTTGCTTTGTTCATAAAAGAATAATCGTGGTATGGTTATTATCCCTGTGTTACCTCGGTTGAGTGTTTCTTTGTATCGTCCTTGTGTGCCTATAACAAAAAAAACTCACTCTCCCCTGGTATGGAACTTAAGGTAGTAATACCTATTTTCCGGGGCTGGGTTCCGCCACCTGTTGTTGAGATGTCGATTTATGTGACATTGCCAGTGTCAAGGTTTGTCTGGTTGTGGTATATTTGTGTGATAATGTTGTGTGTTTTCCCTTGTTTGTGTTACGGACAGCTCTATGTAAATCAAATACAATTAGTCTTGGATTTTTTTATATCTAAGATTTAATGCTGTTATTTTTTTTCAACAAAAGATTTAAAAAGTCCAAATTGGTTTGTGTGTTAGTATCTAGATGTGTTTTTGTTTGTATGTATGCGCTAAGTGGGATAATATCGCTTTATTTGCATAGGACAGTGTGTGTGGACTTTTGAGTTTCAAACGGAGAAAAGCCGCGGCTCTTCAGGTTTGTTGTCACAAAGCGCATGCTCCGTACACATGATGTGAACATTGTTTGTCTTGTTGGTTGGTTATACCTTGTCGTTCTCTCGTCTTGGAAGGTTGGGAAGTGTATCTGCTAATCTGTGGGAGAACATGCTGTTTCCTGTTGTTGTTTCTGCTGTCGTTATTCTTTCCACGTCGTCTGGTTTGTAGCATTTGTGAGAGACAGTGTTTCAGTCGTAATTATCTTTAAAGACACGGTACTAATTATATGGACGATCTGTGAACCAGTCCCGAAATGGGTGATCAAATAATAGAGTATATTCATCCCAATATATTTGTCCAAATAGATGAGAGTATATTATAAATATCCGGTGGAGAAACAAAAAGCTCAGTACATTAAGCCAAAATAAATGCAAAAATGGATATTATGTTGTCTGAAATTAGGTATTGTCACCAAATAAATTCACACATAAAACAAACTATTAGAAACAGACGTATATATCGTGGCAGAGCAATTGAACCACTTCAAAACAGAAGACGTCGAAACAATTTACTGCTGGAAACATTATTTATTATTTAAAATCAAAACGTATACATGCTTGCTGAAAATTTTGAATCTAGTGAGCACATAGAGGTTTTGTCACCCTTGTAGCAAGTTTCTTAGTTCGAAAGAAAGCGAAGCAGTTTTGCCAAGAATTTACAAGAATTGTCGGGATGAAATTGTGTGAGAAAATCCACATCATGCAACACAAGACGTTTCTAAGCGATTTCGTGATAATAGGGGTAAATGCTACATCACGTGCTGGACTATTTTATCATTGGACCATGTAGCCGATGTGAACGAACTTTATTTCATCTGTCAGGGTCCATTCCAAAATGTCTATGATATCACAGCTACACTGCACGAATAACCAACATGAACAAACAGCTATAGGTAAAATTTACACACGATAAATTTAATCCTATACAAAATATTGTGGTAATAAAACTCCCTAGGATGAAACCTGATTGTCTAAAGATAAAAGATTAAAACATTAAAAGATTAACGAGACGATCACATAACATTACTGAGAATCGTTTACATATTTGAAAATATCTTCAGCTTTTCTAACAAATCATATTACATGAACTATTTTAATTGATTTTCATTTTAAAATTACTAAAATCTTCTGAGCTTCTAATGGATGCTCTTGTTTTGTTTAAGCCAGAATGCGACATAACCTACTCTCCTCTAGCCTTTGGTTTCAGTATGTAACATTGACAATGCAGGGCCGGCGCTTCAGCTAGGCGCACTAGGCAATCGCCTAGGGCGCTGGGCTAAGGGTTTATTTCATGATGGCCGGGTGGGGGAGGGCGTGAGTAGAAGGAGGGCGCCAGTTATCTGATCTTGCCTAGGGCACCAAAATGCCTTGTACCGGCACTGAACTTGACAACAATAAATGTTGGGCCTAATTATTATTTTAATTGTCCAGTCTATTATGTAAAATTTAAACTGTTCCACAACTCTTTGAGACTTCTATGAAATTTTATCTGGATCAATAAGTAAAATATATGAGCCACTTCCCTACATTCTTGTCATCAAGCGACACAATGTATTGTACCTGTTACACGCTCTGGCATATCTGGTTGTTTCGGGCAATCACAATTGAAATATTGATTTCATTACTGGAATTGGTTCAGGTGAAAACGTTTGCAGTTACACATTACGTTTTCAGTTTGGTTTATTATCAGTACTTTTTTTCATCTAAATAAATGCATGTTCAATTATTAGCATGGTTGCATTTCAACATTCGAATGGGTAACGTCCTCAAAATATTGTTCTAGTTGCACGGTTGAGTTTTCCGTGTTTCACCGGTCATTGTACTAGCATTTTTCCAGCAGTTACAGTATCGCATGTTTTGAAAATTTAATTAGATACTGAAATTGTAGCGATGTTGCTTTTAAAGACCCAAGCAGGTCTTGAGCTGGTAGTGTAGCATTATATGTTTGTATTTTTAGCACGTTTGGTATCTAAACATGTATTATACAGGTTTATTATCTGTTTACTAGCAGTCCTTGTGCTGTGAACATTCTTGTTTTTCCATATTATATCAGATTTTGTTCTTATAGCATTGTTGCTTTTCCATATTCTAATTGGTATTTTGATATTAACATTGTTATATTTTAATATTCTAGCAAGAATTGCTGTTAAAAGTTTTAAAGGGTACTTTGCGGGTAGTTTTTATTTTTATTTTCGATACTCTTGCATGTCTCTAATGAACATGGTTGTTGTTTTTCAATATCCTAGCAGATACTGTACTGGTAACGTCGTTGCATTTCAATATTTGAGCATGTGGTGTACTAAAACCAATGATACTTTTCAATAATATTGTCAGTAGTGTTGCTTGTCAGTATACTAGCATGCATTCCTCCAGAAGAATTATTGGTTTTCAATATTCTATCAGACACTGTGCTTGATATTGAGAATCATCACAAGCAATCAGGATATATTTACTTTGTATAATAATGTTTATTTTATGTCAAACGAGTGGAACATCTATAAGAAATATATCATATATATTTAACAAATCAGAGATTAAAACATTTAGATTCTAACTTGCCACAGAACATGTCTTAGAAATAACTCTAAAATTGGATAACATATAAAATTGCTTCAAGTCTCTAATGAAAAAGAGAGCACCATCAAATAAACAGATCATCCGTCTTTTTTTACTATTTAAAAAAACTTTGCAAATACGAATCTCTTCATTGAAACTCACTGAGATGCTAATATTACCAATTTAATTTTTTAATTAAACAATTTTGATTATACATTAAAATATATTCTGTTACAAAAGTGACTTGTTCACTGATGGGTTTCTCCATTTATCTTCCTATCCATTAATTTAAAATTTGATATATTTGATAAACTCTGCTTAATCATTCACTCAGTCATTCAATATGCCTGTATGTCATTCGGCTGCTGATGTCAGCATAAGCAAGTATACATAGGAAGGTAGAGTAACACAGGTGTACAAATGTCAGCAGTATGATAATGTTTCATCTTTGGATTTATCACCTGAAAAATATTTTGAAGATATTATTTTGCACGTAAGTAAAGTACACATATAATTATAATGTCAGGTAAGTAAAGTACACATATAATTATAATGTCAGGTAAGTAAAGTACACATGTAATTATAATGTCAGGTAAGAAAAGTACACATCTAACTATAATGTCAGGTAAGAAAATTACATTGGCGCAACAATTCTCTTTAAACACAAGACATGGAAATCATGTACATGTAATGTATGGTTTTATAGATAACAGCTTCTATCTTACAATAATTGTTTTCATACAACAAAAATGTTGCTACGTTATGTGACCTGTGAAGGTACTTGCACAGATGAGAAGAGCATTCATTTTATTTATGTTAGAAAGACTGGCTTCTAGCTGCCATTCATTTCTTGTGCGAATTCAACATTACATGCTCTATTTTGGTTATTTCATAGAGAAATGACTATGTAAAATAAAATACAAAAAAGGACGCAAAGCACATATAATCCTGGGTGGATTTCATGATGATCAAACTCCGTGTCAATAAATAATGAGCCTAACTCTTTACTACAATTAGTTACCGCCGTTATCTTCAATTTGGTGAAGACAAAATGTAATATATTTTAAGTCAACACAATGTTTTATTTGAATGTACATGCCATAAGCCATTTGTCACGTTGTATGTTTGGAACAATATCCAGATTGTATATGCTAGACGCTGAGGCTAATAATCCCGCCAAATAAATGTTACGAGGTCAGCCTTGCGAACAATGGGGTGTTAAACCAAGTGTGTATAACATGGCCATAGTAACTGGTGACTGGCGACTTATTCTGGCCGAGCACAATTCACAGGTAAGTGTTGCAATGCCGACTTTGGCTTAAAAGGAACACATCAAGTGGAAGTTGTAAATCCACTCACTCTAGACAGCTGCCTGGGAGGGGGCAATGTCTTCTAATTATGTAGAACATGGGTGAATCGACATCCACTCGGAATTGAGCAAGGGTTGGCATGCATTGGAAACGCAAGTTTAAATCTGTTATCTTAAGACCTAAACGTAAGTGATCGCTAAACCATCTTTCGGGAATTATAAGGAAAGGTTCGCTACTCCGACGTCATTTGAAATTGGCGGGAAACTTTGTTATTCTGGGAATTACAAAGGAGCTTCGGACGGGTCAGTGACTTATTTGCGCGAATCTTGTAATCTATTACTGCAAAGTAATTGTATTTTAATTATTTCAGCATGTATACTTCATTACTAGATTTGTTAGTTCGTAGAATTACCATTGTAGTGTTTGATTTATTTGTAGTGTTTGATTCATTTGTGGTGTTTGATTCATTTGCTGTGTTAGGTCTACATGCATATATTGAAATATGGGCAATGTTTATGAAAATAATAAATATTGTAATTCGCTATTTGGTTAATTCGTAGCAACCTCGTGCATTTATTCATGTGATATTCTAGTTTTGCAAATGTTCAATTGAAACATAACTTTGTATAATGGTTACAGTGTGCAACATTAGGTAATACGGATATTTTCTATTTGCGTATATCTTGTAGGAATATCATGTGTAAGGAAATATCAGCACATGGATATGTGGATATCTGTGTACACTTTTCAGAAGTGTAATGTACAAAAATGCATCTGATAATGTGCTATTGGTCTGTATAATAAGATTGAGAAGTTACATATGCTGATCTAATAAAATGTATTGACATATGCATGGTGAGAAGTTGATACCTGTACACCATATAAAAAATCATGGGTATTTCGATGGGCATGAATACGTATCCAAATAAGGTAACGGCTTATCTGATGATAGATTGTTGTTTAGTGTGAGGCTAGATAGCTAGATCAATTTCCTAATAATGTCTTTATGTGTTATGGACCAGAGTAGCTGTAAGAAACAGAGGAAAATGCCCTAGTGCAGTTGGTTCTGAGTCTCTGGGACACGAGCTAGGAAGAGAACGGAGGCATACGTTGAGAAAGAATAATACAGGTATTAATAATAATAATAATAATAATAATAATAATAATAATAATAATAATAATAATGAGGACTTTGTATAGCGCCTATTCTTTAGAAACTCTAAGCGCTTTACACCATCTATAATGATATGATTACACTACAGAAAAACAAATGACAAAAACAACTAAAGTGGAAAACATAAAAACAGGCTGAAAACATATAAGAAACAAAACATTATTATGTCTCTATGTTTGTCCCTGCAGTAGAGAAAGGTGAGTTTTAAGAGCACTCTTAAAAAGAGACCACAGTATTTTGTGTCTAATTTCAATGGGCAATTCGTTCCACATCGCCGGGCCCTGGTATGCAAAAGAACGTTGTCCATATGACTTCGTTTTCACAGTGAGTACATTAAGTATACAATTGTCAGAAGGATAGCGTTAATATCGTGCTGGTGTAAACACATAGGTGAGGCCGGATATATATGTTGGACTGGAGTCTTTCAGGAAACAGCACAGAGAACATATTTTGTGTTTGATTCTGTATCGAATTGATAGCCTGTGTAGTACAGAGCAGTGGTGAGGTGTGCTCTGACCGAGATACTCTAAAGATGATCCGTGCAGCTTTGTTTTGAACTTTTTAAAGTTTCTGGAGTAAATATTGTGACAAACCAGGCCGCATTGAGTTACAATAGTCCAGTCTTGAAATTACTAATGAACACACAAGTGTTTTAGTGGCATCAACTGAAAGATATTTACGAATGGGACTGATGCGTCTCAGTTCAAGATATGCAGCCTTGCACATGTTCATGACATGTTGGTGCAATGTGAGAGTACTGTCTTGAGTAACACATAGGTTTCGTAATGAGCGTGTGAATTTAATGTTGGTGTTACTGATATTTATTGTTTGAGGTAAAGGGTGTCAATGAGAAAGTGTTTGTGCTGTGATCAGAATGGCCTCAGTTTTATCATCATTCATCTGCAGCTTGTTACATGTCATCCATGATTTCCCATCAGAAATGCACCTCTCTACTCCATGGATGGTATCATCAACTTCAGTTGGGTGGCTAGACTTGTATATTTGGGAGTCATCAGTGTACAATTGGCGAGACACGTGGTGATGATCTTTGACACTTGAGAGCGGCTGAGTGTATATAATGAAGTGAACAGGTCCAAGAACAAACCCCTGTGGAACACCACAACATAGATCAACTGGGCTGGAGTTTATTCCATTTGCAGTTATAATTTGTGTCCTCTTTAGTAGGTAGGACTTGAACCACTGTATGCCTGTACTGCAAATGCCAAATACATACTGGAGGCGATGAAACAATAAATTATGGTCTATTGTGTCAAATGCTTCAGACAAATCAAGGAGGGTGAGGACTGTAATCTTTCCACGATCCAAAGCAGAGAGAATGTCATTAAATACTTTCAGAAGAGTAGTTTCAGTACTGTGGCAAGGGCGATATGCAGACTGTACCTAGCTAAAAAGACTGTTTGAATTCAAGTGAGATACAAGTTGGGTTAGAACATCTTTTTCTAAGATTTTGTATATGAACGGGATATTGGAAACTGGGCAGTAATTCATTAAATCGGTATAGTCAAGTCTTAATTTCTTCAGCAGAGGCGTTACGATGGCAGTTTTGAAAAATGATGGGAATTCCTCAGATGAGAAAGAGATATTAATAACATTAGTTAGTGAAGGCAATATTGGGTCTAAGCACTCAAGTTCACATGACTTTGGTGCACTCTTCATCACGATTGTCCGTAATAAATCCATGGAGACAGGTTCAAATGCTCCTAATGGTTGTCGCTGAAATTCTGTATCGTAACTGTATGGTGACAACGAGTCAATTTAAATCGTTTTCTCAAGTGCATCAATAATGGTTGTAACCTTGTTACGGAAGAAATTTGCAAATAGGTCCGGAAGGTCTACTGGAGAGAAGGTAGTTGGAAGTGGTGTAAATTTGTTCTTTGACATGGAGCTGAAAATCTCTGTGATCTTGGTACTGTAGTGCAGTGGTCCCCAACCCCCGAGCCGCGGACCGGTACCGGTCCGTGGATCAAATGGTACCGGGCCGCCCAAGGAACATTACATTATTTCCATTTTATTTACTGTGGTGTATTTCTCTCGGGTTTGTGCGACTTTCCATGGACGAGAGGTTAACCGAGAGCTGAGAGACGTCACCTAAAGCCGCACCAATACCGCGCATGCGCAAAATATCGTGATATCGGGGCGGTTTTAGATACAAATACAATTAAATTAAAATTATTAAATCAAAACAATCTAAAATGTAAACAAACAACGTGCCCCCCACCCCTCAGCGGGCCGCGGTAAAATTATCAAACGTTGACCGGTCCGCCGCGATTAAAAGGTTGGGGATCACTGCTGTAGTGAGATAATTTGGCTAAATGGACTATGAATAAACCCTTAACAAGCTTAAAGTGAACATAAGTGTCGATCGATAAATATTTTAAGAAAAGTGACGAAATATTGTTAAACGTCTCAATAATGTGATTCATTATATTATTAAAATATTAATCCTTAATTATTAGTCATGGTTTTGTCTGCATTATTATTTTAATCTTATGTTGCTCAATGTCATTTCTTAGCACATGATAGCTACATATGGAGACCAGTAAAAGTGGTTGAAGAAGAACCATGGGAATCGCCAGAAAGAACCACCGAAGCTACTGGCACGCTATATCAAGTACGCACAGGTATGTCACTGTTGTCTCACCTTTATCTGCGTAGGTTTGCGTCTCGGGCACGGCATGCTCGAGACGCAAACATGCACAGACAGAGGTGAGACAGCTGTGATCCATACCGGTGCGTATTTTAGACCACTTGGCCACCTGTTTCTATCTTTCATTTGAGGTTTGTTGTTCTTGCGTTATTTTTATTTTCGATTGGACTAATTCGGTGCAAGCATTGATTACACTTCTAAGCTTTTGTTTAAAAACATTATGGCCCGGAGACATTCAATTCAGTAGGAATGTTGCTGTCCACTTGTGTAAGCTCTGTAAGAACGTAATGTGTTCATTTCAACGTAATCCACGACAATTGACACATTTACTAGTGGTACTGGGATTAACTGTTTTGCATTAGAATAATTTTAGTACTGTTTTGTGTATGGTCTAAAACTTTGATTCTTCTGTTTCTCGAGAGAGTTTGATATTCTATTATTAACAAATTCACATAGGGAAATAACGCTTTTGATATACATCATCATCATCATCATAATCATCATCATCATCAGTCTCTTGACCTAGTGCGGTCGTTGAGGCACTGTGCTACTGAACATCTGACCAGTTCCCTCCACTTGACTCGATCAAGTGCCAATGCCTGTGTCTGTGAAAAACTTTTCCTGGTCCATTCTGTGATGTTGTCACTCCACTTTTTTCTCTGTCTACCTCTCCTTCTACAACCTTGGACACTACCCTGCAGTACTGTTGTGGATAGACTGTTGGCTCTAGTGACACGGCCATACCATTTCAGCTTTCTCTTTTTGACAATGGTGAGGAGGTCTTCATAATGAACTACTTTGTGCCTGATGGTGTTGCGCACTTCTTCATTTCTGATGTGGTCCATGTAAGAGATGCCAAGGATGGTTCTGTAGCATCTCATTTCAAGTGCCTGAATTCTTCGTTGTAATTCTGCTGTCAGGGTCCAGGCCTCACATGAATACAGAAAGATTGAGATGACTAGTGCTCTCATTAGTATGATTTTAGTTTTCAGACAGATGTTCTTGTCTCTCCAGATGGGTCTTAGTTTTGACATAGCTGCCGTTGTTTGTGCTGCTCGTGACAAAATTTCTGCTCTTGATCCTTCTTCCGTGATTATGGAACCAAGATATTTGAATTGGCCCACTGTTTCCAGTTCCTGTCCTCTGACTTAAATCTCGGTTGAGATTGGTTTGCCACTGTTTGTCATCAGCTTTGTCTTCTCGGCACTTATCTCCATGTCAAATCTGGAAGATGTTTTATCCAGGTTCTTCACGAAGATGGCAAGCACATCTTCACTGCCTGCCAGCCCATCAATGTCGTCTGCAAAGCGGAGGTTGGTGATGTTACGCCCTCCAATGCTGACTGTCCCACAGTGGTTTTCCAAGGCTTCGCTCATGATGCGCTCTAAGTAGTAGTTGAAAAGCGTGGGTGACAGGAGACAAACTTGCCGTACTCCAACTGTAGTCTTGAACCAGTCCCCCACAGAACCTTGAGCAATTACTACACTGGTAGCCTTGGCGTACAGCTGCTTGATGGTGTTGGTCAACTTTTGACCCATGTTGTACTTCTTAATTGTGGCCCACAATGCCTCATGCTACACTCTATCAAAAGCCTTTTTGAAATCTATGAACACATGATAGATGTCTTGTTGATGTTGTGAGTACTTTTCACACAGAACCCTAAGATGAAAAATTTGTTCTGTTGTGCTTCTTCCACTACGGAACCCTGCCTGTTCTTCAGCGATTATTTTTTCTGCTTGTGGGTTCAGTCTGTTCAAGATGATCTTCAGCATCACCTTACTATCATGGCTGATCAAACTGATAGTTCTGTTTTTTTTGGCACAGCTGGAGATTGCCTTTTTTGGGGAGTGTTATAATTAGTGACTGGGTCCACTGTGTTGGCCATTCACCTGTCTGCCAGATCTTGTTGCAGATTTTTGTTAGTTGTTCTATCACTGATTCCCCGTCATTCTTGATAAGTTCAGCTGGGATGTTGTCTGCTACAGCTGCCATTCCATTCTTCAGTGCTCTTATTGCTGACTCCACCTCTTCTTTGAGAATTGGGAAAACATCATTATTTGTGGAGTTTGGAACTTCAAGCACCTCTGGGTCTCCTGCGGACGGATGGTTGTATAGTTCTTTACAATACTCAGTCCATATTTCTGCAATGGCACTTGCTTCTGTGAGGCATTTTCAATTTTCATCTTGAATGGTACTGACTCTTGGCTGCTTCTTTCTGATGAGGTCTTTCACAATTTGGAATGCATTTTTGATGTTATTCTTTGTCAGACTGTTCTCTACATCTGTGCACTGTTGTCCAATCCAATCTTCTTTTGCTTTCTTCAATTTGTTTTCTGACATTCTTGTTTATTTCTCGATATTCCACTGCCCCTGTTGTGTGTCTGGTGTTTTTTAGGTCTCTTCAGGCATCACACAGATTCAGAATCTCTTCTGTAACCCAGGGTTTTTTCTTTGGGCGATGGAGGCCAATGATGTCCTTGGCAACTGTTGCCATGACTGTGTTGAAAGTGTCTGTCATCACTTTAACATCAACATCCATGACAAGGAGTGGAGCAAATTTTCCTCCAATTGTGGCTTGGAATGACTTGCATATCTTAGGGTCCTTCGGTTGTTCAAGGTTGAATTTGAGTCTGATTTTCTTTGGCTTGGTAATTTTCTTCAACGTCACTCGGAAGTTCATAATGACGACGTCGTGATCACTCTGAACATCAGCACCTGGAAACGTTCTTGTTTTTTCTCTATTGATGCCAGATCGGTACCGGTTTTGAACTAGTATGTAGTCGATCTAGTTATGTTGACCCAGGGTGTTGGCTAGTACCAAGTTTTTGTAGCTTGCGAACTCGAGCAGACGTCTCCCTCTTTCATTGGTAAGCTCGTTGCAGGAAGGTCCACAATGAACATCCCAGTGTTTTAGGACATATTTGTCAACTTTGGCATTCCAGTCTCCTTGGATAATAAGGATGTATTTTTTACTTACCATGTTTATTATAACTTTTTGTTTGTTGTAGAACTCCTCTATTTCTTCGTCATCATGATCAGTAGTTGGAGCATAGACTTGGATAAATGTGATGTTAAAGGGGGATTCTTTCAGACGAATGGAGATGATTCTGCTAGATAAAGGGCGACACTCAAGAACAGATCCCTTGATGGCTTTGTTTACAAGGAAGCCTACTCCATTTATGGACTTGTCCAACTCTCCACTATAGTATAATATATGCCCATCTTCAGTTTGGTGTTCTCCTAGGGCTTTCCATCTTACTTGACAGAGTCCCAGTATGTGCCATGAGTAGTGTTCCATCTCATGTGTCAACTCTTGGGGTCTTCCAGTTTGCGCCAGAGTTCTAATGTTCCAGGTGGCGATGGCAACGTTGTCTCTCGCTCTGATTTTATGCAAAGTACCAGTAGCATATACATGTGCAGTTATAATTAAGTGGTCAGATTTGCATGATACATACGTATGCAAATTGTAAATGAAATGATCAACTGTTTGTTATATATAAATGATCTATGGAAGGCTTCTTACATTTTCCCTCTTTCTAAACAACGACACATTGTAACCAACGTCAATGTACTGTTTTCGTGTCATTATTCCGTTATTTAAAAATACTTATTACCTTTATCTTTATTTTACAGAATGTGTGTCGATGAGCAGATGAAATTACTGCTAGAATCAATTCTACATGGAACATAGTAACCAGAAATACAAACATTCCAGTCTTTTATCCGTCCACAGTTTTCTCTTTGTGTTGTAAGCTATAATCCGCTTCAGGACCCTCTACACTAGTTCAGCAAACATCATGATATTAAAAATTCAATAACTTTAAAATTCTGACTGCTCTTAACTAAACCTACTTTATCAGTATAGATGAAACAATCTGTCTAGATAAATAATATGAGCCGCTGCATTTTCTGGACATATATGTGTTTGAAACGTATGCTTTTTATTCACACCAACTGCGTTGGGTGCTAATTTCAGTAATGAGTGTTCCAAACTCAAGCTGTTAAAGGAAAGAAATTCCATCAATAAAAAAATGTATCTAGCTTTTTTTAGTTACAACCAGGAATGGCTCTCGAATGATTATTTTACCTAGAAAATAACTTTTATTATATGTTTTGTTTTCCCATGTCCGAACTGTCTCCCATTTTTCCATATAATTAATAACATGTGACCTTAAAATACATTGAATCAAATTGAATCAAATCGAGTCCTTAAGACCGTTTGTGTGCATTTTGTCATAATTTTACTAGTGTATTTACATTCAGTGCTCATGGAGCTGCAACTTGTGGCATGCAACATCTTGTCTTTGGTTAGTAACTTATACTTCGTCGAATACCAATGTTTTGCTGATATGTATTACTCTAATTGATGGTTCCGGACACTAATGTTTTGCTGATATTTATTACTCTATATATGTACTTGATGGTTCCAGACACTAATTTTTTGTTGATATTTTTTACTCTATGTAATTGATGGTTCCGGAACATTTCGTCTGTTACATTCAATTCTTTCTGATAAACAAATGTCAAAGTGAAACATAGTCGGTTTGAACTACTTATTTGCTAAAAGAACGTACTGCACTACAAAAAGACTTCTGAAACACTTTTTTTAATATATATATATATATATATATATATATATATATATATATATATATATATATATATATATATATATATATATATATATATATATATATATATATATATATATATCCACATACTACTTTGTCTTTGTACTGTAAATTACAACAAATAAACATCCATGTGATGAAATGTTTTCATTGTTTCTTTTCTGACCATTTATATTGTAGGTGTTTTTATTAAATATCATTATAAATGAATTTTTATTGGTATAAATATAACCTACATAATAGTTTTATGATGCTAACAAAGCCACACAACCAGTTTTCTAAAGAAAAGCCAATACTGTATTTAAAATATAAACAAAGAAAAGATAATTCACCGAAACTAGTCCACATCCAACAATTTTTACTATTTTTACTATTGGCTCGATACCATATTCTCTATAATTTAATTTCGACTTTAGCCTCTCAACCATTAAATGAATAAACCAAGAGATAAAACGTTTACCATATCTCGACACTCATTCGATTTAAGAGTGTGGATATTTTGGAGGAGGAATGGAAAAGCTTAAAACAAATTAGGTCGTTGGTTAACATCCCTTCAACATTGCCATTTTACAAAGGTGTGAATGTTTGCCTGAGATAATTGATTTTATAACACATCTTATACATAAATAGTATCAAAGCAGTTTCAAACCTACATGGCTTAATAACATTATATAAGGTAAAGGTGAATCTAAACAGGTCAATGTCAAGGTTACCTCTTACATAATGTCCTATTGAACTAAAGAGGTTGGTCAATCTTACCTCTTACCTAATTTCAAAATGAACTAAAGGGTTTGGTCATGCCTACCTCTTACATAATATCCTATCGAACTAGAGTGGTTGGTCAATAGAGTGTAATAAATAATGCCCCCAGTGAGCTACAACGGTGAGTACAGTGAGTATTTAATTAACGGTGCTAATCGCTAGCACATTTTGGAATTATCACACTATGACGTTGGTATAAGACAACACCACACAACAACTGCAAGATTTTCTAGAGCATAAGTTTCACCAATGAAATAAGTTTATTGATGACGCAGTACTCTTTATCTCAACCCACCAGTACATAGAAACGCCACACACAGAGCTGTGAGAATTTAAGTTTAACATTATTTGCATAAGAAGGGTAGGGGGTATGAGTTCAAAATTAAACTTGTTCAAGCTCTGTAAGATTTCTACACAAAGTAGACAGTTCATAGCTCAAGGAATCATAGGGGCATTATATTTCCATGAAAAGAGCAACTATAAAAGTCTTAATGCATTCTACTTTGCATTTTGGTTCTGGTCGTTAATTCACAATGCTAAAAATGTTAATATTAAAACATGTGTTTCATGTAAAAGGAATGTAGAGTGCATTTAAAGTCAAGTTGAATTCGACAAAATTAAGAGTTGCGACTCTAAACATAGATATGATCGACGCTTATTGTGTTCATATTCTGAAACAAAGGCGTAGTCTAAGGTCACAAATATGTCATCCTTGCGAGACTGAATAGTGGTGCTTTCGCATTAGTTTATTAAATTGTAAACGACCACTTTAGACCAATTTTAAAGTGAAAGCATGGTTTCGATAGGTTAAATGTTCGCATTATAGGATGATTTCAATAGGTTAAGTGTTCGTATTATAACATGGTTTCTATAGGTTAAGTATTCGTATTATAGCAAGGATACAATAGGTTAGGTTTTCGCATTATAGGATGGTCACATTAAGTTGAGTGTTTGTATTAGAGACATGGTTACAATAGGCTAAGTTTTCGCATTATAGGATGATTTCAATAGGTTAAGTGTTCGCATTATAGCTGGTTACAGTAGGTTAAGTGTTCGCATTATAGTATGGTTACAATAAGTTGAGTGTTCGCATTATAGCATGGTTACAATAGGTTAAGTGTTCACATTATATCATGGTTACAATAGGTTAAGTGTTCGTAATATAGCATGATTACAATAGGTTAAGTGTTCGCATTATAGCATGGTTACAATAGGTTAAGTGTTCGCGTTATAGCATGGATACAATAAGTTATGCTACGTTTTCGCATTATAGCATGGATAAATCGTTTAAGCAATTATATTAAATTCTGTAAAAGAAAGTTTAGAATGATTCAGTTTTTATTGGCAACACTTGTTCATTCGGGATGCATAGATGTCGAATTTAATATCACGGTTTTTTATACAAGGATTATCTACACAGACAATATGTATGAATAAAATTTTCAAGCATTTTTAATATTGCCTACAAAGTAGTTCACATCTCTGGTTATCAACACTCTTAACCCATTGTATAATGCAATTTTAGTCCAAGTGAAATTGTAGGCAATAGGTAAAACGGCAGTGGTGTTTGAATGAAGACACAATCAATGAATTCGCAAAATCATGGAAGATGGTCACATAATCCCGTTGTGTGCATAACTAATGTGTATCCCAAGTTCATCTATATTTTAAGTTCAAAGTTCATAGAAAGACACTTATGTGAATACACACAACTGGAGAAATGAGTTCACGCACAAGTGTCTTGATACGAGAGTAATAAAAGAAATATTTGGAAAGGAACGCAACTCTTCTATGGCTGCTTTTGTAAGTTTGGGGTTGTCTACTTTTCATAATATGAAGTAACAGGTACTGAAACTTGTTCAAAACAAACACGAAGGAAGCATTAGCGACTGTCGTGATATTGCTCACGAGGCTGACGTTCAACTAAACGCATAACAAATATTTTGTAGGTTAAACAAGTTCCAAAAAGTATTCTTCAAGTTGTAGTAGTCTTACAGATTATATATTTATTATTCGGTGGGCGTTTGCGACCTGATATTTATTTCATACATATTTCAATTTCACATTTAGTTTCTTTCCTTTGATCTGTGGACATAAAGAGCTAATTATATCCATTATGTTATCTGGAGAAAAATAATTTGGGAAACTAAAAAGCAAAACCAAATCCAGTTCAAATTCAATTTTTCACTTCAATTGCCATAGTAGTATTACGAATATATATATATATATATATATATATATATATATATATATATATATATATATATATATATATATATATATATATAGAAAGAGAGAGAGAGAGAGAGAGAGAGAGAGAGAGAGAGAGAAAGAGAGAGAGAGAGAGAGAGAGAGAGAGAGAGAGAGAGAGAGAGAGAGAGAGAGACACACACACAGAGAGAGACAGAAAGAGAGCGTTTGAAGACATTGAATGGATTGGTCACAAATGTGCAGTGAACGTGAGTATTTTGTTTGTAGAACGCATATATGCATAATGTGTCCTTCAATTCTTTCATCAAATGTTTACCTGTGCAATAACATTTAGGTATACATGACATACAGACAGAGAGACAAACAGACAGAGGCACAGAGAGAGACATATTCACTGACACCAATTTGCAAAACCACATATCCTAGTCTTATTTAAATGTTATATCTCCATCTTTAGCCTTTATTCCGCCAATCTTTGAGATAGATATCTACCAACGGCATGATAAGATGTATGATGGGGTAATATTTCATCAAAATATTTGAAAATGTTGGAAGCGACATAATAGATAAGACGACGAGCAACTAGGTTCCCTGTTTTTGACCTTTACATATGGGTATGATTAAAAATACGCAAGACACAGTCAAATTCAAATTGTAACAGGTTAGCATTTAATGAACATATTATCTTAATTGGTTATGTGTTCATTCGGTACATAAATAAAGGTCACTGATGTATATTTTCCCAATATATGGCCTTAACCTTGAGACTGAAGCCATTACTATTGCATCTGACACACGCTACACTTAAGATATTTTCAGCACACGATATCATAGACATGGCGGCCAATATAACTACTAGAGGAGGAACCCGTGATTAGACGCCGAACTAAACACCAAACCACGGTTTAAACTGGCAAGTTGTATCGCTTACCCACATTGACTGAGCCCGAAACCGCAACCCGTGCGGACAGTGGTGAGAAGGCAATGATCCGTAACGGTGAACGCTTTAGACCATTCAGCCACCCGGGGTCAGCTAAAGTTACGATATATAACTGGTTCGAGTGCTTTTAAAATATGATCAGAAGTTTATAAATGATTCTCCAGAAAATTTGCTAGTCACATAATAACATTTTCCTTTGCCTTGCCATACACTTATCTTTGTTTCAGAAGGCCTAAATGCGATAAGTGACACATTGGCTAGTTATGATAGATACATAGGTGTTACCAGCATATTTCTAGCTGTTACAGGATTGCCGATGAGACAATCAAATATTAACACGGGATAGACAACCAATGGTTTTACATAGCAAATGTAATGACATTGCAGAAATATTCATTTACAATTTAACATGACGCGAGGATGGCCAGAAGAAAAAAAGATACTTTCACAAGAACTACAGTATTACTTTCCTTTTTGAGAGGAACTGACATTACATAATGGCCTGATTTTCAAAAGTTACCGTGTAGTGATCACAGCCACACTGAAAGGTTCGGGAATGGAAAGGCTGCATTCCAGTCATATAGGAATACAAGACTGTCTGCGAAGAGCCAGAGAAGCCATATATTGGCCAAACATGAATCGTGAAATAGAAAACAATATTGCAAAGTGTGAAACATGCAATACATATTCTTCTCAGCAGCAGAAGGAACCACTCATAAAGTCAAGATGTGCCTAAAAGGCAATGGGAGAAGATAGGTGTAGACCTATGTGATTTTGACAACAAAACATATCTGGTCACAGTAGACTATTATTCAAATTTTGTTGAAGTTGATAGACTTTATAATAAGACTGCCAACAAAGTCAGCAAATATATATATATATATATATATATATATATATATATATATATATATATATATATATATATATATATATATATATATATATATATATATCACACGGCCAGGTATGGAATACCGGATGAACTTGCATCAGACAATGGACCACCATTCGCAGGGAAAGATTTTTCAGAATTTGCACGTACTTAAGAGTTCAAACACAAAACTAGCTCACCAGGATACCTCAATCAAATGGAAGAGTGGAGAACGCGGTGAAGACAGTGAAGAGATGAATGAGGAAAGCAGTACAGTCTAGATCAGATCCCTACCTCGTGCTACTAGACTTCGGGAATACACCAACGGAAGGATTGCATTCGTCACCAGAACAACGCATGTTCAATAGGCGTACAAGAACTTTACTGCCAATGTCAAAAAGACTCCTAATGCCAAGGTCACAGTCATAGGAAAGTACAAGATCTAAGTTGTTGGTAAACAAAAGGAAACAAGAAGAATACTACAATAGGAGTGCAAAGGAGTTACGACCTTTACACACTGGAGATGTTGTTAGAGTTAAACCAAGTGACAAACATGGTACATGGCGCAAGGCATACGTAGAGGGGAAACTTGACATTCGCTCTTACAAGTTTCGGACAGAAGATGGTAGTGTGTATCGCAGGAACAGATAGCATCTGCGAGCTACAAATGCAAATTTCATAGACCCTGATATTCAGGATCTACACCCAACACTCACGGAATTTCAAACACCAGAAAGACGCATGCCTTCTGAAACATACAAAACAGATACCGAAATTCATGTACCACAAGAAATTGAAAACGCCAATAGTTGTGCAAATATTACATCTCGGACCAAGTCTAGACCAAAGATGAGCGGACAACAACCGTTGAATAATAATAGCGAATCTCCAGACAACTATCATACATCCAGAGGGAGAAGTGTCAAGAAACCTGTCAATCTGAAAGATTATATCACCTAAATATGAATGTATAATAGCATTGTGTCAGCAAGCAGTTTAAGGGAGAAAATCTATTTAAGAAGGGAGATGTAACGTAATATGTACATGTATTAGTCCACAGTAAGGTTGTACGAGCTACTTCCCTTGTTACTGTTGTAGCTCTCTTTTAAGAAACATATAAGGTTGCAACATGTGCTAGAGCTGAATGAATAAAACGTGTTGAGCACCGCCCAAGTCTTCTTCGTTGAAGCTGTCATAGAAAGACGTTATAGTCATGATGTATACAAGAATATTCAGCTTTTATATAATGTTTAAAGTTTGTGATATGGCAATATATATACATTATATATATATATATATATATATATATATATATATATATATATATATATATATATATATAGAGAGAGAGAGAGAGAGAGAGAGAGAGAGAGAGAGAGAGAGAGACAGACAGACAGACAGACAGACAGACAGAGAGTTGTTTTTTCTTGCAGGGATTCACGCCGTTTTTAAGCACAACCCTGGACAGAACCATTGACCCACGATAAGCTATTGGCTAGCTTTGTCACATACCAACATTGGCCTAACCCGAGACTGGAACCCACAAAGCCAGAAAAGAGATGGAGAGAGAGAGAGAGAGAGAGAGAGAGAGAGAGAGAGAGAGAGAGAGAGAGAGAGAGAGAGAGGTGGGTGGGTGGGTATATAATTATAACTTTGATGCTACGTTTATGAAATCCAAAAAACGTGAAGATGTGAAATTGTACTATGTTTGATTCCTTTACTTTTAATGGCTTCAGAGTTATAACTGTGACATTACAGGTAAGTAATCTTGATGCGTCACTGACCTTAACTTTGCAGATAGGAGAATACTAGTTGCACATATTTCATAATTAATGCTTAAAAAGTTTGCGAAATAAAATGTTACCAAAAACAGTGCAATTGCTTTTCTTTGAAAACTGGATCATACATGTGTGTTTCCTGACGTTACTATGGTTTCATCTTATTATTAGTACCCTATGGAATATTTAGGCGAGAGGAAGTTGAGCTATTACCTGAACCTTGGTACAAATACCTAATAAATTAGACATTAATAAGTTATGACTTAACATGTATTTAATTGCATTGTTATTCTCTGGCTTTAGAGTTACCGTCCGCACACAAAATGCTTCATTATGTGGATTTTGTTTTACTTATAGCACCATGCAGTCGATATACATAATTGCTACATGTAATACTATTAAAAATTGATTTTAAATGGTGAAATGTTCTAGAACATTACCATTTTTAACTTAACAGTTACTGTGTGACAGTTTGGACCAAAAAAAATGATATTGACATGGGGCATGGTCTCACAGGAAAGAACAAAGTGCAAAGTGACAGCAACAAGTCAAGATGTGCACCTAATACATGAATGGCAGACTTTCACAATGAAATGATAACAATGAAAGCAGCTAATCCGATCTTCTTGTCCTATAGAAATGGTTACTCTTACACATTTTCGCGACAATCATTTCATTCATTTCTGAGTAACGAACAGCTAACTTGAAATAAATGTAAATATGATCGATCATCTCGGACTAAAATAAATAATTACAACACATCCTCCTGTACAGATGACTAAATTAACAGAACATCATCTAGGTCATCTAACTAAATTAGAAAATAACCCTTTGACTCTCAATCCATATTTACCTCAAGAAGCATGCATACATTGTATATTGTATAGTGTTCACACATAATGATTGATCCGGTCCAAAATTCGAAGCTCAAGCCTCATGATCTGTATTGGACATACCGGAATTTCTAGTTTTCCATCCCGCTTCAAACAGTTCTATGTATGGGTGATATGGAAGCAATATGGGGATCAAAACATTATCCCAATAGGATGAATCCCTTACCAAAGACCAGATACTGCAACCCAAAGAACCATTATTATTATGATTACAGAATGCCTTGAATATGATATAAAACAACTTTCAGATCGTCATAACCAATAATTGAAATATTGATATTTTGAAGACAAAACTATCCAGCCCTTGTTTCCGCCACAAGTATCGTATTAAACTAGCAAAACCTCTGTCTACATCTAAAGATCACTCAAACGATTTGCTAAAGGTTTAAGGCAGTACCTTCAATTGTAAAGGAGATGCAATATGTTACTAATGCATGAATATACAGACAGACGGAAAGAAGAAAAAAAATACGCATTTGTTTAGAAATGCACAGAGAATAAAAGATTTAGCGGCAGTGGCAGCTGCTAACAAATATCCTATCCCCAATATTCGAAGTCCAAGAAAGATTGGGAAGTAACAGGGTTTGCTGGATTTGTCCAAACAAGAACTGTTCTAATTTAGTCCGTTGCGAACCCCTCTACGACGTGTGTTATATGTCATCAAGTTGACAAGAAATAACGACAATCAGTGGAGGCGTATTCAAGTATTAAAATGACTTGTCATAAGCGATGTGAATCAGTGTTTTTCTGTTATTGAGTACCCAATGATGCCCCCTAAAAGACGTGCACACCGTCGCCATCTTCCTTCTCCTATCCAATAAGGAAAAATAAAAAGACAGTCTCATCACCCAAAAAAAAAAACGATTAGCCAAAACATCCAAGTCTTCCCTAAAAAGATGCAGTCTTCCAAAGAAAAAGAGGAGCCACCAAACAGGACGTTTTATTTTGGCGATTTTGGAAAACAGATCGTCACTTTTGTGACGAAGCGATAGTTTCAAAAGAAGATAAAAGGGGGGGGGGGGGTGCCAAGTCATCTACGTTAGTCTATTTTTGGAACGAACAAACAAAGATGTTATTCCACAGCAAACGTCCTTATTCACTCCCCAAAGGAAAGGAAGCACTACCTCCTCGTTTAGCCAGATATGGGGACGTATTGTCCGTCCTTATCACAGCCTCTTCAACCATGCGAAAACAAATTATTAAAACTGCCTCCAAAGATCAATTCGATAACATGTGCGAATCTTGTTTTTAAATGTCTTAACAGGCACGACACCATTGTATCCACATCAGGAACAGAAATGCTTAGCCAAACATCGACAGGTTCTTCGTCAAATGGTCCAAAAGAAAATACCTATCTGTCACAAAAAAACATGTTTGGTAGAACGCGGGCAATTTTGCACCTGTTGCTTGCTCCTATGTTGAAAGGATTAGTGGCTACAATGGTTCAGGACTCGTGACGACAGCTATTCAAAAGAGATATGTAGAAATATGTATGATCATTCTAGAAGATAAAAGGAACCTATGGAGCACAACGAACTCAGACATGCCCTTTGGAACCGAATGGAAGGACGAAAACAGCTTTTAGTACCTTACCAACGATGAATGGAATACCATCGTTGTCAAGAACAACGAACCCCAAAATTTACCTCCGAATTCTTATTTGACCGAGATGTCCCAATTACAACACAAATTTCAATCGTTGATGGATCGCAACGATTTGTCTGAAACAGAAAAATCGCAAAAGTACGATCAACTCTTGCAAATACTGCAACTGTTTCATCAGAAAGCTGTAAAACAAACAGCCCTACCCACTCTGAAAGATTTTAAGGCTCTGAAAAAAAGTACGTCACCATCACTGCCCACAGAGGCCAAGATAGATGTAACCCCACAATAACCTGAGGAAGAAGATGCACGAGAAGTTGTTCAAATACCATTCGCAGCTCCCATTCATGGTAAGATTGCAGCTTCCTTGTTGACCCCTTCATCCACATCCCAACAAGAAGAACTCATAACTTGAGCTGAAAAGATGATGTCCACTCCTCCTTCAACATAAGTGAGAAAGAAAGAAGAGAAACCAGAAGTAAGAAAAGAAAAAAAGCTATACCATTTACTCCACCACCACTAGTCTCAAAGTTTATTCCTAAGGCACATCGGACTGGTAACACCATTTCCAAACAACCACCATTTCGCCCCCACCCAAAATATCATCATCAAAGAGTGGGTGACGTATTAACAAAACAATGGAAAGGTGTTCTAGCTCACCCTGTAGGTTACGTAGGAGTTCAGAAATTATATCATGCCGCTAAAGCTTGACTGAAAAGTCTTCGTTCACCTGAAATGCATCGATGGTTACAAGAACAGGCCACGTACACTTTTGACAAACCCAGTCGACGAAAAGTTTACAAAAGTCTCACTAAAGTGAAAGGCATCGATTATCAATGACAAGCTGATTTAGCCGATGTCTTTCATTTATCCAACGACAATCGTGGAAAAATAATATTTGTTTTGTGTCATCGACGTCTTTTCTAAATTTGCCTAGGTCGTGCCATTGACTTCCAACCCTCCAACTGGTGTTGAAACAAAGTGGTCGTCATCCTTTTCGATGGTAAACCGACAAAGGCACAGCATTTCTGAAAAAAGCATTCCAAAAAGAATTAAAGAAATGTGACATTCATTTTCTTACCACCGAAATTTCTGAAACCAAAGCCAGCATCGTGGAACGTTTTCAACGCAACTTGAAAGAATGCATGTGGAAATATTTTAGGCATCAACACACTCTCAAGTACATCGATGTCTTACCCCACTTACTCCAGGCGTACATCAAATCTTACCATCCAAGTATCGGACGTGCCTCTCACCTCCCCCGGATGTAACAGCCGACAACGAAGTGACTTTTTTTGAGCGTCTGTTTGGTACGTCCCGGACGATGGCTGTCCCAAAGAAAGGTGGAGTGTTGGCAACTGGAGATTGGGGTTTCGCATTGGCAAAACAAAACGCACTTTCGACAAAGGTTACTTACCCAACTGGACCACCGAATTGGTTTGTGTCACTGGACGAGTGCGTGGTCGTTTACCTGCCGTCTATAAATTGGAGGACATAAACGGGGAAGTATTAAAATGAACGTCTTACTTGCCTGCGTTACAAGGGGCAACCAAAAGGAAGGAGAAGTGTACGACATCGAAAACACTTTCGAACGAAGAACCCATAAAGTGGGAAAACGTCGTGTCAAAGACGTTAAAGTACTTTGGAAAGGATATCCTGCCAGGTTTGATTCTTGGATCGACGCTTCGCAAGTCATCAACTATTAAAAGAAATTACCATCATGTCCTTTAACACAGCCCCAGCATTAACAGTGACTACTCCTTCACCCGGTTTTCTCTGCAAGATCTACAAAAGCAACACCTGCTTCCCTGAAGAAACACCAATGACAAAACAGAAAGAGACGACCAAGACACTCCTTCAGAGGCCTTCATACCCCTAAAGCTGAAAAGACTAAGAATTTTTTTTCGAGACTTAGACGTTTTTGATTCTTAAAACATCAAAGAGAGAGGAAGAAATGATGCACCAAGAGTCTTGCGCCTGTTTCAAGTCGGAACGGGATATGTTTGCCATGCCACCCACTATGATGACCATGCAAGAATCTCAGTGAGTCGAATTTCATACTGGCTCATCTTTGGCGGGTTCAGCTCATATCGAGTTATAAATCAAAGAACATCCCGAAGATTACATCGATCTGAAGAGCAGTTACTTGCATTTGAAAGTGAAAGATATCAAAACGGACAACACCAATCCGGGATCCGATGCTAGAGTAGCTCCCGTCAACAATTTCATGCATTCCTTGTTCAATGAAGTGGATTTGTACTTGAATAACAAACTGGTCAGCAGTAACATGGATACCTAACCTTACCGAGCGTATCTAGAAAGTATCTTGACGAACGGAAAGGAACCCAAGAACACTCATCTGGATGTTTTCGTGGTATGGAAACCTGACACAGCAGGCGATGATGATTTTAACGATACAGCCTTGAGAACAGATGACAATCCTCACAATGAGGGTTTTAACGATCGTGGAAAGAATATCTTGCAAGGACGTAGGTTACAACTGTTCGATCTTTTGTATTTGGACATGTGGTTTCAAGAGAAGTATTTGTCAAACGGTGTGGATATTCGTTTCAGACTGAATTATAGCAGTACAATTTCCATTTGATGGCTCATGCCAACGAATACAAAACCATTATCCAAGAAGCCAGGCTATAGTGCGTCGTGTGGAAGTGTTACCTAAAGTGGGAAATGATATCACTCACACTTTGATCAAAACGACAGCCCAGTATCCGATACGACGCGTGTAAGTAAACACTTTCACCATTGCCACTGGACTCCGATCCAAGATCGAAGATCATCTGTTCCAAGGACAGTTACCCAAACGTTTAATCTTTGTTATCGTTAGCAATGCAGCCCTCAACGGTGCCCAAAATTTAAATTCGTTCCAGTTTAAGCATTACAAAGTATCCGAAATCAAAGTCGGTAGCGATGGCAAAACTACCGAACCCTTCGAACCTAACTTTACCAAGAAGAATTACTTGAGGTTGTACTTGTCGCTGTACGATGCCACAAGACAGTTAGGAACTAACAACAGTCACGGCATTTCGTACGACGATTATGCACAAGGTTACACGATGTGCGCGTTTGATTTCACTCTAGACCAACGCAGCGACGAAGGACCTTTCTACCTCATAAAATCCGGTCAACTGCGTGTGGAACTTCAGTTTGTAGATGCTCTTACCGAGACGGTGAATGTCATTCTGTATGCCGAATTCGATAATACCATAGAAATTAACAGTTTGAGAAAGGTTATGCTAGACTATTCGAAACTATGGAAGACTATAATCCCTCGAGAATCAATGGAAATGGAATGGGAGGTTTTAGAGAAAGTAGAACCCCAAGCCAAAAACGACGAGGTGGTAGAAATGTAGTCGAGATGACCAGAACCTGTACAACATTTAGTCGCCTGTTTTCCCAAGTACTTGATAGATAAAATGAGGTAATTTATAAACAAAGATTATTATGGATGTCAAAACTATCATCCCAGACAATTTCAGCAAGATGATGATGGGTCAAGTAGAACAATTGGACTTGTATCTAAACGAAGCTTGGAGTTTCATCTCAGGAGAAACCGTGTTACATCAGTGGTATAAAGACTTGCGTAAGCATTCCTCTCCTTCATCGATTGATCGAGAGATTGATCACATCGAAGCTCTCATGGCTCAGAGTGAGAAAACGAAGCGAACAAACGGTTACTTAGACCTTTTCAAGCAACAAATCTGGATTGAATTGATGACTTAGCATTAGTTGTGCAAACAAACAAGACAACAAAATGGATACCTGGAAACTTTGTTATCTTTTGAATCACAGTTCGTTCACTGCTTCTTTGAATCCTGTGGTATGTGCTAAAGATGAACTACCTCATCGCAAACCACAAGACCATCAAGCTAAGGACAACAGAAACCTTACATGAACCCACTGTGTAACCGTCTACTATCCTAAAGAGGATGTATGGAGTATTTTGATTCGTATAGCTTGCCACCTTTGAAATGACATCATTGACTTTATGAGAAGAAATACTCAAACGACACGATTCAATAATGTGAAATTACAAGGCACAGATTATATGGTGTGTGGACAATATTGTGTATATTTTCTGCATCAAAGCAGTCTTGGATAGTCTTTGAACATTTAGTGGTTTATTTGATCGTCATTCTTCTAGAAACAATGACAAAGTAGATCGATGGTTTTGTGAACATTATGGTTATATGTTGTATTTAGATAGGAAACGTACTGTACATAAATTGCCTAATGTTTTCCATTCATTGATATTTAGCTTCACTTATTCACAACGTTTTCAACCATGTCAAAGATAATGTGTTTGAAGAAATTGTGTTCATTGTTTATGGCTCATGGTTAGTTGATTGTTATTTGAACAAAATATGTTGTGTTTTGAAACAAAATGTCTCTTTCGTTTGTTTTCAAAGTTTTATCCATATCCATGCTCCTTGACTTCTCTCTATCCCTCACCCTAACCTTAACATTCCGACCCAAGAAAAAAAATCTAGGGATTTGTACATAAATTGTAAAAATTATAGGGATTTTTTTTCTACTGCCTCTGCGCTTTTTGGTGGAAATGTAAAATGTAAACACGGTTTTTTGTCTTGGGGTTCTAGGGATTTTTTTCTACTGCCTCTGCGCTTGAACGAAATAAAGAGAAACAGTGTCCAGTCTGACCATCATTCACCATCATTCATCATTCAGGCAGTGTATACCAAGCAGGCCGGTCTTCTCTGAGGAAGAAGCGGCACCATGAGAAACTCTGGGAGGCAGCAGAACGTAGCAACACCCGGAACAAACCTGCCTGAAAGAAAGCAACACAGAATAGAATTTCATTTGCTTTCATTGCCTGAATGTAGGGTTCTCATTTGGTAAGAGAACCCGGTTTGAACACGCGATTTGTACGAAACCTGACTTGGTCTTTTTGAACAATGCTCAAAATTAACAAGCTATTTTACCTGACAGTGACTAAACATATTCATGTCGCATAGACATCGTATCATTCACAATGTTAGGGACTTACGATATGTACACTTTGTGCTAGAAATATTGGTTGTGTTAGGAAAGATGAAAAATTCTACGACTCTATGGATTTGATTCAAATTACACATTATTGGTATTTTTCCTGTCCATTAGTCAAACTGGACTAGATTTGAAATAAGTACGTTCCCGGCGTTTCAAGGTTACAACATCCATGGGCTGGCTTGCTGACTACCTTTTCCTCCTTGCTACCACTTGGATCTCTCAACATGGCGGAATGTGAAACTATTTTCACCCGCCATTATCACCATTTGTGCTATTGTACACCACTAGCATACCTGATTGGCTGATAGGGTTGAGGGCGAGTTGGGTCTATTCCCGCTCACCCAGGGTCTTACATTCAGGTCGATAGTTGCTCAATAGCGACTCCGACCTGACGACCAAATTAAATAGTACTCTATGAGTACATAAATTCCTGGGGGATGTGGCACCATTCCTTCCCCCAGAAGTAATTAATAGCCAGCTATGCTGGCATTAAACAGTGATGCATGTCCTTAGAAGATGAACAGCACTATATTTCAACTATTCATTCATTATTTCTGACCATCCATTGTTGACCCATCCTCCTATGTTCAAGACTAGCTAATCTGAGCGAACCTTACGTAAACTTACATCGTGTCAAAGTCTGATACCGAAACCTGACGAAATAGAGAATATCAGAATGTTGAAAGTGACCGAAAGCTTGATAGAAGACCTCTTCAGAGGAGAAATAAAGATGGAGAAAGAAGAATGTACAGAGAAGTACAGACTTCAGGAGCAAGAGAGAGAACAGCAGCAACAACAGAAGAACCAGTAAGAGGATATGTGGACTGTTATGTCGACACGAAAGAGTTCTTCTTCTCTTTCTGAAGCAGCATACCCTATCCTGTGGGAAAGCTGCAGCCTGCAGCTAGACAGGGATGATATCTTAGACGATAAAAGATTGTTATAAATCCTCGTCGACAAAATCCCCCAGACCTTTTCAGGGCTACCCCAATACTCTAGAATAGAGATAATAAATAAATTGCGAGAAATGTTATGTTTATGTTAAACAAAATAGAGGTGTATATATTAGCTGTTCATTTGTTTGATTTTGTTAGACGTGTCTATCAGCTCTTCTATTCCTTAGTTTGCCAAATAGTTTTTGTTTTTGTTTTATTGAAGGTTAAGAATGGTAAGTGAGTATTTACTTTTGGTCCATGCGTTCCAAGCTTTCTTGCTGATCATATGAACTTTGTGAATTTTGGTATCAGTGGGATGTTTGCCTTCACGTCCTCGCTAATACTATTTAAACAGAAACACTTGTCAGTCTGGATACATACCGTTGATTGGTCAACACGTAAATAGATGAGACTACAAAAACTGACTGAACTACAGATGCATCTGGAAAATAATCGTCGATTCCTAGACGAGCTAGCAATTGAGGATGAAGAAGCATCCAATTTAGAGGAGGAGAAGGAAAAATAAAAAAAATGTCATCCATCTGATCAGGCGCATTTGTCATGTGATGAGAGCACCCTTTGGAGGGCATTCGCAGTCACTCAAACAGAAAATGGGGACTTGGAGCTGGAGGGGAAGCATTCACCTGCTACATTTTGAGTTTTAAACAACAGCCCTTCTCAGTGCTAACCAAATATATAGAAAAGAATCTATTCAATTTACCAGTTGGTCTGAGAGTGTAGTACTGAAATGATAAAAACTCACCCCTTTCCTGATATGTGTGTGCATATGTGTGTTTGAATGCGATCGCATACGTTTGAGAGTAAAAAAGTGCGTTGTTTTCTCGTTCACGCATGTGAATTATGTATTGGGAGGTTTGTTTTTCTCCTTCGCGTGTGGATAGTAGATATTGGTGGTTTTGATAGTATATTTATGGTTTGTTTTCCCTCACTTCTGTGTGAATAGTATATGTGTGTTTTGTTTCTCTCCTTTCTGTGCGGATAGTAGATTTGTGGTTTGTCTTCCTTTCTTTCTGTGTGGATAGTTAAATGTAGTACGCAGAATGAATCTAAACCCATTATTGTAATGATAAGTTTAAATACTCATAGAAAATACAAATTAATCAACGTACGCTACGTGCACAGTGAGTCTTAACAGATGAAATAGTTCTGGGTTCCATTATATGGGAGTAACTGCCCATGCAAACTTGAATAGGGAGTTATGCAGATCTTTGATATGAATTGATAATAAATAAAACAAATAAAAAAGGGATAAAAAGTAACACAAATTGAACCGGTAAAATACCCAAATACATATCTATTACATACACAGATATGTTAAACATACCAATCGGATTTAGTTTGCGTTTAAAAAAAAAAAAAAATAATAATAATAATAATAATAATACCAATATCAATAGCATCAAACTATCTTTTCTTTGGCTGGCTGGCTGGCTGGCTGGATGGATGAATGGATGGATGGATGGATGGATGGATGGATGGATGGATAGATAGATAGATAGATAGATAGATAGATAGATAGATAGATAGATAGATAGATAGATAGAAGCAGCTCTAGTAACGATCACTGTAACTGTCGTACTGAATGCTTATCCATCTCTTCGCTACTGCTGTATGTCAATATATCATTGTCAGTCAAGACGATGAAAATATCGATAGTAAATTATAGTATCAATGATATCATGAAACAAATTCTGAAATATTGCGTTTTCTCTCACTTGAACTTACGTTAACCTACGTTAAACCAGTTTCCGAAGAGTATAGAGTTTAGTTTCGTTGAATATGTTGTTCTTGCCGATAGTTCATCTTTCTCTTCTTTTTCTATATAATCCCTCGGGAACATTATGGTGTTTTGCATGTATTGTCGATCTAAGCCCAAACCGCTGGTTGTTCCACAAGACATTAATAGGTGTTGGATGTAAATCTTCGCCACATTGACATTCATATTTACATGGAGTCGTTATATTTTAACAAAGTATACAGGGTCCCTGTGCGCTATGCGTACAACGCAAAAACGCAGAACACAAGCTAGTTGCAACCCTAAGCTTTTATGTATCTTGATGATGGAAATCCAGTTCAGTTTTAAAAAATATAAGGATGTTAAGAAAACTAATATTTTCTTTCTCTACATTGTCAGTAGGCAAGGTCGACCTGTTATAGGTGCATCCATGCCTGTTTCCCCTCGTCCCAGCCCCCATATAAAATTAAAAAGTAGTTCTACCACTACTGGCATGATAGCATCATTTTAAATCCTGATTGACATGAATTGATGAGACATACTCGTGGGTACAACGCAAACACAGGGGTTTTTGTTACTAAACTGTACAGGAATGTACATTGAAGTCATAGTGTA
This sequence comes from Unio delphinus, assembly GCA_029339505.1. Classification (NCBI taxonomy): domain Eukaryota; kingdom Metazoa; phylum Mollusca; class Bivalvia; order Unionida; family Unionidae; genus Unio; species Unio delphinus. Next base: position 2,722,988 of record JAQISU010000028.1, on the reverse strand, counting down.
GAGATAACAATGCAATCATATATTCATATCTGATATTCCTTTATTAAAATTTACTACAATTTTGTACAATGTCTGGGTATTAAGGCTAATGGGGAAAAAAGTATATAACCTATGAATCAAGTAACTTTATGTAATCGTTCACGATATCATTGGCATGAAAGGAAAATCAGGTAAAGAGTGAGTATGTGTAGTGTTTTGACACATTACAGGAGAATCGAGAATTCGTACACTATTTTGTTTAGGTAAGCGACGATTATTATAAGGCGTACGTTACAGCAAAATCATTTATCACACTAAAATAACAGCAAATATAAATAATGTTTTCATTGTCTAAATGAACGAGACGTTGGTGCTTTCTAAGTACAAATGTTAGGGAAAGTACCTATTTTTGTAGGTTGATCAGAAATGACTTGTTTTCTCTAATTTATAGCCGTGACTGCATGTCAACTGATGAAGTTATTTGACACCTTTTAAATAACCTGACATGAATTATGTTGAACACGAACTCTAACAAGTTTCATATAGAATAAAACAGACAGCCTGAATTGTTCTCCAAAAATAAAAACAAAATACGTGCATTTTTGAAAAGAGGTTTCATGTCGTGGGCAAATTGTCAAGGTTCATATGGTTCGGCTAACCTCATCACACCCTTCACACACACACACACACACACACACACACACACACACACACACACCGTTCAATATGAGTAGAGACGCTCCAATGCTTTTTTGGGCACAATATTTTCTTCCCGTAATGTTTCCAATGCAGCCCTGTCACTTGCTGAATTGAACGTTAAATACATCTGAGGCACGATTACGCTTAAATTTGTCAAATAGGTCAATTTAATAGCAGTGGTGACAACGTTGTTGTTTTGGTGTTTCTTGCCGGAAATATGTGTTCTGTTGAGTGAATGAATGGACAGATAGGAGGATGTATACACCTCGTGGTGACTACCCTTTGGTTTGCTTTGTTTTGTTGTTCTTTGGAAGAGGGCAGTTTTTGTGGATCGTTCAGACACACATCGCTACATTGATCGCTTTACGTTGTCAAAAAAGAATAGACACTACATTATACACACTACATTATACACACTAAATTATACGAACTCATAATGTACCGAGTTAATTGGATAAATGATCGAAAAGGTTTTCATATATTACATTAGGTTCATACAAACTTCTATAAATGGATTGAAAGCTTTGCTTTTTAATATTATGACTATTATACTTAAATGAGAAACGCGAATAGTATGGTAATAGTGTCGTTGTTATTGATGAGAGTAACATTGCCACTTTATAGTTCTGCGTTTAAACCCAAACATAATTCTACAGATCGATATGTAATTAACAGCCGTTAAGTAAGCAGGATTTGTGCAGTATTGGTGCCAACGCCAGCGATGGCTGCATTAGCTCCAACTGCTCTGTGGACAAAAACTTTACAATCTGCAGCGACATTAACGCCGACGAAGACCAGAAGTACGGTTAGTAAAACAAAAGAGTAATTTACTTGTAGTGAATGATTTACATGTAGCCTAGTGTGTATTGTTAATTTCGAAGGTTCTTGTGCATGCCAGAATGTATTACAAATGGTACTATTTATGTCCACCATGAGCATTCCCAGTTATATTTACCTCATTGAAGTGGAAATAAACGTCGCTGAACGTTGATTAATGGGGTGCATCCCGACTTAGAGAAAGAGTTTCAAATGGATAAAAACTCTTACTGGCGCCAAATGCAAATACTTGATGATGATCTAATGACAGTTTTACACTCAGTACGATAAAGATATGAGAACAAATAATTGACCATCTTAGCAGGGATCTAATTTGTTAAATGCATTAACAACTCTCATACTAGATATATTGCAAGGTTTGCATGAACTGTTGTACATCATCTAAACAACAGCACTTGATCTGAAGGATGGGCAATCGGATGTGCACAGAGCCACATGGTGACATCATAATTAGGGTTGTAGGAGTTACCTTTGAAGCCCCAAAACGGTTTCTCCTAAACATTAGATATAAAATCTCCCTCATTGGCAAGTTCGACATGACTATAAAGACGTGACCCAAAAGCATATATAACACATACTGTAGTATTAGATCTTTACGATTCCAAGTAACACGGATCTTTACTGTGGGATATATAAGGTTTATAACAAGAAAATTATATTATCGTATTTCGGTAAATATTTGGATTCACATAAGGCACTAATACTAAAGTCGATGCAGTTCCGAGTTAGGTTTTAACCGTTCTACACAAAAGAGAAGTATCCACATAAGCACGGATAAGAACAGTTGTCAAGACGAGACAAGACGTAGAATACCATACAGCTGGCAAATCAGTTCCAATAGTTGTCGGCCTAGTTGTGGAACTTGTGGACAGATGGTTTATGCACCAGCTTTTTTATCTGCGTTTAGCCACGTTAAGTGCAGAAACATAATATAATGCAATAGCTATCGTAATAATAAACAGCATCCAAATGCAGTCAGCCAGCCAATGACATTGCTGGTCATTTCTAGGAGTAATCATACAATAGCGACAGTTCTGCTAAAGCTTCTAAAGGATGTGATAAACAATGCGTAGTTAGGGCAGAAGGTAATAGTTTCGTAAACTTTCCCCATTAAATGTAGGAAGGTTAGGACATAATTATAGACATTGATAGATTTGCGAATTAGATATTACTGGCTAATAATACTTTTACAATTGATGTAAGGCATGTAAACTTTCATAAGATGTAGGCATAAAACCTGCAACAGTCGTCTAGGAAACCGATTGAGAATCAACACTGAACACATGAAGGTTCAAAACAAGTAGAATATCTCAAAAACGGCCTGAAAGGCAAATATTTTAAAATGCATCAAAACTATATAGTACATAATATTTCTCAAAATTATCAAAAGTAAATGTCTTGCATTTTCACTTTGTCATAAATTACTTTTAAACGTGGCAAATGCATGTATAAATTTGAGGAAGCTGTGTAAAAAGTTATTTCACTATGAATTGTCAGGCCAACAGAATGATTTTGTTCTACCGCCTTCAATTTCCCCACATTAGTATCTGGTGAATGGAATATGCATTCCAAGGGAAGAAACTGTTACTTGCAACTCTGCGTCTGTATGTATGTATGTATGTATGTATGTATGTATGTATGTATGTATGTATGTATGTAAGTAATATGGATATATTTCGTCGTTATGATCACTTGGAGCTAATTTGACGTTATTATATTTTATTATATCATAAGTAATTATCGTACACATAAATAACAAAATACGCAAAAGATTACAAAATTAAACTATCGTTTAAACGTTTAAACTTCACATTTGCACACCAATTATACTATTTACAACATGCCAGTCATTTATAACACAATATTACAATTTGTCTTGAGGGCATTTTACAAATAAACATGAAATCCAGTCAAATACTTATTTATATGCTTGGGTAGCCATAGTATTATTTAAGATGATATTAAAAACAACACTGTGCAGTATAATAATTACTTTCCTACTTCACTTGATTAGTGATCATCATCGTACAGTCCAACAGACATTTTTGGGATCAGTTGCACAGTATGACTCATATTCATGGGCATCAATTTGCAGTCTGACGTTGACTTGCATGCTTCACGTGATTATTGATCATCACTGTACAGTCAAACTGAAATATACTTGCGACACGTGAATAGTGGCAAATATAAATGTGTGATAACTAACATCTCAAGATAGTATCATTCACTACCAATGTTGAGGACAGATCCGGTATCCTAAGTGGTTAGAGCGTCCACCTCGAATGCGGGAGGTTGTGGATACAAACCAAAGATACAAATTGTACAGCTAACTCGCTGGGCGCTCAGAGTGAGAAGGTTAGTGTTAGGACTGTCGTCCTGGTTTCAGATAATCAGACTGGGTGGAACATAACGCTACAGCTCAGTGGCATGATGACCCAGTGCTAGGCATCACTATAACCTGCCACACTGCACTCATCGTGGCTATAGGACTGAACAATTGTTAAAGCTACGTTTAAATTCAAGTTCCACTAACACACCAAATATTGATATTATTCGGATTTCGAGACTCAAAAAATAACATCCTTTCATGTATAATGATGTTAGCAATGTCAATTATAAATCAACATGAGCTATGTAACTGGAAACCCGTGTTATTTTGATTATCTTTATTCTTGACGCTATGAGAAAGAAAAGAAAGAGCATGCTCTCAATCTCCGCATTATCGAAACCGGGTGGGGCATCATGCTACATGTCTGTGGCATGATGCCTCAGAAGATATTAGCACAATTACAGATAATAAAGGGGGCCCCGACTGGCCGAATGGTTAAAAGCGCTCTCCGTTATGGATCACTGCCATCACCTCTGTCTGCATGTGATCGAGTCTTAGATTCGGCTAATGTGGGTTTGTGAGAAATCTTGCCAGTAGCTTCTCTAAGTCTGTGTGTGGTTCATTCCAGGGTTTTCCCAGGTTCTTCCTCCACCATTAATACTGGCCACCATGTATAACCTCTACGGAACTTTGAACCTAGGCCCGAAGGAAGGAAAAAAAAAATTCCGTTTCAACAAACCATTGTATGCGAAAACATTGCCTGAATCCTCTAAGTTTGATATGTAACTGGTTTCACTGTACGACCTTATTGCATATAACTAGTTTTACTTCTTATATATTAATGCTGGCTGCCATGTGTAGCTATCGTGTGCTGAAAAATGGCGTTAAACCCTACTACAACAACAACAACTTCCTTTGTACATGTAACTGTCGTTGTGGTACATCTTGGATAAGTGTAGCCGTTGTATCTTTATCATGTTTTATAAATTTAACTGTCAAACTGTACTAGTCACATAATAACACATGATATCTTAAATTATATCACTTGTATATTCGACGTCCGTGGGTGATGAAGGAGCACTACTATATGAGAAGATAATACAGATAATACTATCATCCAGGTCAGATAATAATTAGGTCGTACTCTTCAGAACTGTGAACCTAGACCCGCGAGAAACATCATCCGTGGCTTTGCATTCAGTGTGGTTAGATGAGAATCAATTATTAACTCGAAATGCGAGCTTGGCTGCAACCACAGATGTTGCAGCATTATTAATGGTGATGAGTGCTTTGTCATGATGATATATCGACTTGTGCCAATGAAGAAAAAAAATTCCCGTGTGATATCATTATTTGTATTAAATATTAACTTTGCCTAGCATTATGAATCATTCTCCTACATAGAGTCCAGGCATAGTTAGGTTTCTTCTTATTTTCTTTTTTTCCATATCCAACTAAATATCCTACCAAAAGCTAAAGCAAACAAACAAGCAATGCCAAATAAATATTCAGTAGCGAAATATTTAACATCTATTCTTTAAATAGTATATTGACAATACATAAATATAGATCATGTCATATATGAGTCTGAATAAATGCTATACAGATCATGTCATATATGAGTCTGAATAAATGGACAGGCTATATACAACATGTCATATATGAGTCTGAATAAATGGACAGGCTATATACAACATGTCATATACGAGTCTGAATAAATGGACAGGCTGTATACAACATGTCATATACGAGTCTGAATAAATGGACAGGCTATATACAACATGTCATATATGAGTCTGAATAAATGGACAGGCTATATACAACATGTCATATATGAGTATGAATAAATGACAGGCTATATACAACATGTCATATATGAGTCTGAATAAATGGACAGGCTATATACAACATGTCATATATGAGTCTGAATAAATGGACAGGCTGTATACAACATGTCATATATGAATCTGAATAAATGGACAGGCTATATACAACATGTCATATACGAGTCTGAATAAATGGACAGGCTGTATACAACATGTCATATATGAGTCTGAATAAATGGAACAGGCTATATTCAACATGTCATATATGAGTCTGAATAAATGACAGGCTATATACAACATGTCATATATGAGTCTGAATAAATGGACAGGCTATATACAACATGTCATATATGAGTCTAAATAAATGGACAGGCTGTATACAACATGTCATATATGAGTCTGAATAAATGGACAGGCTATATACAACATGTCATATATGAGTCTGAATAAATGGACAGGCTATTTACAACATGTCATATATGAGTCTGAATAAACAAATGGACAGGCTATATACAACATGTCATATATGTGTCTGAATAAATGGACAGGCTATATACAACATGTCATATATGTGTCTGAATAAACAAATTGACAGGCTATATACAACATGTCATATATGTGTCTAAATAAACAGATGGGCATGCTATACAGATCATGTCGTATATGAGTCTGAATAAATGGACAGGCTGAATCTTAGAACTATATCATCCTCGTTTAGAATTAATAAAATGATTTTCCAACGTTTAAGTCATTTGTTAATAACTTCATGTACCTTGGCATTACTTTCTAAACTGGCTGCTGTCAAATTTAACTTAATTTAATTTAATTCTAGCTTGTAGCATTTAGGCAATTGAGTTTCATAATTCAAAATATTGAAACATTTGTAAAATGTAGCGTGTATTTTAATGAACTACATAAACTTTAAAGAATTACTCATGGATGTTTCAGTTATATTCCTTTACTTGGCTATTAAGCTCCTTAGTATTTCTGTGTTTTCTATATAGAGCTAATTTAAAAGTAATTAATGTAACTGCATGCCCTATTATTCATTTTAAAAGCACAGTGTTTTTATTCATATATTTAAAAAAAAATAGTTCATCATATTCATTTATAGTTTGATTGTATGAAAATAAATGCACATTTACGCTAGCAAATCAATCATGATGCGAGAGTAATACAAATGGTATACTAATTTTAGTAATCGAGTATCAGATTTCAAGTGCTTACCTATATAGCGAGTAATTTGGTTGCATGCATTGACATGACACAGCTGACTCTATAATCTAAGCAAAAACATCGGTGTATAGATCTAGCGTTTTTTTTTTCAAAATCGTTCAATGTAAAACTAGGTGGTTAATTTTTAGAAAAGGGCGCCGGGTATAACATCGACGTAGGAAAAGGTATATATTGATTCTTATAATCGAAATCAAATCGATTATAGAATAATACGCGCAAGTAAATTTATACAACTTGAGACGGAGCACAGTTTCAGAAAAAAAATACCATTCTTTCAACGAGGTCTTGGCCATTAAAAAACGAAGTGGAATGATGTAAGTGATCAGGCGATAAACTCGTAGGCTTAGGATAAACAGCGAATAGCACATGTATAGATACACTGATATATGTGTACTACGACAGATTATTTCAAAGGTAGATGTGTGAACGGGTGCACAGATGGGAGGTCAAACTGATGTAACGATATATGTACAAAGGAACTGACGGCGGCAGTTTGTTATAAGTACTGATTGACCGAGGAGACAAAGACAGAAGGATAAGAATTGATTTACATATATTTCTACTTGTAGTTAAATTACATTTAAATTAGATGATAGAAAGATTGAGTGCTTGAAAAATTGGCTGGGGACAAATGATATATTATCAAATTCTGTGGTGCACATTTTAGCGTTTTTATTCCTAATCCTAAAGGAAAATGCATAGCACAAATTATTCGAAACGGATCCCACAAATTGTTTTTTTTTCTAAATAGTCTCATCTTCACTGTAACGGGATATTTTCAATTTGATGGACAAGAATGTAATCCATGACACTCAAACATTGTCATAAATTTTCTGACATTAACAATGAGCTGCTTCAAAGCCGGCTAAACCCTGAAATGTGCTAATCAAACTGGTTTCGTCTTTGTCAAGCACCCACAATCCGCCCAAGTTATTTTAAACATACTAATGCGATTGTAAATGAAAATTCGTGCAGGTACCAACCAGGGTGGTTCATTCATCAGTCCACGCACTATTCCACAAGACTGCCATTGCATTGAAACACTTACCATATTTCGAGGACAAAAAATACTAATGTCCTGGAAAACTATTAGCGATAAATGTCCAAATTCACCACACACTTCTTTAGAAATGTACAGCAGCAATATTGTTCACGGTATTACTTTTAACAAAATAATTTTGCGAGAAATTTCAAACTTTAAAGACATAACTTCAAACTCAAACAATAGTTTGCAAACAATTGAGTTAACATGACGGTCCCACTTCGTTTCTGAAACTCTTTTCTGACAACGGTTCTGTGTATAAACCTAAACTCAAACTAATCGATATTCTGTAAAAAAATGAAATTATTCTGAGTACTAAAAACGAAAGTAGAAATTGTCTATGTTTTCGGGTCAACAAAAACGAAACAGAAACTTACAACACCTACGTGTATCAATCCGAAGTATAAATAATCTGTGCTCAGGTAGAATATCAAACAACAAGGTCTTTGGGAAGACAAGTAGCAAAGGATATATTTCCGTAAAGGTCTAAGTTTACAAGTAGTATATTTCACGTTATCTTCGAGATCATTGACTTAATTGTTACAAAATGATTGAACTGCGACCATCCGAAATACGTTACTCCCAAGCTACAATCAGTACTGTTTTTGATACAAAAAGCATGCACCCGAAAAAGCCAATAGAAGAGACATTGGTAGAAATATGTGAAGGCAAGCAGACGATATCGAACATTCCTTCAATTACAGTATGTAAGTACAAAGACCAGTGGTACACAGTTGACAACAGAAGACTTTGGCTTTTCAAGCACCTTGAAGCATTAGACATATGTACTTCAATATATGTGAATGAAACCGAACGATCGAAGATAGATGATAGAAAATTTAATACGTTTAATGAGGGAATATCTGTCAGGTTCCGTACTCCATTTGCTCCAGAACCGAGTGGGATTTGGTACATAAGAGCCAGGAATGCTATGAGTTTATAATTCAAGTCTTAATCCATTAGATGAATGCAACGACAACGCCGATCGCAAAGGTAAGAAAACTATAAACCCCATGTTACGATATGCAAAAAATATCATAAGGCACCTAACTACTTTAGTATCCTAGACTTTACCGCTTCAATTGCCTACTGTTCCCCTTTTATTTCATGTTTATCCGCTGCTGCAATGAAAATGATGACGCCACCGATAATAACACCAACGACGAACGGCGACATATGCTGATGCAATAATGATGATGATGATGATAGTGTTAACAATATGCATTTTCTCGTTTTGCTTCCTAAACTTTGTCGATTGGTAGAGACTATGTTCATTTCTTTTCTCACAAGATTATCAAAAGTAACAGGAAAGCTCGATCAGATATAGTATGTAAAACATAATTTATTGTTACAAGCGTAACCATCCACCAATTGACTTATCTCGATCTTATTTGTAATATTTTGTATTTCAATTCACACAGATGCAATGAATGGCAAACTGCAATTTGATGATGTATCTACAAGCAATGAGGCAGAAACGGCAAAGATGCATTTTCCATTTGATGAGCCTATCCCAAGTGCTGAAGTAGATAGAGACAATAATTCAAACCATAATACAACCTCCTCAAGTCAACGTCAGGATCATATCATATATCAGAGGTCGGATCAAGTTAATCAACTTGATCAAGACCAAAGTCAAAATGACGAGGATTTGGTAAGTCACACCCAAAAGTCAGTACAGGATCAAAACTTCAATCAACAACTCAAAGTGAGTCAAAAACGTGACCACCAAATTCATGATGAAAAGGAGATTATGGGAAGTGGTAGCCATGAAAATAGTCCCAAGAGATCACGTGCGGGTGTCTAATAGGACTATTTCCATAACAAACTTAAGTGGACGGAAGCGGAGAAACAAATTTTGATTAAAAAATGAGAAACATAATAGATACACTACTGTTCAAATTTTCTTTAGAACTGAGCTGATTGTTGAATAATTTCAAAAGATTGTACAAAATTTATATTCTTCATTATATTGCTGTAAAACGGATTTGTTAGATGCCATTTTAGTACGACATTATGCCATACTGTTTTATTCCCTCGTCAGACCCTGTTTTTCCCTCTGTAGTTAGGTTATTCCCTCAACCTGCCCTTTTGTTCAGTTGCAAAATGTCCCCGTTAGTGACTCACTGTAAAAATGGTCTCTTAGATGACAGACGTAATTCCTCAGATCGGAAGCAGTAAAATATGTCTGCAATTCAAAATATTAGATCAAAAGCTCATCCAAGGAATTTAAAGGATAATGTTGTTTTCAAACAGATCTAAAATAATGACTATTTAGAAATGTATTGTCACTTTTAGTTGATGTAATTAACGATTATTTTCTTTTAAATATCGGTAACTTTTTGTGAATTTACTTAACCATGCATTCAATTTGCTTGCAAAGCAATACTGTCACGTGTAACTTCAACGATAGAAAGAAGAAAAAAGAATACTTTACTAGGCAACTATTTGGTGAAATACAAATGGAAACATCGTTCTTTACAATTCAACTACTTTCAAAACTTCCTAATTTTGCAATAATAATAATAATAATAATAATAATAATAATAATAATAAAATGTCTTAAGGGGAAGTCATAAACGTAATCCATTTTCGAAAGAACATCTTATATCATCGCGAGTTGTTGTTGTTTTTATTATTATTAATAGCGATTTAAAAAATCAGCATTAACGATTCCGGTTCAAGTATGTGCATTTGTGAGATCGATATACTCGTTTAAACTGCCCCCTTTAGTTTCAAGTTTACCTTTTAAAGTCTACTTACCAAGCCCTTTTCGATTCTGAGGTAACACTTCTCTGACAGTTTCGTGAGTGATATGATATCAACCCGTCTTTGGTATGTGTTTATTATACATTGACCATGTTTGTCTTTCAGACCGTCTTTTTCGCCCGATAAATTAAGTTCTTTGAGAAGCTATGCACACACCGTTTTACTACAGAGGGAAAATACCACCTAGCAGTGGTCAAAGGTCAAGGTCATTTATACGAAAAGAAGACAAATCTTTACCACTTATTCGCTGCTATCTACAGTTACTAAATTTGCAAAGGGTAAGTATTTTGGGGTTAAGAAAGATTACTATCGATTTTCGGGTAGAAGGGCAAATATCGAGGTCAGAGTGACTGAACGAAGAGAAATAGAATTACACAAAATAATCTAGTCATCTTCCCTCAAGAGTTATAAAACTTTACAAATAACGTGCAATTGCAGTTTAAAAAAGCTTCATGATCCCAAAAAGTTATAAGTCAAGATTACTGTGCCTGAACAAATTGTTTCTGCACCAAACGTTGTGTCTCCATATATCGTTAACAACATTTTGTGGATAGTGTACACGTTGATAGAAATAAGTCTATTGATTGAATCAAATAACAAAATCACAAGTGAATAAATCGTTTGGCATCAGAACTTTAGTTATGGACCGTACACTTCAGCAATTGTTTTCTGGGGATTTGAACTAAGGCATGGAAGGGGTCCATTGATTTTGAGGTCAAAAGGTCGAAAGTAAAAACTATTGTAGCTGACAAAACTGGGATGTTGCAGAATATGGTTTGCTCTTGAGTTAGATTCATATGCAAACGTAGTGGATGGCTTATGCCCAAGCACTACAGTGACCTATAGGCTGTACCATCTCAAGGTCAGAGATCAGATTAAAGGTAAGTCTAACAAGACAATAATGTTTTTCGAATATTAAGTTTAGCTGAAGAATAGTTTGTAGTTATTGGTCATTAATCTGAAGCGTCAACCTTGCTCAGCTAGTACCTAAAGAGGAGACATAAATCACATGGCATGCGTACAAAGTACAGCTCACGAACTCTTTTTTTCTTAGAATTATTGATTTAATTTTATGAAATTTGCAACGACGATTTCTTTTTGCGGAGGTGTTTGCTTTGCAGTATTTAATTATATTCTATGGATTGATTTATTCTAGACTTCGCGGTGTTTAATTTGTTTAATTCTAGACTTCGCAGTATTCAATATAAGACTTTTCTGTTTGTCGCTAATTGATTCTTATAAGTGTTGTGCAATAAAATATCCTACTGGATTTAGCAAGAAATTCTTTTTATTGAAAGATTTTTTATCCTTCTTTTCGTCTCCGTTTGAACTTTTCCGAATTTAACCAAGCGCAATCTTCGAACCTTCCAACATTTCTAGCGTAATCGCTGATGAGCCAAATCTTTATATTAGAGCTATTTACTGGGGACTAGATACAAATGTCGGAAAATGAAAACAGCGTATCTTTGTGGGTGATCACGTTTTGAGGAAGAGATAAACCCTGACCTCATTGTAATAACATGTGCACATTTGTCAAACAATGCATTACTACAAGCTTGTCATAATCTTAAATCTTTGTTGCCTTTATAAGAACAACATTATGTCACGTACGAACCGCAGAGTTGGGCGTGAGACTGAATGATATTATCCTCAATTTTATGCCCAATGATTTTGCACCAAAATCTTTAACAAGTTGTACACAATTAGGTATTTTCACGAATTATATGTGCTCTTAAAAAAGGAGTCTGTGCATATTAGTTTTCCCTGAAATAAGTATCTGCTTTCTCTTAAATTTAAGTTTACGTCAATCAGCTTCAACAGTCTCTCTCTCTCTCTCTCTCTCTCTCTCTCTCTCTCTCTCTCTCTCTCTCTCTCTCTGTATCTTTTTGTCGCAATATTGATCTATGTTAAGTATGTTATTAAACAAATTTCAAATAAAGTACCGAATAAAGCACTGAATTCCGATTGGCTGGTGTTTCAGGAAGTGGATATGCATACTCGCTTTTCCACCAGACATTAGATAAATAGAGACGCGTGGGAGAAAAGATAACAGCAAACTAAATCAGGAGAGAAAGGTTAAAGTGTTATGCTTCGTTGTCAAATCATGGAAAAATATTAGCTGTCATATCTAATTAGCAGACAGAACTTTTCGCTCCTCTCATTTTCGCAACATATGTTGCTAGATCTGAACTAAGGTAAAGTAAAGTAATTTTCGGTACCTATATATTGGTGTATACATGTAACGCTGAAGCCAGTAGCCAGGTTCTTAGACCCGTCTAGGCATGCTTTACCTGCCTTGATTACATTTTTTAACGAATTTGATCATAGTTAAAATATCTATTTCACTTGAACTACTTCGAGCCGAGACCATTCATTTAATGCATATACACAAACAAAACAGCTACAATAAAATCTTTGATCATTACAATGCCAATGAGAATTCGAATTCAATGAGTCAACATTTAGAATATTCTCTCTCTCTCTCTCTCTCTCTCTCTCTCTCTCTCTCTCTCTCTCTCTCTCTCTCTCTCTCTCTCTCTCTTCATTATCCGCAGAAGACTAAAAAATATAACAAGGGAATATTACTTTGAATTGCACTATAATCATCATGGTAGAATATATATATATATATATATATATATATATATATATATATATATATAGGTACAGAGAGAGAGAGAAAGATATGTGAGATAAGATCAGTAAGATAACGTCATGTTGATTTTATGATTCCTCATTCCTCATTCAAATTAAGATTTTCTAAACTACAGAACATCATACAAAGCATCGTCTGTAACGATACAATCATAGAAAGCATCGTCTGTAACGATATCATCATACACAGCATCGTCTGTAACGATAACATCATACAAAGCATCGTCTGTAACGATAACATCATACAAAGCATCGTCTGTAACGATATCATCATACACAGCATCGTCTGTAACGATAACATCATACAAAGCATCATCTGTAACAACAATATCATACAAAGCATCGTCTGTAACGATAACAGCATACAAAGCATCGTCGGTAACGATACATCATAGAAAGCATCGTCTGTAACGATATCATCATACAAAGCATCGTCTGTAACGATAACATCATACAAAGCATCATCTGTAACAACAATATCATATAAAGCATCGTCTGTAACGATAACAGCATACAAAGCATCGTCGGTAACGATACATCATAGAAAGCATCGTCTGTAACGATACATCATACAAATCATCATCTATAACACCAATATCATACAAAGCTTTGTCTGTAACGATAACATCATACACAAAATCGTATGTAACGATCGATTCATACACCGCATCGTCAGTAACGATAACAGCATACAAAGCTTCGCTTGTAACCATAACATCATACACAAAATCGTCTGTAACGATAGCATCCGTTGGAAACGGCATCCAAGGCTTTATATTCTCTGTGGTTAGACGAGAATTAATTACTAGTTCGACATGCAAGCGTGTCTGCAACCACATACTTTGCAGCATCATTAATTGTTATGTGTGCTTTGTCGTGATGATATACGGATATCACTTCGGAAAACGAAAGCGAAAGTACTTTCTAGAGATGGTCTATAAAGGACATAATGCTATGTCAATAGTTTCGATCCATACGATACTTGGACCAGATTCAAAGCCCATTCAAACGTAAGCGAAGGTAGACTACTTCGTACAATTCTCCCATTTACCACTAAAGAAAACTGAATTGAATGTTCTTATTCATGACCCATGGCATTATGTAGACATTGAATGTAGGTTTAATTACATACGACAGTATTCAGAAATTTAGGTATCAGGTTCGTGTCAGCAACATTAGGCTAGATAACAAAAGTCTGATACGAAAATGACTTTGTAAAATAAAACTTTGTCAATATACCTTATTATTCATTATTATTATAAAAGTCGGTTCTACCTGATATTTAAGATACAAGATCTTCTAATAATTTGCTACTTCAATATTATTTTATATCATCATAGTACAAATGACAAAATGAAATTACTGAACTTCAAACAAAGGCTGGATAATAAAATGACGCTATAGTGTAAAACCGTATCAATATAACTTACTGATTTTGAAAATTATCATAACTTACTAATTTTGAAAATTAATATAACTTACTAATTTTGAAAATTATGAACGACATTTTGAACATTACAAGATCTTCCAAAGGATTATTCTACTTCTATATTATATTATGATATAAAAAAAAAAAAAATGAAATATTAAAAATATTGCTGTTATGTAGTTTGACATGCGTATTTTTGAACCACTAAAACTTACACCATATTAAACATGACAATATTACAATAAAGCGCAAAGATTGAAATATTATTTCCTATTTCTTAAATGTAGTTTTGCCTTTTTCTCTATGTGAAATAATTTTAGTATATCTCATTCGTAGGTACTGTTAAATACAGACATGAAGATATTTTGCCATTCTATATAATCTACCATTATCCATTTGATAGTATCTCCACATTTCTTTAGTCCCTGCCACTATGTTGTTAATGTTCCTATTGTTGTTGATTGAATTTTGCACTACATCTTGCGACACTTACAAATTAAATTACACACAAACTCACTTAGGAAAAGGTCAACTCTGACTTTAAACCTTCGCTGCCTTGCGACTATACTCTCTCATGGGAAAGGCTTAGGTAGTAAACCCTAACAGAAACTCTGGAGTCCCTATCATTGCGGCAGCTCCAGCTACACTCCTGTTGCCATGGCCTATCGGATTGCCCTATCCCTTGAATCCATCAGCAGTGTGGAGAGGTGTAATCAGATGCGTGGGCAACGACTTTCTCCA
This sequence comes from Unio delphinus, assembly GCA_029339505.1. Lineage (NCBI taxonomy): Eukaryota > Metazoa > Mollusca > Bivalvia > Unionida > Unionidae > Unio > Unio delphinus. The sequence goes on along the minus strand of JAQISU010000028.1, from coordinate 2,707,446 downwards.
TATCACCTGCTCAGTTTTGCGTCCTGAAGAGGATACTTCATCTTCTCTTCATAGCGTGGACACAAAACGGGAAGCAGCAGTTTAACGGTTATAAATCATCGCTTGATTGGGGTAGAATCAGAAGCCATGTGTTGCTTCCGACGGAGGGAAAGACCAACGTGTACTGGACAGCTACCGTCTGCCTCAAGCTGGGAAGCCTTGCACAATAATGTACCGTCCCCCCCCACACACACACACACACTTTCAGTTCGTCTGCCTTACTGGGTGTGTAGGGCTTAAGGCCTTCCAGTACCTGACAAAGCGGACTTCAGCAACAAACAAAAACCAACAATGAAAACTCCAATCCTCAAGCTATGTACCTGGAACATCCGGGCAATGCTGACTGGACTCTCATATGATCTTCAGACAATCAGCGATAGAAGAAATACTAAAGTCGTCAATGAAGAACTTTCAAGACTCTAGACTGACATCGCCACACTACTACAGGAGACACAGCTACCAGATTTCGGGTCCTTCAGAGAAGAGACCTACACGTTCTTCTGGCAAGGACTGAGCGCTGATGAAGCCAGAGATCTTGGTGTTGGATTCGCCGTCAGGAACTCTCTGCTGCCGCATATACCAATGATAAGTACTACGACGAATTGAACTCGCTCATCGACACAATTCCCAAGGAAGTTAATTTGATATTACTGGGAGACTTCAACGCTAAAGTGGGTGCTGAACAAAATGGCCAAATGAATGCGATGTGCTCGTACCATGACTTCATTATCACCAATTAATTCTTTCAGACAAAGCTACAGCATAATGTGTCTTTGCGGCATCCCCGGTCCAAACACTGACAAGGACACTGACCACTCGCTGGTGTGCTGAAAATGAAGCTTCAGTCAAAGAAGTTACACCGCTCTAGACATTGACGTGAGCATGACGACATATCCAGACAAGACTGAGCAATTCACTTAAGCCCTCTCCAAGATGTTTAATTTAGAAACTCCCAACGGCAGTGCCAAAGAGAGATAGGATCATATCAGAGAGACTGTATACAGCACAGCCACACAGATCGTTGGTAAAAACAAAGAACAGTGACAGGTTTGATGCTAACTACGCCACACTCATACCAGCCATATAAGCGCGTTGCAGTGCTCACATGGAATACAAACGATCTCCCTGCCAGAGGACTCTACATGCACACAGGTCGACCAGAAGCAAAGTGCAAAGCTTAGCACGGCAGTGCGCCAATAAAGCCTGGCTTCAGCTCTGTCAGATTATCCATTCATCAGCAGATATCGGAAAAATTAGAGGCATTTACGAGGGTATAAAGAAAACAGTGGGTGCCAAGAAGAAAGTGATAGGAAAACTGAAGACTGCCTCAGACGATGCAATCAACGACAAGAGCAAGAGGATGGATCGTTAGGTGAAGTATTACTCTGAACTGTCCTCCAGAAGAACCACGTGACCAACGATGACTTCAACTCCCTTGAAAACCTGCCGCTCGTGGTCGAACAGGAAGAAACACCTACTGTGGCAAGTAAAGCCCCAGTAGATGTCATCAAGTGCGGCTGCTCACACACCTACACGCAATCATCTACCAGAGGTTGGATGAGGGTGCAGTTCCTCAGGACATGAGAGACGCCATAATTGTAACCCTGACCACAGCAACTACAGGAGCATATCCCTTTTTCAGCATCATGGGTAAAGTCTTCGAAAGCGTCATCCTGAACAGACTGCAGACGCTTGTTGAAGAGTGTATCCAGAGTCTCAGCGTGGGTTCCGCGCAGAGAGGTCCACAATCGACAGGCAACTGCAGCAGAAATGAAACAACACAGACCCCTCTTTCAAGGCGTTCGATCTGGTCAGCAGGCACTTACTCTTCACAATTCTTACGAAGATTGGATGCCCTCTAAAGCTAGTAAGCATGATCCAGTTTTTCCACGATGACATGAAATGGACAGTGCAGTATGATGGCTCAACATACGATCTCATCAACATCCTCAGCGGTATGAAATAGGGTTGCGTCCTAGCTCCTAAGCTTTCCGGCATCTTCTTTGCTGTCCTGTTCTAGCATGCCGTTGGGACGTCCACAAAAGGGATCTATCTGCAGACGCAATAAGGCGGCAAACTGTTCAACCTGGTACGACTAAAGACAAAGATCCAAGTGTGTGAATGAACCATAAGGGTCATGCTCTTCGTAAAAGTTCTGCCCTATCCACTCACACAGAAGATGAGCTACAACACCTGATGTACCGCATTGCTAAAGCGTGCGGTGAGTTTGGGCTGACAATCAGCCTATAGGAAATAAACGTGATGGCTCAGAACGCGGTCTCCCCCCCCCTCGGCATTATCATCAGCAACTACGAACTTGAGGTAGTCTGTCAGTTCACGTACCTCGGCTTTACCATTACAAACAACTTAACGGTCGATGCTGAGCTCAACAAGCGTATTGGCAAGGCATTAAAAATTTTCTTCAGGTTGTCGCAAAGAGTGTGGAACAACATTATGCTGACACTAAACAATTCGATCTCCTCGTACCGTGCCTGCTTGATAAGCACTTTCCTGTATGCCAGTGAAACATAGACTCTGTACGCTTCACAAGAGCAAAGACAGAGCGACATACACATACGATATCTCCGACGCATACTCTGGTTCACTTGGAGTGATCGAATAACAAAACACGAAGTGTTTGAACATGCCAAGATTCTCAGCATGGTCATACTTCTTCGCCAAAGTCGCATCAGATGGCTGGACCATGTATATCGTATCGATGACAGACAGATCCCCAAAACCATTCTTTATTCGGAACATGCATCTGGCAAACGGTCGATCGAACTGCCACATCTCCGCTTCAAGGACGTCTGCAAGCCATGAAAGCCCCTGACATCGATGTCAAGACCTGAGAGGAGCTTTACTGTAAACAGGCCTAGCTCGCGACACGCTCTGATCACTGATTTGATAACCGGCGTGGACAAGTTACACTTTTGCTGATGAAAATTGATCTCGAAGGATGAAGAAGCAGCTTCAACACACACTGGCGTCAGTCAACGTTCAAGTGCAGCAAGGACTGCCATGCCCGTGTTGGGCTACATAGCCACTACAGACACAACCACCAACCGGGACATCTCTTATGGGCGCACTTCCATCGTCTTTCGTACTTCCATGTGTGTGTGTGTGTGTGTGTGTGTGTGTGTGTGTGTGTGTGTGTGTGTGTGTGTGTGTGTGTGCGTGCGTTCGTGCGTGCGCGCGCGCGTGCATGTGTGTGTGTGTGTGTGAAAATGTCGTATTGATCTAACTTACACACAACATCACCGGCTTTGGAAATATCGAAAACATTTAACATGACTCCTGTAAACTGTTGTCTCACAGCTCATGGGATCGGTTTGCTTCGACGGATTAAATTAGTACAATATGTTTGCTTCAGATTTTGTAGCACTATCAGAATGACAGATTTAAGCAACATTCTCATTTTCTTTCTGTTGGATATTTTAGTATAAGTGTAGCCTTGCCTATATGTAAATGTTATAATCAATTTATGACCTGAAAAATATAATGTTTCTACCTGTATGAATTATCCATGACAGATTTCCGAGATGGTTAAAGATGCAAGAGATTATGGTCATTTTTACAACTATGATATCAATATAAAACACATATTCTAAAATTAACATAACTAAATGATATTATTATGAACTAAGGTAATTTTTTGAGATACGCGCAATATCAACAACAATATGACGTAAAGTTGTAAAATAACGGATGTGTATGGCGTTGTGGAAATCTCCATTATTTTCAAATGTTATATATTCAGTTATTGGCGAAGTTTCAATGCTCTTCCTTCATCCATAGAAATTTGTATTTGTTTCTTGTACCATATAATAATGTCATGTACTTAAAAATTTGTTCTAAATATTTTCTCTCTCGCTTTGTACCTAGCAGTAGAGACCGGTGTACCCTGTTCTATTTCTGAAAAATTCACACAACGGCCTCAAAATCAGCATTCTAAGTACAGTATTCGAGATTCTAGTTAATATATTTCCTATATTACGAGTTCTCTAGTTTTTGTTTTCTATATAACAGGTTGTCTCGTTGCTAGGTTTCCTATATTACGGGCCGTCTAGCTGAATATATTTACACGAACAGCTGATTTTGCATTATCGATCACAACAAAAGTACTAATTATGCACCCAGGCTAGCAGTGTATCCAATACACGTCTTCTGTAATTCGATGTAAAGCTAGGAGGTTAATATACAGAGTAGGTTATCGGGTACGAAGACGGCACATATATAAATATATATCGATCCTAATTATTGCGCTATATAACAAATTTCCTTGTGCTGAATATTGCGTGAATTCATTCACCCAAAATAACCAGCCTGTATCTATACAAACAATTTCAGTAAACGTATATGTCGATTGTAATCGAGGATCAAATTATGTGTACAAAGAACCACATGATAATTGAACCAGCATATCTGCATTACATTATCGCGGTTTCAAATATTGCAACCGCTTAAAGGAAAAGTGTTTTGATTTATTAATCAGGTGTTACAAAAATACGTTAAATCTTTTAAAGAAAACTTGTAAATCCTTTCATATCATTTGTCACCATCTTTCCAGCAGAATTTATTTCCATGAAAAAAGGAAATTTAGAAAACTGCTAATGCTAGAATAATGCGAGAGGTATTTATAAAGTTCTCAACATTATTGCGATTTGCAAGAAAGTTCTGTATCTTCACAAACTGTTTTAGTATATTGATCCAATTATCAAAAGCAAATTTATATGCATCTTGTTTCATACCTTGGAAACTACACCTTCAACCACATGTCGGTTTTTTAATAATCTGCCTCTCAGTTATTTGATAATATTATTCAGAAAGAAAATCACCCTGAGCCCAATCAGGCTGTATGGGGTGGGTAGAAACGTCGAATAATGTGGTCATGCAATATGCATATAGATTTTCTTTATATATATATATATATATATATATATATATATATATATATATATATATATATATATATATATATATATATATATATATATATATATATATATATATATATATATATACACATATAATTTATCTATTTGCACGCATAGTTGACACTAAGATATATCCAAGGTAACATATAGGTGTACACATCTTGTATTGTAACCGGCCCCCGTGTTTTGAAGATCACCCATTGAAAATCAAGAACGCTCATTTTTGGAAAATGGTAAAGAATGAATGCCACCAAATTTCTGAAAAATAGTCTCATCTTTATAGTGACGAGAAACTTTCAATGTCTTTGACCAGAATCAAAACCTATAGCACTCCAACAATATCTCCCCTTAATTGCGACGTAAAAATGTTCAATGGCTTGGACCATATTGAAATACTATAGCACTCACAAATTGTTTCGTTTAATAGTGACTGGACATTTTTATTTGGCTTGGATTATGACCAAATCTCATAACACTCAAACATTGTCATAAATATTATCGCAAAAATGTATTTTGTTAGATCTGAAATTTAAAGAAATACCTGACCGCAGAATGACAATGGAAGGTCAATTTTACATTCTTCCAAAAGTAAACAGAATATGACTACATTTAGCAATGGCTCCTCTACAGAAATATTAAAACAAATCATTAGCGGAATACTAAACAGTCATTGATTCCACTGAACACCTTTGTTACAGATTTATCAAACCTTTTGTATAAAAAGCAAAAACATAAGAGAAACATTTATTAGTGGAAGTTTAAAATAGCAATATTTTTCGAGGTATTACTTCTTTTTCAACGTCTTTGCAAGAGATAAAAATAATTAGAACATAAGGTCAGATTCAAGCAAATATTAAATTGAAAACTATTCCCTAAGCAAAATCCACTAATCAATAAATAAATATAAATAGACCGATATATTTTAAAAAAACTGGTGTCTGACAATAGTTCTAAAACTAAATTTAAAATCAAATCAATCAACTGAGTATATATTCTGCATAACGGATGAATTATATGTAATTTACACGAAAGCAAAACTCATCGTCGTTTCTGGGTAGCCAAACCGAATCCGAAACGAGTTATTTCTACGTATTGTAAACGGAAGTGTTAGTTCTTCGGGTAGAATTACGAACTTTACGGTCTTCGGGAATAGAAGTAGCAAAGAATATCATCAGCTTACCCTTTATACAATGATTGAACTGCGACCATCCGAAATACGTTATTCACAGTCCACAATAAGTACTGTTTTTGATAGACGATGTAGTCACCCTAGAAAGCCAATAGAAGATACATTGGTAGAAATATGTGAAGGGAGGCGGACAATATCCAGCATTCCTTCAATAACAGTATGCCGGCACAACGATCAGTGGTATACGAAAGATAACAGAAGACTCTGGGTTTTCAAGCACCTTGAAGCTTTAGGCAAGTGCACCACAATAAGTGTAGATACAACAGAACGGTCGAATGTACCTAATAAGAAATTTACAACGAGCAATGAGGGTATATCTGTTGGGTTCTTTTCTCGATATGCTTCAATTCCGAGTGGGCATTGGTACAAAGAGGCAGAAAAGCTACTCACTATTATCAATGACCGTATAGCCCAGTCAGCTTCAACATCCGTAAAAGAGGCGGAGTCTCTCGTATGTGAAATGAAAACGGAAACGAGTACCAAATCCGATTCCATCATTTACCAACGCTCCGGTGTAGAAATCAACTCAGATTTGGAATCCTCCAAACGCAGTAGCAATGGAGTGGGTATCCCAAAGACAGAGAGCCAAGAGGATTCGACTATCAAACTTTGCTCTCCTGATAATGAGGGTGATTCCAGTCTTGATTCAATAGATGAATGCGACGACAAATCGGACCGCAAAGGTAAGAAAATTACAAACCCTCATGTTACAATCGCAGAATCGTTAATAAGACCTAAATTACATTAGTACTCTAATATTACTTTTCCAAATCATTACTGTTCCCCATCTAAAACATAGATACCTACAACAATTGCGATTGATGTCAGTGATGGTGAAATAATCACGATGATGATAATGTGAATAATATATAGTTGTACTACCTCTCTACTTTGGCTCCGGAGAGTCTATGTTCGTTCCCTTTCTCACAGGATGATCCAAAAAAAATGGTAAGGTCGAACAGATAATGAATGTTCAACATAATGTGCTGAGTGACCACTGACTAATGAACTTTTATCTCGACTTTAGTTATAAGATGTTTATATATATATATATCGACCTTAGTTATAAGATGTTTATCTCGACTTTTATCTCGACCATAGTTATAAGATGTTTATATATATATATATATATATATATATATATATATATATATATATATATATATATATATATATATATATATATATCGACCTTAGTTATAAGATGTTTATCTCGACTTTTATCTCGACCTTAGTTATAAGATGTTTATATATATATATATATATATCGACCTTAGTTATAAGATGCTTATCTCAACTTTTATCTCGACCTTAGTTATAAGATGTTTATATATATATATATATATATATATATATATATATATATATATATATCGACCTTAGTTATAAGATGTTTATCTCGACTTTTATCTCGACCTTAGTTATAAGATGTTTATATATATATATATATATCGACCTTAGTTATAAGATGTTTATCTCGACTTTTATCTCGACCTTAGTTATAAGATGTTTATATATATATATATATATATATATATATATATATATATATATATATATATATATATATCGACCTTAGTTATAAGATGTTTATCTCGACTTTTATCTCGACCTTAGTTATAAGATGTTTATATATATTTATATCGACCTTAGTTATAAGATGCTTATCTCGACTTTTATCTCGACCTTAGTTATAAGATGTTTATATATATATATATATATCGACCTTAGTTATAAGATGTTTATCTCGACTTTTATCTCGACCTTAGTTATAAGATGTTTATATATATATATATATATATATATATATATATATATATATATATATATATATATATATATATATATATATATATATATCGACCTTAGTTATAAGATAAGATGTTTATCTCGACTTTTATCTCGACCTTAGTTATAAGATGTTTATATATATATATATATATATATATATATCGACCTTAGTTATAAGATGTTTATCTCGACTTTTATCTCGACCTTAGTTATAAGATGTTTATATATATATATATATATATATATATATATATATATATATATATATATATATATATATATATAATCACACAGATTCATTGGATGGAAAACTGCAATCTGATGATCATCAACTTGATCAATACCAGAATGGGGATGACAAGGATTTTGTACGTCATCCCCAGAAGTCAATACAGGACGCAAGCGTCAGTCAACAACTCGAGGTGAGTCAAGCATGCGATCACCAAATTCAAGATGAAAGGGAGATTATGGAGAGCGGCGGCAGTAAAGATGCAAACAGTCTCAAGAGATCACATGTGGGTGTCGAAGAGGAATCCGAGTCTTCCCATTCCAAAATGAGGCGCATTGATGGTTTATTATTAACAAAAGTGTCTCCATAGTGTAAACGTAGTTTTACATTTTTCAGAGCTGAGTTGATCATTCTATAATTCAATAATTATTGGCAAGATCATACATATGAGTATGTCCCTAGCTAAGCATTTGCTTTCCTTTCAAAGCAATACCTAGTATATCTTCTACGAAGGAAGGATGAAAGAAAAAAAGAATACGACCATACTTTACTAGGAATGGGTGGAATACATCTGAAATATCAGAATTTACTTTTCTCTACAATTCAATTTCTGTAAAACGTTCTTAATTGTACTATAATAATAATAATAATAATAATAATAATAATAATAATAATAATAATAATAATAACAATAATAATGTCTTAAAGAATAGTCAAAAACGCGAATGCCATATAACAGAAAGGCATGTTAGCGTAACGTGAATTGTTGTTGTTGTGATTATTATAAATGATTTAAAGAATCAACAACGAAAATTCAGGTTTAAATAAGGCGCAGTTTTTGAGAATGGTATACCAGTTTAAACTGCTTATGTTAGTATAAAGTTTTGGAGTCTAATTTCCAGGCACTTTTTTATTGTGGGGGAAACATAACTGCATGGGACAATCTGGATGTTGAATTATCTCGTATGGATCTTCTGTCGTTTTCGTGTGTGGTGTGATTTAGCGCTTCCGTAATATATATCCATAATTCATAAATGTAATTTGCATCTCCCATTTATGTATGTACGGGAGAAATTTACTTTTTTCATGACTTTGATGTTTAATTCTAAACTTTGCATTGCTGGATTATAGACTTTCCTATTTGTCGATAATTTATTCTTAGAAGAGTTGTTCAAACCCATACCCTGATTATGTTTGTAAACAATTATATTTTTTCAATTAGTGATAATAAGTATTAGTTTTGAAATAAATATTTGTGTTTTGGTCATAGGAAAGAAACATATTGTACTTTATTTATGTTCATATCTCTCTCTCTCTCTCTCTCTCTCTCTCTCTCTCTCTCTCTCTCTCTCTCTCTCAATGTCAGTGAAAAAAACAGAATTTTTATTTAAAGTTAAACTGTCTTTCGTACCGACCTATTTATAAACAAAAAATATCATGATTGAAGGGGCTTGTTTACATTTTACAACAATTTTATATGTGACACTTTTATCAGAAAAGCCTGTTTAAGATATCCAGGTTGCCCTAAAAATGGGTCGGTTTGTACATTCATAAATACATATACCTTTTATAGAGCACGAGCGATCTTACGAAAACTAAGCGTCTCTGGCGGAGTTCGTTGCATGTTATGACAGGAAAGGCAGATGACATTCCGATTGTGGGTTTTTGTTCTCCTACTGCCGTGATATTGATCCGTGTGATGTATTAGTACTACATAAACTTCAATACAATCATCGGATATAGCACCAAATTTGGATTGGCTGATTCCTCATGAGTGGATCTGCATATAGCTGATTTTGCACCAGAAAGCTTTTAGAAATCTATAGTAATAGGATTTATGTTGGAATTGCTGGAATATATATGCTTCTACTGTCATCTATAACACTGTAGGAGTAGGCCGGTTCTTTTGCTTTAAAACCACCTGCCTCATTTTTTGGTATGAAAATAGTTTCATGTTCTTTAAATAAAATCTTTGCTTCATTTGGTGTATAAAATGTATTAACACCATTCCCTGATTCTGAACAAATTAATGTTGTTGTTGTTGTTGTTGTAGGGTTTAACGAAATTTTTCAGCAGAAGACAGGCTATACATGGTGACCAGTATTATTGGTGGAGGAAGAACCCCAGAAAGAACCACCGACCCACGAGACAAGCCTTCTAACATACTCTCATTGGCCGAATCCAAGACTCGAACCCACGCAGACTGAATTGAGATGGCAGTGATCCATAACGGAGAGCGCTTTACACCACTCGGTCACTCGGGGCCGCCACAAATTAATGATATATACTTCGGATAAAGGACCAGTTTGGTATTTTAAGGCACATAAGCACAAGTAGGTTCAAAGCACTGTGGCAATAGGGAATAAAATGCGTTGTCCAAGGATCAACTTCTTGGAGTGATATGACCTTATGATTAGGATAAACCGATAATCGTCAAATCTATTGTTACATTGTTATACATATACCATATAAAACAAATACCAAAACAGATAGACGAATGAATTTACACATAGTAGGTAATGTTTTGTGAAATAATACAGTGTCGAAAGAGCACGTGTGTTGTTTTTTGTGAATAATTTATTTGATATGGGGTCAAAGGTCAAAGGTCACAGTCACTTACTAAATGGTTAAATACGTTTTGCATCACAACTTTAACTCTAAAACACATACCTTAGTTACTTTTTGTGGAGGGTACTGCAGACAAGTCATGGGAAACTCATATTGATTTTGCGGCCAAAAGGTTGAAGGTCAAGGTCAGTTTTGCATAAGCACATTTTGGGGATGGAGCGTACTTAAGGCATTAAAGGGTCTATTATATATAGGTCAGAGGTCATGTTGATGATAAGTCTAAAACGTCAATACTTGTTTCCTCGTGTAAAGTTCAGGAACAGTTACAAGAACCCTGCCTTATGTCCTTTGGTAAATAAGCTAGAGCAAATCGTTCTGTACTATTTCCTTTATAGAAGACTAAGGCACATGGGGCGTATATTGTACCGCTCACGTAATCAAAGGATAAAGATTCTAGAAAATCAAATATAAAAGAGATGTTCAAGGCAAGTAAACAATGACCTGAAAACCTCGAAAGGAATACCAGTAAGAATGCAATTCACATACATACATTCACATACATCATTATCGATTGGCGATTACACATTCTAAGTAAGATTAATAGTAGTAATTCTCTATATTTATAACCTAGTTTTATAACCTATATTTATTATCTATTTGTAAAATCTATATTTACCATATATATATATATATATATATATATATATATATATATATATATATATATATAGATATATATAATTTATTTATTTATTATCTATATTTATAATCTAAGGATGACGCTTTTGTTAAAACGTCTCGTATCTTTAGAATCAGCTAAAAGACTTTCAAACTCTGTTCGAGCAAGTTCTGATGTGTCAAAAAAATACTTATTTGCAGAGACTAGAACGGATATTTTGTGAAAGACTTATGTTTTTTTAGATTGAACTGTGTAATTATGTCGACATTTTTTAGGCAATCTTTTGCCCACCTCCCCCAACAACTGTTAAACTTCCAGTGACCCCCCCCCTAATACAATTATGTAAAACAAATTGTACACCCCCACCCCCCTTACAAACTAACAATATTTTATACGGCTGGCTTTTATGCTAAATAATTATGGAAATTAAAAGGTCTACAAATAAATTTTAATACATTTGTTTTAACTTGTTTAACAGATTTCAAATTAACTATAACACTTTGAATTCATGAAAAAATAGTGACTTTATTTTCTAGCTTCTATTATCTTCCCATTTTCCTATTTTTTGATTAAATTTATTGTACAAAATAACATTGTTGACGTCAATTTATCTTGAACTCCCGCCCCCATGTCAACAATTATCAAACTTATTCAACCCCCCCCCCCTCTTTTTGTTCACATAATTATTAGATGACCCCATAGCAAATTGCCTATCAGATGAATACATTACTTTGTATGCGATGTAAGAATAAAAAACAATGCCCTCCAAAAACGATGAAATGGGGAGAGGGTAAAACAAAGTATTTCGTAAAATTAAAAACCCAGTTTTTCGCTAAAATTACGGTAGAAATTCTACTCTGTTCTTTGAATCCATTGCAAAAATCCCCAATGACTCAACTGTTCAATTTACTTGTGTACAGTAAAACATATGTGAGTGCCTGATAACAAGTGTGATAATTTATGCATTATGTCTCACAATTTACAATTGTTCATATATTTTCCTTGTTTAGTTGTACGCATTTACCTGCGCATTGTCTGAGATTGAATAGATCTGTGCATCTATTATTCTCACTATAACTCTATATATTAGTGCTGTACCTGTTCATCATTGTCTGAAAATCAACCATGTATGGACTGGTTGGTTAATAAATCTCCGATTAAAACACAAAGTCATGCATAAGAAATAAAGATGTTAACAACCTTGGTACAAACCGATATAGAATAAATTGATCCTACGTGTCGCAATGACATTTATAGCTAGTATTTACGTAAAATTAGGGAAAATTATTGCACTAAAAATAAAAATAAAATGAATTACGCATAGGATTTTACATTGCAAAGTCTCCAAAGCTAATATGGTTTTATTTAAAATTCGCGAAAATCTTGTATTTCCTTGTAGTGTTTGAACCATTCCTTTCACATTTTGACATGGTTATAAAGAAAATAATGTCATTTACCATCTAATATGCACTGATACACAGTTTATTTTAATAAGAATACCCCATCCTTGATTCTTTAGTAATTTGTATGCCTATCGTTATATTTTCCTCCTTTAAAGAAAATAAACTTTATTCATCTGGTATCCTGTCTGTATGGATTATAATGTCTGCTCATTGATCTATATTATCGTACGTCTGACTCCTGCATTACCACTTTTATAAATAAAATATTAAGGTTTAATTATTAAGCCAGAAGTAAAACGACCCAACTTTGTACTCTATAAAGTAAACTGAATGTAAAAGTGGAATTCACTGCGCAATACTCTGAATTCCAAAACGAAAGTGAAAGTACTTTCTAGAGATAGTCTGTAAAGGGCAAAATGCTATGTCAATAGTTTCGATCCATACGATACTTGGACTAGATTCAAAGTCCATTCAAGGTAGAATACTTCGTACAATTCTCCCATTTACCACTAAAGAAAACTGAATTGAATGTTCTTATTCATGACCCATGGCATTATGTAGACATTGAATGTAGGTTTAATTACATACGACAGTATTCAAAAATTTTGTATGAGGTTCGTGTCAGCAACATTAGGCTAGCGAACAAAAGTCTGATACAAATTGACGCTGTAGTGTAAAATGTTATCAGTATAATTTCATATTTTCGGATATTATAAATGACATTTTGAACTAATTACAACTGTACAAGATCTTCTAGTGGATTTTATATTATTTTGATATCAAAATTTTACAAATGAAATATTAAAAATGTTGCTGTTTTGTAGTTTAACTGGCGTACCTTTGAAGCACTAAAACGTACACCATATTAAACAGGACAGTGTTATAACACAAACAAAACGCAAAGATTGCAATATTTTCGCATATTTTTCCTATTTCTTTAGATAAATATTTAATGCTGGTGTTACTAATATTTAGTGTTTGAGGTAAATTTATAAAATGAGAATTTTTTTTTTATTGTTGTGATCAGATTGGCTTCATTTTTTTTTCATCATTCATCTCCAGCTTGTTACATGTCATCCATGATTTCACATCAGAAATCCACCACTCTACACTTTGGATAGTAGCATCAGCTTCAGTTGGGTGGCTCGATTTATATATTAAGGTGTCGTCAGCGTACAATTGGTGAGACACTGGATGATGATATATGACACTTGATAGCGGCTGAGTGTATATATAATGAAGAGAACACGTCCAAGAACAGACCACTGTGGAACACCACAATATAGATCAAATGGGCTGGAATGTATTCCGTTTGCAGACACAATTTGTGTCCTGTTGACAAAGTAGGACGTAAACCAACGTTATGGCTGTATCCTGAATGCCAAATACATGCTGGAGATGGTGAAGTAATATATCACGGTCTATTGAGGCAAATGCTGATGACAAATCAAGGAGGATGAGGATTTATTTATGAATAGTGCGTCTGGTGGAAAGTAGAAGCCTCTCAGCTTTACAGCGGTACTCTTTTAACAGTGCAAAGCTGGTCCCTAACACTGCTCGATCACGGAGAACAATTTTGAATTGATGTTCTATTGCTTGGTGGCTGGGGCATGTTTGTCGAGCAATGAACGTAGCCAGTTATGGAGTTGTTCTGCTGCGGAATGTAAGTATGTTGTTAGGTTTGCGTGGATGCCATGCACTAATTTGGCTCTATTTATCGTACAGAGGTTTCTCTTTAGTAGCAAATGAAGGTGTAGAATTAGGGACACCAGAAAGGAACGAAAAATACTATCATATGGTCTATTAAGAATCCAGTCTAATATGTGACTATGTTTATAGGTGGGTTGGTTAACTGACTGAGGTTGAAAAAAGTAAAGGAATTTATGAGTGTTGATGTCTATGGGTTTCTAGGATAGTGAAAGTGAAAGTTGAAATCTCCAAGAATATTCAATATGCCACCTATCACATTTCCATACTCTATGAGATTCTGAAGCTGTTCCAAAAGAGAGATTCGGTCAGCTTGTGGTTTTTTACTAGGAGGGCGGTAGAGGCAGAAAAAAAATGGACCGACCTTTTTCCAGTGTGAGTGTTATTTGGACTAGTTCAAACAATGTGTGATAGAAATTTAAGGTTGTGTTTAGAGCGTCCGTCTCAGATGCGGGAGGTCGTGGGTTCGATCCCCTGCCAAGTCATACCAAAGACATACTAAAATGGTACTAACAGCTGCCTCATTTGGCGCTCAACATTAAAGGGGGTGGGTGGTGTTAGAACATGTCGGCCTGGTGACAGAATAATGTGACTGGGTGTGACGTTATGCTACATGTCTGTCACTATAAATGCCCACACTGCAGACATCGTTGCAATATAACTGAAAAATTGTTTTTGTTACTCTCTCTCTCTCTCTCTCTCTCTCTCTCTCTCTCTCTCTCTCTCTCTCTCTCTCAGAAAATTTCGGACTAAAGAATTTCGATCAAGGCTGTCACTTTAAATTCACATTACTTCCAAAGTGTACGCCTTAATTTCACTCTGACAAATTATAAGCAGTGGCTTCTAAACTATTTCCTTACACAACATTTCGTTCGTCAGTCAGAATCTCTTTAGTTTGCCTTTGCATAATGACTATTTTACATAGATCGGAAGTAAGCTGCCCCTCTTTCAAAACTTTCACTGGCCCCTCTGAAAATTTAACACTGACAATGTCGAAATGAAACTAAAGGTCGGAGTGACCCTTCACAAAGAGTCCACGGGTTAAATCCTAATGCTCAATAGATTAAATTTTAAGGGAATGAGTGAGAAACAGGAATCACTCTAATGAAAGAAAGAGTCTTCTGATTTTCGATGAAAGAACTATTTAAGAAAAACATTAAATTAGAACTTTCCTTCGAGTTTACCAACTGCATACATTTGTATAATTTCTGCATTCTAGAATATAATACAGATAATTAAATCTCGACTAAATTTCCTGAATAGCCAAAGAATATTACATTCAATAGTTACGATTTAATGCAGCAATCGTTTTGAATAAATGTATTTTACTAAGTATTAAAAGAATACTAGTTTTTAAAAGGTTACTAAAACATTATTAGTTATTACTCACTAACTGCTACTACTAGCAAAGCACCAAAAGAAGGATTTGGTTTTGGAAAGAAAGGCTAAAGACAGTTAAAGCGTGTCATGATCAAGTTAGTTCATTGTAACCTTTTTTGATTCAAAACAAAATGTGTTTTTCTCATGGCCACCTTCTTTGTTAGAAAGGATATGCTACGTTGAGATTGTGAAATCAAATAAACATTATAAATACTTATATTATAAAATGTGTGTGTATGCATAATTAGTCATGGATCCACACTCCAATTAAAATATAATCATTTTAAAAATCTGAAATATCTGCCGATTTTGAGGATCGAACTCTAGACCATCTATATATGTGCAATATAAAGTTATAAGTACTAATCTATAGATATGTTCATAATAGTTATTGTCCTTATTCACTTTGTTGAAGATATATAAGAAAATATTATTAAATAATGTAGCTACTTCTGTAAACTAAAGGACGTGTATTTTCCCTCTTTTCAATAAAATCCGTCACTTTTAGAAAATAAATTTATTTTTTAAAATTAAATTTAATACACTGCTCTATTTCTCGAGATATTAATTGTATATATTTCTTGAGATATCAGAAATACATTCCGGCAGACATAAAGAGATACATTAATTTTATTACGTTTTCCGTTATAACGGTATGTTTATTGTAGAGCTATTAAATACTGTTTAGGGTGTAATACTTAAGTTCATGAACACGCCTTTTTCTATGCAAAGTGTGCCACAGAATATGAATGAAGCAAATTGAAGCTTTAATAAAGGACTCAACTATTGTCTAACCCAGGGGTGGGCAAACTTTTGACTCGCGGGCCACAATGGTTTCTAAAATTTGACAGAGGGGCCGGGCCAGAATAGGGTATTGGTGTGTTTGTGTGAACTAATATAAATTAAATGTAAAAACCATTACATGAAAAGATTTGGCCTTTAACAGGCAGCAAAACATCATTGTGCTTAGTTTATTGTAAAAACTGTTTTACAAATGTATTAATGTAGTAACGTAGCAATAAACTCCCATTCAGTTTCAGTGGGAACAGTGTTGTTGGTCTCCTTTTTTTTTTGGCAAGTGCATCAATGTCTGGCGTTATATTTGTTGTGGCAATTCTCAAGATAGATCCGAGGTGTTGGTCAGTAAACTTGGATCTGTGACGGGCTTTGTTGATGTTCATGACGCTGAATGTCTGTTCACACACATAGGTTGAGCCAAACATCGTCAGCATCTTCTGTGCCATCCTCCGGAGGTTTGGAAACGTGGCTTCGTTAAGTGAAGCATAAAAGTCGTTCAGTTTAAGAGAGTTGAACTTCTCCTTCAATACAGAGTCAGACTGAAGATCTATCAGTTCCAACTGCAGCTCCTGTGGTGCTGTTTCAGGGTCTTGTGACAGGGGACAGGACAACAGCTGAAGTGACTTTTCAATTTTTTCAAAGTCACAGAGACGACGGCAGAATTTTCCGTGCAGGTCGTCCAGTGATTTGTTGTATTTCTGCGCGTTTCGGGTCGCCTTTTTCTGCATGGCTAGTGTGGGGAAATGAGTGAAAGATTTGTTTGAAATTTGTCTGGAGAAAAGAGTCAGCTTGTTTTTTGAAGGCCCTAACATTTGTGTACATGTCGTGCACAAATTGATCTTTCCCCTGTAGCTTGGTGTTCAGCGCATTCATGTGCGAAAGTATGCCCACAGCAAATGCAAAGTCACAAAGCCAGTTCTTGTCGCTTAGCTCGGGAAATTCGTCGGATCTCCCCATTAACTCCAAAAATGCAGTGATCTCCTCCTTCAGCTCCCACACTCTTTGAAAGACTTTGCCCAAACTTAGCCAGCGCACACGAGAGTGGTAAAGTAAGTCCTGGTGATCTGCATCGGTTTCTTCCAGGAACGCATTAAACTGAAGATGCTGAAGTCCCCTTGCTCGTATAAAGTTAACAAGTTTTACGACTGGATTCATGACATGATTTAGCTGCAATATAGACTTACACAGAACTTCCTGATGAATGATGCAGTGAAGGAAAATAACATCCTGATCAGGATTTTCCTCTTTTACTTTTTCCTGCAGTCTTTTTAGCAGCCCAACGTTATTCCCAGTTAAATTTGGCGATCCATCCGTGGTGACATTGGCAAGTTTACTCCAAGGTAGCTTCATTCTCTCGATGACAGCAGACACCTGGTTATACAAGTCCTCTCCCCTCGTTTTTCCTTTCATGGATTCCATTGTCAAAAATTCTTCTGTGATCTCAAAACTGTCGCTAATCCCTCGGATAAAAATTAGGAGCTGAGCAGTGTCTTTTATGTCGTTACTTTCATCCAGTGCTAGTGAATAAAACTTAAAGGACTCCGCTTTTTTGTTTAATTTGCTGGCTATATCTTCGTCAATCAATTCCACACGGCGAGTCACAGTTCTGCGTGATAAACTGATTTGTTCAAATTTGCCTTTGCTATCCGGACACAAGAGACCTGCTGTCTCAACCATGCATTATTTTAAAAATTCGCCTTCGGAGAAAGGCTTACTGGCCTTTGCTAATATGAATGCAAGCAAAACACTTGCCTTAGTACTTGATTCTTGAATCGCAGTTTGTCTGTATAAAAGTGTTTGCTGAGTCTGTAAATTAGCCGTTAATCTCTGAGCTGTAGCCGCCCGTTCTTGTGGAGACTGTTTACTAGCGTAGTTAGCATGTTTTGTGGCAAAATGACGGCTGATGTATTCTTTAAAAACTGCTACAGTTTCTTCGCATGTCAGACATACAGCTGTTGATTGGACTTCAGTGAAAAAATATTTTGTTGTCCACTCTTTATTGAACACTCGGCACTCACTGTCTACTTTTCTTTTCTTCGGTCCGCTCATTTTTACTGAAGGGCTGAAAGTGCAAAGCGATAAAATGAAGTAGAGAGTAACCGTAATGCATCGCACTCAAGGGTCAATGTCTTCGGGGTGCGCTATCTGCTGGGGAAAGATGGGAATTACAGCTAGGTAAAATGATTGAGGTGTCTTTATAATAAAATTTAATTTAATAATATAACGTGGACGAGTTCGGCGGGCCGGATTAAAAAGCCCAACGGTCCGTATATGGTCCGCGGGCCGTAGTTTGCCCATGTCTGGTCTAACCTCCAATAATACAAGATGGACATTTGTTTAGACCAGCGAAAGTTGGTCTCTAAACCTTTTTTTATTTTGACTTTGCGGCTTAGATCTAAGCCGCAAAGTCAAAATAAAAAAAAGGTTTAAAGACCAACTTTCGCTGGTCTAGACATTTGTTGTAGACTCAAATATTGTCTAACCGCACAAAATACAAATTGATATATATTTTTCTTGTATACATCAATATAAATACAAAACTTATAAAGAATACAGACTTTGTTTTAGTGGATGCTACAAAGATAATAAGACTGTATTATATGATTATTTCAAACGAATTTCACTTCAATTGAAAACATAAATTTAAGACTGCTACCATTTTTTTGTCTGTTACCAGTTATAACTTGACAAATTCAGTTTGCGGTTCAGGTGCGGTACCCGACTGGTAGATCAAAGGGGTATAACTCCAACATCATCGCCTTCTAAATGAACGAATCCAAAAATATAACAAAACAATTTCTACTCTTGGACGCCTGACTGATGGATGATATAATTTAAATATTAATGCAGTGTATTAATTTTTCCTAGGTTAGTTACAATCGTAAATTATGGTAGTCTTCGATACCAAAGAAACATTGATTTAAAGAAACTAAAAATTAGTTGTTCAGTCCTCGTACATCCATATTCCTCGGAAGGTTTGTAAATGCACGCCCAGAGAAATAAATACGACAAAATCAATGTTAATATACATGGGCATTTTTGGACGAGGTCAGACTAAAGGTGTGATCCATTTCAAATAGGATTCAATATCGTGCACTTGGATGTCACAATGAAAGCTACACGTAATTTTTTTTTTTATTGAGTACTAATTATTACGCCCAACATGCTAATTTCAGCGCACAGTTTGAGTTACACAAAACACCCAAATCTTCCCCAAATGCACACAGACCTGCTTCTAAATTCACCTCAATCCACCCCAGATAGGGTTCTATGAAACGACCAAATCCATCCAAATCCACACCATATTGCATTGTGTCTACAGTCTTCGGTTCTGCAACTTCTAGGTAAAATGAAATGTGTTAAATTACAAAAGTAATCAAAAATTCATTGTATGAAAGTAAACGAGCACACTATCTCCAATTGTTCAGATTATTGACAAAGTCCAAAATGATGTATATATCCGTAACTTGCATAATTAATTGTAGAGATCTATATTGTTTTTTGTTTTTTTTTAGGGTTTAACGCCATTTTTTTTCAGAATGCGATAGGCCATACATGGTGGCCAGTATTATTGGTGGAGGAAGAACCCTGAAAACCCTCAGAAAGAACCTCTGACCCATGAGAAGATACTCGCAAGCTTTCTCACATAACTACATTAGCCAAATCTTAGACTCTAAGATCTATTTGGACAAGTACAATTGTTGATATATTAGCTAACAGAACTATTGATAACTTTGTGTTTGATGATTTCCAACTGATTTTTTGAATGTACTCTCTTATTCATGTTTTTATCACCTGTTGAACAAAATTTGTATTCAGACAAACAAAAAGAAACAAAACCACTATTATGTGCAAATTAGAACATATGGTGAACTAAGTTACGTTCTTAATGTTTTCTTCTAATGGCAGTTATATGACATCTTGGTTGAATAGAAGATAGTTTGAAGTATTAAACATGTATGTTGTTGTTGTTGTAGGGTTTAATGCCATCTTTCAGCACACGATAGGACATACATGGCGGCCAGTATGAATGGTGGAGGAAGAACCCAGGGAAACCTCCCCAGAAAGTACGACCGACCCATGAGAAGCTACTGGCAAGCTTTTTCACATACTCACATTGGCCATATCTGAGAGACTCTAACCCATGCAGACAAAGGTGAGATGGCAGTGATCTGTAACGGAGAGCGCTTTAGACTACTCTGCCACTCGGGGCTTATATAAATATATATATATATATATATATATATATATATATATATATATATATATATATATGAAAATTACTCAGGCTTGTTAGATACTAGTTTTGCACTGTTCATTGTCGTTTTTTTGCATTTATCTTAATCAATCAATTACACATGTGATCCCCTGCTGGATCTAGTGCACTTGCAAATACTGTTTTTCACCATATGATATGTATTCTTGTAAATTATTATAAAATAAGAACAATAATACAATAATCCTAATTCTATTTCCTCCCTGATATAGATTGTCTCATATTCCATGCAATAGATGCACAGCATAGGACCCAAATAAGACACAGCTACCATTGACAAAAGAAATTGTAAATGAGTTTTTAGAAGTAGTTTTTGTTTATTGTTCAAAGCGTTTTTCTATTTTATTAAAAGTTCATATCACAATGTCATTGTGATGTTGCTTTATTTCATCACAAACATCAATAGCATAGAAAGAAAATTGTATTACAGCTTAAGACTCTAATGATTTAGATGAAATAAATTATTGTATTTACATGTGAAATTTACGTTTAGTATTTGTAATATATATATATACATCATGCCATTGTTCATCTTTTGCAATGAAGGCACATCACAAATATATGTTTACAAATGGTAATAAATTTTTAATTTACATGCAAATATACATGCAAAATTAAGTTAAATTAAATTTTATTATATTGCTTAGATTAAACTTGTGTATTATATTTAACTTTAATATTATACTTCTGTGTCTTTGCCAGAATTTGTCTCACTTTGTGTGACTATGTATGATTTTGTTTAGCAGGACCTTGCATTAGTAATTGAACACAAAGGAAATCATTGACATCAAAAGGCCCTGTACAACAGAGTCATCTAAAATCTCTTTATGTGATATTTTTTCTCTTGTAAATTGTTCTTTTATGACTTGCTACTTTGCATGCATTACTTTACAAATACTTGTTTTGTTTAATTCGGCAGACTTACAAAAACATTGGCATTTAATTGAACATGAATATGTATGTTAAAAGAGTAAATCAAAATAGTCATAATAATTTTTTTTTATCCCACTCTCAATGAATCTCTGTATTCAAAATGGTGACCATTTTTGGTTGTTGATAGGATGCCATGGCAACAGCCCCAAGTTCACCAAAATCTCCCCTTGGTGTGAAGCAGGAGGAGATACTGCAACATTTCTTCAGCCTTCTGAGTCAGTTTGCCTTTGACAAAGCCAAGGAGTTAGTTGTAAGTGTTACATGAATATTGATCATGTGTTCTTCTGTTATACTAAATATCTTCTCTTCTTTATCATATAGCTAGAAATGCTACACACAGATTCATAGAGACATGTACATGTCATTGCTGGCCACACCATTTCAAGGAAACAGTAACAAGTGTCCCAATGACACTGAGCACGTCTGGGTCTGTATTTAACATGTGACCCTTGGTTTATGAGTGTTGATACCCTACCAACAGAGTTGCCATGGCACCAGTTTTCAGGTGTTAAACAGGGTTAGAAATAACAGGTATTAAATAGACTTACAAATAACAGGTAAAACAGTAGCAGTTAAAATGAGATTGAAAAAAAACCCAGTTATACACTTGTTTTTATTTTAGTTTTCTGTCCATAAGATTTCAAATAATTGTGCTTTTTTGCTCTCTTACACAGAATAATTAGACTTTCAATCTTTCACATTATATATCTTTGCTATGTTTGTTGTTGTTGTTGTAGGGTTTAATGGCATTTTTCATCACATGATAGGCTATACATGGCAGCCATTATTATTGGTGGAGGATGAACTCGGGGAAAACTCTCGGAAAGAACCACCGACCCACGAGCAGCTACTGGCAAACTTTCTCACAAAACTACATTAGCCGAATCTTAAACTTGAGCCCACGCAGACAGAGGTGAGATGGCAGTGATCTGTAATGGAGAGCGCTTTATACCACTTGGCCACTCGGGGCCCCCTTTGCTATGTATGTAATTGCATAGATACACCTATTCCAGTAGTCGTCACATAAAATGTCTTAAGAGTTTCAGTTGTATGAAGGGCTCTTGCACCGATTGTTTCAGTTATGTCATTCTTAACAGAAATTAGAGTTTATTACTATCTGATCCTTTTCAGGATATTGGAAAGCACCCCAACCAACCTCTTTGGTGCCTCCCCCAATCCCCAGGAATTGATTGTTTGTAAAACATAATGTCTTCTATTGCAGGAAAAAGAGAGAGATGCCCACAAGGCGATGTTTGGCTCATACTGGGCCTTAATGGTACACTGTCTGATACAGTTTGCCGCTGCAGAGAAGTCCTATATGTCTCTGACGTTTCTGGAACAGAAATGGTTTGCTAGGTCCAAAGATGTAAGTTATATTTGATGGTAAATTAGTGAGCTCATTACCAGTCAACGAAACCTGTTGGGAGTGACCACCTATCATTTCTGATCCCCAATTATTATAATTCTTGGATTTATTTTTTAATTGAAATTGTCCTTCATGAGTGACCACCTGCTGAGTATGACCAGTAGCCATGATTTCTTGGCAGAATATGCATTGCGACACTGGATAAACGAGGATAAACTCCACCAACCTTTATTTAATCCAGTAACAATGACTGCTTATACTATTTTAAAAGAAAATATGCTGATTATCAATATCTGAAATTTTATAGGTATGCTGCTGGCATTTTATAGTTTCTATTGTAAACCAGACTGAAGTACGTATAGATTATTCCAGCACTTTGCCTGGTTCCTCGCCTTATTGTAGCTACCACCCATATGTACGAGTAGGTTCCAGTATCCAGCTCTATGAATAATAATAATATTGAGGACTTTGTATAGCACCTAATCTCTAGACACTCTAATCATTAGACATAACATAATCTTTAACATAAAAAGCATAAAATGATGTGATCAAATAAATAAACCCACCATGAAATTAGAAAACATAAAACATGATGAAAATATGTAATTTAGGAAACATTATTAGGTCTTTAAGTTTATTCTTGCAGTTGAAACAGGTGACTTTTAAGAGCACTCTTGAATGGGATGCCTTTGTATCTAAGTTCAGTGGGCAATTCATTCCACATTGCATGGCCTTGTTATGCAAAAGAATGTTGTCCAAATGACTTCGTTTTCAGTGGGAATAATGAGTGTATGATTGTCAGAAGAGGAATGTAAGTACATCGCTCCCTTAATAACTCGTGCACATTGGGGTCCAAAATCATCGACCACACTATAAGTGAGGCGGGAGTTATCGAGGGACCTATACTAATAAAAAAAATAATGAAAGGATCAACACTAAGGCAAAAAGAGTGGATGGGTGGCATATGCTATACTCACGTTATAATCGTGCTGTGATTAACTGAATAAATATCTCTTCATAACAGTGTAGTTGTTTTTTTTTTCTTCCTTATAGAATAACATTAATTTTTTGATAAATTACTGTGTTTTGAAGAGTTTATCAAAAACATTATTCTACGTGGTTTCCATTCGCTTAACACGTGTACCGCTTCACACATTTTTGTGTTGAATTAAATACATTCTAGTTTTATTGTTTGATCCAAATTAGAAATATTTTTTTAATACTAAAGATTAACTCTTTAAGAAACAATGTATATCAATCAATTGATATTTATATTTGATTGCAGTAGAAGTAAAATGAAAAAGAAAACAAAAAACAAGGGTTAATCATTACCAACATCAATTTAGTGGGTCTACAAATTTAAAACAATGTAAATTAGAACACGATAATAAAAATGTCAATTGTGATATGCTTGACAAATGACAATTCACTCTGAAAAATTCAGTTAATTTATTGTGTTACTCCCTGATTTTGCTGCTGCCAAGCAAAATCATCCCCTGCTTGATTCAATACATAATACATAATCAAAGTGATAAAACAACACAGGTATTTTTTAATGGATTAATTTAGTTCAACAATCACTTTGACAAGCTTTTGATCGAAACAAAGTTGGCAAGTAATTAGGTTCTCAAGGAAGTACTCACGGGTTTTGATGTGATGGTTGATGGACTCTCTTCATGTTTTCATGGAAAGGAATATGTTGCAATTATAATGTTTACATTGAAACGGAAATAAAGGATTAGAATGTGACTTTCACATAGCAAGATATTTAATATCTTTTTTTTTCATTATCTGTTGCCACCGGTTAGCATTTACCAGATGTTTTAATTGATCGATATTTCGCCAGACTGTTTATTTAAGGTGTATTGATGACTATTTATCAACAAATAAACCCTAACATAATATGTGATAACTTATTTATAACTTATCACATGGAAATTGATCTTTATGGGCATTAATCATCATATTTGATGATAAAACGAGAAATGTATAAAATTTTAATTTACCAATTCTTTTGTAATTATTTAATAATTAGTATATTTTTTATAGATTTTTAAAATATATTTTCTTTAGGGAAAAATTTGGGATCCATGCCAAAACAGCATTATAAGCAGATTCGTGAGTTATCAGGGCTCAAGTTATCGAGGGAGCAGTGTATCTGGCTGGTGTGTACACATTTGTGAGGTCAGATAGGTATGTTGGACTGAAGTCCGTCAGTGAAATGTAGTGATTGGATAGCCAGTGTAAGGTACAGGGCACAGCGAGATGTGCTCTGATTGTGGTACTCTAAGGATGATCCAAGCTGCTGTGTTTTGAACTGTTTGAAGTTTCTGGAGTAGATATTGAGAAGAACCAGACAGAATTGTTACAATAGTCCAGTCTTAAAAGTACTGATGAACACTAGTGTTTTATTGGCATCAACTGAAAGATATTTTTGAATGGCACTGATGCATCTCAGCTCAGTATATGCAGCCTTGCATATGTTCATGACATGTTGGTGCAATGTGAGAGTACTGTCCAGAGTAACATCAAAGGTTTAGTACTGACTATGTGAATTAAATGTTGGTGTTGCTGATATGCATTGTTTGAGGTAAAGGATGTGAATGAAAAAGTCTTTATGTTGTGATTATAATGCCTTCAGTTTTATCATCATTCATCTGCAGCTTGTAACATGTCATTATTGATTTTACATCAGAAATGCACCTCTCTACTTCTTGGATGGTAGCATCAACTTCAGTTGGGTGGCTAAATTTGTATATTTGGGTGTCATCAGCATACGGTTGGTGAGACACTGGATGATCTATGACACTTGAGAGCGGCTGAGTGTATAGAATGAAGAGAACATGTCCTAGAACAGACCCTGTGGAACACCACAATTTAGATCAACTGGGCTGGAGTGTAATCAAATATTCGGACACAATTTATGTCTTGTTTATTAAGTAAGACATGAACCACTTTAAGGCTGTATCATGAATTCCATATAAATGCTGGCAACGGTGAAGTAATGTATCAGTCTGTTGTGTCAAATGCTGCAGACAAGTCAAGGAGGGTGAGGACTGTAAAGGCATTATTGGATTTAAGCACTCAAACAGCAGTGATATTGGAATTGGATCAAGTTCAACTTTGGTGCACTCTTCATCACAATTGTAGGTACTAAATCCATAGAGACAGGTTCAAATGCTGTTAACGGTTGCCACTATAATTCTGTATCGCATCTGTATGGTGACAATGAATCAATTGAAATTGTGTTAGAAGTGTGTTGACTGGAAAGAAGGTAGTTGAAAGTGGTATACATTTTTTCCTTGACATTAGCTTGTTTAGTAATTTCAAAGAGCTCTTTGCAGCTGGAACTTTCAATAATGATCTTAGTACCGTAGTGGGCTGATTTCACTGCATGGACTATGTTAGTGATGTTCTTATTAGCAGCCTCATAGATTTGCTTATGAATATGTGTCTGGATGAAAGCCAAAGCCTCTCAGCTTTATGGCAGTCTCTTTTAGCAGTGCGAAGCTAGTCCCTGACACTACTTTATTACGGAGAACACTTTTCAATCAATTGATACTCTGTGCTTGGTGGCTGTGGCATATTTTTCAAGTAATGAATGCAGGCAGTTATTGAGTTGTTCTGCTGTACAAGATAAGCTAGTTATTATTATTTTTTTTTGTTGGATAACATACATTAGTTTGGTTCTGTTTATCAGACTGATGCTTCTCTTTAGTCTTACTCTTAGTAGCAAATAAAGGTGGAGGGTTAGGGACTGATTCGTGAAGATTGCATATAATGCAGAGGTGATCTGATGCAAGTTTGTATGATACAAGGGTGGACCGTATAATATTATCATCAGGTTTATGAAGAATCCATTCAAAAGAATGACCATGGTGGCATGGTTAACTGACTGTTTGTGATTGAAAACATTAATGGAATCTAGGAGTTTAGATGTGTATGGGTTTTCATGACAGTCAAAAAAAAGTTGAAATCACCAAGAATAATCACGTTGCCACCTATCAAATTTCCATACTATAGGAGATTTCGTAAATTGCTCCAAAAAGAGAGATTCAGTCAGCCTGTTTTGTTCTACTACGCGGAGGGCAGTAGAGGCAGTAAAACTAGACTGACCTTTGTTACAGTGTGAGGGTGGCTTGGACTAGTTCAGATGATGTGTGGTAGAAATTGAGGTTGTGGTGTGGTTAAGACATTTGATCATGGAATTATTTGTGATGGTAGCAATTCCAACTGTGTGAGGAATGACTTGATGGCTTAACTGGTAGGTGTTAGATCTGTGCACTTGGGCTCATTGCCTGATGTTTTTAGCCATGTTTCTGTCAGGAAAAGGATGTCAATATTCTAAGTGGTTGATAAAATTGACTATTTCTGGTGGTCCTACTGATTTGGTAATGAATAATGCATTACACAGGAGGGTATCTTGGATAGTTGACAAAGATTGTCCAGTTAATAGGGATTTAAATCAGGTTATCTAAATTATCAGCAAAATTTTAAATTGTTCTGATGAGGGTGAAAGGGAGATAACTGGAATTCTTCCTGTTCTGTGCTGGCCAGCATGGAAACGTTTCTTTTTCCGCTTCTGTTTACATTTAAGTAATGATGAATGTAGTTCCAGTTCATTTACTCTAGAGCACAATATAGTGTGGAGAGCCAATGAGTGGTCATTTAAAGCAATTATTGAGGGTTCATCATATCATAAATGGGTTGACTGGCGATCACTTGATGGAGTTTTGTTCAACAGCAAAGAATGTTGCAGCAGTGGAGAAAGACAGTTGAGAAAAAATCTAATTGTTCTCGGTTCCAAAACAAGGACATGAAGAAATGCATACAAGCTGAATAGCCAATGCATGATGAACACAATAATGTAGACGAAGACAGACAAAAAACACATATATCATGAAAAACTGCAGACAAAAAATGGAACAGCTGCTTCGTGCCAGTTAAGCGATAGATGCCATCTTAAAAACTGAATGAACATATTGCAAAAACAGAAAAAGACCCCACAGACCTGCAAACAATATTTTAGCAAGAATTTTTAATAAAGACTGTAATATATGTACAGTGAGTCTGTTTTTTTTAATATCTTTAATTTGTTCAGAAACTAGACCTTTGAAACTGGTTTTTGTATACAAACCTGTTATAAGAAACCACCTGTCTTGAAAGACCAGTTTTTGTTGACAGAAGGAGTGGTCTCTCACAGCAGATTTTACTCTATTTTAATTCCATCATTTTTCAGAAAAAGAGTATATTGGTTTTAGGACTGAGTCCATTTATATGTATAGATCAGAGATGCTGAAAATCACAATTAGTCAGCATATCAATGGTCTTGACATTATGTTAATTTGTTGTCTGATTTATTTTAGTTCACAAGAAAATGCAACTTATTTTTATAAAAAAATCACAATTGAGAACAAAGCATATATATATATATATATATATATATATATATATATATATATATATATTATCAGGGATGGTCCTGGCTTTTAAAAAGCTGTCGCCAAAAAAATCGCTAACATCAATATTTTGTCGCCAATTTTCAAAAAGTGTCGCCATAACAAGTAGTGTACATTTTTCCAAGTGTTAATTTAGTCTATTAATGTAAAAGGCAATGAAAATGACAAAAGATGGATTAATTAAATGAATACTTTAATTACAACAAGCATTAACAAAATGTTACAAAGTGTTACGTGAAGATCCGTCACGATTTTACGGCTGCCCACTTGCTGAATGCAGTTTCAAAGTCAAAATTTTCATATCGGTACATGCTGATTCTCATTAAATTCTAGAGAGATGAGATGCCGAGTTTATTTCTGATGTCAGTTTTTGTGAGGTTCATCTTACTGAATCCTCGTTCACAGTCAACAGTGCTGACAGGTGACACCAGTAGTCTCTCAGCAGCCGCAGATGCGCAAGGGTATATTGTCCTGGATCTCACTGCCAACTGAATCAAATCCTTAACACCTCTATACACCTTACCATTCCTGAGAACTTGAACCCTAACATAAGCCACAAAGCCAGCCAAGTCCTGACTAACCTCTGACTGATTACCTAGCCCACAAGTAGACAAGTAATCTGAAACAATGCCTGAAACCTCTGAAAGAATGGAACTGATAGCCTGTGAACCATACAAATAGGGATCAAACAACTTGGTTAGAGCACTCAAAACTATCGAATCGCCCTCCTCCGTGAACCTTGCTTTTAGATTATCTATAACAATATCTATAAATTTGGCACAAGACAATGCAGCCTCTGACCTTTGCTTAGCATTATCACTAATTGTATGGCCTTTGTACTCAAAAGTACATAAACCTGATGAATCTAAACTTGGTTCTGCTGGAATCTCAGAAAGAAACCTAGAAACGTTACTACCAGACTCTAACCTCAGATTTTCAAGAAGCTCAACAGTGGAGTGGAGAAGGGGATTAACCTCGGTAAAGTCAATATCAGATCTCTGATAAGCTTGACACAGAACTGCCAAAGGCCTGAGAATGTCAGCCATATAGTGTGCTGTATAAAGAAATTTGAAACAAGCAATGGGCTTATACATTGCAAGAGCCTTTGCAGAGTTGTCTTCCAAGAAGACACTAACTAGAGCTTGAAAATTATCAACAACTGCCTGTACACTACCTTCAAAACTCAGCCACCTTGTGTGGAATACCTGATGCAAGCGAGTGTGAGAAGACTCTAACACTGACTGAATTGCCTCAAGTCTACACATATTACGAGGGGAATAGGCAAAATACTTGTACATATGATTCAATATATCTTGAAACTTAACCAAGTATCTAACCTCGTCAGCTGCAGCGCCTGTACCCAGAGCTAACCGATGTGCAATGCAGTGAGTTGCAAGCAAACCTTTAGTAGCCTCCTTCAACCTGGTAACAACACCACTCTTGCAACCCAACATGACTGCAGCACCATCCGTTGATACACCAATCAGATTGTCCAGACTAAAACCAAATGACTGAATTAAACCTAACAACTCTGAATATATAGATTCTGCATTTGCGGTTTGAAGCTGACGAATACCTAGAAATTGAGTCACTGGTTGAACACTGCCAACCAAATTAGTTAGGTACCTAACATAAACAATCAAATTCTGATGTACTGAAACATCTGTGCTCTCGTCAAGCATGACGCTGTAAACACGAGATTCCTTGACCTCGGTAGCCATCTCATCAACTATTACATCAGCCAACGACTGCTGAAACTTACTGGTGCTTCCGTGACCGTCATACGATGTGTGCTTATCTACTTTGAGGTCTGAGAGTTGGGTGGCGCCCTGAAATAGAAATAATCATTAATTTTGTATGCCATAAATATTTCATTTATTATTATACATGTTCTGACCGTGTGTGCGCGTGTGTGTGTGTGTATATATATATATGATTAACAAAAAGTGGCATTTATACAACAATCACTGTGTACTACAGTAATATCACATTGAATATATTAAGGTTATACATGTGTTTTTTTTCCTTATGTTACTGTCATTTAAATACATAGAATATTACTGTTAACAAGCTATAATATAATATTCTCAATACCTGTGTGATACACAACTGGTGCAGCTTTGGGACAATTGTATTAGCCAGGTTGTAGTAAGCCGCAAAGAAAGTGTTCCGCATAGCACTAATAATAGCAATTTTGCTTTTGCTAATGGCAGTGATCTTCGCTGCTTTCATGGTGCTGGCATCCCACATCACCGTTTGTGCACATGTATGACATTTGTTACCTGAAGAAGAAAAAAATGCATTATCAACTTTAGTTGACATTTTAATAACAATAAAACCCTATGATCGTACATTGCAATATAAGATAATTGACGTATAATGCGGCCATCGATTGCATGCATTCCATAATTAAATGCACCCCCCCTCCCCAGAGCTTGTAGTGAATTGCTTCCTAAATCCCAAGAATGATCACTGAATGCTGTATAAATTTTCTCAACAAGCAAAATAGGATCTCCATTCCCACGAATGAAACTTACACGAGTTAACAACTTGACAATATTGGACCGTATATATAAGCATAAATTCACACCCAATTTATGGATTCTTTCACTCCTGTATTTTGAGAAATAAATAATTATTTTTAATTATGCAAACTTGATTTTTTTTTTTGTTGCTATTTCTTGTTGTGGAGTTTAAGTCTCTGTGGGATTGATGGCAAAGAAAAAGGTCAATGAGTAAAATGCAAAAATATTACTTACCCCGCCTGGATTCATGTTTGGTGACGCACTCCTTCTTCAAAATATCACAGCCAGTTGTAAATGAATTTACGAACTTTGCCTTGATACATACATCACAGAACATCTGTTTTAACTTTGGATCATATCTGAGCCACGGACGCCCAAGTTTCCAACTGTCTTGAAATTTTTCGGGACTTGTTGCCCCGTTCATCGTAATGTGGTGTTGCACTTGAAGCGCTACATGTAGATGATGTTGGACTGCAAGGTTTATCATCGGGTCCAGTGATTGTTTTCTCTGATGAATTTGCACTAAATCCAAACGCTGTTAATTTTTGTAACTTAGGATGAGATAATGAAATCGCAATGTCTAACTTGCGTTTGCTCATGATAATGTTGCACTGTCGAAGATATAATTATAATTTAGATTTTTTTTCCATTTGCTTTCTATTTATACACCGTAGTCGGTACTTCAAAGGTTATCAGTTTTCTATGAAGGTTCAGAAAAACTATTGTATTGGTATATGTAAAAAAACAACAGAAGGATTAGCCATTCAATTAAATTGTTTCTGTTCTATTCGCGTCTTCAGAAGTCGGTCAGTTGTAGGTATAGTACGGTAGCATGATTGACTGTATCACAGCATACAGTACTCAGCCCAGATGTCGGCATAAGCAGATTATGATGTAACAATGCACTGTAAAGATGGGATGATCAATACGAACAAAGGATTGTTTGTGTAACAAATTAATTCCAATGCATTGCTTAGTCAGGTTTGTGGCTTCCTTTCGTTCTCCCATTTAATTTATTCAGTCCAAATCCATGATTGTATGTACAAATTAAATAACCAAAAAGTCTGTCGCCAAAAAAATCGCCAGATGGGATATTTTTGTCGCCAATAAGGGAAAAAAATCGCAATTTGCGACATTGGCGAAGCCCAGCGCGATCCCTGTATATATATATATATATATATATATATATATATATATATATATATATATATATATATATATATATATACTAAGTGCTACAAACATTTCTTTCCACTTCACAATTTCAGTACATGCATGAATTTGCTTTCACAAAGTTGCTCAGTTGCGTATCATCATATCCAACTTAGCCTCCTGTTGCTCACCTTTTGATTGATTTTTTTTAAAGACATATATATTATAAAACATTTTAGGCCCCAAAGCCCTTGATGTTGAGGTGTTTAGGCCTGCAAAACCCTTGTTGTTGAGGTGTTTAGGCCTGCAAAGCCCTTGTTGTTGAGGTGTTTAGGCCTGCAAAGCCCTTGTTTAGGCCCCAATGCCAATGTTTGGGAGGTGAAAAGGGTTATTAAAAAAATAAAGCTGATGTTGCTGAATCAAATTATCATAGTTTGTAAAATGAAATGTTTTTAATGAGGCTGTGAAAGCTTATATGGATAAAACTCAGGCATGTATAAGATTTAAAGAATTTCCTGAGGGGAAGTAGGTGGTATGAAAAATAACTAATTTGTACCAAATTTTGAAAATGGTTTCATAGCAGAAAGTGTTAGATGGTGAATCTGATTCTTGGGTAACTGTTCAGAGTTAGTGTGAAGAGAGGAGGCTGGTGATTGGTGGTCATCAGAATAGACGAAGGGATTTGTGATTGGAAGCCATCAAAAATTGCACTGAATAAGACTGTCACACTATTTGTCAAAGTCTTGAGGTATTTTGCAGTGGCTTGGCTTGAACTTTATAATGCCTCAAAGTTTTATACACAAGCCGTAACTAAACATTATCATTAATTTGCTTATATGTATTCTTGATAAGATTGTCAGATATATCTCATTTGTTTTCTTAGTTTATTATTATTAGTGCATCCCAAAAAGTTTTGGTAACAAATTTATGAAAAATCTATGAAAATACTTATAGAGTAAATCAGTTCCTACTTTGATGCATTTTTGACAACATCTCACTGAATTAATTTTTAGGATAGAAAAATACATACTTGAAGAAATTGTTTTTGAATTGTTTATGGAATTGTATAAACTTTTGGTTATTGGAAATGGAAACTCAGTTACATATGTTAGACCAAACATTTTACCACATTAAGTCATACCAATTATGTTTCAGTTTTCAAAATATTCACTTATACATTGGTTTGACTGGAGCTTTTGTCACTTGTTTATACATACTCAAAAAGTTCATTATTACTTTTACCATCTTTTTTCCTCAATTTTTCAGAACTCAGTCCTGTAGAAAAAGTGGTTTATAGTATTTATTGATTTCACTTTAGTCTGTTGAATTTTTTTTGTTGAAAACAGAGATTGAGCGCAAGCTGATATAATAACATTTGTTCTGTTAAAGATTACATGTATATATCAAACATGATGCCAAAGACATTTAACTTACATCATTCCTACAATGGACCCAATAGGAAATTGCTTAATTAACCATAGATAAAATAAATTGGATACAAACAGACCTGGGGATTTTTCGACTACCGGTATGTAGTGAACAGCAATTTCAGATTTTCAATAAATCAATGATTTGTTTATTTTGTTGCTGTTATTATAATTACAGTATCCAACCAGTAAACAACAAGAAAATGTAAATAGTTTTTTTTCTCAAAAGAAACAAACTTTAAGATAAAAAGTTGACATTTTGATTTGAAGAGAGAGAGAGAGGTTCCAGGCTGATCAATGAAAACATTTGAACTTTGTGTTTTTGTCTCAAGTCTTTCATCTGTTAATCCACCACAGTACTAATCAGTATAAGTAGTCTGACCAGTAATATCTCTCTTGCATGTTTAGATATATACATAAAGAATTCTTTATTTGAGACTACATAGTTCTTACTGTACATCTAAATTAAAATATATTTATAACGTAAAAACATTGTAAACATAAAAGATCATATACATAATATGTACAAGTATACAGAGACATCTACAACAATGGACTGTGCCCTGCATTGTTAAGAATGAAATTAAGTGGCACATTTAAATAGTAATTTTTTCCATCTACTAATAAAATAATCTTAAATGAATGCCATAGTTCCAAAGAGATTCAATATACAGTTCTTGCTATTAGAGCCAGAAGCACGCACAGTTATGTGTTTTCCATTCATCATTCCATGAAATTAATCAGAGATTGACAGGAAAAACGTCATAGGCACTTGGTCTTTCATATGTCTTGTTTATTTGTGAATTATATCAGGGGTTGACTCAGATATTTTTCCAAGCAAACTTTAGTTATGTAGTCACAGTAGGGAAATGCATCATATATTGATGTGATGGATTTCACATTTTGACTCCTGGGTCAGTGTCTGGACGTTGGGGGTTGAGTACTGAGGTGAGTTGGAGTTTTGGAATATCAAGTAAAATGATCTGCTGTGAAAAGTCATTCTCTTGTCTCTTTAATATTGATTTTTGTTACATTTAACTCAATTCCGAAATTGAACTTGTCAGCATGAACAAATGCAGTTTGTACATTTGGTCATTTTGTGCAAATATGCAAAGATATTTTGAGAAAAAGGGAGTTTTAAAACAAGATAACAGGCATCACTGCAAAAATAAAGAATCTTTTGTCAGAGATGCTCATCATTTGCTTATGTATATTAAGGGTTACATTGAAAACTCCATGAATTAATACAGGTAGTTGTATCTCCTTTCAGAGCTTACGGCAGGCTTATCAGGTTCTAGTCCAGGAGTTTCACAAAGTGGAGGAGGGTGTGAGACAACAAGAGCTGGTGGGAATACGACTCCCAGGACCAACTGTCGAGTTTGAGAAACTTCTGTCTCACCTATGTGGACAAGTCTGCCAATTTCTCACAGCAAGACAGAAAACTATGGACTTGTATCCATTGGCATAATTTAAATGTATTGCATTGTGAATGATTAACTCTTTCTCCAATGCTGAATCTTGAACAGGTAAGATGTTAAAAATCAGTAACTGCTTGATGTTCACTTATTAAGTTTAAATCGATCATTTCAGCAATTTTAAAAAATAAAAAAAAATCACAAAAATATGGAATTTCCATATTAAAATAGCATTTACTCACCATCCATATTAAAATAGCATTTACTCACCATCCATATTAAAATAGCATTTACTCACCATCCATATTAAAATAGCATTTACTCACCAATCAGCACAAAACCTATCCAAATGAGTTCTTCGACTATTCGTCTGTTTTTAAAAAAATGAAAACCATTAGACACATTTCATTGGAAATTCTGATCAAGTCTACTAGTTGAAAGTGCTTGACGTTTATTGCATTCGGATTTTCTTGTAAAGAAACATATTTGAATAATTTTAAATGTTTATGTAATGTCATTTAAAAATCATTATTGTTAATATTTCTTTTTATGATAAGATACATGATATACCTGGTTTCATGCAATCATGAGTAAATAGTGCACTACTTTGAAAATCATTAAAATCTTTAATTATAATAAATATTGCACATCAATACAGGTTGTATGTTGCCACCAATTAACGATTGCCACCAATCATGAAACCCACCAGGTATATTGAATTTCTTGAAATGCAAATATTTAATTTAGCAGCCGATGCAAGTCAAGTTCATTTTTCGTTATTTTGACAACTGTCTCTTTTTTGGGCTTATTATTTTTTCAAAGTTTAAAGAGTGCACACTTTTTTTCTGACTATGTTCTCCAAAACACAGATATAAAAACCATGTGCTGCCAAACAAACTTCAGATTAGATTTCCCAATATATTCTTTGCACTTGGTAGAATATTAATAATACTTAATTCAAAATTAATTCTGATTGCCAAAATGTACTGTTCTTTTGCCAAGTTAGTTTATACCCAAAACATACTTTTTATTTCGATCTTTGAATTCATAAATCTGTCAGCTTTTACATGACGATGCTTTGTTAATCACTAGTACTGATGATATGAGTTTAAAACTTGGGTTTTACTGCTTTCTGACATCTGACAGTCTTGTAAATTTTTTTTTACAAGACTGCAGCTTGTGAAATATTGCATACAAAACAGAGAGATGTAATGGAATTGCATGCTTAAAGTGTGCCGTGTTAAAAAAAAACCCAAAAAAAACAAACTATTATGTTGAGTTTTTATGAATAAACAATATATTTAAAAGAGGAACACACTTGAATTTTGAGGACTGTTATAATAAATTGAAGTTTGTTTATTTGTAATTAAACTGAAGGCATTCATCAAAAATTTATTTGCTTGCATTATGCAACACAAATCTTCAATTATATACAATAATATCCACTTGTTCAAAGTTTATATTTAATAATTCCCACTTGTCCGAATTTTGTATTTAATAATTCCATCGAGTATTGTATAAAATTGATTATAGTTACATGTAAACCTAGTAAAAGTGAGTACTGTATAACATTGATTATATTCATAATAACTGCATGTAATCCTAGTAAACTAAGTATACTATTGATTATAAGTACAGGTAAGCCTAGAAAAGTGAGTACTGTATAATTTGATCATCTTACTTACATAATGTAAAATTAGGTTATTAGATGACCTTGACCTTTCTCTAGCTATGAGCAGATGAGTACCATGGGTACTAATAAGAACCAGAATTATGATGACCTGGTGGCAGTGATTACAGAAATTACACAGACACATAGCAAGAATTTCCATCATCCATTGCTGGGTAGTCTGAAAAACTGCTTCAGGTATACAATTTTTAAAAAAAATATTGTTTTAATATTAATATTAAATTTTGTCCTTACATCTGATGAACATTTCGAAAGGTGATAGTAACCTGATCACATTTTCTGTCTGTCTGTTTGTCTGCCTGTTCACATTTTTTATGTGGCAGGAGCATCTGGTTAGATGTTAATAGATCATTGTTGGGGTTGGCACTGACACAAGGAAACCCTGTGTGAGGGGTTGCAGTGCTTGTTTGTTTTAAGAATGTATCACGTGAAACTAAAATTATGTAACTCTCAAACTGGAATTTATTTTTCTCACTGCCAAACTCTACACTGATTACTTTTCTTAGTCTTTTTGTATAAAAATTATTTTAAAAAGTCATTTATATAATATGAATTTATTACAGATTGCAGTCATCAATATTTGGTATTTATCATTGTGTAAATTTTACATGATAATTAATTGAAAGAATTTATATTAACTCTTGACTGTTTAGGTAAAATTTATGCATCACAGTATAACCAGTAAAATGATCTTTGAATCCATATAATTCCAATTTTTTCTTCCTTTCTCTCATCAAATTCAGTGTTTTTCATCCAAATTGTTTTTCTCAAAGAACAAATTTTTGTTAATGAGTCTCTTCACATGACAATACAATGCTTATCCCATCCTGGATCAAGAGTGAATGAGGATCTAAATGAATTTTTCCAAGAGTTAATGAAGGTCTAAATGATTTTTCCAAGTAGTTAATGAGGAGGGCCTAAATGATTTTTATCAAGTAGTTAATGAGGAGGGTCTAAATGATTTTTTCCAAGTAGTTAATGAGGGTCTGAATGATTGTTCCAAGTAATGAGGGTCCAAAAATGATTTTTATCAAGTAGTTAATGAGGAGGGTCTAAATGATGTTTTCCAAGTAGTTAATGAGGGTCCAAATGATTTTTTCCAAGTAGTTTATGAGGGTCCAAATGTTTTTTTATCAAGTAGTTAATGAGGGTCTAAATGATTTTTTCCAAGTGGTTAATGAGTGTCCAAATGATTTTTATCAAGTAGTTAATGAGGAGGGTCTAAATGATTTTTATCAAGTAGCTAATGAGGAGGGTCTAAATGATTTTTATCAAGTAGTTAATGAGGAGGGTCTAAATGATTTTTATCAAGTAGTTAATGAGGAGGGTCTAAATGATTTTTTCCAAGTAGGTAATGAGGAGGGTCTAAATGATTTTTTCCAAGTAGTCAATGAGGAGGGTCTAAATGATTTTTATCAAGTAGGTAATGAGGAGGGTCTAAATGATTTTTTCCAAGTAGTTAATGAGGAGGGTCTAAATGATTTTTTCCAAGTAGGTAATGAGGAGGGTCTAAATGATTTTTTCCAAGTAGTCAATGAGGAGGGTCTAAATGATTTTTATCAAGTAGGTAATGAGGAGGGTCTAAATGATTTTTTGAAGCAATTAATGAGGGTTCAAATTATTTTGGGATGACAAGATGGCCACTATTGCTGAACTGACTTGAAGCAGCTGTTCTGTTTTTTTGTGCCATGTTTTATGATATATGTGCTTTTTGTCTGTGTTATACTGTTCATCATGCATTGACTATTCAGCTTGTATTTGTTTCTTCATTGCCTTCTTTCGAAAATGAGAAAACTTAGAATTTTGCTCAGCTTTCGAACTCCACTGCTAAAACGTCCTTTGTTGTTGATCAAACCGCCATAATGTGATCACCAGTCAAGCAGTTTATGCGAAGATGGACCCTCATTAATGGCTTTAAATGACCACTCTTTGGTTCTCCACACTACATTGTGCTCTACACTAAATGAACCAAGACTACATTCATCATTACTTAAAAGTAAACAGAAGTGAAAAAAGAAACGTTTCAAAGCTGGCCAGTGTAGAACATCAAGAATTTTAGTTATCTCCCTTTTTGCACTTTCTGGCTCAACAATTTAAAAATTTGGCCATTAATTTAGATAGCCTGATTCAAATTCTTATTAAATCAACAAGTTTTGTGGCAACAACCACAGCGTATTGCATTATTCAATGCACATTCAGTAGGACCACTTGAAAAGTGTACATAAATAGTTAATTTTATCAATGATCAGAATATCGATGTATTTTTCCTGACAGAAACATGGCTGAAAACATCAGGCGATGAGTCCAAGTGTGCAGATCTAACAACACCCACCAGTTACTCCATCAAGTTGTTTTTCCTTGCCACTCTTGCGTAATTGCTGTTATCACAAAGAACTCCATGATCAAATGTCTTAAACACACAACAACCTTCAGTTTCTACCACAAATCATTTGAACAAGTCCAAACTACACTCACACTGGATGAAAGGTCAGTCCAATTTTCTGCCTCTACCGTCCTCCTAGTGAAAAAAACAAGTAGACTGAATCTCTCTTTTTGGAGCAGTTTCCAAATCTCCTGGAGTGTGGAAATTTGATAGGTGGCATCCTGATTATTCTTGGAAACTTCAACTTTCACTTTTACTGTCCTGGAAACCCATACACATCAAAACGCCTTAATTCCGTTATTCATTTTCAACCTCAAACAGGCAGTTATCAAACCCACCCATAAACATGGTCACAGCTTAGACTGGGCTCTTCATAGACCCAATGATAATATTCTATGGTCCTCCCTGATATCGAACAAACTATTAGACTGGATTCTTCATAGACCTGATGATATTATTCTATGGTCCTCCCTGGTATCACACAAACTTGCATCAAATCACCACTGCATTATATGTCATCTTGACGTATCAGTCGCTTGCCCTCCACCTTTATTTGCTGATAAATAGAACCACCTTATGATAAAAAGGGTCAATCAAATTCAAACCTAACAACTTGCTTATCTCCTACAGCAGAACAGCTCGATAACTGCCTGCATAAATTGTTTGAAAAGCATGCCTCAGTTCCAAGCACAGAGTATAAATTCAGAAGTGTTCCCCATGGTATTTTTCAGTGTTAGGGACCAGCTTTGCACTGCTAAAAGAAACCGCTGTAAAGCTGAGAGGCTTTGGCTTTCATCCAGACTAACTATTCATAAGCAAATCTACGAAGCCGCTAAGAAAAGTGTCACCTAGTCCATGCAGTGAAATCAGCCCACTACAGTACTAAGATCACGGAATGTTTCAGTTGCAAAGGTTTCTTTGAGATTGCTAACAAGCTAATGTCAAGGAACATATGTATACCACTTCCAACTACCTTCTCTCCAGTTGACCTTCTGGACCTGTTTGCAAATTTATTATGTGACAATGTACAAACCATTAGAAATAAGCTTGAGAACACAATTTAAATTGACGCATCATCACTATTCAGTTGTGATGCAGAATTTCAGCGGCAACCGTTAACAGCATCTTTATGGATTTAGTATGTACAATTGTGAAGAGTGCACCAAAGTCATGTGAACTGATCCAATTCCAACTTCACTGTTCCTTGAGTGCTTAGGTGTTACTCCTGACAGTACTCTCACATTACACCAACATATCAGATGAATGATGATAAAACTGAGGCCATTCTGCTCACAACCCAAAGACTTTCTCATTCACATCCTTTACCTCAAGCAATAAATATCAGCAACACCAAGATTAAATTCACAATGTCAGTACGAAACCTAGGTGTTACTCTGGACAGTACTCTCACATTGCACCAACATGTCATGAACATATACAAGGCTGCATATCTTGAGCTGAGATGCATCAGCTCCATTCATAAATATCTTTTAGTTGATGCCACAAAAACACTTGTGGGTTCATTAGTACTTTCAAGACTAGACTACTGTAACTTGGTGTTGTCAGTTGTGTCTCAATATCTACTCAAGAAACGTCAAAGCTGCTCGGATCATCCTTAGACTACCGCAATCAGAGCACACCTCCATGCTGATCTGTACCCTACATTGGCTATCCATTCTATCCAGAATCAAACTCAAAATGTGTTCTCTATGCTATGTTTCACTGATAGATTCCTGTCCAACATACCTATCCAACCTCAACCATGTGTACACACCAGCAAGATACTTACATTCCTCTTCTGGCAATTGTACACTCATTATTCCCACTATGAAAATGAAGTCATTTGGTTAACGTTCTTTTGTATACTAGGGCCCAGCAATGTGGAATGCATTTCCCATTGAACTTATACACAAAGACACAGCAATTTCAACTGCAAGAACATAATTAAAGATTGAGACACTGCAAGACACTAGCTTACTGAAAGATGCTAATGGAGGTTTACAGGACAGAGCGAGAAAAGCATGGTAATACATGTATGTGTTTTGCCAAAAAATATTTATTTTTGAACATTTAAGTGCAATTAAAAGTGCTAATATTTTTAATTTGTACACCATTAGTTTGAAGTGTTATTTGATCAAAGATCTGCTTCCACCATAGTTCTAGATGTCAGTGTGTCAGTTTCATTGTCATTCTGGCATCAAACCATAATTATTATAAATTTGCTTTTGTCATTTTTTAAAGTCATTTAGGGAATTCAGGATTATACAGTTGTATTGTTTACACTTTGCACTGTTGCAGTATGTGACTTGATGCCAGATTCCAGCATGTTAATTTACAAGACTGGTTAATTGCCAATTCCTGGTTAATGTTTCTTCAGATTTCAGTACCAGACCATAACTGTTCATGATACTATTTTCAGTTTGGAGTGTGAAGTTATAAATCACCTTCTCTCAGCCCAAGTCCAGATGTCAGTATGGCAGTTTTTTCCTTCATTAATACAACTTCACCAAGCCCACACAAAATTAATCAGCTGGGGTGCTAGTGCTCAAGCAAGGGAGGTAAATGCATTTGTCTTACCTATTTAAAAGTTAACTTTTCTTTCTTTGGAAATTAAAAGTAATAATATTTCATTAACTCAAGCATGAAAAATGTGTAATGTATTGTGTATTTTGAACAAATACCCATTGTTTTTTTTTACAAAATAATATTATGTACAGAATAGCAATAATTTTGTGCCTCAAATGGGTATCTCATTCAGATGTCATAATGCAATTTGCTGACATAATTTTTGAGACTGAGATAATTAAAATGATTCAAATGAATTTGCCAGTTTGCTTCTTTATCATGTTTTACGCTTCATTTATTTATAGTGAAAGTCATAAGCATTCCACTGTCAAAAATATTTAGAAATACATTGTAATCGGGCTTCTTAAAAATTTAACTTCAAAATAGCTACATAAAATGTATGCTTTTGAATTCTTGCCATATATTTTTAGCTTACCTGTATCCTTTAAAAAAAGTACTTATGCTATATCCCCTCACATTCACAGTTTTGTATGCCTAATAATATTGTACAACTTTTTTAACCACTGCTGCCAGATTTATTCATTAGTTATTAATAGAACTTACCATATATACTCACGTATAAGCCTGTTCGCGTAAAAGCCAACCCTTAAACTGAACTGTTATAAATACTAAAAAGTGCAATGACCCATGTGTAAGCCAACTCACAACACGGAGAAATCTCAAGATGCATGAGAAAAGTTCTAAATGCATTCATTTAGGAAAACTTGCCTGCATATTTATCTAGAGGTTGGCATGCGTGATTATTAAAATAAAATGGTATAAACTTGTTTGAAAAGTAATTTATTTAATTTTCTGTTTTTTTATTATTATTGTTTCTGCCTAATTTAGAATTGTGTGTAATTTGATCACATGATGACAAGAATCTTGCAATCGTGAGTTGCTTTAACACTACCTCTTCACTTTGATTTGATTTTTTTTTGTTTATGCATTATTGCATTGGACATTTTATACCATTGCACCAGTAATTACTGTTTTACTTTGTTTTGAAATTGTAAATACCTAACTCCTTAAAATGTAATCCCAGTATGACAATACAATGAACAACAATATGGTTTGATTCAATGCTGCCAAGTAGGCTACGGAACATATTTACATAATGGTGCCACCGCTTCTACATTGTAGGTTTGATTACACGCTGAATTAAGTGCATCCCTTAAAGTTGAACCATAGGCACCATTGCGCTAAACTTTAATGATAAATTCAAAGTACAGTAATGAAGTTTTAAAATTAATGCTTCACAAATTATGCTAATACCATAAAACTAAGTTGTTGTTTGATGCAAGCGACCTTACCTGTCAAATTTCATGCCTGGAGGAAAAACCTACTGATTTTGGGGGTCGCTCCATGCCTAAATCCTGAATTCATAATATCTTCTTATTTTTGCAAAGAACTCTCGATTATTACATTATGTCTTTGATTTTCATTGTTCTGTACAAGAAAAGTCCTAAATGTTTTGTATTATCACATGTGAATTATTATTGTGATGAAATAATTACTAAAAACAATTTATTTATTCACTAAATAGAATATTAAGTTTAAACAGTATTCATGTAAAAACCAGAACAAAAAAGTTAACTACAACAAAAAGAATCGTCAATAATAATTAAGATCCCCAAAATGATCACTATGAATGCAGTAACTCCATACGCTACAGCGCATTCCCATGAAAGAAACTTACGTGAGTGAAAACCTGGCATTTTTATACCATTGTTAAATTAAATGAAATAATTAAAATTAATACCACGCAGCAAATGTGTCCAAAAAACTAATTCAGAATGCATATTTTATAGTAAACATTACTAAATGCATTACGATTTGACAATAAGGGAATAAGGTCAGATATACAATGAGGGCAAAATAGTTGCCACAAGTACGTTACCATGAGGCTGCCTATTTAGATATCTTTAGGTCAACAAAATTGGGAATCCTTTATGTGCCAATCAAATGCTGAAGCTTGCATAACACACAATAGTAAAGAACATGGTTTCTTTAAATTATGAGGGAGGGACAGTCGTTTTCCCAAAATCAATAACGAAACTTCTAATTGGTCACGATGGCTTTCTTGCTTGTTTATTTAATACTAATCTTTAGCTATTGTGAAGTTTGGCCACAGCTGACCAGAAT
Source organism: Unio delphinus (assembly GCA_029339505.1). NCBI lineage: Eukaryota > Metazoa > Mollusca > Bivalvia > Unionida > Unionidae > Unio > Unio delphinus. The sequence continues at coordinate 2,663,390 of JAQISU010000028.1, read as the reverse complement.
GTGATAATAGGGCACGTCCTGGGGGGAAAAAAGGGTGTATCACAGGAGCAATGTCGAGTCTTTGCAAATTTCACGCATATTGGACCAGGATGGATCATTATTTAGTGAAAACAAGGCTTTAACAATACCATGATTAACTTCCCAATAGTAGGTCTTAATCTAAATTTTTTTTGTTGCTCAGTCTCATTACTTAGCTTTTGAAAAGTTCATATATATGCCTTATACCTTGTTTTACAAAACTATGCTAATATTATGGGATAGGAGCCAATTACTCATCCGTGTACTGCTATAGTTGTTGGTCATAACTCCCTATTAACTAAAGCCAGTTTCAGTGTTTTAATGATTAACTTGCCTGTACTGTTGTCACAAAACGAATGACAAATTTGCAGACACTCGACATAGGAGATAATGTTTGTTCAGCCTATACAATAAAATACAAATCTAAAAATGGTTGATGTTGATCTTAGTTAATCTACATGAGAATATTAGTCTTTATTATCACCACTCTACGTGAACATGTAAATTATGCTGCTTATGTGCCTTATGTATATTTAAATGTGAGTACCTTTTTAAAAATTATACCTCAATTTGTAGGATCGCTTATATCATTGAAAATGAGTAACTCGTGAAACAGTTATAAAGGACTAGCTAAAATGTTATCTGAAAGAATGCAGTTTGGTCAAAACAATGAATAAAGCTAAATTTGCATCTAATATGGTTGGGAATAAAAACGGATTAAATTGATGCTGTGCACGCCCTGCACTGTAAGTACTGTACCAAAATTGACAGCCATTACAGTAGTCAACAAAAAGACCTAAAAACTGCCATTTTTAGACATTGGACCACAGATAAGTCGACCCATCCCTATCATGAAGGCCTTTATAGTAAATATCGATTCCTTGAATCATGCAGAATCACCTCAGTCAATAATAGGTCATTATGACTTACATTTTGTTTATAGATAAAGTTATTAAAGGTTAACCTAAATGTTTTGTTTTTCAGGCAAATTTACGATTGTAGGAAATGTATGTTTATGGAATTTATGATTGCATTTCTTGCATTATTCTGAGCCACTCTGAGGGAATATAGGTCACTCACTCTAAGGGAATATAGGTCACTCACTTGAAGGGAATATAGGTCACTCACTCTAAGAGAATATAGGTCACTCACTCTAAAGGAATATAGGTCACTCACTCTAAGGGAATATAGGTCACTCACTCTAAGGGAATATAGGTCACTCACTCTAAGGGAATATAGGTCACTCACTCTAAGGGAATATAGGTCACTCACTCTAAGGGAATATAGGTCACTCACTCTAAGGGAATATAGGTCACTCACTCTAAGGGAATATAGGTCACTCACTCTAAGGGAATATAGGTGACTCACTTGAGGGGAATATAGGTCACTCACTCTAAGGGAATATAGGTCACTCACTCTAAGGGAATATAGGTCACTCACTTGAGGAGAATATAGGTCACTCACTCTAAGGAAATATAGGTCACTCACTTGAGGAGAATATAGGTCACTCACTCCAAGGGAATATATAGGTCACTCACTCTAAGGGAATATAGGTCACTCACTCTAAGGTAATATAGGTCTCTCACTCTGGGATAATTTATATTGCAATGACAGACACTTGTCACCTTAGAGTAAATAATGTTGTGTCAAGGTTAACTCTTGTTAAAGTATTTTGTTTTCTGCAGATTTCAGTTGTAGATATGCTTTGTTCATGGTCAAAGTATTTCTTGCATTAGTCTAAAAAAAAAACAGAAAAATATAGGTTGCACACATGCCATAGTGATCTGTTTTTTTTCTTCTTCTTTTCATTTTACAATAATTGATGCTATTTGCAAGTCAATACTTGTTTAAATGACTAAGTGGCTTGCCTTATAATTTGAGTACTCTTATTATCATATACTGTATAGATATCTTTCTGAATTTGTTTCCATTTGTGAAATGAACACTGGGGTTTTCATCAATCATCGATTATTCATTTAATAAATATGGTGCTTCTGTATTGAAATGATGTCAGATAACAAAAGGTGGAAGCTAAATATACATTAGTGTACCCCTTTAGTGGAATGATATCAAATAACACAGATTTTAGAGGCTAAGTATGCATTATTGTATTCCTTTAGTGGAATGATATCTAATAACACAGATTTTAGAGGCTAAATATGCAACAGTGTCCTCTTAATTTAAATGATATCAAATAACACAAATACTAGAGGCTAAATAATTATGCATTAATTAGTGTACCCTTTATTGATTGATATCAAATAGCACAAATGCTAGAGGTTAAATATGTATTAGTGTACCCTTTATTGGAATGATATCTAATAACACAAATGACAGAGGTCAAATATAGGGCCTAACTGAGTAGATAATTTTTGCCGAGTACTGAATCCGAGTATTTGGATGTACTATTTGCCGGATCCGGGCACGAACCAAGTAGTAGGTGTCACTCCGGAGAGTATCGTTTGTTTCATTATTGTATGTGAAGCTTAAACTTTTCGTGTACTGTATACCATATATATCGGCTATAAAATAAAAAAAATTATTATTAACTGAAATTATTATGTATTAAAAAACTTTTTTTTAAAAAGTTCGATATGTATTGAATTATTTTACTTGTAACCATTTGTGTGCGTATTATTTGCCAAGGCGAATACTTCCGAATAGTTCCAAAAAACCGGATATTCGGCCGAAGCAAATGTCCGATGCGATTTCCGGTTAGGCCCTAGTCAGATATGCATTAGTGTACCCTTTATTGGAATGATATTTAATAGCACAAATGATGGAGATGAAATATGCAACAGTTTAAATTCAAATCCTTTTTGTTCATTCAGCATTACTTAATAGAATGTATAACTTCTTTAGCTGTACACAAATACTGCCAGTGTATTTTCCTGATTCACATAATTTTTTTTCTTGTAGTAAGGACAGAGATATAATCTTTTTATATTACTAATATTATTAAATTTGCTAATGAATGAACTTAGCTATCAGAAGTTGATGATTTGGTAAGTGCATAAATGCTTATTTTTTTCATTGATAAGCCAGGGGAAGGGCAACATTTATTTTCCTTTTTATCTAGGGCTTGACATTTTATTCGAAAAACATTGTTCCACAAAAGATTTGCTGAAATTTTGTAACCATGTGAGATGGTTTTATCAAGTATGGGCTTATCATGGAAAATGAATGTGTCGAAAAATCTGTTTAAAAAAACCCCCAACATTGCTATAATAGTATCATGGTGCATGTACTGTGTTAATGTTGTCTATACAAAGTTTAGTCTCATTAATATGGCTTGAATGATTGTCATTATATGGGCACTTTGAAAATGCTTTCAAGTGACATTGTCCATTCAGTGGCATGGGGATTTAGTAACATGAATGGGATGGCCATACATAAGGTTTCAACATATAGTATTTAATTTGCAGCAAATTAAAAAGCAGTTATGCCTGTATGAGTTATTCATCTTAAACTTTTTATGTAAAACCAAATGTTTGTTTAACATTACTAAAACATTAGGTTTCCTCTGTGTGTGTGTGTGTGTGTGTGTGTGTGTGTCATAAAATGAATTTAAGAATTTATTCACATTCTGGCATCATATTTGAGAAATAACTTCATAAACAAAGTATTTGTTCATATTTCTGACATCATGTCTGAGAAACAGCTTCATTAACAAAGTTGGATTAATGAGACTAGACTAATTTATTTACTTAATATGTATAAACATATTATTATAAAATGTTGTGTTTTTGAAATGTTAAGTTGTCTGTTGTTGTCTTCATTCACAATCATAATTAGGTACTTATTAGCTTAATTTGAGTGAGTACATCCATCTTTTATGCATAAGAGATAATAATGATAATGCACCTACATTAAAATCGGTATATCATCAAAAAAAAACAAAAAAAAAACAGAACCTGACATGCCAAGATATAATAAGCCAGCAGATCTGGGTAAAATTTGTTTGTTTCACTTATCCTTTTTTACAAACTGCAGATCTGCATAATTCACTGGAAGATATTGACTGGTATTCTAATTCACTTAAGATATTGACTGGTATTCAAATTCACTTTAAGATATTGACTGCTATTCTAATTCACTTTAAGATAGTGACTGCTATTCTAATTCACTTTAAGATATTGACTGGTATTCTAATTCACTTTAAGATATTGACTGGTATTCTAATTCACGTTAAGATATTGACTGGTATTCTAATTCACTTTAAGATATTGACTGGTGAAGTTTTCTAGGAGTAATGAGTAGAACAAATGATTTACATCCTTTTTTTCATTTAAGTATTACTGGCAAGATAGCAGATGTGTAATTAATTTTTCAATTTCACCAGTAACATATTAGTGGCAGGAAATTAGTCAGATAATTAAGATATCTTTTATACCAGGACGATATTAGTGGCAAGTAAAGAAGTCGGATAATTTATATACCATGCAGATATTTCACCCTGTTTTGATGGATTTTTAAAATAAAACATATAGTATTGCACTTAATTGATAATTACCATCAGTTATTAGTTGGGGTCCCATACCACTATGCCATTTTCCATTATGCCATTGTCATTTGCATCAGAATCAGTATATTTTTAAAATGCCTATCTGTTATTCCTTTTGACTGTCCAGTAGTCCTATTGACTGTCCAGTAATCATATTGACTGTCCAGTATTCTTATAGTCTGTCTGGTATTCCTGTTGACTGTCTGGTATTCTTATTGACTGTCCAGAATTCCTATTCACTGTCCAGTATTCTTATTTGCTGTCCAGTATTCATGTTGACTGTCTGGTATTCTTGTTGACTGTCTGTTATTCATATTGGCTGGTATTTCTATAGACTTTTATTTCTGTTGACTGTCTGTTATTCATATTGATTGTTTGGTATTCCTGTTGACTGTCTGGTATTTATGTTGGCTGTCTAGTATTCCTATTGACTGTTTGGTATTCCTATTAACATTTTCAGTATTCTTATTGACTGTTATTTTATTGACTGTCTAGTATTCCTGTTGACTGTCCATTATTCTTATAGTCTGTCTGGTATTCATATTTACTCTCTGGTATTTCTGTTGACTGTCTGGTATTTCTGTTGGATGTTTGGTATTCCTGTTGACTGTTTGGTATTCCTGTTGACTGTTCTTGTTGACTGTCTGGTATTTCTGTTGACTGTCTGGTATTCCGATTTAACTTTTTCAGTATTCTTAATAACTGTCTGGTATTCTTTTTGATTGTCTGGTATTCCTATTGACTGTATAGTATTCCTGTCGACTGTCTGGTATTGCCATTGACTTTTTTCTCAGTATTCTGGCATTCCAATTGACTGATTGGTATTCCTATTGACCTTTTTGGTATTCTTATTCACTGTCCAGTACTCATGTTGACTGTCTTGTATTGTTAATCACTTTGGTATTTCTATTGAATGTCTGATATTCCTACAGACTGGATTGGAATTCTTATTTACTGTCTGGTATTCCTGTTGTTTGACTGATGTTCTCATTGACTGGTATTCATATTGATTGTCCAGTATTCCTATTGTCTGGTAATCCTATTGACTATTCACTATTCTTATTGACTATTGTTTAACTATTGACTATCTAATATTCTTATTAAATGTCTGGTACTTTTCTATTGACTGTCTGGTATTCCTGTTGACTCTGGTATTCCTGTTGACTGTCAAGTATTTCTATTAACTGCCTGGTATTCCTGTTGACTGTCTAGTATTATTGACTTTTCTGTATTCACATTCACTGTCAAATATTCCTTTGACTGTCTTGTATTCTTTCTGGCTGTCCATTGTTCCTATTGACCGTCCAATATTGCTATTGACTGTCTGGTATTCTTATTCATTTCCTGGTATTCCTATTAACTCTCTGGTATTCCTATTGACTTCTCCAGTATTTTTATTGTCTGTCCATTTTTCCTGTTGACTGTCTGGTATTCTTATTGGCTGTCTAGTATTCCTGTTGACTGTCTGGTATTCATATTGACTGTGCTGTATTCCTTTTGACTGTCCATTATTCATATTGATTGTCTGGTAAATCTATTGACTGTCTAGTTTTCCTGTTGAATGTCCAGTATTATGCTGTCTGGTATTCCTGTTGTATGTCATGTATTCCTATTGACTGTCTGATATTCTTATTGATTGTCTGGTACATTTGTATTTCTATTGGCTGTCAGGTATTTCTATTGGCTGTCAGGTATTTCTATTGACTGTCCAGTATTCTACTTGAGTGTCCATTCCTATTGACTCACTGGTATTCTTATTCACTTTCAGTATTGCTCTTAATCTTCTGGTAATCCTGTTAAGTGTCTGGTATTCCTATTGACAGTCCAGTATTTTTTTTTTTTGTATTCTGACTGGTATTCCTATTGACTGTCTAGTATTCTTATTGACCTTTTTTATTCTCATTCACTGTCAAATATTCCTTTTGACTGTTTTATATCCTTTCTGATTGTCCATTGTTCCTATTGACTGAAGCTTGTTTTTTTCTCATTCTATTCACATGTATGTGCCAATACTAGATCTTTTGTTGTAAGAAAACTTGTGTTTATGTTGTTTGCATTAGTACTCACATTGATTAGATAGATGCTTGTATTATCTGTTCAATGTCTTGTGTTTTGTTATTTTTCTGTTGAAGCCATTCAATCCACTGCATGAAAAACAAGTGCAAAATGATCAAACTGATCCACAATGTTCATTGGATTTATTCTTCTCATGTTAATTATGCCTGTTGTAGAAAATGATAATTATTTAAAATTTTCGTCATTCATACACATTTTGATATGTAAATTATGTACAATTTTTCCACATTTTTACACAATATACTATACAGTTTCCATATATAGCATAGCACTTTCTGTACAAAGTTACCATATTTTATGCAATACTCTCTGTACAAAGTTACCATATTTTATGCAATATTCTCTGTACAAAGTTACCATATTTTATGCAATACTCTCTGTACACAGTTACCATATTTTATGCAATACTCTCTGTACACAGTTACCATATTTTATGCAGTATTCTCTGTACACAGTTACCATATTTTATGCAATACTCTCTGTACACAGTTACCATATTTTATGCAGTATTCTCTGTACACAGTTACCATATTTTATGCAATACTCTCTGTACACAGTTACCATATTTTATGCAATACTCTCTGTACACAGTTACCATATTTTATGCAATACTCTCTGTACAAAGTTACCATATTTTATGCAATACTCTCTGTACACAGTTACCATATTTTATGCAATACTCTCTGTACAAAGTTTCCATGTCTATGCAATGCATTGTTCAAGTTGCCATATTTTACACTGTACGCTGGACAAAGCTGCCATATTTTAAACAATATACTCCATACACAGTTACCATATTAAACACAATCATGTATTGTTTATAGATTTAGGATAGTTTAGATTGTGAGATAACTTATTTTATGCATTGTGTACACTTACTATTTTAATACATAGTTACTGTAATTTTCACACTTGTACAAAGTGAGTGTGAAAAAGTCTATTCCTTTACCAGTTACCATAATACAGCGATCACAATTATAAAGTACAGTCAGAAACACTCACTGTACATTGTGAAAACTAGCAAGATTTTTTTGATGTACTTAGAGTATTTAATTATCAGAAATATATAACAGACATTTCCCTTAAACACAGAAGTAATCATTTGGCTGTTAACTCCACTTGCTAATATACATCCAAGTTATGTATATGTGAAATGTGCATGAATTTCACCTGTTAAACTCCATTCACTAATATACTTCTAAGTTAAGTATATGTGAAATGTGCATGAATTTCACCTGTTAAACACCACTCACTAATATACTTCTAAGTTATGTATATGTGAAATGTGCATGAATTTCACCTGTTAAACTCCATTCACTAATATACTTCTAAGTTAAGTATATGTGAAATGTGCATGAATTTCACCTGTTACACTCCACTCACTAATATACTTCTAAGTTAAGTATATGTGAAATGTGCATGAATTTCACCTGTTACACTCCACTCAATAATATACTTCTAAGTTAAGTATATGTGAAATGAGCATGAATTTCACCTGTTACACTCCACTCACTAATATACTTCTAAGTTAAGTATATGTGAAATGTGCATGAATTTCACCTGTTACACTCCACTCAATAATATACTTCTAAGTTAAGTATATGTGAAATGTGCATGAATTTCACCTGTTAAACTCGATTCACTAATATACTTCCAAGTTAAGTATATGTGAAATGTGCATGAATTTCACCTGTTAACTAATATACTTCCAAGTTAAATATATGTGAAATGTGCATAAATTTCACCTGTTAACTAATATACTTCCAAGTTAAATATATGTGAAATTTGCATGAATTTCACCTGTTAACTAATATACTTCCAAGTTAAATATATGTGAAATGTGCATGAATTTCACCTGTTAACTAATATACTTCCAAGTTAAGTATATGTGAAATGTGCATACATTTTACCTGTTAACTAATATACTTCCAAGTTAAGTATATGTGAAATGTGCATGAATTTCACCTGTTAAACTCCATTCACTTATATACTTCCAAGTTAAGTATATGTGAAATGTGCATATATTTTACCTGTTAAACTCCACTTACTAATATACTACCAGGTATATTCTATATATTACATTTTCCATAGTACTATTCTACAGATTACATCTTCCAGACCACTGTGTTGTAGATTACATCTTCCAGACAACTATTCTGTAGATTACATATTCCAGACCACCATGCTATCGATTACATCTTCCAGACCACTGTGCTATATGTTACATCTTCAAGACAACTATAGATTACATCTTCCAGACAACTATTCTATAGATTACAATCTTCCAGACAACTATTCTGTAGATTACATCTTCCAGACAACTATTCTATAGATTACATCTTCCAGACCACTGTGCTATAGATTACATCTCCAAGACAACTATAGATTACATCTTCCAGACAACTATGCTGTAGATTAAATCTTCCAGACAACCATGCTATAGATTACATCTTCAAGACAACTATAGATTGCATCTTCCAGACAACTATTCTATAGATCTTACATCTTCCAGATAACTATAAATTACATCTTCCAGACAACTATTCTATAGATTACATCTTCCAGACAACTATTGTATAGATTAGATCTTCCATACCACTATTCTATAGATTACATCTTCCAGACCACCATGCTATAGATTACATCTTCCAGACCACGGTGCTATTTATTACATCTTCCATACCACTATTCTATAGATTACATCTTCCAGACCACTGTGCTATTGATTACATCTTCCATACCACTATTCTATAGATCTTACATCTTCCAGACAACTATAGATTACATTTTCCAGACAACTATTGTATAGATTACATCTTCCAGACCACCATGCTATATATTACATCTTCAAGACAACCATGTTACATGTAACATCTTCTTCCAGACAACTGTGCTATAGATTACATCTCCAAGACAACCATGTTACGTATCACATTTTTTTCCATACAACTGTGCTAAAGATTACATCCTCAAGAAAACCATGTTACTTATCACATCTTCTTCCATACAACTGTCACAGTGCTAAAGATTACATCCTCAAGACAACCATGTTGCATCTCACATCTTCTTCCAGAAAATAGTGCTATATACTGTATCTTTCAGATAATTATGATATAGATTCATTCCAAACAGTATTGTGTGCTATTAAAAAAATATTTCTATAAACTGCAGCATTCTTTACAAACTTTGAAAATATATAACAGCAAACTGATAGCTCACAATTTTTATGTCATCACTAGAGTCTAACTGGATCCCTAAAACTTGTTTTTAAGATGATAATTAAGGCTAGTTATGTTGTTTTTCTATTTATCGTTATCATATATATATATATATATATTCATTTATAACTAAAGTCTAACTGCAAACTGTACAGAAGACCAAGGTCTGCCATCAAAATAGGCACTGTCAGATTTGTTTGTATGTATTTTGTTAGTTGTAATCAGTAGAAAAGAAACTACAGACCCTCATTTATTGGTACAATTTTTCAACATATTTCTTGATTAATTGCTAATACAGGTTTTAAAGAAAATTAGGCATGATTTTTCTCCATTTTGAAGTGGAATTCTGCTTTTTTCCTGACTAGAATCAGATTTTTCTTTTATATTATCCGTTTTTTTATATCATCTTCAATCTGGTTTTTACAAAAACAGTCTGTGTGCTCAAATTCCACAATGAACCTTGTAAATTATTTGATAATGGATGTGATTTTACTTTGTTTGTCCTTTTGATAGTAATAAGTATGAATTTTAATGCTTATCAATTACAGTAACTGTATTAATGGGAGCAGTTTGACTTTATTTGACCTGTTGCCAGTAACAGGTGTAATTTGACTGTGTTTGACCGGTGACAGTAATTGATTTGACAGTTTTTGACCATTTGCCAGTAGCTGGTGTGTTCCTATGAAACTGTTGATTTGAATGTGTTTTGCCTCTTGCTTGTAATGAGTGTGATTTGACTGTATTTAACCTGTTGCTAGTAATGGATCTGATTTGACTGTTTGACCTGTTGCTAGTAATGGGTGTGATTCGACTATGTTTTACCTGTTGCTAAAAGTGGGTGTGATTTAACTCTGTTTGACCTATTGCTAGTAATTAGTGTGATTTGACTTTGACTAGTTGCAAATAATGTGTGTGATTTGACTGTATTTAATCTGTTACTAGTAATGAGTGTGATTTGACTTTGACTAGTTGCAAATAATGTGTGTGATTTGACTGTATTTAATCGTTGCTGGTAATGAGTGTGATTTGACTTTGACTAGTTACAAATAATGTGTGTGATTTGACTATTTAATCTGTTGCTAGTAATGAGTGTGATTTGACTTTGACTAGTTGCAAATAATGTGTGTGATTTGACTGTATTTAATCTGTTGCTAGTAATGAGTGTGATTTGACTTTGACTAGTTGCAAATAATGTGTGTGATTTGACTGTATTTAATCTGTTGCTGGTAATGAGTGTGATTTGACTGTTTGCCCTATTGTTAATATTCAAAATCATTTTCACATAGGTAGATTGATGCAGAACACCATTATTTTGTAACATATATATTTTCCCATATTTAAGGATCTGTACTTGATATATGTATGTTCTTGAGATTTACACAGTCCAGGATTTAGTGTGCAAAATTAAATTTGTCAAATTTCTTTCCAGTCTAAGAAGTCAGCATTTGGGGTCTCTAAGACAGTGATATGGCCAGCACTTTACCAGTGGTTACTGAAATTTAAATGTCTTTTAATATCAAAGGTAGGTTGTTTTTAAGACCACACAAATTCAGTATTCCTTAAATTTGTATTTGGTATTTCACTAGTGAATGTAGTAGTAATAGTTGTAGAGTTTATTGCCTTTTTTCAGCACATGATTGGCTGTACATGGCGGCCAGTATTATTGGTGGAGGAAGAACCTGGGAAAACCCTGGAAAGAACCACTGACCCACGAGAAGCTACTGGCAAGCTTTCTCACATAACTACTTTAGCCAAATCTTAGACTCAAACACATGCAGACAGAGGTGATCCGTAATGGAGAGCACTTTAGACCACTCAGCCACTCGGGGCCCTCTTAGTGAATGCAGAGTTTTATAAACCATTCATTAATATTCCTTAAATTTCTATTTGGTATTTCACTAGCTAATGTAGAGTTTTATAAACCATTCATTAATATTCCTTAAATTTGTATTTGGCATTTTACTAGTGAATGTTGAGTTTTAGAAACCAATCATCAATATTCCTTAAATTTATATTTGGTATTACACTAGTGAATGTAAAGTTTTATTAACCATTCATCAATATTCCTATGATTTAATATTCAATTTACGATACCAGTTGAATAATAAGGATTTAATATTCAATTTTTTTTATGATACCTGTTGAATAATATTGATTTAATATTCCATTTACAATACCAGTTGAATAATAATGATTTAATATTCAATTTACGATACCAGTTGAATAATAAGGATTTAATATTCAATTTGAATAATAATGATTTAATATTCAATTGATGATACCAGTTGAATAATAATGATTTAATATTCAATTTACGATACCAGTTGAATAATAATGTATTTAATATTCAATTTACGATATTAGTTGAATAATAATGATTTAATATTCAATTTAAGATACCAGTTGAATAATAATGATTTAAAATTCAATTTATGATACCAGTTGAATAATAATGATTTAATATTCAATTTGAATAATAATGATTTAATATTCAATTTGAATAATAATGATTTAATATTCAATTTGTGATACCAGTTGAAAAATAAGGATTTAATATTCAATTTGTGATACCAGTTGAGTAATAATGATTTAATATTCAATTTACGATAGCAGTTGAATAATAATGATTTCATATTCAATTTATACCAGTTGAAAAATAATGATTTAATATTCAATTTGAAAATTAATGATTTATTATTTAATTTGTGATGCCAGTTGAATAATAATGATTTAATATTCAATTTATGATACCAGTTGAATCATAATGATTTAATATTCAATTTACGATATCAGTTGAATAATAATGATTTAATATTCAATTTGAATAATAATGATTTAATATTCAATTTACGATACCAGTTGAATAATAATGTATTTAATATTCAGTTTATGATACCAGTTGAATAATAATGATTTCATATTCAATTTACGATACCAGTTGAATAATAATGATTTAATATTCAATTTGTGATACCAGTTGAATAAAAATGATTTAATATTCAATTTACGATACCAGTTGAATAATAATGTATTAAATATTCAATTTATGATACCAGTTGAATAATAATGATTTAATATTCAATTTACGATACCAGTTGAATAATTGTGATTTAATATTCAATTTACGATACCAGTTGAATAATAATGATTTATTATTCAATTTACGATACCAGTTGAATACTAATGATTTAATATTCAATTTACGATACCAGTTGAATAATAATGATTTAATATTCAATTTACGATCATACCAGTTGAATAATGATTTAATATTCAATTTACGATACCAGTTGAACAATAATGATTTAATATTCAATTTACGATAGCAGTTGAATAATAATGATTTAATATTCAATTTACAATACCAGTTGAATAATAATGATTTAATATTCAATTTACGATACCATTTGAATAATAATGATTTAATATTCAATTTGTGATACCAGTTGAATAATAATGATTCAATATTTAATTTATGATACCAGTTGAATAATAATGATTTAATATTCAATTTACGATACCATTTGAATAATAATGATTTAATATTCAATTTGTGATACCAGTTGAATAATAATGATTCAATATTCAATTTATGATACCAGTTGAAAAATAATGATTTAATATTCAATTTGAATATTAATGATTTAATATTCAATTTACGATACCAGTTGAACAATAATGATTTAATATTCAATTTACGATCATACCAGTTGAATAATAATGATTTAATATTCAATTTACGATACCAGTTGAATAATAATGATTTAATATTCAATTTACGATAGCAGTTGAATAATAATGATTTAATATTCAATTTATGATACCAGTTGAATAATAATGATTTAATATTCAATTTACGATAGCAGTTGAATAATAATGATTTAATATTCAATTTACGATACCATTTGAATAATAATGATTTATTATTGAATTTACAATTCCAGTTGGATAATGTCCAGACCACTCTGGTGACCTAGTGGTTAGAGCATCTGCCTCAGATGCGGTAGGTCATGGGGTTGATCCCTGACTGAGTCAGATTTATATTTAAAAAATGGTATTAACAGCTGTTTCATTTAGTGCTCAGCATTAGGAAGCTAGTGTAGGGACTGGTTGGCCTGGTGATAGGATAATGTGACTGGGTGGGACATCATGCTACATGTCTGCGGCATGATATCCCAATAATAGACATCACTATAAACTGCGACGCTATAGATACAAATGGCATAAATGAGCCTCTTTGATGGAAATTGGCCATATTCAGACTGATTGACAATTTGTTTCCCCAATTCCCACTGGGCAGTTGATTAAAAAATGGCCACCAAAATGTTGATAGTAATAAAAAAAAACATAGTTTTAGAAGGTGGGATTAGGTAAATTCCATGATCATACAACCAATCACACAGCCAATCAGTAAAGAGAATACTGCACAAGACCTTTACAGGCTTAATATGTGGCACAGATGTATCGCATAAAGTGATATGTTAACATATTGTAACAGAAATATTAAACTATATGTAACAAGATAACCAGGGTGGATTTTGGATTTACAACACAACAATTGATGGTGATACAATTACAGTGTTTAATGAGAAATGATTTGAATGAGAAATTAATTATGATTAATATGTGAGTGTATATGATTCAAATATTGCACCAATTAACATAAAACACATGGACTTAAATAATGAAAAATACAAATAAATGACCTTACACAGTACAAAGATAATGAGTGACTTAAACAGTGATTTAACCACAAAAAGAATGATGCATTTTACTCAAACAGTAAGAAATGTAATAGTTTACTCAACATATAGTATAATTTATTCACTCAAATAATGAAATAATGTAAACAAAAAGGAACACATATACAAATTGTCTCTTCAGTCCCCAAAACATGCAGGGTTTTACAAACCCCCAAAATTAGCCCACAGTTAAAAGATTACATGCATGGAGTTTACACTCCGTCACAAGCACAGTTGGCTGCCAGTCACATTGGTCAATCAAGCTGTCAGCATTCCAGGTTGGTCAATTAAGCAATCAGTGCCCACCAATCTTGGTTGGCAGTGCCCAGTCACCTACTACTCGACCAGCAACACTATTCAGCTATATGGTTGCTATGCTTGTACCGTACAGTTGATATGGTCGACTTCATTGTTAGCTCTGCAGCTGATACCATGTCGACTCCAAACACTCTGATCACTCTAGTCATTCCGTTCAGCTGAAAATATATCTAACGCCTTGTACTATGCATGCCACAGGCATATATAAATAAACATAATGACATATGGTAAGCTATCAGATTACATCATCAGCACATTAAGTACATAACAATACACAAGTTCAGAAGGGAGCTTAAGATGCCTTATAGGATACCTATGGTACTAAAGCTCTCTTAAAAATGCAACTTTGTATTGCCAAAATAAATCTCTTTGCTAAGTCACAAACGCGAATAGAAAATATTTGCATTATACCATGTAGACCAAGTCTACATAGAAAATATACAAAGATAAACATGGTAGTACAATAGTTATAACTTCACAAGAAATGAATAACTCACATACCTCTAAAGCTGAAGATGTGCAAGTCCTTAAAGAAGAATTCTCACTGAAAAGATGTTCCGTAATGTAAAGATTTTTCCCTGTGCTGAGGCCTTTATACATAGATATCATCTGTGCACTGGAAGCATTCGGTTCTTCCCATCGAATGCACTTCATAAATGCGGAATAGGATGAACCGAACTCACTATTTAAAATGTGCAATATATATATATATATATATATATATATATATATATATATATATATATATATATATATATATATATATAAATCACCCTTAGGTATCGTTGTACACAAAAACTTAACCCGAGTACATGTATTTAATAAATAAAATGATTTATACAATTTTGTGACACTGTACGCATTATCTAAAGTGCATTAACTATGTGATAAACAAGGTTCTATTTTTTATTGTCTGTAAATATCCTTATGTTTCTCACATTTGTAATATTAACTTATTAATATTCAATCTTGTTTATTACTGATATTTTGGTCACTAAATTTATGATGTTTTCACCAGTTTCCATCTCGATTCTTGCTGGTATTTTAGCCACTAAATGGATGGCATTTTACCAGCTTTACCAGTTTCCATCTTGATTCTTGCTGGTATTTGGTCACTAAATGGATGGTAGTTTCACTAGTTTCCTTTTCAAATACATTATCCATCCAAGAGATGTTAGTAACATTTTGTTCTTTGAAGCATGCTGTTTCTTGGGGCCTTGTACTGAATTCACTTGTGCTTTTTATCATTTGAGTTACATTTAGTTCACCTGGCAATAAGGACAGTTATAGTTCTATGTCTGTCATCTGTCATGCTTTGTGCATTATGAGTCATCTGTCATGCTTTGTGCATTATGAGTCATCTGTCATGCTTTGTGCATTATGGGTCATCTGTCATGTTCTGTGCATTATGAGTCATCTGTCATGCTTTGTGCATTATGGGTCATCAGTCATGTTCTGTGCATTATGAGTCATCTGTCATGTTTGTTGCATCTTGAGTCGTCAGTCATGCTTGGTGCATTACGGGTCATCTGTCATGCTTTGTGTATTATGAGTCTTCTGTCATGCTTGGTACATGATGAGTCATCTGTCATGTTTGGTGTATTATGAGTCATCTGTCATGCTTGTTGCATTATGAGTCATCTGTCATGCTTGGTGCATTATGAGTCATCTGTCATGCTTGGTGCATTATGAGTCATCTGTCATGTTTGTTGCATCTTGAGTCATCAGTTATGATTGGTGCATCTTGAGTCATCTGTCATGCTTGGTGCATTATGAGTCATCAGTCATACTTGCTGCATCATGAGTCATCAGTCATGCTTGGTGCATTATGAGTCATCTGTCATGTTTGTGGCATCTTGAGTCATCAGTCATGCTTGGTGCATTATGAGTCATCTGTCATGTTTGATGCATCTTGAGTCATCAATTATGCTTGGTGCATCTTCTGTCATCTGTCATGATTGGTTCATCATGAGTCATTTTCCTTGCTTATGCATTAAGATCCCTCTGTCATATGATGTGCATAATGAGCCATCTGTCATGCTTTTTGCATCATGAGTTATCTGTCATGCATCTTCATCAGTTCTTTTATTATGTTCTTCTTACTGGTCTTTTTTGGCACAGTATCCTGGTAATTTGTTTTATAAAAATGATGCTGATCTGCCAGATATGTCAAGAGTTTGTCCCTAAAGGTAGTTTGGTCATAAAGCATCTAGGGAGTTAAACATTTCAAATTTGTGCAAATGATGTTCATATGCCTTCAAATGTAACCACCATTGCAACAAATAAGTGAGCCACTGTCTCTGATAATTGAGAAACATTTGATTGAATACATTTCCAAGAACCATTTAATAGAATTTGACTAAATGGAGAGTAACATGGTATGACAGCCATGATGGAAAGTATGGTGGTATGACAGCCATGATGGAAAATATCATGGTATGACAGCCATGATGGAAAATATCATGGTATTACAGCCATGATGGAAAGTATCATGATATGACAGCCATGATGGAAAATATGATGGTATGACAGCTATGATGGAAAGTATCGTGGTATGACAGCCATGATGGAAAGTATCAGTGTATGACAGCCATGATGGAAAGTATCAGTGTATGACAGCCATGATGGAAAGTATCAGTGTATGACAGCCTTTCAAATTTATAGAAATTATACTAATCAGCCTTCAAATGTGGCAGTTGTTGCAAAAATATAAACACTTCTTAATTAGATGAAAATTTACAAAAAAGTTAGAAAAGCTTGTAAATCTGTTTTGAAAACATCTGAACTGACTTTGACCAAATTTGAAAGGAAGCATTCTGACACAAATAGTGTTTACACATTTAAAACACAAATAGTGTTTACACATTTAAAACACAAATAGTGTTTACACATTTAAAACACAAATAGTGTTTACACATTTAAAACACAAATAGTGTTTACACATTTAAAACACAAATAGTGTTTACACATTTAAAACACAAATAGTGTTTACACATTTAAAACACAAATAGTGTTTACACATTTAAAACACAAATAGTGTTTACACATTTAAAACACAAATAGTGTTTACACATTTAAAACACAAATAGTGTTTACACATTTAAAACACAAATAGTGTTTACACATTTAAACTAAACCAGCTATTTAATATGGTTACAAATACTAAAATTATAAAACTTTATAAAACAATTACTCAAAACTGAAACTGAAGTTTATCGAAACCTCAGATACTTGTATAATTTGAATAGTATGAAGCCCACAATACAATTCCTAGATAGAAGTGATCAGTTTTGAAAACGTCTGACTGCTTGATGTATGGCTCAACAATTTCAAATGTTATGTCTACAATAGTTATTGCATAGCTCACATAGGCATGCATATGTGTATAATAATAATAATAATAATAATAATAATAATAATAATAATAATAATAATAATAATAATAATGTTTTGTTTATAGAGGATGACTCATTAGTCAAGGACTATTCTCCCTTAGGCCCTCTTATGTAGAGTATAACAATATACATCTGCACTGCTAAATGACACAACCATCCTCAGATCACAGTCGCTATCTACAGATTCCTACTTTATGGTCAAATAGACAGGATCTGATAACTGGCTACCAAAATGGCAAAAGTCATACTAGCAGTGACCCAACAAATAATATAAGGAAAGAAGATTTAGTTTTTATCGAGTCTATCTTTCCAGCAACCGTCTTGTAGAAAAAATGCTATGCCTATGTTACTACCATTTTTCAAATATGCTTAGACTAGTGGAAAAAGTCTTTCACCCTCATTGCCCATGACTCATTAGAATATATATTACCCTCATGGAAATCACACACACACACACACACACTTCATACATGCTGCCTTTTCAAGGTTGTAGCTCCCTCAGCCAACACTTTTGAGCTTCCATTTTCAGCATGTGTATTGATTTGCCATATCCTTGATGATTGAGTGTCCGATGTTTAATCCATGGTTTGAAGTGCCTGATGCATACATTGTAAATGTAAATTTCCATCTGAACTCTGTCATAGTAAATCTGCACATTGGTCTCATATAAAACTAAATCTGCAGAAATATATAAGTTGGAGGACTAGCAAAATATTAACAGTCAACATTCCTCCTTAAATCTGCAGTACTACAAATAGCTACCCCAATCCTATACTCAGAGGTGGAGGTAGCCACCATTCCAATAAAGGTGGACTGTTCCATGATCTCAGATACATGTTCCCATGATTTGAGATACATTTTTTTCATGATTTCAGATACATTTTTCCATGACCTCACATACATTTTTCCATGATCTCTGATACATTTTTCCATGATCTCATATACACTTTTCCATGATCTCAGATACATTTTTCCATGACCTCACATACATTGTTGCATGATCAATTCAGAAACATTTTGCTCTCAAGAAAGGCAGTTACTACCAGCTTCCTAACTGCCGTCATCCCAGCCATGGGATAAAGGTCAGAGGAGGCTTTGTCAACTCAGTTGTGCTTGGTAGGATGCAGTAGTCATGAGTACGTGATTGTAAAGGACTCGTACAGAAATCAATTATTTTATGCAAGTTTCTATTCAAAATGTCGAGGGTTTTTTTTCTTTTTTTTTTCAGTTCACCTTGTATTTTTATGATGTCCTTGCAAAGCAGACAGTGCCAAATGAAATGAAGGCTTTAACAGCGAAATCAACAGAGGACTTTGTAGCCAGGTTCTTTATGCAATTTACAGTCTGTTTTATGTACAACTGATTATTGTTATGAAAATATCTAAAGGAAAGCCATATTTTCACACCTTTTTTCTCTAAAGACATGCAGCATTAATTATAAATTTGAACAACATGATTAGAGACCTTCTTCTTAATGTCTTCTTCCTTTTTCAATCAAAATTTACTACAGTCCTTATTCAACCAAATTTACCTCAATCCTTATTTAACCAAAGTTTACCACAATCCTAATTCAACTAAAGTTTCCCACAATCCTCCTCACAAATTGTGCTGATAAGTATGTGTCTAAGCCTCAGTCCAATTCTTTTATTGTAAGAAGTAATTTGTATAGTGTGATGTTGCATTCTCTGAATATATTCTCTGTAAATTTTAAACACATACCTATGTGCTTCTCCATATGTTCTCACATACTACCCCAAATCATGTGGATTAAGGACAGATTCAAGGGATGAGTTAAATGCAAAATATGTAAATTTGTCTTTTAATGCCTGGTAAGCATATCTCTAGTAATTGGGTTGAAATCTTAAATGTTTTCAAGTTATTATGCCATGTCTATTTCCAAAGAATGGGCCCCAGATTTTTTCAATGTCAGGTGATGCATATATTTGTCTTTTTATGTTCAGTTTGTATAGATATAGTTAATCTATTGGTTCTGTCTGTAATTTTATATTTTTTACCCAGGGGATTATATCCTGGGAAGGTGGGGCATAGGGATATATGCCGGGACCAGAGTCACCCCCTAAAATGTTTGGTTTTAGAGTGGTAATCTTAAAAGTCAATTTTTTTATGTCATGAGGTATTGGCTGTGTACAGGATTAGGTTTTGGAACTAAACGCAGTTGAACATCTGAATTGAGCTTTTTCCACACCCATTAAGTGTATACAGATGTATGATGGAGATCAAAACAGTTTTATGGTTACGACCAAGGAGTCACAACTTTGCGATGGAGTGAGTGGGTGGAAATGTGTGTGTGTGTGTGTATATATATATATATATGATAATTAAGTCAGCTTATATATCCATTTCAGGATCATCTCATTCCAGAAGAAGACAGATGCTTCAAATATTTCCCTGGTTTTGTGTACACATGGGATAGAGGAGGGTTATACCAAGCCAGGCTATCTTCACCCTTGCCGACAACCATACAGTCCCACAGGCCTTGACAGTTACCCAGCTGTTTTCTCATATCCAGGGGTATAATTCCTTTTCTTTGTTCCTTTTTGCTTTTGTTTGATACTTTTGTTGACTGTTTATGTCCATACAATTTTACAATCTTACAATTTTATCAATATTTTATTTTGTAAATAATGTCTGATGAAGTCTGTCCAACATTTAGCAATGAGAACTATTAAAATTAAGTGATGCAAGAATTGCCCAATTTGATGATAATATTTGTATTTCCGTTGCACATCTTCAGTTGAGCAACAGCCCCATTAGGGACTCTTGTTTTCATCAGAGATACATTTTACATAATGTGTTAGGAGTCCTTCCAAGATGGAATACTAGAGCCAGGGCCAACTCAGGGTTAAGGGTTGTACGATTCTGTGGTGATAGATTTAGTTACAGATAAAAACCAACAAACAACTGTTATAGATTTAATGCCATATTTCAGCACAAGATAGGCTAAACATAATGGCCAGTATAACTGGTGGAGGAAGAACCCAGTGATCGTAAAATATGAGTGATCATAAAATAAGATTTCATCTGTACTTTCACCTCAAATATAAAAAAAATTCCAAGGTGATAGCTAGGGTTGAAAGATTTAAATTCAATGAATATAATTATTTTTATTATATATTTCATAATGAGATATTGAAAACTCTCAGTGGGAAAAAATAAATATTTACTTTCAGAACAAATGTTTTTCGATTTATGAAGCAGATTTGTCCTTATTTATGTTTTTCAGACCTAAATATAAATATTTAGGCATATGTCATTTTTCCTGCGTAAAATGAGATAATAGAAATATGAATATTTCCATTTTTGCATAAAAATAATATTGAATTTTACAAAATACATAATTTGAAGCATTATATGTACAATCTGAAATTATATGTACAAGATGCCGTTTTCAAAATGCTTTAAAATGTTGGAACTTCAGTCTTGTAGTTGTAATAATGCAGCTGTTAAGTCCTTTAACACAGAATGGAGAACCAAAGATATATGTCAGAGATATAATGAAAAGAAAATCTAAATTTTTTTTGTGGTTATAAGGAAATGTTTCATTTGTCAGTTGGAAATAATTTGTATTATCATTCATGGCTATGCTATGCTAATATTGTTTGTGTTTTCACTTTCTTAAATCTACTTCAAAGTATTCTGTATATACCATTCTGAAAAGTTAATGTTTGTATTAATAAGATGGAATCATTAAAAATTGAGATTGTTTTCACTATATTAATTTAATTAAGAAATTGTTTTTTTTTTATTTATCAAAGCAAGCCAAGATTAGATGGCTTAAATGTCATTTCTTTATGCAATGATTTTATTAAGAAATATTTTTTATTCATTGAATCAAGCCATGATTGGATGGCTTAAATGTAATTTCTTTATGCAATGATTTTATACGCAGAGAATCCTAGAGCATTTGCACAAATATATTTCAGTAATCACAGAAGAACTGTTTCTTTGTTTCTACCTGCATGAGTAATCAGATTTTTGTGGTGATGATTTTATCAGTGTTAAATGTTGTGTTTAACTGTATGCAGTTCATGTACATGAGATATGTATGCAAGTTAGATTCATGGAAGACATGTATGTGTGTCTCATATTCACAGAACATGTGTATTTGGGTCTGATACATTAGACACATTCATGTTAAACAAATCTGAGTAAGATACATGGGACATGTTTATGTGAGTTAGATACATGGGACATGTTTATGTGAGTTAGATACATGGGACATGTTCATGTATATGAGTCAGATATATGGGACATGATTAAATGAGACATGTTCATATATGTGAGTCAAATACATGGGACATGTTCATGTATGAGAGTCAGGTATATGGGACATGACATGTGAGTTAAATAAATGGGACATGTTCATATATGTGAGTCAAATATATGGGACATGTTCATGTTTGTGAGTCAGATATATGGGATATGTTTATGTGAGTTAGATACATGGGACATGTTTATGTATATGAGTCAAATATATGGGACATGACCATGTGAGTTAAATAAATGGGACATGTTCATTTATGTGAGTCAAATATATGGGACATGTTGATGTTTGTGAGTCAGATATATGGGACCTGTTCATGTATGTGAGTCAGGTATATGGGACATGTTCATGTATGTGAGTCAGATATATGGGATATGTTCACGTATGTGAGTTAGATACATGGGACATGTTCATGTATGTGAGTCAGGTATATGGGACATGTTCATGTATGTGGGTCAGTTATTTGGGACATGTTTTTGTATGTGAGTTACATATATGGGACATGTTTATGTATGTGAGTCAGATATATGGGACACATGCACATATGGACACAGTAGCTTCTTACATTCTCATTAACATACAAATCAATTTCTTTACAGGAACATCCTGTCAGCCACTGGCCTACTGTTGTCATGATGATCAATGACAGGAATACAGATTTTCTTGTCCAAGAAAAAGTGCATTACATATATGATAAGGTTAGAACTCATTTTTTAAAAAAAACAATAATGTTTCATTTTTTCAACTTTGCAGAAAGGATTCATTTAAGTAGTCAGCTGTCTCATATTTCCGAAGATAGTATAACATTTTCAGTCCATATAGAACTACAAATTCTGTTCATTACAAATCAGAAATATTATTTATTATACTTTATAATGTTACATGTTCTTAATATATTTAATACAATCATCCTGATCATTTCTTTATTATAGATTTTTGCACTCAGAAATGTTGCACTCAGAGTATAGATATAAATGTTCCTCATTTAGACAGCTATTGCCAGTAGTCTCAGCTTTGTCATCTACTTCAATTCTGCATAATTCTGCAGTTAAGGAAACCAAGTAGAAAGAGATCAAGAAACAGTAATTGTTATGATAATTTGCAACCTACTTAAATTTAGGTTAACACAGTTCTAATTTTAGCTGTTCATTTTTCAGTGCAATGTTTTTACCTAAATACCTGTGTCTTGTAAATCAGGCCATTTGCTTAAAACCCTTTTTCACTCCATACATTAATTTTTCTTTTCCAACTATATCTGCATTGTAACTACATTTTTTCTTATATATATATATATATATATATATATATATATATATATATATATATATATATATATATATATATATATATTAATCCTTTCAAAAAACAAATTCAGTCATATCTCTACAATGTCTGCAGTGAGGCAGTTTTATAGTGATGACTAGCACTGGAGCATCATGCCGCAGACATGTAGCATGATGTCCCATCCAGTCACATTGTCCTGACACTAGGCTGACCAGTCCTAACATAATCCTCTTAATGCTGAGCACCAAGCAAGGCAGCTGTTAGTAGCATTTTTGTAACTCTTTGTTATGACTTGGCAGAGAATCGAACCCACGACCTCCTGCTGCATCCAAGGCAGACGCTCTAAACACTAGGTAACTGGAGTGGTCCAAATTTGTAAAATAATTATACTGTTATATCTACCATATAATCTGTTGTTAGTTTAGATTTAATCTTTTTTGTCTTTTTCTTGGGCAAGATCAAATCTCCCAAAGGCAAATCTATTCTGAATTGTAGAGTTTATTAATACCATGTATTATGTCTTGAGGCTGGTTGCTCCTGTGTATTAATTTGTTTCCGCACAAGAACATTAGTTCTTCACGATGTTCAGATAACATACTGTGATGATGGCTTCCACTGTAGTAAAAGAAAACCCTGATAATTTGGGCTTTAAAAGGTCAAAAGTTCAAAGGCACTGTAACTGAAGGAAGAAAATTGTTTTCTGAACAAAAGTTTGTGTTCTTCTGCTACATGTGCCAAATATTGTCGATGGAGTAAGGAAGATCCCAATTGATTTCAAGATCACTAGCACTGAAACAAGAAAATGGTTTCATAGACTATTACCAAAGTTTGAAGATTAAGGTCATGTTAAATCAGATATGAAAATAGTGTTTCTGCCAATAAGATTCAAGACTGCCAACCTTGAACAACGGTAGAGGTCATTGAGATTAATTGGTCAGTAACCTCAATCATACCCTTAGTAGAACCTATACAGAAGATTATTACACATGGGTCCAGCATATAATGTGATGCTAATACTAGTCTTATGTTTTGCAGGGTAAAGGAAGCACCTATTACTTAACAAAAGTGGATAGCAGAATCACCTTGATTGTGATATTTGAAACTAAAAAGGCAGAAAAGGACTCGTATGTGAATAATTTCATGTTGGAGCTTAGTAGTCAGATTCGTGGAGTTAAATTGTTCTCTTCATTCAAACCTGGGACACGAGGGACTATGTCAAGACGGTAGCCATGAGTTTTCCAGAGAATGTTTGCTTGTTTAGCAAATAAAAATAAATTTTAAAAAACTTTTTCTTCTTCCAGTAATCGTTTTTTTTTTCTCTTAGTATTACTATCAACCATTCATTACATGATAGTAACTCCAAATGTGTACATAATAGAAAATATGAGTTTTGATGAAATCGTATAAAAGTAAAGAAATGGGACAAATTTATCCCTAACTAGCATAGTCTCCCATTCGTCTAAACATGTATATACTGTTCTGGACCAGGTAAAAACAAATGAAATATATACAGCTACTGTACCAGGTAAAACAAATATATACATTTACAGTACCAAGTAAAATATGTTACAGCTACAGTAGCAGGTAAAACTTCTATATACAGCTACAGTGCCACGTAAAATATGTATATACAGTTATAGTACCAGGTAAACCATGTATATACAGCTACAGTACCAGGTAATATATGTATATACAGCTACAGTACCAGGTAATATGTGTATATACAGCTACAGTACCTGGTAAAGCTTGTATATACAGTACTGTCACAGTACCAGGTAAAACGTGTATATACAGCTACAGTACCTGGTAACATGTGCATAAATAGCTACAGTACCAGGTAATATGTGTATATCCAGGTACAGTACCTGTATATCCAGGTACAGTACTTGGTAAAAGATGAGAAACTATGCTTTTAGTCATTTTGTGAAATACTGTTTAAGATTTTCAGGGCATAGACACAATTCATATTTTAGGCCTAATTTTATTATGTATGCAATGCATGGATATGAATCATTCTGTAGGCCTCATTTGATTTCTATACACTGCATGGATATGAATCATTCTATGGGTCTGATTAGATCTGTGAGCACTGCATAAATCTGATCCATATACACTGCATGGATATGAATCGTTATGTAGGCCTTATTATATCCATATACACTGCATGGATATGAATCGTTATGTAGGCCTTATTATATCCATATACACTGCATGGATATGAATCATTATGTAGGCCTTATTATATCCATATACACTGCATGGATATGAATCGTTATGTAGGCCTTATTATATCCATATACACTGCATGGATATGAATCGTTATGTAGGCCTTATTATATCCATATACACTGCATGGATATGAATCGTTATGTAGGCCTTATTATATCCATATACACTGCATGGATATGAATTGTTATGTAGGCCTTATTATATCCATATACACTGCATGGATATGAATCGTTATGTAGGCCTTATTATATCCATATACACTGCATGGATATGAATCGTTATGTAGGCCTTATTATATCCATATACACTGCATGGATATGAATCGTTATGTAGGCCTTATTATATCCATATACACTGCATGGATATGAATCGTTATGTAGGCCTTATTATATCCATATACACTGCATGGATATGAATTGTTATGTAGGCCTCCTTTGATCTCTATACACTGCATGGATATGAATTGTTCTATAGGTCTGATTTTATCTGTATACACTGCTTGGATATGAACCATTCTGTAGGCCTCATTTGATTTCTATACACTGCATGGATATGAATCATTCTATGGGTCTGATTTTATCTGTATACACTGCATGGATATGAATCATTCTGTAGGCTTCATTGGATCTGTATACACTGCATGGATTTAAATCATTTTATAGGCCTGATTGTATCTGTGTGCACTGCTTGGATATGAATCATTCTGTAGGCCTCAATTATCTGTTTCTGATTTTATCAGTGAGCAATAATTGGATACGAGTCATTTTATAGGCCTGGTTTTATCTGTGAGCACTGATTGGATATGAATCACTATGTAAGCCTGATTTTTTCAGTATGCACTAAAGGATAACTTGTATTGTACTCTTAAGATGTCTATTTTTAGTAAGTACTAATTTTTTTACCTCAATGATGATTTATACAAAACATTGCACATCATATAAAATCAGACATTACCTAAAAATACACATTATGGATTTTAGTGGTAAAACATATCCTAACTGAAAAATTGTGTTCTGTTTTTAAGAAATTTGCAAAAACAGTTTTTATACTTCTCAAAGCAAAGTCAAGAAAAGATCAGAGGATTGAGGAGATGCACTGTAACCAAACAACTATAAGTTCATAGCAGAATCAAGATTCAACAATTTTAATGGCATAAAGAGATAACAAACAATTAAAACCCAGTAGTCAAGATTAAATTTAGCTATCAAAAGTTGATAGAAAAACTTAAGTTTGTTCCTGACCAGGAGAACCCCTTTAATTATGCAAAAATTGAATGTTTAGTCCACCACTTAACACAAAGCATCATGACATGGTGGTCAACAAAATTAGACTGTCATTAACACAAAGCATCATGGCATGGTGGTCAACAAAATTAAACTGATTAACACAAAGCATCATAGCATGGTGGTCAACAAAATTAAACTCATTAACACAAAGCATCATGGCATGGTGGTCAAAAATAGACAAATCAATTCCCAAAGCATCATAGCATGGTGGTCAACAAAATTGGACCTTGTTTAACATAAAGCATTATGGCATGGTGGTCAAATAAATGAGACCATGTTTGACAAACATTATCATGGCATGGTGGTCAACAAAATTAAACCATATATAATTGAAAGCATTATGGCATGGTGATTAACAATAGACAAAATTTGACCCAAAGCATCATGGCGCCATGGAGGTCAACAAAATTAGACCTTGTTTTACAAAATGCATCACGGCATGATGGTCAACAAAATGAGACCATGTTTAACATAAGGCCCCATGGCAAGGTGGTCAACAATAGACAAAAGTTGACCCAGAGCATCATGGCATGGTGGTTAGCAATAGACAAAAGTTGACCCAAAATATAATGGCATGGTGGTCAACAAAATTAGACATTGTTTGTCAAAAAGCATCATGGCATGATGGTCAACAAAATTAGACCATGTTTAACCCAAAGTATCATGGCATGGTGGTCAACAATAAACGAAACAATTCCCAAAGCATCATGGCATGGTGGTCAACAATAGACAAAATTTGACCTAAATCATCATGGCATGGTGGTCAACAAAATTAGACAATGTTTAACACAAAGCTTCCGGGCATGGTGGTCAACAAAATTAGACCATGTTTAACACAGCATCATGGCATGGTGGTCAACAAAATTAGACCATGTTTGATAAAAGGCATCATACCATGGTGGTCAACAAAATTAAACCATGTTTAACAAAAAGCATCAAGGCATGGTGGTCAACAAAATTAGATCGCCATTAATACAAAGCATAATGGCATGGTTGTCAACAATAGTATGGCATGGTGGTCTTCAAAATTGGACCATGTTTAACAAGAAACTTCATAGCATGGTGGTCAACAAAATCAGACTATGTTTGATAAAAAACGTCATGGGATACTAGTCAACAAAATTAGACCACATTTAACCAAAGTATCATGGCATGGTGGTCAACAAAATTAGACCATGTTTGACACAAAGTATCATGGCATGGTGGTCAAACAAATCAGACCATGTTTGACACAAGCATCATGGTATAACAATTGACAGAAAACTTGTATAAGTGACTGGTGTTGAAAAGGTGATGCACATGTATAAAGTAATTTGTATAAGTGGCTGGTGTTGAAAAGGTGATACACATGTATAAAATAATTTATACAAGTGACAGGAGTTGAAATAGTGATAAAAAGCGACTGGTAAAATGGACTGGTTAAAATCTGAAATGTTTAGCATATTGGTTCTATCTTATTTCAAACACAAAGAAATATGATCACTTCAATATGGCCATTTTTACAATCTATTGGGGACATGCTGCCAAATATAAGAAGAAAATATATTTGAGATTAAAATGTAAGACTTGAAACAGTGCACTAATGCTATGATTGTACAGTTATTACATGCTTAAATTGCAATACTAAAAGAAATAAAATTTCATAAATCTTGTAAGATTATTTCATAAAGTGACAAGTTACAGTGATACAAGTTACAGTGATTATGTTAATCAGTATCACGGTTGATTAAAATCAAGTTACAGCAATTATGTTAATCAGTATCGCGGTTGGTTAAAATCAAGTTACAGTGATTCTGTTAATCAGTATTAAAGTTGAATAAAATCAAGTTACAGCGATTCTGTTAATCTGTATTACAGTTGATTAAAATCAAGTTACAGTGATTCTGTTAATCAGTATTACAGTTGATTAAAATCAAGTTACAGCGATTCTGTTAATCAGTATCACAGTTGATTAAAATCAAGTTACAGTGATTATGTTAATCAGTATTACAGTTGATTAAAATCAAGTTACAGTGATTCTGTCAATCAGTATTACAGTTGATTAAAATCAAGTTACAGTGATTCTGTTAATCAGTATCACAGTTGATTAAATCAAATTACAGTGATTTTGTTAATCTGTATCACATCTGTCCAACTTAAAAACGAATGTCAGCATCTTAAATTCAAAAAGTGTAAACATTCCCCTCTAAATTGACCTTTAATGCCCACTTCTAAATATCGTGAACTAAACTTTTACATGAGACTACACCATTCTAGATGGCACATTAAAATGACTTAGTAATCCCCAGTGATCACTTGGAAATTTATGGCATGTTCGCAGTCTCTTTAGACCAACAAGCTCAAAACCCACTGGTTTCACAATCGCCTTAGGTTTGCAGTGGCGGATATAGAGCCTGTCAAATCGAAATTGAGGTTTATGTCTTTGTTTATGATTCCACTCCAGATTGTCATTGCGTTGTACATCCCAGGTAAACTTGGTCTCTGGTTGCGCCCCGGTTACTTCCCATATGTCATCAACATCTTCTGGGAGACCGCCAATTTGACTGAGCTATGAAAATTAAGAATTTAGTAAAGAAATATTTGTTGTGGGTGAGTTATCGATCAGTGCATGAAGAATATAATAATGTCAAGCTCTTGGCATCAAAAGAAAAGCCCTAGGCACTCACCCTATTGCTGTTTGATAAAAACATCTTACTCATTTTGTATTTGGTAATGGTGGCGATTACAATCTGAGAGAATTGTAGCATTTGGATATTTAGGGTCTACGTGTCTGGAGGTCATCATTTGTATGTTATGGTGTTGATATATTGAAATACCGGCATACAACTTGTGCATCATATTTTACTAATACATAGTATTATACATGTAAGCATTTGTTCTGTTCTGTGTTAGTTTAAGTAATCATTCTGTTTTGTTGTAAGGTATTTTATCTCCTATGTTTTACTGATGGATAATAAATCCTACGACCTGCGAGTGTTCTATTTACTTCTTTTTATGCAATGCCTGGCTCACATACAGGTGAATATA
This sequence comes from Unio delphinus, assembly GCA_029339505.1. Lineage (NCBI taxonomy): Eukaryota > Metazoa > Mollusca > Bivalvia > Unionida > Unionidae > Unio > Unio delphinus. Next base: position 2,633,008 of record JAQISU010000028.1, on the reverse strand, counting down.
AATATACCTGCAAAATTTATTTTTAGTTATGTCAAGTGGTGTATGCACAACATTGATAGGGAGTTTCTTATAACAAATAACTCCACCAAACTTTTGTTGCAAAGGGGAAATGAACAAAAGAGTAAGAGGACATGAACTGTTCATACAAATGGAGGACCTTAATTTGATCTGCATACCTGTTAATCTGTAGATAATGATAATGCATTAAACTCAAAACTATTAAAGTATCAACCTGTTAATATAGAGAAATAATAGTTCTAGACATCTGGCAAAGGGGGTATTTATAGTCTGCTATATGACTTATGTCTGTGAATATTTGTTTACCTCATAATCTCTAAGGTTTAAATCCCCGCCAAATATAACAGTTCTGTCAATATCTGCCAGCTTGACATGATCGAATGCAAACCTCAGCTGCTTCTTTCTCTCATCTGAATAGTCTCTCATGCTCTCCAAATGGGAGGTCAGAATGTCAAACTTGATACCTTTGACTGTGCACTGTGGAAAAAAAATATCTCAGAATACAGGTTCATGGCTTCTTTTCAAATCTTTAAGCATATGATCAAAGCTATTCAAGGTCTATCATTTTTTCAATTAGTTGTACAGGTATTACAGGACACGCAGTACTAATTGTATGGAAAAAAGCAACCAGTCTGGAATTTGTTGAACATAAAATATATTATATATGGATTTGGATTACCAAGATTGGTTGATAATGTAAGCTATTTTGTAGGAATCTGCTGATATCTTAATCTAAGACATTGTTTTATTAATGGAATTTCAGTCCTTTCACAGACTGGAGTTTTGAACACCGAAGTCTTTGATGTGTAATTAAAAGCACGTGTTTCAAGCACATGTAAATCCATTAAATGCTATAACTCTTATCATTTTCTCTGTACAGAAGCTGTCATCCAAGTTCATCTATGCTGATATATATATATATATATATATATATATATATATATATATATATATATATATGTTTGCTCATGATCACTCAGAAACTTTTAAGCTTTTGAATATTTAATATCATGCTGTTTGCATAGGTTTACTTTGGGAACTGAATTAGTTCTGTGAGTCCTACAACTGTAAGTTTTGTCACAGTAAATAAATAAATAAAGACAAACAAGCAGTGGAAACAAAAATGAAAAAACATCATTTTTTTCATTTTGGAGAAAAGGGCATAATGTGATGCCAAAATAGATGTTTTAAAAATTCAATGACTGAAGTAAACTCCCCTTCTTAAAATAATGGGGTTACTGTAACAGTTTAGAGAAGTGGTTTACATTAAATTCTTGATAAATGTCAAATTTATTAGTCTAAGTGAACTGTGCATAGTTAACAACTCTTATCTGAAACATAAGCATTGTAAATCATTGTCTTGAGTGCATAATTGGATTAACTAAATATGACCTTTGACTTTTGGACAGAACATTATTAAACTTGAGATTGCTATACATGTATATGATCTGTCTTTATGCTTGCAGTCTAGAGGAATTCATTTTAATGGTCTCCTGATGATTGGCTGCATTTGTCTGTCCTTGTATCATATGAATTAAATGCATAGTATTAAATACTTACTCCTGGATGCCTTTTAATCAAAAGTCATTGTATGGAATAATATGTAAATGTTCCACTAATTGAATGTAAATTGGGCAACCTTAGTCCCAGATATAACATGGGTTTTGTGATGCATTCTAAGTAATTGAGCAATCCTTTACTACAAAGCAGATCCAAATACCATGGTCATTCATATATCACAGTCATATTTATGGATCCTATTGTGCTAGATGCATTTTTTTTACTACATTGATATACAGTACCAATTATTATGTGGTCTCACTACTCAACAGTCAGGCCTCCTTGAGCAGCATTACAATGTAGGAATACCTGTAATGATGAATCAAGTCAGTACTATGATGAACATGTGAAACTATTTTTGAGAAAAGTATGGACTTTTCTAAGAGCAAATGACTTAAATCAGGAACAAACCTTCACATAAAGCAAGTTTCTTTTCATTCTGCTGGTGTAGAATGGAATAACTTTAAAAGCTTCAAGCTCTGCAACGTCCCATCTTAGGAGGATTGCAGTATAATATCCTTCATCTGCAGCTGGGACAAGGTCATATAAAGGGCATTTCTGTTTTAGTATCTTCTGGGCCTCCATAACAACCTCCTGCAGCAAAACCACATGTGGTTCCTCTCTGAAACAATGAACTAAAACATTGTCTTAGGATGAAAGTTATTCTGGTAATAGATACTACTTGGAAACCTGTGTATGAATGTTTATCAAAATATCTGCTAGTGCAAGATATCCAGAAAAGTATTACTGTGAAGTAGCAAATTTAGAATAAGCAGTGAACCTTAAAGTTGAATTTTGGCTAGCTTAGAGATTAACAAGACATCCGGAAAAGTATTACTGTGAAGTATCAAATTTTGAATAAGCGGTGAACCGTCATGTTGAATGTGGCTAGCTTAGAGATTAACAAGACATCCAGAAAAGTATTACTGTGAAGTAGCAAATTTAGAATAAGCAGTGAACCTTAAAGTTGACTGTGGCTAGCTTAGAGATTAACAAGATTACCAGAAAAGCATTACCTATGCCTTGATTTGTGCTGATGAATGTAAGATTGCCAGAAGAATTGTACTGATGTCTATATATCTATGGGTGCTCGCAAAACTTCCAGAAGAGCTATACTAATGTCTTAATGCCTGTTTGTGAATGTAAGGGAAAAGCATACAACCAATGAGGACCCTGAGGGCAAATCAAACAGTGTCTTTTAGCCAGGTTAGTATCAATTATACATTCCACTTAGAGAGACAAAGCCTTTGCATGTGTTTATATACAGTTTTGCTAGATAGTTATATATGACATTGTTTTCCATGGTGATGCAGTGTGCAGGAGATCATGGAATGGTATATTGTTGTTGTTGTTGTTGTAGGGTTTAACACCATTTTTCAGCACAAGATAGGCTATATATGGCAGCCAGTATTATTGGTGGAGGAAGAATCCAAGAAAAACCCCGAAAAGAACCACCGACCCATGAGAAGCTACTGGCAAGCTTTCTTGCATACACACATTAGCCGAGCCTGAGACTTGAACCCAAGCAGACAGAGGAGAGATGGCAGTGATCCGTAATGGTGAGCGCTTTAGAACACTCGGCCACTCGGGGCCCCTATGGAATGGTATAACAATTGGTGCAAATTATTTCTTGTCAAAGAGCCACAGTACAAATTTATCTATTTTGTGGTATTGATGATCTTAGTGACCCAATGTGTTCTTACTCACACCACTGTTAAATACTTTCCATTTTCCTTCATACTGTTTCAAAGAAGATTGGAGGGACCTGCCTGACATTATGGTTGCTTGAACAGTTAATGAAAAGTTTCTATTTAACTCGGGATTTCGACTGCTAGATTTATAAGTTTGTAAATACATGATTTTGCAATCTTGGATTAACAATCAGGAAACTCTGAATCTTGCTCTCTGTTTTTCTTGAACAACAGAAATGTTTGGGGTAAACAAACTGTTCTATGGAAAGAGCAACAAGTCTCCAGGCGTTAAGCTCCAGGACAGTGTAAGAAAAGTTGGGTATTTTGCATTCCACATTGTGGCAAATATATCTCATAATAGTTAGTTGTGATGATCTGTGATAAAGGTGGCAGTTGTTAGCTCATCATCACTTCTACCAGTTTGCTATTAAGGCATTGACCATGGAGTGGTGAGCATTGCTGTTAAGGCATTGACCATGCAGTAGTGAGCATTGCTGTTAAGGCATTGACCATGGAGTGGTGAGCATTGCTGTTAAGGCATTGACCATGGAGTGGTGAACATTGCTGTTAAGGCATTGACCATGGAGTGGTGAGCATTGCTGTTAAGGCATTGACCATGCAGTGGTGAGCATTGCTGTTAAGGCATTGACCATGCAGTTGTGAGCATTGCTGTTAAGGCATTGACCATGCAGTGGTGAGCATTGCTGCTAAGGCATTGACCATGGAGTGGTGAGCAGCTCTGTTTAGAAGTCTCACTATTCAAGAAACAATCTCCCACTTATGTCCTGTGGAAGATAAAACATCTGCCTTGTCCAGCACCGAACTTATTGCCACAGCATTCTGCACAAGCTTTTGTATATCATTAAACAACATCAAGTCCATCCATACTGAGTAGAGTTTGGTTGCAATATATGTATATTAGTTTGGCATGCTTGTGAAATAAAAACTGGATCATGGGTCTTATTGATGTCAGACTAAATATTATGGAAGACATTGCTAAGACAAGAAGAATCTGCTGACACCCTAGTCCTGTAATTGTCGTTTAAGTAACCGCAAAAAACTGGCAACTTACCCAGACTGGCTCATCCATTATTGTAAATGAACTGATGCCAGAATGTTAGACCAGACTGTTAATGGAAAGGAGGAGTGGGATACGCCTCCAGTGGAAACAAGTGAAAAAATTCCTCGATTGATGCTTGGAAGGCAGTTTTTTGTTGCCATAGTGAGCTATAGTATGGATCATAGGGCATCTGAGCATGCATCAGCATCTTTAGATGTGTATTTTGAGATTAAGCTAGAGAAGACTATCTATAGGGATGGGCCACAATGTTTATCGAACATCATGACTTAAATAGTTACAATGGATCACTAAACAACTGTTTCCACAAAGTGGACAAGAGATGAAAAAATGCAGCGAATCCATATCTTGTGTCCACAGCGGCACTAAATTGGGTACTGGATACATTGTGTGACTTGTGGTACTACTCTAGAGTTATTGATCCATAAGAATATCTTATGGTGTGGAACAGTAAACTGGACTATTTTAGTGTAAATGGTATGATCAAGTATGGTGACAACCAGTTGCAATCTAAAATCTCTGGCAGATGAATGTTTTGTGATTGGGTAACCTTTTGAAGAGTGAATCATTCACTGCAGTGACATCAAGATGTATACTAATGACATTTTGTTTACTCAAGGTGTGCTTCTCAAGACTATTTCTAAGTGCCCCCATTTTATCCAAGCAGCAGATATTGAACATATATTAATTATCAACCAGGCCAACTTAGAAATGTGTATTGCTATTCTCTACTTCTACTGTTACGCTTTACCTTCCCATGGTCTAAATCTGTAAGAAAAAAGAATGGACAATGCATACAGCAGGCACTGTTTTATGAACTTAAAAGGATTTACTATACTAGACTGAATGAAAATTACTCGCAAGAAGGGCCCATGCGGTAACTTCTACAGAAATGTACTGAAGCATTACTATGAATACTTATGAAGTGGAGCTATCAATTCTACTAAAAGGTAACATGTAGTTTCTAAGCTAAATTGTTTTAGCCTATGAGGGCTGGATTTGCAAGATAGTAGCAGTTCTCCCAAGATATTAAGATAGAGTAACATATTTGAAGAAGAAACTGATCCTGAATTTGTAAATCGACTCGATGAACGATGAACAGACAAAATATACAGACTGGTTTGATTTTAAAACTTTTAACTGCAGAAAGTTCTTGCAACAGAATTCATATTATTATTCGAATGCTAAGAGTAAACCAAACATGTAGAAGAATTAAACTGTTGAGTGTTGAGGAAGGTAATTACAATTTTCAAGTACACATTAGAATAGACTAAGTACCCTGAGATGTATCCTACTGACCTCTGTATTTTGGCATGTATTATATTTACCACCAGGTTTTGCTATGTATCATATTGACATGTGTATTGTGGAATGTATCAAATATAACTCTTCATTGTGCTATGTATCATATTAACATAAGCCTTATGGAATGTATCATCCAGAACTTTTCATTGTGTTTTGTATCATACTGACATATGTATTGTGGAATCTATTATACATAACTTTTCATAGTGCTATGTATCATATTGAGATATGCATTATGGAATGTATCATACAGAATTCTTCATTGTGCTATGTATCATATTGACATATGTATTGTGGAATGTATCATACAGAACTCTTCATTGTGTTATGTATCATATTGTACTACATATTATCCATCATTGCCATTCAATGCATTTAATTCTATCTCAATAATTCTACTTTAATCCTAGTTATTTAACTTACCTGTTAATCGTGTCAATGACGCCAAGAACTCTTACTTCGATATCGTCATCGTCCAGGCCATCGATATTCCATGACATTATACGAATTCTGTATGGTTCACGATCTTTAGGGATTTGAAAACTGCAACAAATGTAAGATGATTCAAGGTTGAAATCTTATTTACAATTGGCATGTAAAAAGATAATTTAGGTATGATCTATATTAAATAAAAATGTCCTTTAAGCAACTAAATTTCAATCTCTGTTTATCTGATTAGCATTCTGAAGTTATAGGGAATACGTTTACAACATTTCATTAACGTCTGTTCACCAGAACTAAAGTTATGGTTTGGTAATGAAATGTAAGAGGAAAATCTATGTTTATTAAAGTGGAATTTGCCTTCAACCAAATAACATAAACATAAGTTGATATGTGACTGAGGAAACAAATTTTAAATTTCACTTAAGTACAATTCCTCAATATATTTATTCCTCTGATATAATATGTGCAGACAAAATTAACTTTTGTAGTAGTTATATCAACTTTTATGCTGGAATAATAACTCCATTTGGCATTCAGAAACCATACAACATACACCAATGATATGTGTAATCGTCAATGAAATCTTACCACAAATAAAGTAACAGTGACCTTAACCTTTGAACTCCTGACCCTTTAATGGAGAATCATTATTCCTTTATTTGTTATTATGAATTGGGCTGCATACAACAACAATAACTGAAATATTTCTGCTTGAATTAAACGCAAAAGCTAAATATGCAAAATCAAATTGTAAAGACTTCATTTTCTGCTTAAGAAGAACATACTAACTTTAATTAAAATCTATTTAGTACCTTAATTTGAAATCATACTATGGAATCCAGAACAGACCTACCTACCCATCTGTAGCTAACTGCAAATCCAGAAACTAATACCCACCGATATATGCCTGCCTGCAAATCCAGACCAACACTCATTATTTGTACACATTTGCCACTTTCAACTTGTGTTACAGACTAATTATAATTTGTATCCATTTAACACAATCAACCGATCAGTTGTGGCAAAGACTTTTTGTTTAATTTATTTGCACCTATTTACTACAATTGAATTTTTACCTGTGTTAAAGACTCATTAATTACACCTATTTACTACATTTAACTTACTTTTTAGTTGTCACACAGACATCTTTTCTTTTTGATTTATCATTTACATCACGGCTTTCAGTATTCCTGGATTTTACTGGTTGTGCATCATCTAATAACCCTGGTTCTTCAGCATTGGAACAGCTTAAAGAAAACGAGACAGCTTCCAATAGGAAAAATAATTAGAACATAACACTGGCATAGCTTAAAGAAAACGAGACAGCTTCCAGTATGAAAAATAATTAGAACATGACATTGGCATAGCTTAAAGAAAACGAGACGGCTTCCAGTATGAAAAATAATTAGAACATAACACTGGCATAGCTTAAAGAAAACGAGACAGCTTCCAGTATGAAAAATAATTAGAACATAACATTGGCATAGCTTAAAGAAAACGAGACAGCTTCCAATAGGAAAATATAATGTAACCCAACTATAACACGTTGGCTAGATCATGTTTATAGACCGAACCACCAAGTCGGTTAGCTGAAGTAAATGATACATGTACTTAAATAATGGCGGGGTGGGGGTGGGTTGATTTATAAAAGCGGACACAAAATACAAGCTTTTGAATACAGGAAGACAAACTAGTCTAAGATACACTTTCATCAGGAGAACTTAACATTTTTATAGTACAGTCCATAATACATTAAGTACTGTACACGTATTTAAAACTAAATCCATGAATTCGAGTAAACATCACATCTTATAATACGTATGTAATAGTCACATCCCGTTCGAAAACACGTATATAGAAATTTGTATTCATCATCATATCAATATCCGTTTGTCATTACCAATTCACTACGATTCTGTTGTCAGTTGCACAATGCTATAGTTGTTTACATGTACATGTACTGATTTATATGGCTTGAAAGGATTGGAAATTTGATTTTAGCTTTATTCCGCAGTTGATAGCGATTGTAAACAGAAACTTTTATCCTGCAAAAGAGAAACGTTCACAGCTCAATAAACGTATTTCTAGTCACTTTGGAAAATGTAACAATCCATCATATTCCACTGCTGTTATTTATGTTTCATGCTGACTTCCTTTGATGAAAGTGTTTTGCTTTTTTCTAAGTATTGTAATCGGCTTTCTTTGATGAAAGACACGTGCTATTGAAGTTACCGTTAAAGGAAGCTTTGGAGTGACAAATAAATGCAGGTTTCTTTACGAGACGGCATAAAAAAATGTGTACGGCATTCATTGAGCCTAAAGTATAGTTTCATATGCTTGGTACGTATACAGAACATTCGCTACTTCAAAGATAGTCGGTTTTCTTTGTGTGAAAATAAGAATAATTTAACTGACCATCCACATGCAAATGTAAATTAATGTTAATATATTAATTACAACAGAGCGGCTGATAGTGCAAAACTATTTCATCCGAACAAATAAAAAATTGGATATACAAGTCTAAACAGCCAACAATGTTGCAAAACAATCGCAATTTGCAACATTGGCGAAGCACTATGCGATATTTGTTTGTTCTCACCCATGCACGCAATAGTGTGATGCATAAGATCGCATTGTCGGACAAAAAATCAACCTGTAAAGTTATAATCACAAAATGGACCTAAAGTGTTTTCTATACCCGGATCTAAAATTGTATACCAGGGTAATATCGGTTGTGGGTCTCTAATTGTTAATGAACAACATATATTCTTACAAGTAAATGGTATCAAAATACATGAATGTATGTATTTTAGCAAGATGATAATGGTATAGAAATTTCATTTTTTTTGTAACTTCATTTATAAAAAAATTATATGAACCAGTCTGAAAAGAAGTTTTAAATGTTTGCTCATTATAGCAGATTGGAATCAATATTCCTCTCATCCATGTATGATAGAAATGTTGGTGACAACAATATTAGTCACATATGTATTTTTAAAAAACCGTTAAAACTTCTATTGAAACAAAAAGAAATGTCTATATATTGGGAAAGTTGAAAATATCGATTTGAAATATTGCCAATCATATTTGCTTTATTTTAGCTTGCTGAATTTGAAATAACTAGAAAGAAAGTTAATACCCTAAGGTGGCTTAGTTTGAAGATGATTGAAAAATAGGTCTGATGTACCGGGTTTCACTGACATCACCCATGGATAACAAAGTTTGAAGATGATTGAAAAATAGGTCTGATGTACCGGGTTTCACTGACATCACCCATGGATAACAAAGTTTGAAGATGACTGTTGAATAGGCCGGATGTGCCAGGGCTCCGGTAGATCACCTAGTGTGACAAAGTTTTGAAGATAAGTATAGAATAGGCCCGATATATCCGGCTCCTGCAGATCAGCTAGTGTGACTAAGTTTTGGAGATGAGTGTAGAATAAACCTGATATACCAGGCTCCGGCAGATCACCTAGTGTGACTAAGTTTTGAAGAAGAGTGTAGAATAGGCCTTATATACCAAGGCTCCGATATATCACCTAGTGTGACAAAGTTTTCGAGATGCGTGTAGAATAGGATCGATATATCAGGGCTCACGTAGATCACCTAATGTGACACAGTTTTGAAGACGAGTGTAGAATAGGCGTGACATATAGGGGCTCTGGCATATCAAATGGTTTGGTAATATTTTGAGGAGTGTAGAATATGCCTGATATATCAGGGCTCCGGTATATCATCTAGTGTGGGAATATTTTGGAGATGCATGTAGAATAGGTCTAATATACCAGTCCTCCTGCATATCACCCAGGATCGCATTGTTTTGGAAATGTGCAAAGAATATGCCTGGTGTATCATGGCTCCTGCATATAACAAGAAGTGACTAATGGAGCCACAAGACCTGGCGACTTGGTGTTTAGTATACAAGAATCTCGACCAAAGGAGTGTGTGTTGTAATTCTACCATTATATTAACCAATATCTGCAACTATGGTTGCTGTGTTGTTTACTATGTTGCAAAGTTGTCTGCCATGTTGCTGTAAAATGAAGCACTAAAACCAAACAAATATTACAACGAAAGTAATAATTTAAGCATGTGTTACCTTTCTTCAGTCTTGTCAGTTTCTATACTTCCTTCTGAGGAGCAGTTTCCAGCTACCTTGGACTTTCGATCTAATGGAAAGAAAGGCTTGGTCCGTCTTTCTGGGATAAATGCTAACAGTGATCTCTAAAATAAGGTACATATATATTTTACTACTTAGGTCGAAATTAAGTTTGGTAACAATTCACGTTAGGAAAATAAATCAGAATTAATGCTTGGCAAATATGTATATATTTGTGATGAAGTGTGTGTGAGAGGATAACAAAATTAAGGAGGAAAGTAAGAATTTGAGCATAATGAATAACACTGAAAACGATTTGTTGATGCAGGCCACATAAGTGACAATTGTATTGAAAATAATATATTCATATGATCTAACATGCATAAGGTTATTTACAAAATTACTTTAAAAGAGTATGTGATAAACTACATAGTTTAAATTCAGACCTGAATGTAAATTTGTAACCATCAAACCAAAAAACAATCCATTTGGGAGCTGAGACCGCCATAATGTAACTGAAAGAACCATGCTATTACTTAAATATATATATATATATATATATATATATATATATATATATATATATATATATATATATATATATATATATATATATATATATATATATATATATATATATTTCAATTATATACAAAATTTTTTTCGTATGTATACACATAAAATAGGATACAAAGACATGACACTTAAATGTGTGTACTATCAGTGTGAACGCTATCATCCTACAATGATACTGCTGAAAAATTCATATGACGCTAAATAAAGTTATGTTCAAATGATATAACCTGTCTACAATTATTTTACCCAATTTAACTACCACCTAGGAAGCCATAACCCAAGGCGGTTGGTGGGGTGGTGGTGGAAAATGTAAAATGTATGATCTCTAAATATACTACCCGTATCTCCAAGAATTCTTTGCAAGTGACGCTAAGGATGGTAGCCCATATATTCATACTCCTTAACTATCTTCCATTGGCTGAACGAGTCATGTGACCTCATTCCTGGGTTCAGCTGGCCCCCCAATGGTCAATATTGCCTTGTTTCAATTGCATAACAAAACCCACTCACCTCTCATCACAAATATCCTTGCACTAGTGCAAATAGGTTTTCGCATAGCATAAAGAAACTATTAATAATGGTCATCAACAAAAACATCAACAAACTTGGAGTTTTTTGGTTAACTTTTGTCACTTAAACTGTAGTTATTTTATCTGGATCATTAATGGCCATTCCAATCTGACCGTTTAACGAAGATATACGTATAGGACCACTCCAGACCTCAAAATCACAACTGAACAGGACAAATACGTGGGATACCGCATTGAACCCTCAGCACTCAAGCAACCATTCAAAACTACAGACCAGCAGCCCTTATTACCAGACGCCACCAAACTGAACCCATCAACCAAAAGGATTACGGTATTTAATTCACAAGATGGCGGATTGTTCAGATGGAAGTTACAATGCTCCTGTGCAAATCATGGGTAATTCTGTTTCTGAGACTAGCTCCAAGAAGAAATATACTGAATTGGAACCAGCATATGAAGCAGACACAGAATTCAATATGACCCACAGCAATGTACATGTACCAGTGCAACAACAGCCAGAATTTCTGCAGGTTGTATATAATCTTCAAAGTGTTACAGTTACAGTTTCCCCTCACATGATAAGTGCTATCCATACCTTTCTGCTTAAAAATCTAGAGCACAAACATAGTAACATCAAGCAAAATGGTCAAATGTTCCAATTACATGATGAGAAAAATCTGCATGTAACTATAACATATTACAGTACCACTAGTAGACTCCATATTCAGGGAATAGGCCATTTGATTTGGCTTCAATATTTTTTCACTGCCTGCCATGACCTGAAGGAAGAAACATATGTAAAACAGATTACCACTCAGCCCATCTCCTCCACCCCTATCCATAACACTAAGGAAAGGTTATACCTGTCAATCAATGACAGCCCAATTAGTACATTAGCTACAACAGTAATTAGATGTAGTACCAAACATGAAACAGCTCCTAAAATCTTTGACCTAGATGACTAAGGCAATAAAATTAACACCCCTGGAGAGTGTCAGTAAATTACATGCTCCATAAATCATGACCACAGCAGTGATGGCTTAAACCTTAATGATTTCTCCATGTGTGGACATCAAACAACAATTAGGAACTTGGAGGCCCAAATTGAAGAATTAAAACTACAGTTACATGCTATTAGATCAGCACATGGAAGGATTGATGAGCAAGTAAACTCATGTGAAATAGCAATTCAGACAGATTCCCAAAAAACAACAATGTCAGATGCTCAGACGCAGACAATCCCAATACCAGCCAAGAGAAAATGTAACATGTATTCAAAAACTGATACCCTAAGTAAACCTGCATTGCAAACAATACTATCCTCCTCCAAGTCACACGTCACACCTGTAACAGCAGAAAGTGTTCACCCATGGCCCTCAGCTAAGACAAGTCTGTTACATGCACCAACAACTGCATTTCCAAGTACTCAGACAAATGTGTCAACATCAACATCAACTGCAACATCAATTTCAGCACCCCTTCCTCCAAGAGATGTGTCTGATATAAAAAAAAACCAGAGTCCAATAGATGAAATCACTAGCCAAGAAAGGAAGAACTCTACTAATTGGCTTCTCAATACTGAAAACTATAATTCCAAGGGGACTTTTTAAAACAGATGTCCAGACTCTAAGAGGTGCAAAAATCAACAACATCACAGACAAAATAATGAATTCTGACCTTACTAAACATAACCATATTATTTGAGTAGGTGGAAATGATGCCAGTGAGGGAAGGTCACTAAATCAAATCAGAACAGATTTCGAAAGTCTACTCTATGCTGTTAGGTATTGCAGTCCAGATACATGTAAAATAATTATATCAGGACTACCTGCTCGTGTGGACACCAGGGTGAAAATAATCAATGATCTCATAATTGACCTATGTGAAGACTTCAACATACAGTACATTCCATAATACACATCTTTCTTTCTTCAGAACCAGGACGTCAACCTAGGACTCTACGACAGAGACAAAATTCATCTAAGCAGTAAAGGAACCTCTCGACTATAATGACACTATAATGAAGAGTACTGTCTCTACTGTGGAGAAACTGGGCACATGACACAAGTATGCCGTCATGGCAAAAAGATTGAGTGCTTCAGATGCCATAAATATGGACACAAAGTCTCTGTACAGCATTGTATTATACATACTAGGAAGCTGGCAAAGAGGAGAATGCCAATGCTTCATCTACAACAACAAATCTAAATGTACCAAGTGACACTCTTGTCTCTAACTATTCACTGCACACTATTGTAAATACAAAAGCTAACAGATTTTCAGGGTCTGCATGTGCCTTTGAAAATGCTAACATATATGACCATTTAAATACAGAAATAGGATGTCAGAATGATAAAAGTAGTACGGAGACAATCTCATTGTGTGCCCCACTGCATGATAACATACATATAATCGATCTGAAACTAAATTCAAACATAGGTCACCTAAATGTACAAGGTATATTGGGAAAAATAGACCAGATTAAGTTAATGTTGTTTTCTAAAGAAAATAATGTACATATATTGTAGGACTCACTGAACTAAATTAAATGCTAACCACAATGATAATCTATTTCACTGTCATGGCTAAAATAAACCATTACGCAGGGACAGAGAGACAGCGGGGGGAGGTCTTGTTGTATATATTAGAGAAGATGTAAATGCAGAAAGGCGACTTGACTTGGAGTCACATGAAATTGAGAGTGTCTGAGTGGAAATGTCTCAGAATAATGCAAAATCATTCCTAATTGGTTTCATTTATAGGCCACCTTCCTCCAAAGCAATCTGGAATGATGATTTTTTTGAAACAAATGGAAAATGTTCTTACACAGGAGAAAGAAACATATATACTTGGTGATATAAACAAGAACCTTCTCAACACTCAAATAAGGGAAAACTGGATGGAATGTATTGAATCATTAGGCCTAATCCAGATGGTAAATGAGCCCACAAGGGTAACAGAAAAATCAAGCACTCTTATTGATCACATTTATACCAACCTACCAGACAATGTGACTTGTGTTAATGTACCAAATGTTGGTCTTAGTGACCACTATTCTACTTTTTTGACAAAAAAAGGTTAAATGCCAGAGAAATTAGAAAAGCACATACAAAACGATCACTTACAGATCGTTCAAACATTTTAGTGAAGAACAGTTTCTTGATGACCTATATAAAGTGCCATGGAATATGATCCAACATTTGGATGACATAGATGAAGCTCTGAGAGTGTGGACTGACTTATTTATAGATATAGTCTCTAAGCATGCACCACTGAAAGTACATCGAGTAAAGAATGAAATCCAACCAGCTTGGCTTACTACTGAAATACTAGATGCTATTAAAACATGAAATCAATTCAAGGTTAGGGGAAGCCATGCAAAATATAAAGTGTGGAGAAATAAAATAACAAGTATGATTAAAATAGATAAAAAGTCGTATTATCGGTCATTGCTTGAAAATAAAAAGAGCAACACAATCTCCATTTGGAAAGTCTTCAATGAATTCAATGGAGGAACACACAACAATCAGACAAGTAAAATTAACTCACTTCTAGTAAATGACACCATAGTCACTGATGAAACTGACATTGCAAATGTTTTCAATGATTTTTTCACCAGTATCTCCACAAAGTTAAAAAAACAGTGATAGAAAATAACTTTAATGAACTGAAAAAGTTCTGCAGCAGCAAAATCTCTAAGGAAGAATGTTTCTCTATCCCACCAGTATCAAAAAACTTTGTTAAAACATGTCTCAGTGAACTTGATACCAAGAGCTACAGGGCTTGATCAGATTGGTCCAAGACTCATTAAATCTTCTGCCTCTGCTATTTTAGATAGCATAACATTCATTCTCAATTTCAGTATTGCAAGCTCATCTGCCTCCAAAATATGGAAAACTGCAAAAGTAACTCATATTTACAAATCTGGATCTAAGAATGATGCTGATAACTACCGACCAATCTCAATACTACCAAACTTGTCAAAATTGATTGAAACACATGTCCATGACTCATTCATGTCATATTCAACCAAACACTTGCTGTTACACCCTAATCAATCAGGCTTTAGACAGAAACATTCATGTGAGACTGCCTTGATCTCCCTAACTGATAAATGGCTTCAAGCACTTGACCAAGTTAAAATAATAGGATCTGTATTTGTAGATTTCAGAAAAGCGTTTGACATGGTGGATCATGAAATCCTTTTGAAGAAACTAAAAATCTAACAATGCGATAAAAAAAAAACAGTTAGATGGTTTACTTCATACTTAAGTGAGAGAACACAACATGTTTATATAAATAACGTTCTGTCCGAACCTGAAACAATTAGATATGGAGTTACACAAGGCTCAATTCTAGGTCCATTACTATTTATTTTATTTATTAACGACCTACCACTTTTACTAAGAGACTCGATATCATCTACAGATTTCTACGCAGATGACACAACATTATCAGACATCCAAAACACAAAGCATGAACTCGAACTTTCTTAACAGAATGCATTAAACAAGCTGGAAAACTGGTGCACATGCAATGGCATGGTAGTAAATACTGGTAAAACTAAAATATTACTTATCTCAACAAGGAAAGAAAGGAAAAATCTTGATAGCAATGAACTATGTCTGATATGGAAGGATAAAAATTTGCAAATGGTCTGTCACAACAGACTACTTGGTGTTTTGGTAGATACTAATCTATCATGGACTGATCATATCAAACATATCATTAAAAAGGTCAATTCAAGTTTATGGCTTCTCAGTAGGATAAGACATTTTCTCCCTGAAAGGCACAGAAAATTATTTTATAACAGTTACATACAACCGTATTTAGACTACTGTAATACAGTATGGGGTAATTCAAATGATAAAAACATATCAAAGTTGGAAAATCTTCAGAGAAGAGCATTTAGGCTTATATCAAACCAGAAAGAAAGCAAGGAAAATTTAGCTGGTAAGTTAAAAATATTACATATTAAAGACCGAATATGTTTAAGAAAAGCCAAATTAATGTACAGGATATCCAAAAATAGTGCTCATGAATATTTACAATCCCTATTCCAGTATAGCCTACCTGGTAATACACCCCACCTGCGATCAATATCTACAAAACAGTATAAAATTCCCAAACCAAATAAGGAATTATTCAAGAAAAGTTTCCAATACTCTGGAACTTTGCTCTGGAATAGTATTCCAGTTGAGATTAGAAATGCCCACTCTATTTCCATCTTCCAAACCCAATATATCCAGTGGCTTCTAAGATGCTGCTGAATTAAATAAATTCCTTTGTATGAGGGCCTCAAGTTAGATTAGTTCTTAGCTAATTGTGTTACCATCTTTAAATAAAGTCATTATTATTATTATTATTATTATTATTATTATTATTATTATTATTATTACATAAATTTAGCCTTTTTAATTTCCACAAAAACACATGGGACATTAATTGCAGTTCTTAGTGGCATTTATTTAAAGTCGAAGTACACATATATTCCATGTTCAAAGGATTTGGTTCAGATGAAAATAAAAAATGCTATACTTGCGAAGTCTGTATATCGTCATCTAATATTCATGTAATAGTGTCAACCAGGTTAGGTTCAATTATGTAAACACTTAAAATGTATTTAAATTTACAAAAGTTATTTGAAATCATGTACAAAATCAAAAACTGCTTAGTATTCTGTCAGATGGCCCTCTTACGACCGTTGCATCACTACATGGGGTGGCTATTTTAAGAACCATATAATGTATATGTCAGTGTACTTTGTAGTGGGGCCATTTTTCAGCACAGTATATTCTATGCATAGCAGCCAGTATATCTGGTGGGGAAATGACTTAGAAAGACCCTGGCAACTACCGTTTGTATGATATAATCAGTTTTGTAATTGGTTCTGCTCTAGACCAAAATCTTCTAACCCAGCCATGAGTTTGTCCTGACATCACACGCCACGACCATACGTGAAGGTACTAACATGTGCTCATAAAAGAGGAAAGTCATATGCGTTATAAAAAAAAAGAATTTGACCTTGTAAAATAAACCCAACAAAACCGTTATCTTCGTTTTCATAGTTTTGACATCATATGAGAGATGAGTATGGTTCCACATTGGAAACCATAAGTGCACTGGCATTCATGCAAACCAAACTAAATTTCACAAACTTCTAAATCAAAATCGTTTATGATACTGTTCTGCACCTGTGTTTGGAGTCGCCAGTAGTTTTCCATTTCCACCAACTCCTCCATGATAATCGTTTTATTATTAATAGCCATCGTGTACAGTTTGGCAACTGAATTGAAAATGATATTTTACTACCATGAGAAGTTCTGAATAGACACGTATTCAAGGATGCAGTTGTGACCAGATTATTATACCGTGGCCGCCAGTCACACTAATTACTATATTGATATGGCTCAAATAAGAACTTCATTTATTGTGCATATAATAGTTAGCGAAGTCATAATCCCAACATACCCCGACCATCGGTCATTACAACAGCGATTCTGCAAACAACAATTATAACCACACACATACATTTATATTTTATAAGCAACCTGGCTCTCATGGTAAATTTTTCTCGCAGCTGTTGTTCCGTTTCGATTTTTGTCTCATGTCGGTAATAGTGATTGTCTATCATAGTTATTTTATTAACAATGCAATCGCAAAGTAGATTTGTTCAACAGGCTGGAGTTGACAAGACGCATCACCCACACACACACACTTCTAACCAGTTAGGTGTACAACTGCCATGCAATCATATCAAATATTTCTTTGGAGAATCATACATCTCGGTAGTTGTACATTGTGTGACAGTTTCATTTATTTGCGTCTAATATGACTGTATTCGTCTTCACCCAAGAACTGCTGCACAAGTACGTCCTTGTTGAATGACTGTCAAGATCATCCTTTTCCTAGTTGGGTCAGTGTTGGTTTTACATTTACAACGTTGAATGCAACGGTGTTAGATTTGTCTTTCAATACTCCGTCATCGTTGTAGAAACAATTCCTGAGTGTTTTCATGCCAGGCTATGCAGTCAATGATTGAGCATTTTTGCGTGCTAATGCAATAGTTCTAAGTTGGCTTTGCGTTGGTAGTAGTGCAACAGGGTTGTCCCAATTGTTGATTTCTATTTGCCCCATAATATGATTAGATTTCAGTGCATATGAGTGTATTTTCATACCATATTTGTGAAGCAGATATTCGTCAACAAGTGGAAAAGAAATTGCTATTAATGTTAGCACTTGATATAAGCCGGTCCAAAACAACGTCATCAAAGTCGGCAACCTCATCAACGTATGATGTATACTTAATAGCAAATCTTAAACACAATGGCCAACATTGATTAATAACGCTTTATTCGAAAATATTTCTCCGACGTTCATACATGTTTTTAAACTTATTGTTCTAAGTTAGCGTGCAACCGTAACGATTTGGATGACTTATCATTGGGATCTGATCTTATAAAGAATCAAATATATTCTAGATTCTAGATTTTCTCACCCAAGCGATAGAGAAATCTAGCTGTTTTGCTAACCTTACTTTTCTTATCTCAGTCTAGTCATCTCAGACCAATCGTCTCAGTCATGGTGTCCACGCGCTGAGAACTACTTTTAACAAAAGAAACCCTTCTTGTCTTCTGTTGTGCCATAGTTGTTCTCAAATAAAACAACAACAATAGCAACAACAACAACAAATAATATATAACCAAAACATAGTTACTTAAGGTCAATCTGTCTTAAAAACACACCAAAACAATAACATTTTGATAGAGACAAATACACACACGCATACTATTTCGAGGTTTTGATATTATGTTAGTTCGTTCAAACTAACATGGTCAAGTTTATCCTATATGCAGGACTATCTCACTACATTTTCAGATCATTAAATGTAGCTAAAGCAACTGAATTAGTTGTAAACACTTCGCGTGAAACATTGTATATACTGTTAGCTACATTTAATGAAGCTGACCTGAAAATTCACTGTGCTACAGATAGGATAAAATTCTGAATGGTGTTTGAAATGAGCTATGTCATAAAACACTGATCCATGCACATAAGACTATATACCTATACACTTCATAGCATCCCAACTTTCTAAACAACAACGGAAAACTTAGCAACAGCCAGAAATGTGTTACGTCAAACATGCTCTATTATAATTTTGTTAATCATCTCCGTTGTGCTCCAGCTAAATATACCTGCAATTTTTATTGACAAATAATACACTTACCAGCCAGAAGGAATCATTTATCCCTCAACACACTAAGCCATAAGCAAATTTCACTGCATCACTTGCCATATTTCCAAGACAGAAATATAAATTTTCAAAGAATCCGTGAACTTGAAAGTTTAGCACATTGTTATCCTCTGGGGTCCGCATATTTGGAGGGTGACGAGAGTCTTTTATACGGGAGAGTGGGATACTCAAACTTGGAAATGATGAAAGGAAACAGTTTCTAGTAAATTATAACTATTTATTGTTAATTTCATATAACATCCATATATTAAATATGATAATACCTCATTACTATGCGACGTTTTATGTTGTTATTTTTCTTTGCTCACGCGTATGAACTATGTACTTCGGACGCAACGGTCACACCACAGCCCTCATTGGCTTATTTGTATTAATGCGCCACATATAAACATTGCGACGTGCACACTTTTAAAGAGTTCTTTTTACTTTAAAGGATAATATTGGGTGAGAAAAATAATCTACGTTGGGGTTTGGACCGAGACAATGAAATCCTAGCCGCTGGGTTACATTGAATGTCTCCCCACTCGGACAAGCCTCGTGGGGAGACAAATAATATAACCCCTAGGCTGGGATTTCATTGTCTCGGTCCAAGCCCCAACTTAGATTCTATATATCACATAGTGACATAGTTTTTCCTATATTATGTGCTTTTTCATATTTTTGATATTCCATACGTTAAAATATTCCTTTATGTGATTTTGATAGGTCCAGATAAGCCTATGAAATTAATGTTCAGTATCTTCTTTACTGATAGGCTGCGATCGTGGAAAATGTTTTCAACACCGCCTTCTGGAATGCTTGGTTTTGAATGAACAATGTTGGCGGCCATTTTTTTTTTATCTCGGCTCGCGAAAGGAAATTGAGGAAAAATTATCTCGGCGGTGTAAATATGGATACGGTACCCCACACAGGGGTTTGTTATGTCACGTCTAACAATATCATAATGAGAAAACTGGCGTAAAACTACAAGACAAGAACAACAATAATAAGTAAAGCTAATGGTA
Organism: Unio delphinus; assembly: GCA_029339505.1. NCBI lineage: Eukaryota > Metazoa > Mollusca > Bivalvia > Unionida > Unionidae > Unio > Unio delphinus. The sequence goes on along the minus strand of JAQISU010000028.1, from coordinate 2,612,446 downwards.
TTGCTTACATGATGACGGGGTGGGGGAGGGAGCGGTAGGTATATCAGTAACAAAGATATATAATCCACCATATATACAAGCGCAGTTAAATGTTAACTTACGGAAGTAAATAAACTCATATTTGTTTACTGATGAATTTGAACATAAATGGGTCTTTTAACTTTATCCAGCGTCGTCAGCTTTCGCAGTATATGAGATGCAAATCCGACTCAAAAAGAAATTTGTTTACGTCTTCTGTTCCAGTTAAATAATACAAATATTCGGTAACAAATGCATTGCAGTAAATGGGAATTTCTGCATCCAGTAATCCTATTTCATATTACAAAAATCGCATACTTTTGTAACGTTTAGTTCTGAAAGTGACATTTTAGGGTAAACATGTATTCTAGGCCTACTCTGTACCGTATCAAAGAATGTGGCATCACATCGCATTGATCATTCTTTGTTGAAAAATAATTTTGTCGTTATAAAATATTATGTTTATTCGGATGCAAACGTCTTGATTCCGCAAGTCCTTTTTTAAGGATCTTTAACGTAAAAGTACGATCGAAAGGGTTAGCTGATCTGATTCTGATGACACAAATATTGTGCGCATACGTCTGCCAGATTTTCCATGATAATTGCTATAGTCATGTCTATTCCAGTAACCTTCATTGGGTGAAGCTTCCTGATAAGCTGTATGCACTGTTTATGGTAGCCTGAATATCTGGCGTAGAAGAGTATGGTTTTCTTTGTTGGCCAGGCAGAAGATGCCCTGTTGTCATCGCGTGCGAAAGAAGATATTTACTGCCGATTCAACATGTTGTATTTGTCATTGTCTAATGATTCAAAATGTAGTTTCCACTTTAGGCGGAGGGGGATCTGTGGTGGTAGGGTCCGGTTAACACCACAGTGGTATCGCCGTATGATCTTTAATTCCAAGATCGTTTCAGCTTGATGCTTTTGGTCTCATGACCAGTATTTCAAACTACTATCAGGATTTATATATATCTGAAGCAGGGCACAGTTCTAAGCCTCGTGCTCTTGACTTTGCTGCTCGGTAAAATTGCCTATATTTGACCTTCATTGTTGTTTCTTGTATAGCGAACAATTTATTCTGTCTTCTGTGTAGGGTTTTACTGGACCTGGTTATACAATGCTTGTTGGTCATGTTTCCAGAGTTGATAACGTATTAATTTGTTCACTTGAATTGTATCTTTTTCTAAAGGAAATTGCAAATATCAATGAAAGAAAGTATCTCTGTTTGACCTAAGATTGACTGTTGTGAGGTTTTCATTTCCTCATGTGTCTGCTCCTTGTCTGCAGTCCTGTACTGGAAAAATGAATGAAATATTTCTTGACATTCAATTGTCGTAGGCTGAACTCTACGAAACCTGATTCAAGATCACAAATTCCTGACATGAAATCGCATTTGATAATTAATGCCTTGCAATTTGGGACAAAAATAGCATGCTGCTGGTTTGATGAAAGTGCAGGCGATCCGTGTTGGTAAATCAACACCTGTTACAGGAATTCCATCTTTATAATATTGACGAGGCATATGAATTGGTCGTTGGTGTGTTGATTTTGGCAGTGGATGTTTATTTTAACAGTCAATATCTGTCAGGTTGAAGTTTTCTCTAAGCCATAGGCGCGCACGACGATTGATTATGATATGGTATGAGTAAAGGTGGTTTAGGTAGTTTGGATCGCTTATAGATAGCGGTTTGTGCAAGGTACCAACAATCCATCATAAAATTATTTTCTGCCTTAAATTCTTCTGGCTTGCAGCAGGCATAATTGTCAAAAACAAATACCATGTTAAGTGGTGCTAAATTTGTTCGGATGGTCTCAACTAGTTTAACAATGTCAAAGGAGTCAATCATGTTATCCGTCATATATTGATTGCATTGTATGTTGAAATATTTATTTTTGTTTGATTGGGATTTTTAACGTAGCTTTAACAATTTCAGACATTTCGCTACGATGTCTGCAGTGAGGCAGTTTATAGTGATGTCTAGCACTGAGGCATCATGCCGCAGACATGTAGCATGATGTCCCACCCAGTTACATTATCCTGGCACCAGGCCGGCCAGTCCTAACACTCACCTCTTAATGCGGACTGCAAAGTGAAGCAGTTGTTAGTACCATTTTTGTAAGTCTTTGGTATGACTCGGCTGGGGATCGAACCCATGACCTCCCGCTCCCGCGGCGGACGCTCTAATCACTACACCATCTGAGCGGTTATTTTGAATTATAAGTTGGTTGAAAGCACCAGCCTATGACACAACAACGATAGCGACCGAGACTCACTGTAAAGTTGGCAGAGAGTGTTAACTGGTTTTCAAGCTCAAAGAAAATACTTAACCCAATTGCTTCATGTATGCCTTATTTATTGCTCGAACCTTACCATATGAACTTGGCTATTAATCGGAAACGCTGCTAGTAGGTTATCTCAAATGTTATACTGTTTGATAATCAGGCATTTCAGATTAATTCACCTAAGTGTGTTTGCTTACATCATGATATCGTTTTTAAAAAAAAAGGAAATCTTTAACTTTATCCAGTGGCGTCGCTAGGGGGTGCGGACCGCACCGGGTGACACCAAAATGAAAAATTGCAAATTATACAGAGCACACACTGGACAATTTTAAACAAAGTAAGTTAAATGTAAAAACAACTGGTACCTGGACGTTTCGCCCCATGGACGTTTCGGCCCAAGATATTTCGCCCCACTTCATTGGACATTTCGCCCCACCGCGTTCATGGACGTTTCGGCCCATGAACATTTCACTCGACATCAAAGGACATTTCATTTCATACTCCACGCTCTCTCTCTCTCTCTCTCTCTCTCTCTCTCTCTCTCTCTCTCTCTCTCTCATTATGGAAATCTTTAAGATCGACAAATATAACAGACAACATATACTCTTCTTAGACGGAAATTTCAATAAAGACTTAATTAGACAGATTAAAGAGTACATTACAAAGACGATGTTAGATGTGGACAAATAATTACGATTAAGAAATAGGGAACAACGTTTCTTTCTTCTTATATTTATTATTAAAATTTTTAAAATTAAAAAAAGAATTAAATTAATATATATATATATATATATATATATATATATATATATATATATATATATATAATTTTTTTTAAAAGAAATGTGATGGACCATTACATTTATTTAAAAAAATTAAAGCTGCATTTATTGTTAAATTGATTGTATAGAATAGGAAAGTACATTATGAGGATGTCATAGGGCTATATCACATGGCGCTATGCGAGGTGGACAAGCCAATGGAAGAGTTTGGAAAAACGCCCCATTAAGAAATATACATTTTTTAGAATAGGAATAGTTAAAAAGTTTAACTTTTGGATGCTAACATCCTAAATACTCTTTCACGGTGCAGCTCCCGTACTGCACAAAGAACCCAAATTCATGGGAAAATAAACCATTTCGAATGATTTTCAAGATTAAATAACTAAACTAAAAAATGACGACCAAACTTGACACGGGAGAAGTACAGCCAAAAATAAAAAATGTACAGACCCCGACTCAAGATCAGTCGGACTATATGAAGATAAATACAGAAAGTAAAGTGAGACACAGTAAAAAAAAATACCCACAAAAATACCCCTCACTTTACCGAAATTCAAAATTAAATTAAAAAAATACATATGTACTACCTTTAGAAAAATGATGAACGTGATGTAGAAATACTGAAATAAGACAACTGGTCAAATTCGAACGAAAAGGGTATCCTAACAAGAATACACGGTATATATACATATAGAGCACACAGACAAATAGCACCAACATCATTAGCACGGGATATAGGATACCACTAGTCATTGTCAAACCAAAATTATTAAGAAAGTGGATCCGAAGGATGGTAGAAAAATCCCACCGCGGAAAACCCTTTTATAGTAACACTAGGGAAAAAGAGAATAAAAATACCCCTTTCAAAAATTTTATATAATCCCAATGGGAAAAACTAAATTTAAGGGAATTTAAAGAAAGAAAAAAAACACCACATAAACTACATATCGAGGGGATCACAAACATGCATACAAACTTGTCCATTTCTTTTAGGGGGGGGGGGGGGGCATTTGTCTGGTGCCCCCTAAAAAAGGAACAATGTCGCAACACAGAGCCTGTGGAAATACTGGTAAGTTTATTTATTTCTACGTCATATTACGATCATTCAGCATTTGAACGGGCATAACAAAATAAATGAATTGAAGAGAGAGAGAGAGAGAGAGAGAGAGAGAGAGAGAGAGAGAGAGAGAGAGAGAGAGAGAGAGAGAGAGAGGATTTAGGGGTATGAAATCTTAACGGTAGGCCCCTAAATTAAAATGAAGACAGTGGTGTAATGCTGATAAATTTCTATAAATGTCCGATATTTTTACTGACGTTGGGCGCAATGTCCATGGGCAGAAACGTCCATGGGGAGAAACGTCCATGTACCAGGTGGGGTGAAATGTCCATTGAAGAGGGGCGAAATGTCCTGGACCGAAACGTCCATGGGGCGAAACGTCCAAAATAACTATAACTTAACGTTGTTACAGCTCTTAAATATTTTTACCTTCTGACCTTCAATTAATTTGTTTTTGTTCTTGTCATTTTTAAAATGTGGACTTATTTTAAGAAGAAGAAATCCATGGCGGAACCCTGGAGGGGTGACACCATGAGTTTACCGCACTGGGTGACACCAACCCTAGCGACGCCGCTGACTTTATCTAGGGCAAGAGTTGACATCCTTCAAGCTGCAATTAATGTTTGCTATGATAAACAGCATGCTACTACTATACCGCACCTATTCTAAGTAAATACTACGATGATAAAGTTGTTCCACGTGGTACTGTATTATGTTTAAGCCACTACTTGCTGTTTTGTTTACATTTACGTGCTTCGTTTTGACTAACGGAGATTTTGTTCCTGAATAGATGTGATGACTTTGTAGCCATGGAACAATAACAAAACGCTTTAAAGTGTGCTCATAACATCTAATACCACGATAGAACATCATACTGGGCGACTGTCTGGTAAAAGTCTACATAAAGAGGCGCAGAAATAAATCCTGCCTGTTACAACATCATAACTTCCATTTCTAACACTTATGAAACTGTGAAATGTGTGTGTGTCTGAGAGAGAGAGAGAGAGAGAGAGAGAGAGAGAGAGAGAGAGAGAGAGAGAGAGAGAGAGAGAGAGAGAGAGAGAGAGAGAGTATGCTTTTGGCCCCTCATCCCAATGCTCTGTAGAAAATACTGCTAACTCTGCGAAATGTTACACGCAATGCCCGCACCTCACAACTAGACACACGCACACGCACGCACACACCTATATATAATGATACTAATAAAATGTGATATCAAACGTTTACATTCATGATAAACGATTACTTGTTAATATCACAAGATAATATATCGACTTTATCAATCACAACTTATCAGATGAAGATAACGTGGCCCAAAGCTAGATTTACATGTAGGTCCCAGTCCGCATCCTGTAGATAGAACATGGCTAGGACTGTGTCCGTATCAGTGATTTCAGCAAACTTTAGGCACCTTGCTTTGCATTCAGAAACTCTTGGCGGGTCCATGTACTTGTCAAACATATTCAAGTCTCTTCAACAGTAATCCGGCTTACCATCAGCCTTTGCATACGAGGCCTATTATGTACAATGGAAGGACTTTCGGTATTGATTATATGGAAATCCGGGCTATTTCGGACGCTCTCGTATGTGTTCAAAATAAAACTTGTGTAAGTAGAATTAGAGGCGCTCAATGTTGAGAGGAAGTATAATAAGCGTCTACGTGATGGTGACATTTGCAATTATCAGTTGGGTTTCCGTCATTCGAATGAGTAATTGTTTCAGTATAAATTTCAATACTATCTTCAAAATCGATAATGTCGGATAGTGGTAGGAAAACTAATATAGGGTAACTTCGGACAAGTGAAGGGCAGTATGCAACAATTTTCATACCATTACTACAACTAATTATTAGAAGAACGAGTATAGTTTTGATGATAATGATGATCGTGATTGTATCAATGGTAACAATTATGAATGTGATAGCGATTAACTGAAAAAGAACAACAGTTATATGATATATGAATCTCGCTCATTCAAAAAATATTAAATGTGTATGTGTGTATGTGAGAGAGAGAGAGAGAGAGAGAGAGAGAGAGAGAGAGAGAGAGAGAGAGAGAGAGAGAGAGAGAGATGTTTATGGTACACTAGAATATAAAGGTGAAATCGTAGAGACGCAGTAGGACAGAGGCTTAGCGATGATATTTTGCGCCCGGGGACGAACTATAAAATTGACGCCCCAGCGATCTTGTGACCGATTTATTACCCTTGTTTACATATTATAATGTAACGTTGCAAGCCTCATTTTGGCGCCCCTGTACCTTGGCGCCCGGGGACATATGTACCCTCTGCCCCACCCCCACCCTAGCTACTCCTCTGCAGTAGGGTTAAAACAAATTACACAGATACACCAAGGTAGTTTACCTGGGCTAGCCTGGATGGCTAATGAACATACAACCCTTGGATTAAGAGTCTGACACTCTTCCAGCTGAGAGAGAGAGAGAGAGAGAGAGAGAGAGAGAGAGAGAGAGAGAGAGAGTAGGTTACCATTATCTTACCTAATATTTCATATCTTTTTTATATAATGTGTGTATGAGTTGATTGTAATATGTTACTTTTGTGTCAAATTCAAGCTCAAGTAATTAATTATGAGTAGTAATCGTCTCTTGTAACTACAAAACTCAATTAGTCACAGATAAACTAAAATCAACAGATTTTTTCTAAGAACAATTTCTTTAATGGAAATGAAATTGCAGATTAACGAGTCAAAAGCCAGCTGAAGCTATGAAACAGTCTATGACTGATTTAATTGCTGTATATAGACGGTCGCAAAGAATAAATGCAACAATCGCTTTATCTTTGTATCAATATTCTTTAGAAAGCAATCGTCATATTTTTGGACGAAGTTATTTCTTCGATTTCTTTTGCATCTTTTCACGGTATATCGTCTCCCTTTATTCAAGTACCCCTCATTTCACAGCTATCACATCTTCACTTGCCAATAGTTTATGACAATTCGCTACTCTAGACTGTGTTCCTGTTTGCTTTGCAATGGCCGCACAGCTCTGAGGAAGAAATAATTCTTCCACAGCCTTTTCAACGACTTTCTGGCCTACTGTATCGGGTATGCTGTTTGCTGGATTTGGTGTGATATATGCACTTGCTGGATTTGTCGTGATATGTGACATTTGCTGGATTGGGCGTGATATATGGCACTTCCTGGATTAGGCGTGATATATGACACTTGCTAGATTTGTAGTACACGTGAATTATTAGCAGTAACAATCTCAAATTCAAACGTGAAACGGACCCTTCATAGGATAGCGATGAAGTTATGTTTGTTTGCTCCTCGTAGGTCTAAGGTAGAGTCTCCTTCGTTTCACCAATGGGAGTAAAATCAAGATCAAAATTTTTATTTGCAGCGGTTATTGGTTCTGTTGACCCTGAAGCGAGTGTCTGGGTTTCACAAGCAACTACATCATTGACAAAGGAAACATGAGCAATGGTTCCACTTGGCATAAATGCTTCCTCAGGTATGACCATATGATTGAGGAAACATCCCGCAAGCTTTAAAAACCATTCATACTATTTTGCGCTGCGACTGCCTTGGCACATGCCTGTTTGATAAGACCCCGAAAACACCTTTTTTGATATCATGGTCATTGGATTATTCTCATGGGTAACAGGGATAAACATAGTTGTCGTAGCGGCCAAATGAACCAAAATATCATTCGATCCTAGGTTGCAGATAGTAAGTGGTATATAGTGGCAAGACAGTATATGAAGACTTTCCTGGAGCTGTTTATATAAGTGTCAATTACTCGTGAGATGAATGACCACCCAATATCAATAGATGGGGTCGCTTTTTGCAACAGTGTTGAACTAAGCCTTTTCAAATCATTTCTCTTTAATGACACCAGTCATCCATCTGTTGGATTGAATTTCCCATGGTGACCCCACAGGTGATGAACGGGTGTTGAAGCCATGGAGAGACACACCTGTTTTTCTTGTCGCAAACAAAGTGACAGCATCATGTTTCCTGGTGCATTGCAACATGTCATCATTGTGTCTTGAGTCTCCTGCTTAAAAAACATTATTGTTTCCATGCAGAACTTGGAATTTAATATTCATCAAAGTACTCGCTGTACTTGGCTCACAATTATTACTTCCAGTTCAATAACTAAACATTAGTTCCAGTCCTTTTAGAGCATTATTTCGCGTTGATTTCAATCGTGATACAGGAGTTTGACATAGGCCTTCTTAGTTTTGATTTGAATGTGTTTATTCCTTTTGATATGAACATTATGGTGAGGTTGTAGGTATTTCGGCAACAGTGTACAGTGCACAGCGAGTAATGTGGCATTGATCCTGATAAGCACTAGAAATTTGTGACCCATTGCAAGCTATTTATTTACAGTTCCGCCTTTAAAAAAAAGTCAGAAATCCTATGATAATAACGTCACCACGTGATACGCTTTGGAGGTAAGTTAGATCAACGTTTGATGTATTAGGATTTGGGCACAGTGAACAAATTATTACTAAGAAACAGATGTAGAAACAATATACCAAAAATAATCGTGGCTAGAGTCATGTCAGTACAAAACCCATAAAAGTATACATTGGTACCTCACATTTATGATAGAAGTACAGACATAAAATGATGATATTATATAAATAGAGACATGTGACATTAGAATACCTAAGCAAATGTTTCTCGGTGCTGAGCGTAAGCAGCAACGGCTCTCCATTAGAGTGATTTGACAGATCTGGTAGGCACTGGTTATTAGCAGTGGTGAAGGAGTCACTCCCTATGTGTTTCTGAATACGTGAACAATTTCAAATGCCAATTACTACCGCCTCTTTCCACAATTTGGTAAATTTTACCAAAATATCATTTCCGTTGCATTTTCATGTATTTCCTTAACATGGCTTGTTAGTGGATGCGTGTAGTCTAATGAAAGCTCGTACGTTAACTGAACCTGGTGCTAGGGTGCGTACAGAATTAGTTAGCAGATGTTGTGGAGTTAGAATTGCGTTAGGTTCTCAGAAGGAGGGGTGGTAACAATTACAGACAGTCCAACGTTAGGAGAAGAGATCCCTCCACTTGTCCTTCAAACTTAGCTGTTAGAGATCTGGTTTTTTATAGTTTGTGGCAGTGTCATAGAAAAGGTGATTGAGGTTCGTTGAAGGAAACTGTGTATAACATATTAGAAGTGGTAATTGGTGAGAGGAATAGCGTGTGTGTACGTGTTAAAATATTATGAGGTACATGCATTAATTCTTAGATTGTCTTTGGCTCGATGTCTACCAGTCCATTGAAAGAAAATAATGTCGCATCAGTTCTGAATCAGATCTTTTGGGACAGTTTGCGCTTATATTCCTTCGCTTCTGAAATGTATTGCTCATCAATATATTTGAACTTCTTTTACCGATTATTATCCTTCTTTTATCTAATCTGACACTTCATTATCTAAAATTTGTTTCTATATAATAAATATCACGTGACGCATAAGATATAAAACGTTTTTTGTACTTTTCGTATAGTTTTGAGCCGAAGTTAACCAATGGTTTCCTGTCTGATTTTCTCAGTTCAGAGAGTATGCAGTCAATGACCTTACAAGGCAGAATGTAATCAAACCTTTTCTCTGACTAAACGTTAAAGGGGACAGAATCAAACTCAATCAATAATTCCAACAGTATGTTCTTATATATATATATATATATATATATATATATATATATATATATATATATATATATAGACACACACACAGTTCTACATTCTAGAATCTCCATTACTACGCTGTAGTATATCCATTCCTACACTGTAGTGGAATCTATGGGGTGCCCTGGAAGGAGGAACATCTTTGGCTGACTAATCAGTCGTTCTCCTTTGGGGGTAGCTCGCCCACCTTTGTTCCCCAATTGGCACTCAACTGTAACATGTGGCTCCAAGAAGATGTGGCATGCGTAGCGGCCACTTCACGAAAAACGGCCTCAACTGGCCGTTAAACCATGTTAAGGGTAGCCGACGGGTCTTAAACCCTCGGTGAGTCCGGCTTTGTCTAGTTAGCATATGAAGACTTCGATTGGGCAGGCTGCGCAGAAGAATCACCAGCAGGTCAACGGGCAAAACAGCGATTACCAGCAAAGCGTCGTTTGTAGACTGCTAATAGCATGACGAGACACGTTGGACATCCTGATCATATACTGAACTTAACTCTGTCTCCGGCCGTCTCGATGTTTTCTTGCTATTGTACCAGATGGTTTGGGGCGAAAGAGTCATGTCGAGGAACTGCGCAACTCTTCATCAACTTAACAACGTCACAGTGCAAGTCATTCTTGTCATCCACCCATCTCATTTCATTACCCACTAAAGTCCTGTGGCGACAGGCAAGCGACGAAGCGGCAGGTGTGGGTACACTGGCAGCCTTCGCATGCATACAGGCGATTCAGGTTACCACGGCCTTTCACCACTGACATGGAACAGCAGTGGAATCCGGCAGCTTCCTGAGAGACTGAGCAGCCCTTTTCAGGAATGCACTGCTAACCTCCCTGGCATGAGGAAGGGGTTAGAAACAGTGCCCTAAAGATTGCCGCCTGCTCTACACTTCCTGTGCCATCATACCACGGCTGGCGGGGACATTACCTCAGCGGTCAAAATAATACAAAACAGTAGATGAAAATTGTTCCTCTCACACTTGATGCACGGAATGTGTGAACCTTAATGGACAGAGAAGATGCGTAAAGACCCCAGAGGAGAACCGCATTCATAGGAAAAGAACTCGCCAGATACAACCGTTTTCATTGCTGCCTTGAGCGAGACCCGGATTGCAGGAGAGGGCGAATTCTATGAAAGGGGCTCCGGATGCACTTTCTTTTGGAGCGGCTGAGGAAGTGAAGAACGCTTTGTAGCTGGTGTCGGCTTTGCTGTGAAAACATCGTTCAAGAATCTTCTCTTTGTCAGTAATTAGTGTGTTCCCATCGGCGCTGAGAAGAAGGGGTGATCCTGAGGATGTAGGCGCATCAGGGCATTGACGACGTTCTTCGTGTCATGCTAGTCTGTGTAACACTGGATCTCATGTGATTTACCGCTTAGTCGTGTATCTCGCATCTGGCAGAGCTTATGTTGTACAGTTCTGCGTATATTGTTGTACGTATCTTTCCAATTGTGTCTTAGCTTTGTATATATTGTTGTTCACATCAATCTTTATCGTAACATAAGGAAAACAATTCCTAATTAAGATCATTTATTTATTTATATTGTTGATTAGATTTACAAACATTCATTATTAATTTCGTACTAAATCATTACTTTATGAGATTATTGTGCATTCATTGAAGAACATTTTTGATTATATCACTGTGATGCATTAAAACTGTTAATAGGTCAAAACATTACCAGAGTTTTGGTACATCAACGCTTCAAGATTTAAGTTCATTCATGACTACAGGAATATATTTGTTTGTACTATTTCTTTTTTAATGTGATATACATTTTAAACCTATTCTGGTTTTAATTCGCAATTCTGTAAAGTTATTCCCCTTAATTTTCACTCTTTTTTTAAGGAAAATAAATATGTGTTGAATGTTACAAAATGTGATGAATTTCTTTCGTTTCTATCTCTTAGTGTAAAACCATATAATCGTAACAATACATGCATTTACACCAGAGCGAGGATGAATACATGTTTTAAATGCAAATTTCCCTATTATATCTTAAGCACATACGCAAAGAACATTCATACAATTCAAAATATCATATTTATAAGATAAACATAAATATCCAGAATGTGTGAATTTTGCAGCAAAACGTATAAAATCTCTCAGTTGAATACAAATTAGGTTCCTATAAGGATTTCAAATACTTTAGGTCTCGCTATATCTTATAACATTTTTATGCGAAACATATCATTTTAACTTGAATGGTCATCATAGATGGTTAAGCACATATCTAATAATGTTTACATTAGGGGCAATATCGGGCATGTCATTCATATCGAAGAAACGATTTAGACATGCACCTTTAATGTAACAACTAGGCCACAATATTGCATTATCTTCTGTTCATGTTATCAACATAAGAAAACGTGGACAAGACTTTTCTCTGTATAACCCCAATCGCTGCTTGAAAGACATCTACTTGACCATTTCCGTATCGTACAGAGAGTAATGGAGAGGCGTTCAAATAACGCAGTATTCTAATATTGTACGCAGGTTTATCATTACCAAATGGTGCCATGAACAACTACTAGCAGGTGCCCTCCTAAAGATTTTTGTGTTATCATAAACCAAGGACTCTCATGAATCTAAAATTTACATAATACTGCACAACTCTCTCAGTATAATCATGTGTTCTCAATGCTGATTGTTTACCTAAAATAGTTTAAAACTTTACAAGGCTTTGAACGTAACATAATGTAATAAAATCAACACATCTTCAATTATATATGTTTTTCCAACATAGGAATGACCATGAATATCAAAATCATATTGGAACAAAGCCTTATAAAGACAGATAGTATAAGCATTTCAGAAGTGTTCAAGCTTGGGAGAATCAAAACACAGGACCTACCCAAATGCATGGACTTGATAGTTTCATGTTTTAACAGGACTTGGCAGGTCAAATGTTTCAAGTTTAAAATGCTTTATATTCATAAAAGCATTCACAAACAAATCCTCAAAACATGACTTCAAAATGATATAGACAGATGTTTCACTTGAGCAAGATAAATTGATAACTCACTCTAACAAGACTAATACGGACGGATCATATGAAAGTGTTGGCAGATACTAAGAACATATTTAATTTGAACCTCTGTTAGTTTTCCCAAAACCATGTTAGAGTAAGTACATGTGCGGTGATTTGCATCACTAATAAAAGAAATATAATTATCATAGTCTCCAGTTTTCAGAACGACAAAATGATACTTCAATGCATTTTTTAATAAAAAGAGAAAATAACAGTTGCTGCAGCACTTGCAGTTGATATTGTCGTTATGGAAATGACATTGGCACAAAACATAGCTCTCCAAAATGTCCTACCACTATACAATCATCCATTGAAAAAAGAGACACAGCAAGACACACACACCCCAATTTTGTATTTTGTACCCTAATGTATGCATTTCATTGATGTCTATTATATTTAGCAAACAATGTACATGTATTTCCCTTAATAAAACGATTACTATACGCTACTCGTAGTGTATGATACAAGGGAATGTTGCAACAAACACTATGTTAGATACTAATAATTTCAATGATACAACTAACACAGTATGTTAGATGCTAATCGACTTCAATGATACAACTAACACACTATGTTAGATACTAATCGACTTCAATGATACAACTAACACACTATGTTAGATGCTAATCGACTTCAATGATACAACTAACACACTATGTTATATACTAATCGACTTCAATGATACAACTAACACACTATGTTATATACTAATCGACTTCAATGATACAACTAACACACTATGTTAGATACTAATCGACTTCAATGATACAAGTAACACACTATGTTAGATACTAATCGACTTCAATGATACAACTAACACACTATGTTAGATACTAATCGACTTCAATGATACAACTAACACACTATGTTAGATACTAATCGACTTCAATGATACAACTAACACACTATGTTAGATACTAATCGACTTCAATGATACAAGTAACACACTATGTTAGATACTAATCGACTTCAATGATACAACTAACACACTATGTTAGATACTAATCGACTTCAATGATACAACTAACACACTATGTTAGATACTAATCGACTTCAATGATACAACTAACACACTATGTTAGATACTAATCGACTTCAATGATACAACTAACACACTATGTTAGATACTAATCGACTTCAATGATACAACTAACACACTATGTTAGATACTAATCGACTTCAATGATACAACTAACACACTATGTTAGATACTAATCGACTTCAATGATACAACTAACACACTATGTTAGATACTAATCGACTTCAATGATACAACTACTACTTTATCTTAATAACAGTGTTTCAAGTGAGAGAGACTATGGTACCATAATGATACATGCTCTCAAAAACACTTAGGAGTTTAGGCTACCATAATCGTACAATTAAAGTTAGTACAGTCATATGTATTTATATCGCTATCGGTCAATATAAATGACACCAGTCACGAAGTCTAGTCGTTGGCAATGATAAGTGCACATAATTGTCCCAATAACAATGTTTTGAGATAACTTAGATAACCCAAACTATATATGCACCGCTTTTATTGACAGTAGGGTTGTGAGTGAAAGAGCTTTGTACTAAGAAATGTCAAACTTTGAACAAAATTAATAGCAAATATGAACACTATATATTATATAAACTGAAATTTTAATACTTAAATATTGATCCCCACAAAACGTTGCACGAATTTGTTTTCGTCTATAAAATAACCCTCCTTCTAAAATGACTTCATACACGGCTCTTGGCTTTATACACTGATCGAAAATGAACAGTTTTCGGTAAATGTTTCTGTCTGGACAATTTTTAATAGTTTTAGCTTTGTTTTGTACCTTACGTCGTTGCCTTTTATATTAATTAACCAGATATCTGGAGGAATTTTTTTATGATATTGTACAATATGATTAAATTAAGGTAACTTTCAGTAAAGTATTTCCCCAAGTATCTATTTATCTTCAATATGTAGCTACTTCCTGAACATCTAGATAAACCCAATCATTTTTTGTATTCATGCATACAACAAATAAAACAATTAAGGAGATTTGTCATTGATAGCGTGCACAAGGGGAGGGATTAGCGGTAATCCTTTAACAAGGATATCATATAACGTATACAATGGTGGTTTAAATGTTAACATCTAGAAGCAAATAAACTGACCAGTAGTAATATGGGACGATCTGGACCCTATGGAAAATCCAGCCAAAAAGGGCTTGGGACCTTCTGGGCCAAAAGGTCGTGGGACCTTCTGGGTCCAAGGGAAAATGAACATGGGAATATTATTTGGGACCTTCTGGCGACAAGGGAAATTTAACATGTTGGGTCTGTATAGCGTCAAGGGAAATTGAACATGGTGGGTCTGTGTAGCGTCAAGGGAAATTAAACATAGTGGGGCTATCTAGCGGCAAGGGAAATTGAACATGGGAAATATTATTTGTATTTGTATATGGGTCTGTCTAGCGACAAGGGAACCATGGAGGCAAAGAAAGCAAATATCTTTTCGAGGTATATGAGTGGCCCTGAAAACAAACCACACAATCTCCTATCAAAACAGAAGGGAAGGAAATTAAAATCACACATTCTCCTATACACACAGAAGGAAAGGAAAACAAAACAAGGATTATTAAGAACATCATACATTCTATATGAAATATGTTCATTGTTATCAAAGGTAGTAGGATATTTATTGTCGACTGACTTCTTAACATATCTCAGATTGAAGGGATGTCCTGTGTTTCTCAGCACACGTTACAATGTTGTCAAGTTGTAACAAATCTAAGTCGAAGGGAAAAAAAGCAGCAGCAAAATATGCTTTGTTCTATCGACAGTCTAAGCTGTGTGTTTTGATTTGAAATTCCAAGTTAACCATAGGCAGGGTCATAAAGTGCAATGTCACTCGCGTCAATCATTGTTGCATTGTTACAATTCTTCCGAACGTGTGTTTTGGTTGTGGTATTTTTTTTCTTCAAAGTTAACCATAAGCAGGGTTATTTAGTGCAAGATCACTCGCGTCATTCTTGAAATAGTTTCCGTGACATATTGCAGTGCCAAAAATAAGGATAAAGCTCTGATAACTGACTTGTACAAGTTTGTCAACTCAAGATTTTATTTCATCCAACGATTTACTGATTGACTATTTGTAAGGGTGTAGCGTTTGAAAAAAAATTACATGAGAAACGAAAATTATGGTGCCTACTGATTAAAATTTTGGAGAGGTATCTTCAAACGGGAACATCTGCCATTAGGATTTTAACCAAACGTATTAAGAGAGAGAGAGAGAGAGAGAGAGAGAGAGAGAGAGAGAGAGAGAGAGAGAGAGAGAAAGAGAGAGACTATGTTATACCTACTTTTAAAAAGAATCAGGACACTTACGCTTGTTTTTGTGGTATATTTTCCCTTAGGAAAATTCAAAGAAACACACATCCCACTTAGAAAATCAATTCCATAGGAAAGGTCCACGATTTGAAAATATCACCAGAGTGAACCGATGACAAATACGACTAAAATGTTCTCACAAAATAGTTAATCCAAATACGCTGTGATGTATTTGACTCTAAAATTGACATAATTTACGTAATCTGCCATGTATTAACAGCTTGAAAAAAGGTATACGCAAAGAGAAACCTCAATTCAAACAGACTTTTTCAGATTTGTTCCTTTTTTATCTTTTGGGAACACACCTAAACACTATTCAAGGAAAATACACATATCAAAACAAACCATACAATTCACACACAGGCAGAAGCCAAAACGCAAATCTACTAATCACACGATAGAAAGAAGTATGTGTAAGTGTCAAAAGCTAAAGTCATAACTTTTGTACGGTTTGTAACCTTCCACTTGGGATAATGTGAAATATCATAAATTATTATCACAAACAGAATTGAAACATAGCAGGCTTGACACTTGTTTTTATATAGATTCACTAAACTTCACAACTTGCTTGCTCTGTCTCATACTTCGGTCTCGGGAAGGATCTCGTTTGTAGGTGTAACAACTGTGGTAAGAGTAGAAGTCGGTGTCGCTGGTGTCAAATAAGAGTAGATTATTTTAAAAAATGGATCTAGTATTTTATATTTTTTAAAAAATCAAATAAAGAAATCCATTTGTTGGTAAAATGAGTCATCGTAGTCGAGAAGCGTACTTCTGGAGTACGTACGTGTCCTAACGTCACAGTACCTTCTCAATCACTCTTGATGCAAAAGCAATGCCATCTTCGCGTGAGACCATGCGGCTACTATCCTACGGATGTCATTCAATCCAAAGTAACCTCCTGGTAATTTCACCGTACCTGTATCGAAATGAACTTGTGAAAGACGAATATTCGTTCCCTGTGCGCTTGCCTGAATACTTTAAATTTAAAAGTTGATTCCAAACTTTCAAAGTAAACTGGCCAACATATATACCTGGACCAACTCCTGAAGAATTAGCCAGAGCCGGATTTTTCTATTTGGGCGAAGGGGATAAAGTCAAGTGTTTCAGTTGTGGTGTGTCAATTTACCAGTGGAACAGAAGGATTCCGCTTACCTGGAACATGTTCGATGGTCTCCGAATTTCACTACCTACCTTTAGTGGGACTTAGTGATTGAAAGTGACAATACTTACCATATCGTTTAACAAACCAGTTTGGCTTGGAGACAAACCTAGACCAGTATATAAACCCTCTTTAAAAATAATATTCAAGGATCACCACACAAATTGCAAGAGAAAATCTACAAGGAAGTTTGGCAGGGACTTGCTACAGAAAAATCTCAATGGGTGACTGTAGAACTTTTGTGTCGTGAAATTCACAAGAGGAAAGTGATAAAAATCAATCAACGTGTCAGATTTCTCTGGATCAAGTGTACCTTCCACAGATTCCAATTTAGACCGTTCACATCTGAAGATGTTTCGATCTTTCTTAACCATGACCCTGAATGGCAGTGGCCCGAAATTACACGTTAATCACTTTCGCTTTTGGAGAAGATTTTAAATAATTCTGTGCAGAATATACACTTATGGTCTTCGACATAAAAAAGTATAAAATAGAACAACCACGCCACAACCTTTATCACTTGTGATCAAACAGATTCCGTGGAAGGATATCAATGAGAATGTTCACACGGTGAAGGATTACGAACATTACAAGAACTGTGTTCCATTAATTGGGGTCGACGTGTAGTGTGTGTTTTAGTGACTTGCTTTCTGGGATTTCGTTTACCTGTCGATTCATTGTGGACACTTTACGAACAATACCTACAAAAAAAGACAGTATGTTGACTCCTTTAAATGTCCACGAGAGACTCATTCTGTTAAAAGCCTTATGCTTTCATCTGGATACGTCTCGACTTCTACAGGAAACAAAGATTCGTCAACTTTTACATATGGAAGCGGTGTACGAAGATGTGTGTGTAGCTTATGATTTACACCCTCATTGGACAGATGTACGTGACTGGAAAAGTTTGGGTTTTGAGGCTTGGACAAACGAAGCATCCCATTATGTCCAAGCGTTGTGATCGTAAAATCCATTGTCGAGTGAAAAAAGTCACTTTTAAACCTGTGTTAGTGACACTGCCAGAAGAAGAAGAAGAATCTGTCACCGAGGATAAACTCTCTGTTCAAGACAGGACTGTATGGACATTCCCCCACAAAGACCCTTCCGAGAGGACACCTATGTGACTGTACCCCATGTAGAGACTATAAGAACATTACACACTACTAGTAGGACAGCTTGGTTACCCAAACAAAGTTGTACAGAGACTTGTTTATATGCCACTTTGATCGTTTCCATGTGTATTTTATTCCTGTACTTATCCATTTGGCTTTTATGTATTTTTGTCTTTCGTGTTGTTCCAATTTAAACATGCATTGAAATAAACGTGTCTTGAAAAAAGTATAAAAACCTCTTGTCTTGTCTGTTTTTGTGTCATTAGTGTTATACCCTACACTACTATGGCTAATTCTACTATTTCTACTCCTTCCTCCTCGACATTCAAAGTCATTGACGAACAATTAGATCATGCTAGTTGGGAAGCCTGGTATCTTTGTCATCCTTTTAACATGTTAATTGCTGGACCGAGCGGTTCAGGCAAAACCGAATTTGTCAAACATTTGATCTAACATAAACATCATTTGATCGATCGTTCACCTCAACGCATCGTGTGGTGTTACAGAGTGGCCATCGGCATACAGCCCCTTGCAAGAAAGTCAAGGTGATTCCATTGTGTTTGTGGAACTGCACGCATCGTGTGGTGTTACAAAGAGTGGCAATCGGCATACAGCCTCTTGCAAGAAAGTCAAGGTGATTCCATTGTGTTTGTGGAAGGCATTCCTAGAGAAGACGATGGGATCGTGTCTGACCCTAGTCAAACTCATTTGTTCATTTTTGACGACATGTTAGGAGAAGACGAAGAAGAAATTAAACTGTGGTTTACGCGTAAAGGGCATCATCGTAATGCCAGTGTCATTTACATTACACAAAATTTGTTTTAACAAAGTAAAGCCCATCGTACCATTAGTCTCAATGTCATTACGTGGTCTTGTTTAAAAGTTCTCGAGATAAATCACCCGTGGAGTTAAAACCCACCCACCCCCACCCCACCCCGATTATTTGCGATTTCGTACCGATTTGTTTCACGACTGGTGTCAAGACGGAGGACTTGTCGTGTACACGTCCTCGTCGTCGACATAACAATATGAACCACTAAAAAATCTACAAAAACCTCGGTCACTTTGACCTAGTCTCATACATTGTCAACATGACGTCCCTTCAGTCTCATCTTCCCATCAAAATTGATTCGTGCCTTGTACGGTATCGGTCGCGAAATAAATCCACAAATACGTACTCACGTCATAGAAGCCAGTCTCAAAGAAGTATTACGATGGTTTACGGTGACAGCACGTCAAATGCTGCAAGGTATCATTCACATTCCACATCAAACCAAACGCTTTTTTGACAGAAACAAAGTAGCCCTGATGCAACTGGCCGATCCTCGCATCGACACTCAAATCAAAATGCAAATCATATTGAAACCTGGAGGTAGTGGTTCTCGAGGAGGTGTCATCATTCGTTCCCTTTTAAAATGGGATCCCAATGCTCCTTAAGTTCACCTCCAAAAAAAACCCCAAACGAACCCCTAAGAAAAAAAAAACAATGGTGTCAAGACCAAAACACAGAAAAAGAAAAGTCCACATAAAAAAGCTGTCACCCGCAAAAGAGTCACTTTGGCCAGGATACAACCTTACCTTCGTAAACCACGACCGTAAGCACCAGTGGCTGCGTTTCCAGTAGCCTCAGGTGCTTCCACTTCTCTGTTGCGGGTGATGCCAGCCAAATCCAATTTGACACACGTTCTTCCTAATTTGATGAAACATTGGAAATCTGCGTCTCCCAAAACGTCTCCTCCACCGGTGACATCCTCGTCCACATTAGCGGCAGTAGCAGCTGCTCACAAAGTACCTGCTCCCAAAGTCAAAGTCCAAGAAAGATCTGGCATGTTAAAGAGTTTACTGGATTTTTTCAAACAAGAACTGTTCCGATTAAGTCCGTTACGAACCCCTTCACGACGTGTGTTACCTATCATTAAGTTGATACGACGCAAAGACAATCAGTGGCGTCGCATTCCAGTATAAAAATGACTTGAGGACAACAACGGGAATCAGTATTTTCTGTGCCACTTCGAACACCCAATGGTGTTTCCTCAAAAACGTGCACACCACAACCATCGCCGTTCTTCTGTCCAAAAAGGAAAATGAAAAAGACAATCTCGTCATCCTACAAAACGCTTAGCCAAACATCGACGCCATCCCCTAAAGAGACGCAGTCGTTTAAAGAAAAAGAAGAGTCACCAAAAAGGAGGTTACTTTGGCGATTTGGGGAAATACATCGTTACATTTTTGACGAAGCGCTAGAAAAGAAGATAAAAGAGCGTGTGTACCAAGTCTTTGACGTCAGTGTAGTTCTGGAACGAGCAAGCGAAGATGTCACTTCGCAGAAATCATACTTATTCACCCCACAAGTGAAAGAAAAGGAAAGGACTACCTCCTCGTTTAGCCAAACACGGAGACGTGTCGTCCGTCCTGTCCAAAGCCTCTCCACCCATGCGAAAATAAATCATTAAAATGGCCTCCAAAGATGTCATCGATACCGTGTGCGAATGTTGATTGAATATCTTAAAAGGCACGATACCTTTGTTTCCACACCAGAAAAATGCTTAGCCAAACATCGACACGTTCTTCGGCAAATGGTCCAAAAGAAAATAACCGTCCGTCAAAAGAAAAAGATGTTGGTGCAACGTGATGGATTTTTACCTTTTCTTGCTCCTTTGTTGACAGGCTTAATATCAGGTTTGATACAAGGGGTGACACAAGGTATGACCCAAGGGATGTCCCAAGGAATGGTTAGAAATATGAATGATCCTTCCAGAAGATAAAAGGACCCTATGGAGCACAACGATCTCAGACATAACCTTTGGAAGCCCATGGAAGGATGAAAACTGCCTTATTTCTTACAAACGATGGATGGAATACCATCGTTGGCCAGAACAAAGAACCCCCCCCCCCCATTTACCACCCAATCCTCATTTGAGCGAGATATCCCAATTACAACACGAATTGCAATCCTTGATGCATCGCAACGATTTGTCCGAAACCGAAAACTCGCAAAAGTACAGCCAACTCTTGCAACGACTGCAACTCTTTCATCGAAAAGCTGTGGAACAAACAGCTCTACCCACTCTGGCCGATTTGAAAGCTCTAATGAATAGACCGTTGCCATCACTTTCTACAGCGGACAAGACTGGCGTCAGCCCACCATTACCCAAGAAAGACGAACCCTATGATATTTTTCAAACACACACCGCCACTCCCATTTCGAGTAAGATTGCAGCTTCCTTGTTGACCCCTTTCCCATATACCCAACGAGAAGAACTGAAAACTTGGGTTAAAAAGATGATGGCCACTCCTCCTTCGACAGAAGTGAAAAAGAAAGAAAGGAAACCAGAAGTGAGAAAAGAAAAGAAGACCAAAGCTATCCCATTACCTCAAATACCATCACCACCACCACCAGTACCCTCGACGTTTACTCCTGTGGCACATCGGACACGAAAAACCGTTTTCAAACAACCCCCATTTCGTCCCACCCAAAGCAGTATCATCGAAGAGTGGGTACCTTATTAACAAAACCATGGAGAAGGTATTAGCCAACATTTACTATGATCCAGCCCACCCTGCAGGTTGCGGAGGTGTTCAGAAATTGTATCGTGCTGCTAAAACTCGCCTGAAAAAGTTCCGTTTACCTGAAGTACAACGATGGTTACAATAACAAGTTACGTACACTTTACACAAACTCATTCGACGAAAATTTCACAGAAGTTGCACTCAAGTGGAAGGCATCGATCATCAATGGCAAGCCGATTTAGCCGATGTCTCTCATTTAGCCACCTACAATCGCGGCTACACATATTTGCTTTGTGTTATCGACGTCTTTTCTAAATTTGCCTGGGTTGTACCATTGACTTCCAGATCGAGCGGAGAGCTAGTACGAGCTTTGCAACTGGTGTTGAAACAAAGTGGTCCTCACCCTCTTCGATGGTAAACCGACAAAGGCACTGAATTTCTGAACCAAGCTTTCCAACGAGAATTAAAGAAACGTAACATTCATTTTTTCACCACCTAAAATCCTGAAACCAAAGCCAGTATCGTGGAACGTTTTCAACGTACCTTGAAAGAACGCATGTGGAAATATTTTACGCATCAACACACTCTCAAGTACATCGACGTCTTACCGCATTTAGTCCAAGCCTACAATCAATCTTACCATATAAGCATTGGAATTGCCCCACAAGATGTGACACCTGACAACGAAGTGACTGTTTTTTTGAGCGTCTGTTCGGTACGTCCCGGACGATGGCTGTCCGCAAGAAAGGTGGAGGAGTGTTAACCCTGGAGATTGGGTTCGCATTGGCAAAACCAAACACACTTTCGACAAAGGTTACTTACCGAACTGGACCACCGAATTGTTTCGTGTTACTGGACGAGTGCGTGATCGTCATCCTACCGTCTATAAATTGGAAGACATGAACTGAGAAGTATTAAAAGGAACGTTTTACTTGCCTGAGTTACAACGTGTCACCAAAAAAGAAGACGACGTGTACGACATTGAAAGCATTCTCGAACGAAGAACCCTTAAAGTAGGAAAACGTCGTGTCAAAGAAGTCAAAGTACGTTGGAAAGGATATCCTCCCAGTTTTGATTCTTGAATTGACGCTTAGAAAATCATCAACTATAAAAAGTGACTATCATGCCCTTTAATACAGCTTCACGACCACAGTGACTACTCCTTCACCTAGTTTAATGGGGTCATCTGACCCCTTTTGCTGCTTATTCCTTTGTGCTTTGTGTTTCTGTTTTGGTGATTTTGGTGGTGGATTGTTATTAAATGTTGTCTCAGTTGATGTTGTACTTTTCTGTGGCTTATAATTAGGGATATTGGCATTTGAGGTTGAATCGGTCTGATCCGTCTGGGTTTGTGCGTCCTTCGTGCTTTTTGGATTATGTTTTACGACTGTGGAGAAGGATGGGCCAGGAAGGGATGTTTTTGCCCGGACAAGTTTTCTGGCCTCTGGGTAGGAAATGTTCGAGGTAAACTTTACCCTCTGAATTTCCTTCTCCTGTTTCCATGTATCACAATCATTGGAACTGGAGTGATGTTCCTTGCCACAGTTGACACAATGCCGAGTTGCTCTACAATCAGCTTCCTGATGAGAGTGGTCTCCGCATCGGCCACATACCTTGACTCTGGAACATCGGTCCTCGTGATGGCCGTATTTTTTACATTTATAGCATCGAAGGGGGTTTGGTATGTAGATCTCGACCTTTACTTCCAAAAACCCAACCTTGACCACTTTGGGCACTGTCGGTTTATTAAAGGTGAGTACAAATGTGTTGGTGTCCTGCAGAATGTTATTACGCTTAATACGTATTCTTTGCACTGCAGTGACACCTTCATGTTTCATCCCTTCGATGATATCTGTGTCGGTGACTCCAGCCAAGTCACGACATCGCATTACGCCTTTGGACGAATTCAGTGTAGTGTGGGCGAATGAGGTCACAGGAATATCATAGAATGTTTTCATTTTCATGATATTGTCTGTTTGACCCTTTCGCTCACACTCTACAAGAAGGCAACCAGATTTTAGTTTTTTCACACTATTTGGTGTGCCAATAGAGCCCGAAATGGTTTTCTCGATGACAAACGCAGATAGTGTAGCTATTGATCTAGAATCGTCCTTTGATTGAATAACCATGAAGCGAGGAAATGGTTCCACGCTACATGTTTCTTCATCTGAGTCTGGCAGTGGTTTGGTGCGTTTATTGTTGTTTTATCTGTTGCATTTGCCATGATTAACAGTTAAAATTTCAGCACCCATGCTCCCCACCCACCACGGAGCCCAACGAGGGGACACTTTTCAAGTGCCAGGGATACCCATATGCCATAATCGTTAGATAAAATTACCTGGGATTGACCCATGAAGCTTCCTTCTGGGTCGGTAAAATTACTTCCCGATTGACCCGTTGAACCACCGCCTTCTAGGAAGTCTTCTAAAACTTGGGAAAGTGAAAGCTAAAGGAAAAGAATGTAGGGGCAACGATGGTATCAAGAGAGATACAAGAAAGAAAGAGAAGATGAGTAAGTAATACAAAAGACCTAGGGCTCAGCGTGACCAGCCGATTTGTCGAGACCGGGCCCATTTCGACCACCCGTCTAAGAGAAGTAAAGGCCAAAGCAGTATATTGCATCGGAACAGCCTCCGCTCAACTACCAGGGTCATTTACTCCTCCGACACGGGTCGCAACCCACGGCAAACAGGATGCCTCTACTTAGTCGCCTTTTACGACAAGTAGCGAGGCACCTCGGGCCAATTCTACAACCCCGAACTCGCAGGGGGACAATTGGAATAAAGAGAATGAGTTGTTAAAAGAGGATCACTATGATCAATACCTTCTGATTGATCCAAACAAGGAGTAAAAGTGACCTTATCAAAAGCCTGACCTATAAACGTGTCAGCTAAAGGAATGTTGACTTCATCAACATCATTCTCAAGAGCTTTCTTTGCCATAGCTCTGGTAACTGCACAAGCTTGAAATATATCAGGGAATTCTTTTTCAATTGGATCAACTTTCTGATCCAAATTAGGCTTGTCAGTTACAAGTGGCTTAACCACAACCTTGTCTCCAGCTACGTCGTTGCCTAGCAATAAATGAATGCCCTTAACTCGTAAAACCGAGACTGTTCTGACTGTCACAGGTCCTGACACTAAGTCTGATGACAAATTTACACAATGGAGAGGAACATTAACAAAGCCGCACTCTACTCCCTGAATAAGAACACTTTCATTAGAAAAAGACTTCTCAGAAAAAGGTAAAGTACCTTACAATAAAAGACTCTGAGAAGCTCCTGTGTCTCTTAAAATTTTAATAGGGGTGGGATTGGCTGAATCACCCAAGAGTGATATAGAACCCTTCGATATGAATGGTTCATAATTCTCCATAATAAAATCAGACTGGGATTTATTAGACCCAACAAATGTATTGCTTTCAATACATGACCGTGACTTCGACCTCTTAGAAAAAAGAGCATTTGGAATAGGTCTGTCTTGATTCTGATGCCTATTTTTCAATTTGTAGCAATCAGAAATAACGTGTCCTTTTTCCTTGCAATAGCTACACCACGGAAGAGACAATGATCTAGAATCAAGCTTCTCTGAAGTTTGATTTTTGAAAGTTGTGCTAGTTTGAGTTTTAAAAGGGTTGGTATTAGGCTGAAATAATTTTCTGCCAGAAGAATGTTGAGTAGAAGTCTTGTTAACAAAATTAACTTTATGTGTCAAAGAATATTCGTCAGCAGCTCGAGCAGCATTCTCCAAGGTTTAAATCCTGAACTCTTGAATTAATATAATTTGCTTGAGATTTTGATAATCTTGCTCGACTTTCTTGGCTAAAACAACTGCTCTTTTTCTCTAGCAAATTCGACATGAGTTTGTCCAGCTTCTTTTCTGTAATTTCTGAATTTTTACTGATAAGCTTCAGGGACTAACTCATAACCCTTTAGAATACATTCTTTAACCACATCATAGTCACTTTGGTGAACAGACAGTGAAGTGTAAATCTCACTAGCCTTACCAATGAGTACACATTGCAATAACTGAGTCCAATGCTCCCTTGGCGACTTTAAATTTTCTGCAACTTTTTCAAAATGAATGAAGTATTTGTCTACTTCTTTATCTCTGAAAGGGGGCACTAATCTAATATTTCTTGCTAAATCAAAACTTAAATTTGGATTTGAAGTATGAAGGGTGTTTTTCACTTGCCAGCTCTATTTCTTTCATTTTGCATTGATATTCCCTTTCTTTCTTCTCTCTCTCTCTCTCTCTCTCTCTCAATTTGTTTTTCTTGTAACCGAATGTACATCTGCTCTTTTTGTAATTGAAATTGTCCTTCTTACTCCTCTTTGTCATATTGTAATTGTTTTTCTTTCTCCCTTTCCTGTCTCTCTCTTCTTTGTCATATTGTAATTGTTTTTCTTTCTCCCTTTCCTTTCTCTCTCTACTCTTTTTCATGTTGTAATTGTCTTTCTTTCTCTCTTTCTTGAAATTCCAGCTTCTTCAACTCTAATTCCATCTTGAATTTTAATTCTAATGTCTTTATCGTAATGTCAGAGTCTGATGCAGACTTACTGACCGAAATCAAAGCACTTTTTTCCTAAACATTCTTTTCTACCAAATATTGGACCAAAATCTTTTTGATATCTTGTTTCGTTAAAGAAGCCTTGACTTCAGAAAGATCATATTTTCTGGCAAGTTGAATCAACTCATCCTTTTTGAAAAGATCTAATCGCTCCTGAGTAGGATTAGTAAGAAATATGTCCACTTTAGATATCATTTTAATACAAGTCTGTCAATCTCACTAAAGATTTTAAAAAATTTCAAAAACTAGGGGAATTCAAATTTAAAACAAAAGTTTTCTGAAAAAAATTCTAGCCAAATTCCAATTGATCCCAATTCAGGACGAGGCCTCAATTTATATGTTACGTGCTTAGGCTCGAATAAACAGTAACATAGAAAGAGTAAAAATAACAAGCTTGTAAAAACTTAATAAACAATTTATTGAGCACAAATATTTTCCAGAAAAGAAAAAATAAACTTGCGGTTTTAAGAATCAATTCCAAAATTAATCCAAATATAATTCAAAAATAATTCAAAATATAATCCACTAGTAAAATTGCAAAAGTCCTGGTAATAAAATGTCCAAATAATTCCCAGTTCAAATCTTAGTAAAGCATCCAAGATGGAAGACGATGTCACGTGATGAAGTCAGTTTTGGTCTTATGAAATTCAATGAGCACAATTATTTTCCGATAAATAACAAAATAACTCCTCTTGATCCAAACGAATTGAAATAATTTACAGTACAAGGTAATTTAAAATAACTCAGAACAATACAACTTAATATTCTAACAGCCCAACTTCTACTAAATACTTCGCTCCAAAACATAATTTATATACCTGTTTTTACGTAAACAAGGAAGGGGTCACATGATCTTCTAGATTCTTTAGAACAAATTTACGTTAAAAAAATCTTGTGCACACCATATGACCCAACTAAAAATAGAAAGATGTTTATAACAAAGCTCCATAATTTCCATGGAATCAAGCAATCATTTTAAAAGCTTGTTTACAACTCTGAACCAGGTCAGAAATGAGGTCAACATCTGGTGTTTATTTGTAAAGTACAAGTCATCCCACTTTTTAAAGCAAATATCTCTCAATGAATGAATCTTAAACTAAAAATGTCAAATTTGAATCTGACAAACAAACAATTAAAAAAAAATAAATGACTTAAATAAAATATACGTAATAAAATAGGTTATACTGAATAATGGATTAGCATCATTATAATGTAGTAAAAAAATATGGCAAATGAATAATGGATTGACATCGTTATATTGTAAGATAAATAGCTATACTGAACACTGTATTAACATCATTATATTGTAATTAAATGGTTAATGCATACCGCCAGCAGGAGTATCATTCCATTGCATTACCAATGGCTATACTCGTTATTACCTTAGGGCCATTATATTGTAGTACACAGGACTGTACTGAATTCTGAATAACTATCATCTTTTAATAATAAAAAGGATATCCTGAATATTATATAAGCATCATTTTGTTGTAATAAACTTTGCTATTCTGAATACTGTACTGGCGTCATTCATATTGTTAGAAAACTAGCTATACTAACATCATTACTGCAATCATACTGTTGTAATAACAATGGTCATAAATATGATATTGGAATAAAATTTTATATATTGGATAGCTGATTAGCATCGTTCTATTTTAATAAAAATGGCCATACGAAATACTGGATTATCAGTATTCTATTGTAATACAAATCTCTATATTGAATTCTGGATTATCGTCATAATATCGTAATAAAATCGCCGTACTGAATTAGCCTCGTTCTTTTGTAAAACAAATAGTCACAATGAGTATTCAATAATTAGCATAATATGTTTAATAATTTAAAAACAATATCCATATCGTATATTATAACAAGTTTTCATTGAACTGCGTAAGCATCATAATATATTAAAACACATAACCATACTAAATACTGGATTAGCAATACACTATTGTAATAACCTGCACTTAGGGAGTGAGGTATGCATGCGTGTAAACGATAAACACTATTCATCCAAGCCGTCCAATTCGGTATAGATTTTTTTTTTAAAATTATAAATCTGTGCATTAGCAGTGAATTTCTTAAATGAGTTGACATTACTATTTTCTAGGATTCTGTGTTTTGTTTACTTGTCGATTAATAGTTAGCTGGTATAGTCTACGTGTTTGTGATAGCGAAAATAGGGAGTATCACGCCGGCGGCTGGCATCCTTGATAATTCGATTAATGCTTATTTCTAATTAACAGCTTAAGACTGTACACTACATACTCAATGTGTTTATAGTCCCTGGGGTTTCATTTGTATACGTCATTGCATTTAAGTTTGTTTTTCCTCTTCTTTGTTTCTTTGGTAATTACAACTGTTGACTACCCTTTCATGCGGTCTACCTCGGTAATATTGTAAGAGTGCATAACACGGTTTCCGAACCATTGCTATAACGACAGACGAACACGGTATGTGCCGCGAAATACAAAACTGATTTTTGTTCTTTTTCTATTTTTACTTATGGCAATTCATTCACCATGTAACAATGTGTAAAATATCCAGTTGGTAATTTTCATAAATAATCACTGTGAAAATTAACTAAATATACACATGCAATACTAGAGCATGCTGGTTTGAATATTCCAACAAGAATTGTGGGTTTTGTGGGTATTGTGGGTTTTGTGGGCGTTGTGGGTATTGTGGGTTTTGTGGGTATTGTGGGTTTTGTCAGGAGTATATAAGGCTTTGTGGGCTGCTTGAGAGAGTTCAGTCAGTTAGCAGCCACCAAACTAGGCACATCACAGTTATTGTGAGTTTTATTTTTATTTTTATTTCTTATTTTTTTGTTTAGTTTATTAGAGAATTATGTAACTTTAGGCACTATTTTGGACAGTAAATATTTTTTAAAGTTTATTTAAGTACAAATCAATTTTTCATTTAAGTTATATTTTTAATTATTTTTAATTCCTTTCTCTCTTCCAAATTATACACATTCTAGTCATTTCTAATATATTTTACAAGCAAAATATATATTGTTTAATCATTTGTTATTTAAAACTCAGTTATATGGTCAAGTGAGTGTTGTCCTCACCAACCCATCATTTTATTGATTTCTTTATTTATTTTCTTATTTAATTAGTTTTATGAAGCTAAATACATACAGAAAAGTTTTGATACACTACAAATATATAATTCCTTTTCTTAAATCTTAAGTCCAACAAAGTTTTTAGGGAAATAAAATGTCTAAGTCATTGTGAGTGTTTTGCTCACCGACTTGACATGCTAAATTCAATTCAACAATACTTGATTATTCTAGCAATCTATAAACCATAAGTTAATTGTCTATTTTATAATTTATTAGTTGTCTAAGTCACTGTGAGTGTTTTCCTCACCGACTTGACAGCCAATTTACTTCCATTTAAACCAATTCACTTCAAATAAGTATTATGCAAAGTTGAAGTGTAAAGTCAAGCAAGTGTTTTTCCTTGCAGCTTTTTTACATTTCACAATTACAATCAAGTCAAAGTTTCTCTTCTGTAGTAAACTTTATTGCAACTATATCCCAATATGGTAACTCTGATATAATCTTCACTCATCAGAAGAAATAATGTAATAAATTAATAGTATAGTGCTAATGTGTATCCTGACCTTGCATGAAATTATCATACTATACCTTCACACAATGATAATGTTTTTAGCTTAGGACAAAAACAACACGACTGTCATGGGCATGAACTGCCTTTATTCACTGTTTCTTAATAAATGAATCATCTTGTATTATGGTTGAAAAGAAATCAAGAGTTCGAGTTTACTCCATTCTCCCCCTCTTTATTCAGCTGATAAGAAGTTAACTCATCCCTGGTGCCATACTCCAATGTAATATTACTTAGGACCTAGCTTGGCCGTTACAAAGTCTGGTGTCAGAAGTGGGATCTGCCATTTTGAAAGACAGATCCTTAGATTCGAACCCAAGTCCAAGGAGGTTCCATTGGATATATCTTGCTGATACAGAGCTCTAAACAAGCAATTCTGGGTATACTACACCTTAATTTGGGCTGGTGTATCTATCATGGGTAAACGGAGGAAACAAAAAGCTCAGGGGATGAGTCAACTGACTGTCGAGCGGGACCAGATTAAAGACAAAGGGTCCTCATGTGAAGTAGAAACGGATGCTGGATGCAGATTTCCAGTGGAATCAGCAGCTGAAGATCACAGTGAATTTGGTGAGGATGTCATCTCTGAAAAAGACGACAGGACACAAATGAGAAATGAAGATTTAAATGATAATAGGGCAACTGATATTGATTATAATGCCGGGCCAGGCAGGTCATGTGAAGCTACTGAGAGAAGGTCAAGAAGATTAAATGCATCTGTCCAGGTCTTGCCAGCCACCAGAGAGTGGCAGAGGAATCTACATGGTGTTGACCAAGTTGATGTAATTGGAGAAAATGCTGAAATGGCCAAGGAAAATTCTACAGATCTGACTGGAAGCGTTGTATCTGCAGTAAGTACTGCAATGCAAGGGTTTATGAAAGAGGTATCTGGGACAATGCGGAGTATAGAGAATGTATTACAAGGGTTGGTGGCTAGGGACCAGTCACCATCTTGTGGAAATACTCCAGCTGGGGAGTCTCGAGATTCAGTTATTGAGACAAGAAGAAGTAATAGAAAAGTGCATTTGACAAGGACACGAATGTCACAGGATAGTGAAGGTAATGCTGATGATATTATGAGTTCATCAGATGGGAGTGATGTTGAAGTTGAAGGGTATAGTTCGGGCATTTCCAGATCTAGTCTGAATATGGGACAGGCCACAAGTTTTAGAACTGCAAGGAGTCATAGTGTGCGACTTCCTGCATTTACAGGGAAGGAATCATGGACTATATGGATCAACAGGTTTACAGCAATAGCTGATAGGCAACACTGGACCGATGAGCAGAAACTGGATGAGTTATTACCACGCCTGCATGGGCAGGCTGGGGACTTTGTATTCAGTCAGCTTCCTAGAAAGACCTTAGGAAATTTTAGAGCACTAGTGAATGAGCTTAACAATCGCTATCGTATTGTGAAGACAACAAAGAATTACGCTGGGCAATTCAGCAGAAGGAAGCAAAAACCAGGAGAGCTTGCAGAGGAGTATGCTGCAGAGTTAAAGCGCCTGTATGACAAGGCACATCCTAACAGAGACACAAGAACCAGAAGAGAAGATTTACTTAGAAGATTTTTAGATGGTCTGTATGATGACAGAGCTCGTTTCCAGGTAGAATATGTCAAGGAACCAAATGACATTGATGAAGCAGTGTATCATGTAGTGAATTTTATGCAAACCAAGACACGTCCTAATGTCCATGAATCTGCGCAAGATAGAACATTTAGAAAGATGACCAGAAGGACCACACCACTGGGTGTTGAGTCAGATTTAGATGATGATTGCGAATTAATTGAGGAAGGTGAGTGCAGAACAGATGAGCATGTATACCGGATACCAGTAAAGAATGATGGTGTGAAGAAAACACAGAATACAGTAAAGGGTGGACCCGCCACTCTAAAGACAAGAAAAGAAGACACGATAGAAAGTAAGAAATCTAGCAGGAATAAATCCCAAGACCAAGAAATTCTACAACAAGTAGTTGATAAAATAAAGAAAATTGAAGATGGGTTGAAGAGAATACAGCAAAACAATATGTCCACATTGCTATGCAAGGGAGGCAGGCAACCAATGCAAACTTATCAGAGGAGAACTGAAGGGAATGGTCACAATCTAACCTGTTTTAGTTGTGGGGAGCAGGGACATTTTTCAAGAGACTGTCCATTTAAGCATACAAAACTCTATGCTGATGGACCGAGGTCAAATATGCAAACTGGAGAACCCATTCTTCAAGGGAAATCAGTCACCAATCCGACTGCTTGCAACTCTGATGCTTTAAACGAGATAGGGCTGGCTCCCCGGGCCTAAGTGCAGCCCCATATGGCAAGGGCCCATGTATGGAAGATAATGTTCAAATAAATCCAGAATTTATCAGACGACGCATCCCAAAGTATGATGGAATTTACATTAAGGGTTCCATAGAAGGGGTGAAACTGATGTTTACTGCAGATACGGGTGCAACAAAGACCATTATTGCTGACAGAGTTTATAATCAAATACCTGAGGAGAAACGTCCACCATTAAAGAAGTCTGTAACTTTGACTGGAGCGGGTGGAACACTGTTTAAAGAATTGGGAAAAGCCATATTTCATTTAGAATTGGGACCACTGAAACTAGACAGGGAGGTTATAGTTGCAGAAATTGAAGACGAAGGACTTCTTGGAATAGACATACTGCAAAATGAGAATGATGGACCTGCCGATATTTTGCTAAGCAAAGGGGTAATTAAACTTCATGGAGTATCACTACCATGCATACAGATTGGACTTAATGATGATACAGTGAGAAATGTAAGAGCAGCAGATTATTTCATCATACCAGGAAATAGTGAAGCAGTAATAGATGTTTTTGTGGACAGGAAGGAAGAAGATGGAATTGTAAAACAAAATGAGTTTCTGATTGAACCAAGTGAAAATTTTACAGATAAATATTCCTTGATTGTGGCTCCTGCCCTAGTGGACACAAAAGATGAAGTCACTCAAAAACTTAGAGTACTCAATCCATACCCAACAGCAGTATCTATCAAACAGGATACTCGCATTGGACAAGCATACAGACATGACGGCATTCAAATGACACTCTTTGACACTGAAGATACTGAAGAAACTAGAAATTTTAGCCAAATCCGCAGAATCAAAAATCAGAAGTCAGAAAGACAATGTATTAGTGGGATGAAGAGTAAACTCGAAAGAGTGGATATGAAAAGAGATATCCGTGCTGGGACTGAAAGCTGCATTGTACCAGAACACTTACAAGATTTGTATGAGAGTACTGTTGCAAGAAAAGGCCCACAAGAATCAAAAGTGATAGCAAATTTACTTAATAAGTTTGCAAATACATTCTCCAGAGATGACAATGATCTAGGATTGACAACACTAATTGAGCACAGCATTGATACTAACGATGCAAAACCAGTCAAACAACCCCCAAGACGAGTGCCATTGGCCTTTGCTGCAGAAGAAAAGAAAGCAATACAAGAACTGGAGGATAAAGGAGTAATACAGAAATCAACTTCACCTTGGGCATCACCCATTGTGCTGGTTAGAAAGAAGAATGGCCAGGTTAGACCTTGCGTTGATTACAGACGACTGAATGCAGTAACTGTTAAAGATGCTTTTCCTTTACCCCGTGTGCAAGATTGCTTGGATGCAGTTGCTGGAGCAGAGTCCTTCTCAACACTGGATCTTACCTCAGGGTATCACCAAATTCCAGTAAGGGGTGAAGACATTCCAAAGACAGCTTTCGTCACCAAGTATGGACTTTTTGAATACAAGACTATGCCCATGGGACTTACTGGTGCCCCAGGTACTTTTCAACGCTTAGTTGAGTTAGTACTTCAAGGACTTCAATGGCAAACTTGTCTAATTTACATTGATGACATCATTGTTTTTGGGGAAAACTTTGAGGAACACATGTCACGACTTGAAGAAGTGTTGCAAAGAATACAAAATGCTGGATTAAAATTGAAGCCAGATAAATGTCATTTACTACAAAAGGAGGTGGAATTTTTGGGTCATATTGTTAGCAAGGAAGGAGTCAAACCATGCCCTAGGAACATCATGAAAATACTAGAATGGCCAACACCTGCAAATGTAACAGAGGTACGACAAATATTAGGGATGGGAAGTTATTATCGGCGTTTTGTGCAACATTTTTCCAAGATTGTACGCCCTTTGGTGGAATTGACACGCAAGGGGAAATCTTTTCAGTGGACACCATTATGTGATGAAGCATTTGAACATCTAAAGACAGCACTTACAAGTCCAGATATCATGGCTTATCCTTTATCTACTTGTGAGTTTATTCTTGACACCGATGCCAGTGATGTGGGAATAGGTGCTGTTCTCAGTCAGTACCAAGATGGCAAGGAACGAGTGATAGCCTTTGCCAGTCGATCTTTAAACAGAGCAGAGAAAAACTACTGTGCAACTGACAAGGAACTATTAGCAGTACGTTATTTTGTTGAATATTTTAGACAATACCTTTTGGGCAGAACCTTCAGAATCAGGACAGACCATCAAGCTTTAGTTTGGTTGTTCAAACTGAAAGAACCGAAGGGACGGATAGCTAGATGGATTGAAATCCTATCAGCATATAACTTTACAGTGGAATACCGTCGTGGCACCAAGCATGGCAATGCAGATGCTCTCAGCAGGTGTCCTAATCCACGTGATTGCAACTGTGATGATGTTGATATGATGGAACCTTTGCGCTGTGGACCATGTAGGAAATGTAGGAAAAGAGAAGACAACATGATGGGATATTTCTCAGCAACAAACAGATTGGGTTCTAAGCAGGCAGAGGGTCTTCAGATTGTTAATTTAGAAGAAACTACTGATGACCAACAGGTAGCTGACAGCCCGTTCTTTAATGATGTAGAACAAGTGATGGGTTCCAATCAGGCAGAGTGTCCCACTGTCAGGACTGAACAAGAGAGTGAGAATTTAAGAACTGTGAAAACCAGAGCTCAATACAGAAAGGATTCACAGACAAAGTTAGTACCTGAAAAGGAGAAAGAAGTTCAGTGCAGAAAAGAGAATAAGTTAGATAGTTGGGTACCTTGGGCTGGAAACTACAGCATGATGAAACTCCAACAGCTACAAGAAGAAGATGAAGATATAGGTCCTATCATGAAGGCAAAACAAGAAAATAAGCAACAATTGAGTGCAGCAATTACTGCTTTGAGTCCAGCAACTCGACATTATTGGTTATTATGGGATATCTTAGAACTGCAGGATGGGGTTCTGTTTAAGAAGTTCATTAGGAAAGATGGCACTGGAGAACATTTACAGTTCATTGTTCCTTGGGTACTGAGGAAGGATATAATGTTTCAGATGCATGACTCTGTGTTATCTGGACACTTAGGAATAAAAAAGACGCGTGAGAAAACCCTTCAAAGATTCTACTGGTTTGAAATGCGGGAAGACATTAAGGACTGGGTAATGAAATGTGATATTTGTGCTGCAAATAAAAAGCCCAACAAGAATCCAAGAGCACCAATGGGTAACATGGCAGTTGGAGCACCCTTGGATAGGTTGGCAACAGATATTTTGGGGCCTTTACCTCAGACACCTAGGAGAAACCAGTACATTTTGGTTGCAACTGATCATTTTACCAAATGGGTCGAAATATTTGCGGTACCTGACCAGACTGCTGAAACATGTGCACAGAAAATACTGGAGGAGGTTATTAGCAGATTTGGATGCCCTTTGACCATACATTCTGATCAAGGTCGGAACTATGAAAGTGAAATTTTCATAAAGTTATGCCAGATGTTAAAAATACAGAAAACTAGAACAAGTGTAAGAAATCCAAGATGTAATGGACTAGTAGAGAGGTTCAACCGTACTCTTCTAAGGATGATTAAAGCCTATAAGAGAACTGGGATTTGCACCTAGGTTGTTTAGCAGCTGCTTATCGAGCAACACCACATGAGTCCACAGGCTTAACACCAAACTTATTGATGTTAGGAAGAGAAGTAAGGTTGCCTGTAGAACTTGCATTTGGATATGTGCAGTACCAAACAAGAGGAAATTTCACAAGTTATGGTGAGTATGTTGATCTGATTAGAGATAGGATGCACCATGCTCATCAGGTAGCCAGAAAACATTTACAGTCTGCAGCAAGACACCAGAAAGACTTGTATGATGCCAAGTTGTCACAGAGTTCTTACCAGCCAGGAGATTTAGTGTGGTTAATAGCTGATGGTAGGAAGATAGATGTGTCACCAAAATTGCAGAACATGTATGATGGACCATATGTTGTCAAGCGGACAATAAGTTGTTTAAATTATCTGATACAGCTGGATCCATTTGGGAAAGAAAAACTTGTTCATCACAACAAACTGAAGAAATATACAGGTGAAAAACTCCCAAGATGGACAATAAAGGCTTCCAGAATGGCAGTCCTGGAATCAAGGACTGGAAAAGAACATAAGTTGTTTACAACAGACAGTTCATAAATATTGACAGTTCAGGTTGTGAAGTAGTAGTGTGATGTCAAGTTCGAAGAGTTAGTGCAAGGACTATGAAGTTAAACTAAACATGGTTGGAAAATTAAGAATAATAATACTAGTAATAATAATATTGATTATAATGTTAAGGCAAAAGATCTGCACAGACAGCCTATTAAATTGACTGCATCGTAGATTTGTTTTAATAAGTGTTTTTGCTTTGTATGGTGAAATGTGTATTTTGCAGAAATAGTCTCCTTTGTCAACAAATGGCTTCAAGGGTCATCAAGATCAAGGAATATACACACACAAGAGGCCGTGCCTATCAATGCTTGAGATGTAAAGGAGTGGTTGGGGAGAAGGAACGGATTGTGGCCCATTTCTACAAACACCATGTCTCTTTAGATAAAGTTCCATACTATTGCAATTTGTGCAACTTCCGATGCACTCAGCAGAGGGATCTAGAGTGTCATGTCAGACACTATCCAGACCATAAAGTGGCTGTACAAAAATTAGTGGAGAGGGGACAAAGCGTGGATCAAGCGTATGAGGAGTCAAATTTAATCGAAAACGCAGAACCCTACCAGTGGACAGAGAAAGTTATTGTAATTCCAACCAAAGAGGAGTCAGAAATGGTTTGGAGAGAAAGGTCAGGAGGTAGGATGAAGATGGAGGGTGGGTCACCAGTGGTTGTGCAGCCTAACCTGACAGTGATTGGCTCTGTCACCAATAAAGCAGCAACAGCCACCATAACACCTGCAGTTCTCTGCAGACCTGTGACTAATGTGTTAACAACTCCGCAAAATCTGGAACCTATACACATGTCAGCATCATCAAATTTGAATGATCAAGCAAAGACAATGAATAAGTGCAGTGAACGACCAGCATCAATTTTACAAACATCTGCAGAGTCTGAAGACATTTTAAATAATCTGCTGAATTATGAAGATGACCCCTTTTTATCTGAGTTCCCCACCCAGGAGATCAAAATGCAATCCAATGTGGAGGTCACACCATGCTACATAAGTGAGCCAACACCTGCCTTTAGTGTTATGCCATCTCCTGTTACAGAGCCAATGATGAATAGGGACTACGTAAGATCACCCAAGAGCCCGTCAAGTTCGGCTTCATCTACCTGTACCTGCTGTGAAGAGCACAAACAGCACAGCCAGAGGATGGTGGAAAAGTTTACAGTTGCGGTGGATGCCATGAACCAATCAATAAGTCTAGCGGCCCAGGCAGTCAGAGGGGCTCTGGATGTATCTTTAGATGCACTGAGTCATGTGACGAAGGCATTACAAGAGCAGACGGTGGCCTTTCAACAATACCAGAAAATCACAAACAATTTAATAAAATCCATAAATGAGCGCACATTCGCAAATTCAACTGAAACCACTAGAAACCAGCCAGTCTTGAGGGAGAACAAAGGAAGGAATGAAGAGGGAACAGATAGCAAGGAGAACAAGAAGAGTGATACAAGGAGGGAGAACAGCGGTGAAAAGAAACATCAGAGACAGGAGCGGAGGCATCACCCATACTAGTATACAATGATATTTGTTATAAGTTGTAATTTATGCCGTGTTACTTTAAATGCTACTATGCATTTAGGACACTTTGGTTAGATGATGGGTGTCACTTTTGGTGTTGAGGCTATAATTCTTATTATGCTATTAGATTTTAAAGGTCACAATTAAATGGCAACAGACCAACACCTACACCCACCCATTTGGTTAAATAAAATTTTAAAAAAATTCTTACCTTGTTATGGAAGTCCATATTCTTATTCAGTGATTTGGCTCACTGTTCTGAAGTTTGCCAATTGTATATTTAACTTACTCTGAAATATCATGCATTGTAAACTTTAATTTTAAAGTAAATTATCAGCCAGTAAATTTAATACATTATATACATATTCAGCTTGTCTAGAATTGCTCTTAAGCCAAATTAGTGTACATATGTTCTTAAACATTTAATTGTTAACATAGTACTTGTGCTTGAAACCTGTGACATCTGTAGGCTCGGAAGTTGGAATTTAAAGATATTTATAAATATTAATGATATCAGTGTTGAATTACAGTAACTATTGTTTATAGTTAATCTGAGTAATTTAATTCCATGTTCTTGTTCTTGAAGATGTTGAGTTTTCTGTGTAAATTATAACCATTATATTTCAACTGCTCCTACCATTACTACAGTACTTTATATAAATTTTAAAGCATCACTTTTGTGCACGAAAGTGCCTTCAGTGTAAATTTTAAGAGTGTCGTGCGGACACTAACACTCTTGGCAGAGGGTATTGTAATAACCTGCACTTAGGGAGTGAGGTATGCATGCGTGTAAACGATAAACACTATTCATCCATGCCGTCCAATTCGGTATAGATTTTTTTTTAAAATTATAAATCTGTGCATTAGCAGTGAATTTCTAAAATGAGTTGACATTACTATTTTCTAGGATCCTGTGTTTTGTTTACTTGTCGATTAATAGTTAGCTGGTATAGTCTACGTGTTTGTGATAGCGAAAATAGGGAGTATCACGCCGGCGGCTGGCATCCTTGATAATTCGATTAATGCTTATTTCTAATTAACAGCTTAAGACTGTACACTACATACTCAATGTGTGTATAGTCCCTGGGGTTTCATTTGTATACGTCATTGCATTTAAGTTTGTTTTTCCTCTTCTTTGTTTCTTTGGTAATTACAACTGTTGACTACCCTTTCATGCGGTCTACCTCGGTAATATTGTAAGAGTGCATAACACGGTTTCCGAACCATTGCTATAACGACAGACGATCACGGTATGTGCCGCGAAATACAAAACTGATTTTTGTTCTTTTTCTATTTTTACTTATGGCAATTCATTCACCATGTAACAATGTGTAAAATATCCAGTTGGTAATTTTCATAAATAATCACTGTGAAAATTAACTAAATATACACATGCAATACTAGAGCATGCTGGTTTGAATATTCCAACAAGAATTGTGGGTAGTGTGGGTTTTGTGGGCGTTGTGGGTATTGTGGATTTTGTGGGTATTGTGGGTTTTGTCAGGAGTATATAAGGCTTTGTGGGCTGCTTGAGAGAGTTCAGTAAGTTAGCAGCCACCAAACTAGGCACATCACAGTTATTGTGAGTTTTATTTTTATTTTTATTTCTTATTTTTTTGTTTAGTTTATTAGAGAATTATGTAACTTTAGACACTATTTTGGACAGTAAATATTTTTTAAAGTTTATTTAAGTACAAATCAATTTTTCATTTAAGTTATATTTTTAATTATTTTTAATTCCTTTCTCTCTTCCAAATTATACACATTCTAGTCATTTCTAATATATTTTACAAGCAAAATATATATTGTTTAATCATTTGTTATTTAAAACTCAGTTATATGGTCAAGTGAGTGTTGTCCTCACCAACTCATCATTTTTTTGATTTCTTTATTTATTTTCTTATTTAATTAGTTTTATGAAGCTAAATACATACAGAAAAGTTTTGATACACTACAAATATATAATTCCTTTTCTTAAATCTTAAGTCCAACAAAGTTTTTAGGGAAATAAAATGTCTAAGTCATTGTGAGTGTTTTCCTCACCGACTTGACATGCTAAATTCAATTCAACAATACTTGATTATTCTAGCAATCTATAAACCATAAGTTAATTGTCTATTTTATAATTTATTAGTTGTCTAAGTCACTGTGAGTGTTTTCCTCACCGACTTGACAGCCAATTTACTTCCATTTAAACCAATTCACTTCAAATAAGTATTATGCAAAGTTGAAGTGTAAAGTCAAGCAAGTGTTTTTCCTTGCAGCTTTTTTACATTTCACAATTACAATCAAGTCAAAGTTTCTCTTCTGTAGTAAACTTTATTGCAACTATATCCCAATATGGTAACTCTGATATAATCTTCACTCATCAGAAGAAATAATGTAATAAATTAATAGTATAGTGCTAATGTGTATCCTGACCTTGCATGAAATTATCATACTATACCTTCACACAATGATAATGTTTTTAGCTTAGGACAAAAACAACACGACTGTCATGGACATGAACTGCCTTTATTCACTGTTTCTTAATAAATGAATCATCTTGTATTATGGTTGAAAAGAAATCAAGAGTTCGAGTTTACTCCATTCTCCCCCTCTTTATTCAGCTGATAAGAAGTTAACTCATCCCTGGTGCCATACTCCAATGTAATATTACTTAGGACCTGGCTTGGCCGTTACACTATTGTAATACAAATGCTTATACTGAATAATGGATTAGAATAAGAGTAATAATATACCAATACTAGATGATGTATCAGCAGCATTCATTGGTAATACAAATGGCCATACTAAATACTCTATCAACAGCATTCATTTGTAATAAAAATGGCCATACTGAATACTCTATCAATACAATTCATTTGTAATAAAAATAGCCATACTGAATACTCTATCAACACAATTCATTTGTAATAAAAATAGCCATACTGAATACTCTATCAACACAATTCATTTGTAATAAAAATAGCCATACTGAATACTGTATCAACACAATTCATTTGTAATAAAAATGGCCATACTGAATATTCTATCAACAGCATTAATTTGTAATAAAAATAGCCATACTGAATAATGTATCAACACAATTCATTTGTAATAAAAATGGCCATACTGAATACTGTATCAACACAATTCATTTGTAATAAAAATGGCCATACTGAATACTGTATCAACACAATTCATTTGTAATAAAAATAGCCATACTGAATACTCTATCAACACAATTCATTTGTAATAAAAATAGCCATACTGAATACTCTATCAACACAATTCATTTGTAATAAAAAATGGCCATACTGAATATTCTATCAACAGCATTCATGTGTAATAAAACTGATTTTATTTTGTACTACATAATCATATTTTATTGAAATAGCAATGACCTTAATGAAAACTGGATTAACATCATTTAGTACAAGTGAAATGCCTTCAAGCTTGCATGCCTTTCTGTTAAATGTAATCAACTTCTGTTAAACGGGATTTTAGAACCTGAATGGCCCTCATGTTATGATACTTGTTTGCAAAATTTGGTTAAACTGTGTCGAACAGGATTTTACAAGTTGAAGACTTCCATGCAATGATGATAAATGGTGAAACTCTGTTCAGCAGGTTTTCAAAGATATGACTTGTAGAATTTTCCAAGATTTAGATAATACTATAAAGTGAACTTATGGTTTGGCTCTTTTGTGTACATATCATCCATAAAAATTCCCTAGCTTCTCACTGAAACCTCAGTCATTTAAATTAAAATTTGGCAAATAATATCCTGTCATGAAGAACATTCAGACTTTTAAAAATGATGCTGATAACTTTGAAGAAAACAAAAACATTTAATGATATTTCATTAACTCTAGACAAAGGGAATCAAATTTGACATAACGAACCCAGTATTATAAGTGTTTAAAATGTATGTGAATGTTGGTGATACACATTTAAATACTGGTGCCATTACTTAATATAAAAAAATCCGTTTAAAATCGTCTTTAAAACTGGTCAACATGGTGAGAAAATACTTAGAAAAACATCATCATGCTGTCTGACAGAAAACCCG
Organism: Unio delphinus; assembly: GCA_029339505.1. Classification (NCBI taxonomy): domain Eukaryota; kingdom Metazoa; phylum Mollusca; class Bivalvia; order Unionida; family Unionidae; genus Unio; species Unio delphinus. Next base: position 2,570,209 of record JAQISU010000028.1, on the reverse strand, counting down.
TTGGCAGTATCGTACAAATACTGTTTACCTGCCATTAACTATATATCTAAAAACGACTAAAATCATTCTGATTTGCTGGTATATGCCTAAAATCATTCTGATTGGTTGGTATATGACTAAAATCATTTTGATTGGTTGGTATATGCCTAACATCTAAATGATATAATATAAGTAACAATGCTTTAATTGCAGATTGGCATAGTTCGTAAGATAATTAGGAGGCCTTGATGCTATACACGTTCTGTCGATTTGGTCAACTTCTGTCCAATGGTGTTTGCGGCAAAACTCATGAATTATTATTTTTGTTGTATGGTTTAGGAAATACTTAACCTAATATATAAATCGAGATTTCAAAATGTTAGAAGGTATTGTCAAATTTTGTCAAAGTCTGTTAAGTTGTTTCTGAGGTCATTTAATTTTTTCTCTACATTAATGTATGCAAGCTTTATTTGGTAGTAAATTGTTCATAATGGGTACAGGTTATAAAGTTATTAACGCGATCTATTTAATTATTTCTTTTCAGTCGTTGATTGAAACATCTGTTTAACATGTATGTATTTTAATAGCACTAACTATATTTGGTGACAGATCACAGTGACCTTCGCTGAAGTAACGTTACCAGTATTTTTCTTCAGATTATGTCAAGACAGATCAGGTGAGGACATAATTGCACGTGTATTACCAGTACCAAACCGAGTTTGTGGATGGCTTATCATTAAAGAACACCAAATATTTAGTGCAATTAAAATGCTTTAAATGTCAATTATAATAACATACGGGAATCAGAGTGGCTCCTACATGATAACTTGATTCTAAATCCAACTATTTCAACTGGCTTACAGTTTGGACATTGGAGTATATGTGTGCATCACATAACTATTCAAGTTGGAGTTAGGATAAGGGATGACCGAAAAACGTAGAAAATAAATATCACCCATTACCAGTTTACCTTGGTATTGCTGGCTTGTTTATATGATACGGAAGGTGCAATAATCAGAATATAATCATCCCAAATTGGAAGATGCACGGTATATGTATAAGATACGATATTTACATGACACTTCATTTGCACAATACTAATATTTGTTTGTCTGAGCTAATCAGGTTAAGAGTGATTTCATTCCATACGGAAAAAAGTTTGTTTGCCTTTGTTATTCTATCATTCAAGGTGGGAGCAGGAAGCACCTTATTGTAATGAGTTACAGGTATTACACATGATCTTTGAAGCTATCGTTCGTCCATAGGAATGAAAGAATAGTGACAATAAACTTTATTTAAAGAAATTAAATTGAGCACCATTTACCTTTACCCCTCGTCATTATACTCTGAAAATGGAGCAGCAAGACATGAAATCGTGAGATAACTCGACTTTGGTGTTTGTCAGTATACAAATTCACATGCTTACAATATCTCATGATGGTTCTATTTCATTTTAAAGTTGCACCTATCCTCGTGATCATTTCTCTATGCCATTTGTATTATACACACAACTATTGGGGACAGGCTGCTAACATACAACAATAATACTTATGTGACATAAAAAATTTAGCTGGAAGAGTGCCATTACCCTATCATGATTTTACTGACAACTTGCCTTGACATCGCAGTGAAAGCAGTGTTTTCTTCAACACAGTGAACTTAATTACTAGCTTTAAATCCGATGTTATGAAGACACTACACGAGACGAGCACCTACAAATTAGCTTCAAAAAGTAAATTTGTTAGTTCAAAGAGTAAAAATGACAGGACAATTACGTGAACGTAAAAAAGATCGATCTTTGTGACATTTCAAATATTTCTATTTAAATGATGTGAGATAACATAAACATCCATGTAAATTTTGAATTAATGTTTTGTGTTAAAGCAGAGAAGGTTGCAATGTCTTAACAAATTTGTTATAAACATATAGATAGGGATGGCAGATGTTAATAGTTGTTACATCAGGTGTGTACATAATATGTGCACTAAATTAAATTTTAATACTATTTCAAAATATCAGACATCAAGTTTATTTTTACATTGGACTGCAGCATTCAAGATGGCACATTAAAATGAATTAGCAATCCCCAGTGATCACTTGGAAATGTCTGGCACGATGGCAGTCTCTCTAAACCAACCAGTTCAAAATCCACAGGTTGTACTATCGCTTTAGGTTTGCAGTGACGGATATACAGCCTGTCAAATCGAAATCTAGGATCATATGGAAATCTAAACTCGCTATTATCATACTCAAGATTGTCATTGTATAGTGTATCCCAGGTAAACTTGGTCTCTGGTCGCATTCCTGTTACTTCCCATATGTCATCAACATCTTCTGGGACACCGTCAATTTCAGCAATCTGTAAAATGTTCCGAAATTAATCAACACAATTGTTCGCTTACTGTAATTGTCTTCAAGTACATCCTACAGAATTACACGGATATCTTACAGTGAATAGTAGTCCTACTTAGGTAACATAGTGATTAGTTTCACAGTTCCAAAATGCCACCTATCGTCTTACCTTGATGACTTTTGGTTGCTTACGTAATGCTGGGTAATGTACATGCGTATTAACACAATGAAACTAAACGTGTCAATATCATGAAATTTGAAAGATGTCTAAAATAACCTGTAGCTAACTTTAGTCATTTGTCAATCATCGCGTTTCCTGCTGCTCAGTTTAAAACATGGTGCAAAGGGAGACAGACAGCTTCATCTTTATTTCCATAGATATCGGATGCATGTGAGATTCTAAAGTGTGTACAAAATCATGAAATATAATATTTAGAGTGAAGACAAAGGGTTTTAAACGTTTCTAATCTAACGCCTCTTTCATACATATATATATATATATTAAAATGGGATTTGTACACTAACTTGAGAAACTGCAGTTTTCTAACAGGATCTGTATTTAAAGTGTCATTTTACAGTAATTTTGGTGTTATTTGATATGGAACATTTACCCTTTCAACACATCTTAATCAGTTACAGTGTGTCATGTTATCAGTCAGAGAATGTCAAACGTATAGCGTATATGTATATTTAGTGCAATGAAACACGCGATGTGTATGACAAAACTGTAAGTAGAATTTGGATTTCAGCAATTGCGACAATGCATTGCTGTTAAAAGAAAAAAAATACGTTACGTTACTGTATATAATAAACCTTTGTACATCTGCTGAGTTAGTGATCTGTAATTAAATCGCTGTTATAATAATAATAATAATAATAATAATAACAATACGTAATAATGTGTGACTCTCGGCGCTTACCATGGCATCTCATTAGGTAAACTTAGCTCGACAACGACTAAATTCCAGAATTTCACTATGAGTGAATTTGTTTTACTACATAAGTAAAATTCGACATTGTTTGCTAGCGCAGTAAATTCTATCCATCTTTCCATTATTTAGTCACTGTTAATCATTCACACCTTGTGTTTGTCTTTTGTAGAGTAATATGTTTGTATTTTTCTTCAATATAGTTGTGCGTTATTATGTTAATAAATGTTTGTATTAAATATGCACGCAGGTATTTATAATTTAATTGCTCATTGAAGTCATTAATATTAAACATTGTAGTTATATCCTCGTCAAAAGTGTTCTGTTGTGAATCCGAAAATCCCACCCGTTACATCGACATTGATTTATATAAATATGCAACACTCACGAGTTGTTCTTTTACGTCTCGCCGATATTGACACAAATGAGGTTTCATTTCAGAAAAAGCAATTAAGGTCAATCTCCCGTTGGCATATGTTATTCTGATTGTTCCATGCAATACCGAAAGTTAATTAAATGGTGTTTGCTAAAACCGACGTACGTGATAACGCACATAGTTGGAATCGTTGTCTCTGTTGCTGTCGGTGGTGCTGGTATCCTCAATAATATGTACCGGTAAAATATTGCATGAACGCTCAGAAATAACTTACTCGGTGACGTATGCAAATATAAATATATCATCGATACTTGCGGTGTAGTTAAACTGAGGTGCAATATCAGACAATTAATTTGATACATTTAGGGATATTTATTATCATCATCACAAGACGGCAAACCTGCAAGAGTATGTACGCCCTCTACACATCGCTCATGTATCATCTCAAAATCATCGTTGATTTTAACATCGATTTGAACCGCAAGACAATCTTGCTGCAGTTGTACGATATTAGAGATGCTCTTGTTTATATTTGTCTGCTTTATTATACAAACAAATTTATTTGCTTGATAAAAGATTATACCAATTCGATAACGTTTTGCTCGATCGCGTAAACTTATCCTTACGAATCTGAATATACCGTTGTTTAATGTAAATGACATCTGTATTTTTATGTCTCCTTCGTGAAAATATTCAGAGTGGATTATTGTTTATCAAGCATGACATCATCGTAAACCACTAGAGTGTTGACATCCCCTTAAGATTCTCTGCGGACGGTGTTTCATGAATGTCTGTGTTAAATTCAATAACATTATCTTCAGCCGCGTCTGATTCATTAAATTCCTTACAAACATTAGAGGATTGTTATTCACCTACGGATGGCACTACTAAATAAAGTTTGTCTTGTTTCAGCCACTTCATTAGCAGGTTGAGCAACAAATGATGTTTACCTGACGCAGATGGATCAATTAGAATAGCTCAGATTGAATCCGATAACCAATGAAGATGCTTGATCGGTCCTTGTTGATTTGTCGCTGAATCACTTTAGTATTGTAAAAATATTTTTTTTAAAATATAATCATGAGAAAATATTGTATTCAATGCAAGACAGTAACTGGTACAACTAATCTAAAAATGAGCACGCTAGCCCATACAGGTAAATGTGTACAATACGAAACGCAAAAATATGTGAGTATTCATGTCGCAACAGCAGGCGGCGATAATGCTAAGGCACTAGGAGAAATACATGGAACACGATGGGTTAAGTATCACGGGAAGAAACATCTTCCAAGATACGATTATTTTGGTCCTAGAACTTTCATTGATATTAGAGTTGACAACAACAACAACAAAAAAACCAGGCGATTTCTGGTAAATGGCATTCATCAAGCGTGCCATATTGATGATGTCGCGGATAAGAATCCAGATCTACAAGAACGACATGTTGCAGATATCAAGCTAATTCACACCCTCAATTCGATAGAGAATAAATACATACGAGAATCCCCCGATAACTGGATAAGATCGGTGATGACAGGTTAAAAAATAGTGGAAACTTCGCTCCCCCCCCCCACCCCGAGCTGGCAATTTAACTCCAATAATTACATAATGGAGTCCATTTATCATAGTGCAAGAGACTATTGAAGAGGTACAGCTGCAATTGAAAAACATCAGTGCAGCTCATGTCACACGTGATATAGCTCCAGATTGAGTGTCACCACAGGACATATGGCAAATTTATCTTCCACGCCCCAAATCAATTCAACAAAGAAAAGTTGGATGGCAGCATGCCTAACGATGTCAATCAAGCAAATATCGTGTTTTTACTACATGACGTACATAAACGGTGCACATAAAATGCGCTTTGACTGTCGTGGATGTTGCAAGTAGATACACAGAAGCTGAATCGTTTTCGTCTGCAACAGCAACTGAAGCCTTAGCAGCGATCGCACGAATTAATACGCGAGGACCATCTTCCAAGATACGAAAACGTAGGCCAAAATTGTTACAGGTTGATCCTGGCAAAGGCTTTCTCGAAGCAGTAACGATTCTGATGCAACAACATAACGTTAAAATCAGACGTGGATATACTGCGAAATATCGCGATAATGCAAATATTGAATGATTTTATCAAACACGTGTACAGCGACTCTTTAAACATCTTTGTCCTAGAATTACTGACCGGAACGATGCATGTTCAGGACAGAAATCGTAAATGGCTTACGAGATTATCTGATATGATGGCCGCTTTAAACAACAAGGTTACAAGTGGAATTATCATAAAACCATCGAACTAATTGCTTCAAGATACATACAACGACAAAAATTACCAGATGATCAATCATAATCAGTGTTATGTAGTAAAGTAACAGTGAGGTATTTATATGCACCTGGTGGACTTGAGGATGGTGCAGGAAGTTGAAAAGAAAAGACCCCGTTTGGTGTTTAACAACACATCAAATTTCAGCGTGGTAAGCTCTACTGAGCTGCCGCCAACCTACAGAGGAGATTCAACAGCTCCTCGACGTGGATTTGTTTGTAAACGGTTACAGATAAGTCCTGAAAACACACAGTTATCACTAGATTGGATGCACGTGAACAAAAAAAAAACGCTAACAATGCTCTTCTACCTCTGTTATATGCAAGACGTGTCCAAGAGTAAACATGCAACCACTTTGAAAATTTGCGATTAATCGTACCAGGTGAAAATACAAGATGTGTAATAGCTGACAAACTTGGTAAAACACTAACTCACCGCAACCAGTGAAAGCAATAAATATTAATACATGTGAGATACTATAATTTAATTCGATGTACTCTGCTGGAAAGCATTTTGATATTCATAAAGATTCAATACGAAATGTAGCTAAAGGTATAACCAATTCAGCTACATCAAAGATGTTACATCAACAAACAATTTATTTATTCTAATCTGAAAACATCGTAGCTACCATGATCATCCAAGTTCATTGTGGTCAACATTTAGTCTTGTTCGAATCAAGACAAAACGAAAATGAAGTCACAAAATTGCAACGGGACAAATAACATGTTTTTCTTATGATTGGTTACTGAAACGGAACTTTGGATATTTTGGCATCATTTGCACCTATGTATGGCCGCCATTTTCTCTGTTTACACCCTCTAGCTATGGTGTTAATATTTTGACTACATAATCAAATAATATAGCAACTTTTATAGAACAAGCAAAACATCAGGATATGTCACATACATATCATTTACGTTCCAACAGTTATGTGTTTCTTGCGTCCTTTTTCACGTGGTGTGGACGCACCTTTACCCGGCTAACCCCCTACGCTACTATGCTAATCAAGTTCACTAAATACACGTACATATTTAACACGTTTACCAATGTCATTGGTCTACATCTAGAGGGTCATTCTCAATCACGCCATCTGTCTTTAAGTTTGAAATGTTTAAACACAAACATAGAACTTGCTGCAATGGCCTAAATTCTAATTAGGTCTTCAATATATGAATATATTTAAGGTCAGAAAGGTTCATTCATCTGTATATAGTGTTGTTCACACAATCATGGTAATAGGCTTCTGAACTAATTAAATCCGAATGCAGCCTTTAGGCGTGATGATGTTGTACCCAAAATGCGAGTTTTTTAGCGTCATAGTCATCTAAGGTATGCCAAAGTGGATGGTTAAAAAAAATGGTAAGAGAACAAGAGCTGTTCGAAAACGCAAAAGGATAATTAAATAATCTAACATGGAGGCAATGTACATCCACTTTTTAGTGTAAAATATCAAGATATATGCCATCTAATGGGGAATCTTTACATTCTGCTATTTGACTTTTTCTGTGATGGATACTACAAGACAGTTTGTTTACCTCATTATCTCTAATGCTCAAATCCCCGCCAAATATAACAGTTCTGTCAATATCTGCCAGCTCGACACGATCAAATGATAACATCAGCTGCCTTTTTCTCTCCCGTGTTTTCCTTTTTGTGTTCTCCAGATGGCAGGTAAGAATGTCAAACTTTATTCCTTTGATTGTGCACTGTAGAAAATAATATCTTGAAATGTTAGAGCGTTTGGATAACTATCTAAAATTGTATTGAAATCGCATCATTTTTTAAATTATTTGTACAGGTATTAAATTTGAAACAGTAAGTATAATATATACGATACATAGGCACGAAAAATAAATATAAAGAAACATCATTTTGCTTCAATATATTTTTTCATTTGGGGAAAACAGTCATTGTGAGATGGAAGAACTAAGGAACAAAATAGCAAACAACTGGTTTAAAAATGTCTAAGAATGGAAGAAGTCTCTTCTGTATTTAAAAATGCAGACTGTCACAGTTTAGATAAATGGCTTATGCTACTTCTAAAAAAATGGTAACACTATTTATTTAAGTGAAATTGCCACAAATATCTTAACAGAAAGCCTTCTATATATTTTGTCATTTGTATTTAGTTGAGTTAAATAAAAATAATAATATTTGTGCTATGTTTAAAAACATTAAATTTGATTGAAAATGACCTTTTATTAAACTTAAAATGGGTAAATCTAATCTGCCCTTGCGTTTGTGGTCTCAGATGCACTCATTTTAATGGAATCATGGTGATTGGCTCATTTGCCTCTATTGTATTATGCGGGTTAAAAGATAGTAATAGCTTTTAGTTACATATCTCGTAGACGCTTTACAATCAAAATCCATTTGCATGAAACAGTGAATATAATTGGACGTTTTAAGTCATGCTTCCCATGTTAACACAGAAATTGTATTTTTTTAGGACCGTCTTTATTTTTACAGTTTCTCAATGGCATCCCCTTAAATGTATCACTATACTGTTTTAGCCCATGTTTTAACATTTGAACATATTGATATGTTCATGTCGATGTGCTTGCGGCAGTATTTGAAATTACTGCCATTTTTATGTTATTGACCTCCCATTTCATCTAACAAGGTTATTGTAACATAGTATGTGTACAGACAACAATTCATCACTATACAGAACCTTAGTATCACACGATAGGAATTTCCATGCAGCCTAACATTGGCATTGAAAAGAGTCTGTGTATAAACAACTGTCCATCACCATTCATATCCTCAACTTAAGATGGAGACATGTATATGCCCATCTTTACTAAATGCTGTCAATGATTATAACCAAGGCGAATCGAATACAACAGTCACGTGTTACAACCAGACCCATGTGCATACCCGAGGAGGAATGATAACATCACCTCGAGAAACAACAATGAGCATGAATCCTTGATAACACAAAAGTGTGTAGTCAGTAAAATAAATCTTTCTATCTATCTTGCTAGCAAACTTTGACTATTGTTGTTGTAGGCTTTAACGCCATGTTTCAGCACAAGATAGGCTATACATGGCGGCCAGTATTATTGATGGAGGAAAAACACAGGAAAACCCAAGAAAGAACCACCGACCCACGAGAAGCTACCGGCAAGCTTTCTCACATACCCACAATAGCCGAGCCTGAAAATTGAATCCATGCAGACAAATGTGAGATGGAGTGATCAGTAATGGTAAGCGATTTAGACTACTAGGATAATCGGGGCCAAACTATGACTGATCCATGGAGATCAATTGACAATGTACTGAACAGTAAGTACATCGGCGTCTTCATCAGAATAGTTGATGTGCCTCGCTTATGCTGAATTGTGATGACGCCATAAGAACATGAAAAGGACACGATATCAGAGTATTAACCCGTTATGTTCAAGCATCTCATTATCACATGGTCCCTGATGCAAGTATGGGTTTTCGTAGTGTATCCTATACTCAGAAAAAAGAACATCAATAATAAAGCAAATAATTAAATGATAAACAAACTTTCACATTAAGCAGCTTTCTGCATTGACAACTGTTAAAGAAATCTGTAACTTCCACGTTTTCAAGAGTTGCAACATCCCGTCTTATAAGGATTGCAAGATAGTTTCCTTTATCTCCACTTTTGACAAGGTCGTATGAAGGACATTGTTCTTCTAGTATCTTCTGAGCCGGAATAACAACCTCCTGCAGGAAAACCACATGTGGCTTCTTTCTGAAATATGGGATTAAAATGTTATCTTAGAATAAAGGAAATTCTGATAATGCAAATATTGCCTGGAAACCAGTCCATCTTGAAATGTCATTACATTTCTTATAGTATGTAACTTTCACAAGTTTCAAATTTAATTTATTTTGTTGGCACTAAGTGAAAAATGTATTACAATCATCTTTATGTCTGCTGATACGTGTAAGACCTCTATAAAACTATTACCTATATATTGATGTCTATTAATTCATATAAGATTTCCATAAATGTCTTATTTATGTTTTGATGTCTGGTGATGAAAAATTTGGCGGAGAGTAGTATACGTGTACTAATGTCCGTTTTGGGATTAATTTCAATAACTTTCAATTTTGCCACACATACTTTGAACTAGTCCAAACAACAATGCACACTGGAACAAAGGTCAGTCCATTTCTTCTGTCTCAACCGCCCACCTCCTAGTAGAAAAAACATGCTGACTGAATCTCTCTTTTTGGAACAATTTCCTAATCTTCTGGAGTATGGAAATTCGATAGGTGGTAACCTAATTATTCTTGGAGATTTCAAATTTCACTTTGACTGTCCTGGAAACCCATACACGTCAAAACTTCATGATTCCAGTCAGTTACCCAACCCACCCATAAACTTGGTAACATTTTAGACTGGTTTCATTATAGACCTGATGATACTATTCTGCAATCCACCCTTGTATCCCACGAACTTGCATTAGATCACGTCTGCATTGTATGCCATCTCGACGAATCAGCCCCTAACCCTCTATCTCTATTTGCTACTAAGAGAAACCTCCGGATGATAAATAGAACCAAATTCATGCATGACATCCAAGAAAACCTAACAACTTTCTTACATCCAACAGCGGAACAACTTGATAACTGCCTGCGTTCATTGCTTGAAAAACATGCCCCAGCCACCAAATGCAGAGTATCAATAAAAAAAAAGTGTTCTCCATGGTATAGCAGTGTTAGGGACCAGCTTCGCACTGCTAAAAGACATCGCCGTAAAGTAGAGAGGCTTTGGCTTTCCACCAGACTCACTATTCATAAACAAATATATGAAGCCGCGAAGAAGAAAATCACAAACATAATCCATTTAGCCAAATTATCCCACTATAATACTAAGATCACGGAGAGTTTCAGCTGCAAAGAGCTCTTCGAGATAATTAACAAACTAATGTCAAGGAACAAATGTACACCACTTCCAAATACCTTCTCTCCAGTAGACCTTCCGGATCAATTTGCAAATTTCTTCCGTGACAAAGTACAAACCATTAAAGATTCGCTTGACAGCACAATTTCAACTGACTCGTCACCATATAGTTATGATACAGAATTTCAGCGACAACCGTTAGGAGCATTTGAACCTGTTTCTATTGATTTAGTACGGACAATCGTGACGAAAAGTGCACCAAAGTCTTGTGAACTTGATTTAATTCCGACATCACTGTTGCATGAGTGCTTAGACCCAATATTACCTTCACTAACTGATGTTATTATAATCTCTCTCTCATCGGGTTAATTTCCATCATTTTTCAAAACTGCCATCGTAAAGCCTCTGCTAAAGAAACCAACACTTGACCATAACGATTTAAAGAACTACCGCCCGGTTTCTAATATCTCCCATTCATATAAAAAATCTTAGAAAAGATTGTTCTAACCCAACTTGTATCTCATTTGAATTCAAACGGTCTTTTTAGCAATGTACAGTCTGCATATCGCCCTTGCCACAGTACGGAAACTACTCGTCTGAAAGTATTTAGTGACATGCTCTCTGCCTTGGATAGTGGAGAGATTACAGTCCTCGCTCTCCTGGATTTATCTGCAGCATTGGACACAATATACCATGTTATATTACTTCACCGTCTCCAGCATGTATTCGGCATTCAGAATATAGCCTTACAGTTGTTCAAGTCCTACTTAGTAAACAGGACACAAATTATATCTTCAAATGGAATACATTCCAGCCCAGTTGACATCACCCAGTGTCGCACTAATTGTACGCTGATGACACCCAAATATATAAGTCTAGCCCCACAACTGAAGTTGATGCTACCATCCATGGAGTAGAGAGGTGCATTTCTGATGTGAAATCATGGATGACATGTAACATGCTGCAGATGAATGATGATAAAACTGAGGCTATTCTGATCACAACACAAAGACTTTCTCATTCACATCCTTTACCTCAGACAATAAATATCAGCAACACCAACATTAAATTCTCACAGTCAGTACGAAACCTAGGTGTTACTCTAGACAGTACTCTCACATTGCACCAACATGTCATGAACATATGCATTCGTAAATATCTTTCAGTTGATGCCACTAAAACACTTGTGTGTTCATTAGTACTTTCAAGACTGGACTATTGTAGCTCAATTATGTCTGGTTCGTCACAATATTTACTCCAGAAACTTCAAAAAGTTCAAAACACAGCTGCACGGATCATCTTTAGAGTACATCGATCAGAGCACACCTCACCACTGCTCTGTACCCTACACTGGCTATCAATTCGATGCAGAATCAAACACAAAATTTGTTCTCTGTGCTATGTTTCACTGACAGACTCTCAGTCCAACATATCTAGCGAGCCTCACCCATGTGTATACACCAGCTAGATACTTACGCTCTTCTTCTGACAATCATATACTCATTGTTCTCACTGTAAAAACGAAGTCATATGAACAACGTTCTTTTGCATATGAATTGCCCATTGAAATTAGGCACAAAGACACAGTGTTCCCTTATAAGAGTTCTATTAAAACTCACCTATTTCGACTTCAGGGACAAACTTAGAGACCTAATAATATTTTGTATCTTATATGATTTCAGTATGTTTTTATGTTTTCCAATTTCATTGTTTTTGTCATTTGTTGTTCTGTAGTGTAGTCATATCATTATAGATGGTGTAAAGCGCTTAGAGCTTCTAAAGATTAGGCGCTATACAAAGTCCTCATTATTATTATTATTATTATTATTATTATTATTATTATTATTATTAATACGCTACTGTTACAGAGAGTAATTGTACTTCCTACACGTAAGTGAAAGACCATGATTGAAAATAATTTGGAAAATTATACTCTTCGAGTCTGATTTATTTCTTACCATTTCATCTCATCATAAATCCCACAATCGACAAGCGAGTGTTATCATTTCAACCCTAAATGACACAGAGCTCATACATAGATTATCATAACACTTACCTCAGTAAAAAGCTAATTATAATATAGAGCAGGAATGCCAGAAGCTTTTTGTTAGTAATACGAGAAATTATTTTAATACTCGTGAAGCGCGGGAATCATGCACATCGATCGATCGCTCACTTGCGCACTCCCTCATGACAAACATGTACATTGGTCCACGACACGAATCCTGTGTCACATAACGTATCGTGACATGTATTATTATGACATCTGTATTATGGTATGTATTCTAATGACCTCTGTATTGTGATATGTATTCTAATGATCTCTGTATTGCGATATTTATTACAAACACCTCTGTAATATGATATGCATTAGAATACCTTTTCATTATGTTATATATTATAATAATCTCATTATTGGGGTCTGCATTATTACGACCTTTATATTGTGGTATTCATAATAATGACCTCTGTATTGTGATATGTGTAATAACGACCTCTGTATTGTGATATGTGTAATAATAACCTCTGTATTCTGATATGTGTAATAATGACCCTCTGTATTGTGATATGTGCAATAATGACCTCTGAATTGTGATATGTGTAATAGCAACCTCTGTATTGTGATATATGTGATAATGACCCTCTGTATTGTGATATGTGTATCCATTTGGTATGCTAGCATGTAGGTTCTATTACAGCGTTATTACTTAAAAAGCATACCCAAAATGTCCCTATATCATATCATGTATAATGCATCAGTATCCAATATATAGTGCATGTCACAGAGAGTAATTGTAATTTCCAATAAACAAGCGGCCAAATTTTAGATATTCCTATGCTGCCTCTAACGGAAAACGTTCTACTTCAAATGTCCTACTACCGCGCCCATTAAAAAATAGTGAACAGTGATCGTCAGTAGTACACTATCAAAGTAAATAACAACACAAGAACATATTTTCGCCATAAAATAATAAGTTTAATCAAGCTGCTTGTATTCCCAGTTGTAGAAAATCCATTCACTAATTATGAGGTATGATATTATCATGTTATTATTATTCCATATTTGTATGTAATCTACCCTTGTAACCTTTTTGTATACACCATGTCTAGATAAAACAACCCACATACGCACAAACGCACTCACTAGCTGAATCAAATTCTTTATTGAAGTGTGTCGGTAGTCTTACTAGTTCTGCGTGTATGGTCTAATGTGTGAAGCAGACGATATTTAGACAAGCAGACAATATTTAGACATTGTATTTGCCAAGATTGATTGAAAAATGCAAACACGGGATTGGAACTTGAGATGGTATGAATGGGTCTCGATCTTGTTCTTGAATGTTGAACATTTGAAAGAAATCGATAATTATATTTACCCTGAGTAGTAATCCTTTACACTTTTGAATATTCGTGGTTATGTGAACTTTCTGACATTATGTTTTACATACATTGATTATTCCAACATAACGCATCGTGACATAACTGAATCAGAATGTTTAAATATAGCAGTAGCAGTTATCCAACGGTAATTAGGCCTTCCAGTGTACATAACTGAATTTTGTATGTTTAGCTTCGCACTCCAAAATGTATCTAACGGTATCAATGGTAATACTCATCACTAACATCTATTATAATAATGTAATGAATTTTACTTTTATTAAATGATTATAATTTAAAACTGTATATTAAACTTACATTCTAATCGTGTCACAGACGCCCTGAACTCTTTTACTTAGATACGCCGAGTGCCTGCCATCAATATTCCATGATATTAAACGAATTCGGTCGGGTTTCGGATCTTTTGAGCAATGAAACCTGCAATTTCAAAAAGAGTCCAGTACAACAACATTTGTAACAAGTGGCATATAAAAGTAAAACTAAAATGCGTAATTTTAATTTAATTGAAATGTCATTGACCTTCAGACTGCAAACAATCAATCTAACCGACACGTTTGAAGTCACACATTACTCTATTATGTATCTGCAATCAAAATTATCTGTTTAACGTTTGTTCATCATTATATTTTGTAAGCTTAATATTTTCATGTCATTTTCTAAGGACTGTCTCATTTCAATTAGGCTAGGATTTTCCGTTGGATTGCTTCACTTGCTTTACACAATGGTATGGTATAGGTCAAAGGAAAATAGGGAATTCATAAACGAATAATGCATGCCTGATTAATATCTGTCTTTGGAAACCAAAATATGATCAGAGTGTATCGTTGTGTCTTTTACATCAGGTGAAATTATTTACTTAAAATATTTACTGGAGATACCCATTGAATTTCGGATTACTTTCAATGTTTGTGCACTGAGTAAAATACATTCTGGATTTCACTATTGTGTTAGGTCAATACATTCAAAAATATTGTAATTCATTCGAAACATTATATTTTTGTGGGAATTAGTGACAGGACGTTTAAGATTTTTAAAATTTAATTCACGGTACTGTGATGTATTTTGAATTTTAATTTTGTATTGTAGTGAAAGCCATTTTTATTAATGTTTATTTTCACTTACTTTCTGTTACATATTTTAAGATCAGGCGAAAGTAACAACTCCACGTATAAAATGTAAATAATGGTTATTTCTGTGGTGTGAATAATAGCGTACAAGTACAAAACATCAAAATGTAGGTCTGATTTAGGAAAAGGCGAGCCATCCGCCGAATGAGCGAAGACATGTAGAAGATATTCATCTAAATACTTGGATAGAGTTTGAATTTGTGATGTGTAGCAACAAGGCGCAGAATGCAAACTTTCTGTGGACATTAGTCATTCTGGAGTGTAGGATATCGGTCGACACAACAAATACACGCAGAATGTCTCATACTCCCAAACAGCAATGGAGATGCAGAGTGTTAATTTTCTTTGCAACCAACAATTTGATATCTCTCATAAAGGAGTCTCAAATGAAAGCCAAGATAAAGACGAATGACATTTGCGTAACATTTAGCTACCTTCTTCAACCTGAACAGAGAGCAGCGACTACCGCATCTTATGTTGTACTGTTCAATGTAAACTTAGTGTCCTGGAAAGTCTGCCAGCTATTGTTTGTTGTATGGTCAAGTCTGGATTTGTTCGTTTAACGCCATTTTGTCAGTACATGATATGCTTTTCATTGTGACTAGTAATTTTGGTGGAGGAAGAACTCAGACGACCACGGATCAACCAGAACCTCTTGCGAACATTTTTACAGACCCACGTTAAGCCAGAGATATCATAGTCTTTAAAGCCAATGGTTTTATACCACTCGGTGCCTTTTTTATTGTACGTATTTTGAAGTCTTCCTTGAAACTAGATGAGTTATATTATTTTTTTAAATTAAAATTTAGATGTTCAGTAATTTTATAATGGCTATGTGAAAAGATAGCTGTTAAATCAGCAATCTGACACCCCCACCATATAAACGTTTCTTTTTGAGTCCCCAACCTCCACCCACGATGCTGTCTGTGAATAAGGCAGATATAAGTGGCAAAATGGCCGGTATAAGTGTGTATATGTTTAAAATTATCGGAAACATGTATACAAAATATTTCATAAATCTGTATATATAACTTAAGTTATGACTTGGCAATGAAATCTAAACGAAAATATATTT
Source organism: Unio delphinus (assembly GCA_029339505.1). Taxonomy (NCBI): domain Eukaryota; kingdom Metazoa; phylum Mollusca; class Bivalvia; order Unionida; family Unionidae; genus Unio; species Unio delphinus. Next base: position 2,553,764 of record JAQISU010000028.1, on the reverse strand, counting down.
TCCTAACAGTGACCTAATTCTTGAAGCAAATGAGCCTTTAATCAGTTTGATTCTATATTTCGCTGATACTATAAACATTTAAATCTCAATGAAATTTATTTTATTCAAATTTATTCATTGAGCTGAAATAAAATGAACTGTCACGTTTGCCAAAGCGATATCGATATTTATGATGCTAATATCGCTTCCTTTTTCGGCAAGGGAAATAACCATGCCACAAACATTAATGAAACAGGCCACAACGAATGATGGTACCTTTAAACCTAATGGAGAGGACGTCTTCCTTAATGTACGATGAACGCGCTCATAAATTTTAATTCCAACTGGTCGACCACACTGAAGTTGTTATAAGGATTTCAAAACCTTTGCTGTTTCTGCAAACGTTTCAGACCTACCACAGTAATCATTGAAATCTGTCTGCCTATATTTAAATAATGATAAGTAAAATAAAAGCAATGTTTAAGTATATTTATAATCGAAGTGATGGCATCCTTTAAGATGCAAATAGCAAACTTTAAAGAATTCTATAATAACATTGATTAAATTATGCTTCTTTGAACTCAAGTTCTTGTAAGAGAAATCGGAACAGACAGTAGCAATTAATGGAGCCTATACCGCCTCTATTACTGCTGACAGTAACCCATCCATCCTCAACTGCCCTAAAACCTAGACAAATGCAGTCTATAATATCACGTACAAAATTGAGAGGCGGAAACTAGCCATCATTGAGGGATTAACCCCTTGGTTTCGTCGGAAATGGAAATTAAACAATTTTGAAAAAACAGGAGACGTGACTTTAATAATATTTCAGCCTATTTATACTTCAACTGAAGGGGAACTATTGGTTATGGAGAAAGGCATTGAAAAACATCGATTGAGATACCGGTTTTTCCATTTAAACTTGTTACAGAAGTAAGCGTGGGTTTCTAAAGATGGTGAAGATAATTAGGTTGGATTTAGGTTTCCAACAATGAATGTTAAAATTAATTAGTTAAAGCTGCAGTATAATTGCTAAGAATGAACACATGCAGCATCAGTAGGCATTTAAGAACACAGAAGAAACATAGTTTGGTCAATTATATATTTGATTCCAAAGTAATAATTTTTACTAGTTCCGAATACCTTAGGTAAACTTTTAAATAATAATAATAATAATAATAATAATAATAATAATAATAATAATAATAGGAATAAACAACTTTGGTTCTTAACATATTTGATTCCAGGATGTCATGATAATACCGTTCTTTAAATGATGCCCAATACTGAAATTGATTACCCACCAACTTTCAGGCTTAATTTGGAAATGATACGGAAACCATAAACGTTTCCCCAAGCGGCAACCTAACCATTGTTCCAGGTGTCAAACTAAAACATTTTAGACGTCATGCTAAAATGGGTGTAAGTTAGTTGCATATTTAGCCTGATTTAAGTCTCACGTCCTATTGGTGTACATTATAGAGATATTCTTTATTAAATCTCACACTTGGAAGTGTCTGTCCTAATTGACGATCAATTTTCATTGGTTTGGTACAAAACATCACACATTCGTTTGTAAAAGTAGCTTAGAAGGCTTTGTCCTTTGATGGGATTTCCCTTTTCAATACTAATACAGGAACGAAATTATATATGTCCTTTCCTCCTCAGTCATCGTACAATATTTATTTTGATCAAGCGAAACTCTTCCTCATTATTTACATCAATTTACCTCATTAAACTTTAGGTATTAATTTAGGTCACACAATATTTATATTTTGCACCTACCACATTCAACTTAGGTGTTAATTTGTGTCACATACTTGTATATTTTGCGCCAATTTAGCACATTCAACTTAGGTGTTAATTTGAATCACTTACTTTTTATATTTTTCACCTAAATACAACATTCTACTTAACTGTTAGCTTCATCATATACATCGTTTTCAATATTTTTGGATTGTATTGGCTTTGCATCGACTACAGACTCTGGCTTTTTAGGAACAACATAGCAAAGAGAAACTTAAGCGGCTTCCAGTATAAAATATATCGAACATATTAAAACCTTTCTAAACACATCAACATCCACTTAATCATGATTCGTTGCTTCTGACAGACATTGACTGACCCCTGTGTAACTTACTGTTTCATGCTGACAATTTTCCCACCAAGCCATGTAGTTCGATACATAGATCTCGTGTTGCTATCCCAACATAAACCAACAGCTAATGTTACAATCACCATATGGAATTAAATGTTATCTTCAACCGGGATCTACTATTGCATATATTTGTATCATCAGATCTGGGTCTCTACTGGTTAATATTGAAAACAGATCCATATAAATATGTTGTATCAAGATCGATCAATCAATGTTCGTTTCCAAGACATTAATGATATTGTAATGTTATAATAATATTAATGACATAATATCAAAACAATTATAATAATATTAATGACATAATATCAAAACAATTATAATAATATTAATGACATAATATCAAAACAATTATAATAATATTAATGACATAATATCAAAACAATTATAATAATATTAATGACATAATATCAAAACAATTATAATAATATTAATGACATAATATCAAAACAATTATAATAATATTAATGAAATAATATCAAAACAATTATAATAATATTAATGACATAATATCAAAACAATTATAATAATATTAATGACATAATATCAAAACAATCTAAAGGGATGAACATTATGACAGATTTGGATCAATACTTTTATCATTCAAGTATGCTACAACAGTTGGTTATGCTAATATTGGTCACACATAATTCACAATACCCCACTGAAAAAGTTATATTGAAGCGTTTAGAAATCATCCCGATAACGGGTTATGTTGAAATTCATTTCGAAAGTTGCCAATCATATGTGCTTTAGCTGTGCTGAATTTGAAATAACCAGACAAACCTAACACCGCAGGGAAGCTACATTCTGGAGATAGCCTAAGTGTAGATTACTCCTGATAAATACGTGATACGCCATAGTGCAAATTTGGTTTAGATTTAGTGTAGATTATGTCCAATGCACCGGGCCTCTTGCATATAACAAGAGGAGACTAATGGAGGCAGAAGCCATTGTATCACTGAGGTTAGCCTGTTTGAATTTCGACTGCACGATTGTGTGGATTCAGATTCTACCATTGGATCCGTCTCTGTCAGCTACTTGGATGTGTCTTTATGAAATTAAATTTACTCAAGCTTAACCCAGGAGTTAAATAACTTGCTTGTGCTGATGTATCACGGAATCCAGCCAAATCCAATCAATCTTCCAAACAATGTATTAAATACGATATGGAATACCTGTTTACAAACATGTTGGTTTCGGCAATTCTTTCTGAGCTGCAATTTCCATCTGGCTTTGACTTTGAATTAAATGAAAAGAAAGGTTTTTTCTCTCTTTCTAGGAAAAATGCAGACAGTGATCTCTGAAAAGAGCATATATATATATATATATATATATATATATATATATATATATATATATATATATATATATATATATATATATATATATATATATATATATATAAATTTTGATAGCGATTAACATGAAAATCAATCAAAATTAATGGCTGCCAAATGCATACCTATTTCTTTGCATGGATAATAAAATCAATGACATAAGTTTAATAGATCTATTTTTCGTTAACATTAACAAGGACATTGACTTGAGATTTCAATGAGATTTATTTAAAGTCTGTAGGCAACGTACAGGTTTGATACATACTTACAGTATTTGATTTTGATGAATATTAAGAAATGCTAGCCATGTAAGTTCATATACTTGCCAGGTAACATTCATTTAATAGTGCTGTCCAGGTTAAGTTCAATTACGAAAGATCTTAAATAATATTTACTGCCAAAATGGTAATTAATGTACACATCAGTTACTGTTTCTTAATACAAATTCGTTTTATGTTTGATATTCTGACACCAATAATAAAATTTGAAAACCCCATGTGGTGTCTTTTGTTGAAAGGTTATATTTGGGGTGGGGTGATTTTTTTGGGGTTTGGATTTTGTGAGGTTTAACAGCACATTATAGTCTATACTTTGCAGCTAGTATATCGGGTGAAACAGAATCCCGAAAGACCATGGTAATCATCCAAACAGAATCCCGAAACACCATGGTAATCATCCAAACAGAGGAAGCTACAGGTAACTTTCTCACATGCAGTTACAAGTAGGTACATCCGGCGGATACTAAAGTTAGTGCACATTTTTAACTATGAAAGAAAGTAAACCTTCCAAGTGAAGCCGCAAGACAATTCGTTGTTGCTGCAGCATATATATACCTAGAGTCTATATATTAATCTCTTTCTTTCCCAAGAAATATGCTTTCATAAAAATATGGATATGGGGTCTTTGAGAGTATTTTGTCAGCTAGTAAGTCTTACATTAATGCATTCGTATAGTATTATTATTGGAGATTGTACTGATTTAATATAGAATAATACTTGCTGTAAGGTAATTTAATACTGACTTTTGTAATAATCACTTAATTGTTAATCAATCAATATGGAAACGGAATTATCTAATGGTACCAGTAGGCTAAGGTCAGCTTAAGTTCCATATTTAATTGTAATAATCTATGCCTTACAAAAGAATTAGCGTGATAAAACAGTGTGGCTGTTTTTTGTTTAAGTATGTTGCAAACTAGCCATTAAAGTAATTAGATTAAACTTTCGTGCTGTTTATTTTCTTCCTGAAAACGTATCATGGTGTCAAAGGTTAAAAATTTGGAATAACTTGCTTTTGTACAGTTGAGAAATATTTCTCCGTAAACAATACTGAAGTGTGTATCTGTGTTTTGCGACGTCATGAAAAAACTCAATCAGTCGTCTGAAATGGACTTTGCTTCACTAGCAGTAACTTGGAGGGCGTGGAAGTATACAAAAGCAGCTTTACTTAGATGCTATGCACACAGATTACGAAAACAAAGAAAAATTCAATACTTTCATATACCTTATCAGTGCTATAAATGATCTGACAGTTAGCGGTCGCATAAGGTCCACTTCAGGCTTTCAAGTTGTAACTGTGTACCGTTTGATAATATTAATATTGATATACTAGAATGTATTTTCTGTTTTCTTTAGTTGTTGTCTAACAATAAATGTTGTTAAATGAAACATTAGTGTTGTGTCATTCTGCACATGATAACAGAAACTGGGTGCATATATTTGATCAGGGGTTTTCAGCCAATCAAATGAAAGCAAACCCTTATAAGTTCTAGATATTGATTTGTACTTAGATTGAAAATTTGCGACCGTCTAGAGACTAAGTCTTACACTGAGTGTGGATTGTGGGTTTTCTGCAATATTTTTTAATATTTCCTACAAATCTTGACCCTAGGCGCGCCCTATCGTACACAAAATTAAAACTACGCCTACAACATTTATCAGTAGATGCACATTCATCACAATTTTGCAACTTGCATGGTCCATAGTGACTAATGATGAAATGAAACTGAAGGATTGCACTGTATACCTATCTTAAATCAAAGTATCTGGTAATAGGACATGCACGGTGTGTGATAAATGACTCCGTTGGGTCGTATAACGTGTTTGACCACCGTTTGTACAATGTATATTCGACGTTAAGATCACCCCTACAGTACGGAAGATATCATTTATTTTGGTGTTGACAAAGAAGACAAAATAGTAAATTTATGCAAATACACAATTTGTCATCTAATTATTTATTTATATTTTGGGAAAGTAATTTACATAACATTGGTAGTATTTATAACAAATGTTCGAGGGTAGTTTGCTATTTTATTGTTCGGCGGGGGGGGGGGGGGGGGATTTGAGCCAAATATCCAAGGCTTGTATCCACTCAATGTGCACTTCTTAATTTTAGCACCAGATCGAGGGACTATGAATCGCAATCGACCTGAACGAAGGGCTGCATGAGTCGGAATGGATGGTTCCACCACGCACTCATGATTCAAAACGTTTAGTCTCTACCACTGCGTCAGGTGTCAACCAAAGCAGAATGTCACGCCAGTCGCGATTGATCTGCGACTATAATGTCACATGAGACCACATGATAATGGATGGTCGGAAATCGTACCTCATCTCTGTCCATGTACAATGTCCGAGAGAGGCAAGGACGCACGGAACTCAGAAAGCATGCAATGAATATTGTGTACTGCCCAGAATGCCAGCTCTTCCTAATATCAAAATCAAGTTCAATTGATTAAATGGACAATAAAATACAAATGATGTATTAGCGACACATAAGGTCAATAAATTTTAATTACGTCTAATCTAATTAACAGATTGGAATTTAGTGTACATACAATTTTTTAATATAAACCAGCCAGCTCATTCAAAGTGACCCTAGATAATTGGTGTCACGCATTGTATACTTCAGAGAGAAGAAATTTTGATGGTGATAGCAAAAATGTTCATGGTAGAATACAAAACAAATATTTTATCGAAACCGGTTTACAGGCCACAAGAAAACCACATGGTAAATTGATTTCCACTCTTAATATTGCTGAGATGTGATTATATTCAGCCTCTATCCGGACTTGTAGGTGAGACGGGTATTCTATAGATCTCCTAATGTAGATCTCGCAGCTCCTGGGTCGACCATGTCCGCAACACAGCTATTGATCAGGCGGGGGTCGATTGTCTGGAACCACAACGGATGGTCTGGAAGACAGTGAACGAATTTAAGTTGATGGGCGGTCATGCGCAAAAATATGACTGGGCAACTAGTGTATTTTTCTTCACTTGTTCTGTTTGTTCAACAGGTTTTCCTCAAGGCCACATCATTGAGTTGCGGTAAGGTGGGGTTTAGCTCGTGATTCCTCGCATTCCAGACAGTTGAATGATCCATCAGGTGTTTGGTGGCTAATTCTTTATCATGGAAAAATTGTTCAATCCCCATTTTGAGAGCGTGATGTGGTACAGTACCGATGATTTCCACTTTTATTCTTTCTCGTTCAGTCCAAGATTCTTCTTACTGAATCTTTTTCGGCTCTGTTTCTTGCACGAATGCTTCAGCAGGTATCTGAGGGGCTGATTCGGAGTTTAGAGTTGGTTTCCCCTGAGTGGCAAATTGTGGAGGTTATGTTGGAGGTGGGGGAGGTGAAATAGGTTGACTCATTTCCCTCACCCCTATGTATATATCGCTCTTGTTGCCATTGGATTGTTTATTAGGCGGCTTAGACGGTTTAGGCCGTGAATGTACATCGCTTCTTGGAGGGTCACCCTGTGTGGATACGACTTGCCTTGTTGTTGTTGGTATATTTTACGATATCTATCGTCGCCATATCCGTTTTGCCTATTTCTACTTTGTTTTCTTGATATGTGCTTTTCCTCTCCCATTTGAACAAGAGTGTCGTCCTTTTGCTTGTGCAACTCCATCAGGTAGCCAATGAAGTCCCTGACTTCTTACGGCATCTCTTGTGGGGGTAAGGATTACACTCATCGCTAGCTCTTTTGTTGTTATATGTTGTTTCTGCTACGTTCGCTGCAGACTGAATGAATGAGTTTGGGGAGTGGGGGTATTTTAACAAGATTTTAAATGGCTTATTGTATAAATGAATTTACATTTACTGTGTGTGTGTTTTCATTTCTGGTTTCTTAATGACAACTGATTTTTCAAAATAGCTCCAGTGTTTTTAATTGTAAATATGCAAGCATACACTAAATTACAGTTGTATTAATTGTGTTGTAATTTACTCAATGTCTGTACATTCGTGAGTGATCTGAGTAATAATAACCAACCGTTTTCCGGGTCTCTAACATCTTGAAAGAAAATATTCATGCTGATAATCTACGAACTCATACAATCAACTCCGTTAAATATAGCTAAAATATTGCAGTTATCTCTGATCACTTAGAGAATTTGGGTATATCTCTGTGTAACATAAATTATATCTGTATTTTTATGTCTGCCTCGAGAATGTATTGTTGCTGGATTTGAATGTTGTCCGTCATTACATCATCGTAAACAACTAAACTATTAACAAGTTCGTCAAGTTCATCAACACTCTGTGTTTTAGCAATACAGGTGATAACATTATTAATATCATAACCTTCTTCATAAAATGATTTTGAGTTCTCATTAAAATCATTAAAAATATTGTAGCATCTCTGATCGTCTAGAGATGGTGCCAATAAATATAATTTATTCCCCCTGCGATTTATTGTTTTTTTCAACATTCTGCTTTTGCAAGAAAATAGTATTAATACAAATAGAGATTTTGATGAGTATTTAGACGAACGTGTATTTGGTTCTGGTGTGACAGTACCAGGATGATGGTTAAGCTATCCTAATAATAATTTAGTTTTCATTTAATCTTGATTATACACCGGTTAAGTTAACAAAGAAAACAATCAGGAAACCTTCTAAAATGATTTTGCTGATATTGATCTCAGAATCCAAAAAGGTTAAAGATTAACGGCGGTTGTAAAGTTTACCAGACGAAGAACAAATCATACTGTGTATCTTTATTGCACTGATTGAAGAAAGGGAAGATTGGTTATCTGATCCTCTCGTTGATATCTTTAATTATGTTGTTAAAAGATCTTTCAGAAAAAAGTGATTAATGAAGAGATTCGCCAGTCACAAGATATGCGTGTGACATTTTGTGCAGAGCCAGTGTCAAGATAGACCTGTTGCTTTATGAATCTGATATATTTATTGTTATAAAGACCTCAAAGCGATAAACAAATATTCTTTATAATTTAAATAACGTCTTAAAATTCTACTTTCACACTATTGTAAGAACTCTTTAATTTTTAAAGAAATTTCATTTATCCCTCGTCTTTGTTAACAATCCATTAATAATCGATATCTAGCTCCTCCACAATCCGCATAAATCGGACATTTTCCATCACTACTGTCTTGCATTTTATACATGGCCTTGGACCTGTAGATTTTATTGCTCTATGTATTACGCAGTATCCATCGTAACAACGTTGCCTGCAACGTTTAGTAGACTCCTAAAATGACCATTTGCATTTTTATCATGTTGATATACGTTATATACAATGTCTAATTAATTAAATATGATATTTCAAGTGCAATGTAATAAATTACGACATTAGATATAACGAATAATGCGGAAAATGAGTATGGTTTGTTTTACTACTTTATTCGGGGAGGAAACAGAGGAAACAGAGAGTTTGACAGCGTTATCGTTTTGCTAAAGACAATGTTTTTATCCTTAGAGATTATTATTTCGTGATGAATATAAAATTCGCTTGTGAAATATGTATGCGTCAAACGTAAAACGGAGGCAATAAATGAGGTGAAAAGTGCTTACGTGCTTCAAGGATTAATATCATTTTGAGAAATTTTGTTTATTTACCTCGGATAATGGTTTTGAACGAATTGCTGATACATTTATCAATAAATATTCCGTCACAGACCTTATACTGGAGTTTACATTGAGATATCCAATCTTAGATATTAATTCCTTTTTCAAATGCAGACTTATTTATGAAAATTACGGAGATAAGTTATGTACGTTTACAATCACCTACCAAAAAAATAAATGAAAACTATATTATTGATTATTTTACAAACCTATGTGATTGTGTATGATCACAAGTATAACTTTTCTAAACAAAAAAACGGATACCATGTTCTTTGTATATAAACACATGTAACACTTTTACAACAGAAAGAGTTAACTAACAAATCTAACAAAGAATATCTAGAATGGTGTTTAGATCTACAAGCTGTATGATATATATACATTTCAATGCATAAAATTAGTGAATCCATGATCTTACAAGCCGGGTAAAATAACTAACTACAAAACGTGTTTCACATGAAAATATTTCTGCTGCTGAAGTACTCGTCTACCCAACCAGCATTCAGCATAAAGAAATAAAATATGCGGAGAAGGAAAATAATTATCATTGTTATAATAATTATTCAGATGAAGATCTACAAATAATATCAACTGAGATAACCGGAAATTATGATCAGTTGTAAATGTATTGTTTCATGTAACGGTCATGCATATAATGTTAAATGAACACCCGGTCATAACCATAATACTTGCGAATGAAATCATGGAATTACTCTTAAATTTTATATCGACGTTAAATGTAACAATAGCATCGTGATTGTAAATGTATATAGTTATATTGTTGTCTATTCGAGTGTAATGAATGGCCAAAAACTAATAAATAATTGTTGAAAAAATCTCTGGATGGAGAAATTAAGAAAAGAATTTTCGGAGCAGTTAACAAAAATTCGTATATATCAGAGGTTGTTAAAACATTACCTAAACATTAAAAAAAAATCCAATTATGTTAAAGTATTTTGAATATAAAACACAGACAAACATATTCGCGAAACTTTAGCACAAAAACAAGTTATTATAAATACACATAAATTCATGTTAATGAAGGCTGGACAGGATGTCAAGTAACTCGTGACTTTGATTATATCGATAGATCGGCATGTGGAATGGATACATCTGAAGCTGCTTGGAAATCTATACCAGAAGGTAAATCCGTATTGATTACAGAGGCGTAGAGATGATATTTAGCGCCCGGGGACAAACTATAAAATTGGCGCCCCAGCGATCTTGTGACAGATTTATTACCCTTGTTTTCTTATTATAATGTAACGTTGCAAGCCTCATTTTGGCGCCCCTGTACCTTGGCGCCCGGGGACATATGTACCCCCCGCTCCCCAACCCCCTCGCTACGCCTCTGATTGATTATGAGCGTTTTAAAAACATTTACGTAGAAAATAGGAGCATATTGTAATATCGAATCTTACATGAGCATCACTGGTGATGTAATATTAAAAATGGGCGATAAACGAAGAGTTATCGTTCAGATAGAATCAGTTCACAGAGTGAAAAGAATTCCAAATATCTTAATCGTTGATGAGTGGCATGGTATACAAAGACAAAGATTCAAATAAGTCACATCTTTAAAAAATATTGAGAGAAATTCTTAGCATTAATAAATTTCTCCGGTTGTGATATTGTTCTTGATGACTCCGCTACTAATGATAATCTATACGTATTCAGATTTTGCAGACGGAATATAAGTTTTGTTATTAATGTATATAAACTTGAAGAAGAAAAAAATAATCAGCTCGTTATTAACATTGCTCAAGAAGAACATAACAAAGCTAATAATTATAAGTATGATCCATACGAGATGTTAGAACCTTATACATCAAAGAAGAAATATCTAAACAATATATTCCAGTGTAATGTTGAAATGTTACCTGCCGATGGGATTCAAAATTTATACAACATATATAGTCATCTTATACTGGCTCAGAAATGTTATCGTTGATAAACGTAGCAAGGGCTGTGTGATAGATAACAACATGTTTCGTTCAGATAAAATAAGTCCTCGCGAAAAGATTTATTTGATCAGATATTTCTTGACGATATTAAATCTTCCTGGATAAAGATCTTAGTAAAGAATCAGTTACACTATCCCGAGATCTTAACATGCGCATAGAAGTAATGATAAACGATAACGAACAAATGGCTAAATACAATAACCTGATCAGAAATTGGTATAATATATTATATGTTCTGAAACGGCGTTAGAATCACAAAAATGAACAATCAGGAAGTTTAGCAGAAAATCAAATTGATATACATGGTTTGGGGCGCCGTTTACACGAAATGATAAAAATCACCACCGCAGTCAAAGTGGCTGAAATCAGTTTTTATTGATGACAATGATTGGAGAAATATGAAACTTGACTGTCAATGATATGACGGAGGAATTTATATTTCGATAACCGAAAAACATTATGGATGTTACAATTTCATGTCTAGAGCGTTAATAGATGTTTCAGTATGTTCGATGAACAAATTACGATATGTATATACTATATTAGAACAATTATGTATACAACATATAGTTTATCATTCTGAGATTTGTATCGTCGATGGCGAAAGTATATCAATTATTAAATAATATATATTTTAGATACTTTCGCCAGTCACAAGACATTTTATGTCGATCAAAATATCAAAATAAAACAGTTATTTATCAAATCTGAAGCTTTTATCAATGCTGAAACAACCGGAAGTATATATAATATATAAAAAGCCGGTAGTTTCAACAGTCACGAGACATTTTATGTCGATCAAAATATTAAGATAGAAGTTATTTTGTCATTCTGAGACTTCTATCGTCCATGGCAAAAGTATACAAATTACTATATAAAATATATTTTGGATACTTTTGCCATTAACATAACATATATGTCGCCGCGAAATATCGAGATACAACAGTTATTTATCCATTTTGAAGATTGTATAATTTTTGTGGAAACTCCGCATTTTAGTATATAATATATATTTCTGCAGGGTTTCCACATCATAAAATATGTAAGACATTTCCTAAAATAGAGCAATTTATCACATAATAGTTATTTTATCATTTTGATATTTATTTCGTTAATGTTGATAGTTGTTTTGTTATTCTGAAGATTTTATAGATCATCATAATTATACATGCATAAGACTTCAGATCATAATGTATATATCTAATCTGAAATAAAAATTAAAATAAATAATAAATGCCAACGATGATATCAGACTGTTGCTATACGAACGAATATCCCTCTCCAAACTGTAAAATCAGAAGATGAAAAAAATGGGATCGTGATGATAATAATTGATAAATATAATCCAGGTTTCTCACAAAATGTACGTATTGTTAAATCTTTATCCCGAGATGATTTAGCACGTAAACGATTACAGAAAAGATTCACCGAAAGAAAACAAATAATCCGTTGATATTATCTTTCTGTTATTGTCTTTTCAGTCATTTTAATTTTGTTCCATTTTTTCTTAGGGAGCTTTATTTTTGACAAATGAAGTTTGAGCAAAAGGTCTGTTCGCCCTCTCTATTGCTATGTTAAGTATGTCATCGATTTCATCAGGTCATTTTTTGTACCGATCTTATTTACTTTTTGTTACAGTGTCAATAGCTGTGTCTATAATCTAATCTAGTATTTGTTACAGTGTCAATAGCTGTGTCTATAATCTAATCTAGTATTTGTTACAGTGTCAATAGCTGTGTCTATTATCTAATCTAGTATTTGTTACAGTGTCAATAGCTGTGTCTATAATCTAATCTAGTATTTGTTACAATTAGTAAAGTATATTTGTTAGTTGTCAGGATCGTACCCTATCCAAGAATACACAAGCATCGTACAATATATCAACTCCTTGTTGATTACAATCTAACACACACACATTCTACAATGCAGAAAACATACATACCCAACTTTTCAACACTACATATTATATTTATTTTCATGAGCATATCGTGAAAGGCTCATTTATTTGATAATACTCTAAATACTAATTGTCATATGGATCGTAAGTGAGGTGATGTTTGTTAATATTGTAAATCATGTCATGCTTGTTACATGGTAGGAAAACCCAATCAGATTCATGCCAAAGACTCATCTACAAACTATTAAAGAACCAATTTCAAGTGATGGAAAAACGATATCACTTCGTCTATCTAAACGTTATACATTGTTTTGGATGTATAATATATTACAAGGGTCAGTTTCATTTTTTTATATTATGCTAGTAAGTTTTATTAAGTATTTTTAAAATGTTTACGATTATTATTTCATGATAGAAATAATAAGCTTTGGCCGAAGAAATTTAATTTGGCTCAATAATGCAAATTTACATTTTCATTTACTAAAATGTTTCGACATTATTTGGCTTCATTTTGTTTTCTACGCCTTTTAATCAAGGGCTACATATGTATGCATTATATACATGTTTAATATCTCTACATTATTGAGAACACAATTAATTGTATGCTTATATATTGATGATTTCAAAAGGCAATACTTCGTTCATAATTATATGAAGATATTTCGTAATGATACATTTTTTACACAGTGCTAATTATTTCTCATAGATTATGTAAGATAATCTATAACACTGTAATGGGGCTACGAAAGCCGTAAACGTTTCTTGCTTTGAGATTTAATTGATACACTAAAAGAAATATCGGTATGAAGGGTCACAACTAAAACAGTAATAAATTAGGAAGAAAAGTAGTGTCATTCGTTACGTTATTATCCCATCGTCTTTTTATATATTGTCAAGGATCAATTGAGAGTTGGTTTATCTCATTCCTTAACGACCTTTGCATTAAAACTAAGATAAAATTAAATAAGTGAGATTTAGAAACGTGTACCTGCTTGTTATTCATGGATTTTTAGCTTAATCTATTTACTTTAGTCATTGGATTCAGTTTATAATTTATTTTTACATTCATCAGTTAGTAAAAGCGTTGACACACCTTCAAATTAGCAAGTTCTAATGTGTACATATTATCCTACGCTGCATGTTTCCATACCTATGTTAGTCAACTACCACAATAATATATTTGTTTCTCTTGGTAATGTAATCTCTGTAACTCGCCACTTTCAGTTTTGTTTTCATTTAAGCAATTTGAAATGAATAACAGAGATTGTATACATGAATAGATGGACTTAAGTCTTTGAACTTTGTAACCATGCTTAATTAACAAAACGGTTGTACGATATACTGATAACAACATCAAATATATGCGATAATATAGCCTACCGGGTATTGTGTGGGGAAACGGCAAATTTGTGCAGTACGAGATCATCACTTCCATTTCTATTTCTGCATGTATGGTACGGATGGATAGATAGATAGATATATACATATGCATGTTATATATATATATATATATATATATATATATATATATATATATATATATATATATATATATATATATATATATATTACGTTTACATATACGATTTACAATTACTTAGTAACATAAAAATGATGTATCGAGTTTATCGATTGTGTGGGGAAACGGCAAATTTATGCCGTTCACTATCATTTATATTTCTCCACGTATATATATATATATATAGATATATATATATATATATATATATATATATATATATATATATATATATATATATATATACACGTTTACATACAACAATTTAAATTACTTAATAACATAAAAATGATGCAACGAGTTTATCGAATCACAAAATATCAATGTTAGACATACATATAGGTCCCAGTCTGCATCTTGTAGATAGAACATGGCTAAGTCTGTGTCCGTGCCAGTAATCTGCGCAAACTTTGTGCACTTTGCTATACATTCAGAAACTCTTTGCGTGTTCATCTTCTCGTCAATCAAAATAGATGAAAGCTCTCAATCGGAATATTATCTGCCTTCATCGTCAGGTCGATAAATAAACCCCGGATGTTATCCGTCGGGTTGATAGCTATATTCTGAACTATTTTCGTCCACATGGGACAATATGGTAGCGGGACACACATTCACAATCGGAGCAATCTAGGCCTTTGCTGTCGTAACATATGTGGTGATATCTGCCAGAGGAACGTATGCAGCAGTAATAACTTCTGTAGTTTAGAGCCTTGGTTTCCTCTCTTATTTTGATGGCGATGAAAGAGTTAGTATGTAAATAGTATTTTTTGGAATAAGAGCATTTCGGCGTGGTAATTTTCATGCATCGTGCGACAGTGCACAATGAGTAATGAGGCAATGAGGCATCGATACAGATCCAGAAGTGGACTATTTGGCCCTTTGCACGTTGCTTTGTTTATGAAGACATAGCCACTTAACATATGACTAGAACTTCACCGTGTGTTTACATTTGAAGGAATGTAATATAAACATATGATTCATTATGATTTGGACACGGTGGACAAGTCACTACTGAGAAACTGATGTCGAGAATTCAGAAACCTTGCATAAACACTTGGTAGTGGAAATTTTTATTTGAGTAATATTTTATTTTAGTAATATATGGGTAATTTTGTTTATACGTTTTGCATGATGTGCGTGTTACATGGGTGAATTGTCTCAAATGTAATTTGATCTTGATAACATTGAACTAGAAAACTAATTGTCACGTTGATGAAAATGTACTCCTTTTGGAAGGAATTATTCACCAAATGGCTTTTATTTAGAATATGTCAACAATATTTCCATGGGGACAAGTCATATAACGAAATTACAGTATCAAAGCCAGTGACTTAAGCTTTAGACAAAAACTAACATATTTGGAAATTCGTGGATCTACACTAGTATTATTGTAAATTGTGATCTGTTTTTGTTTAATACTTCAGTTGATACATTTATGTCGCAACTTATTTGGTAGCTGTTAATAAATCTATAAATTTAAATTAGTATTTCTTCAAGTTTCAAAAATTTTTAAGGTTTTCAGGGTTTTGAAGAGACGTATCAGCAAGTCGATACTAAAAACCGAATACCTTATTAACTATATGTTTAATTCGCACTATTTCCTTTCATAATATTGATCGCAAGATTACTTTAGTTTTATTGATTGCTATCAATAATTGGTGCTTTTCGTTGACACATTAAGTATGGTCATATCATATTTTTAACAAATTAATGTAGAGTACGAAGAACATTGTTTTAATCCAATCACCATGTTTCATTTACATTGTTTGAAAACCTATTTAGTTAGTGTTGTTGCACCATTGGAATTGGATTGTTGTTGCCTATGTTACAGTAATAGCGTTGTTGTTACGACTCTAAGTCATAAACTATATAAAAGAAAGAAACGAAACCAAAGTCAAGAAATCGTTTATTTCTCTAGGCTATAAAGTGAAAATTTAAGAGAAACGTACAGTGTTGTGACTAAAATCCAAAATAATAAAAACTGTCATAAGTCCAATAGTATAAAATGTTTCTAATTAACTACAATATTCTTGAATGTCCTTCATGTACAATAATGATACAATCCAGAATGTCTTTGAAAGAGTGCTCAGAAATCACTTAATAGAGTATTAGTCCAAGACGTAAATCAGAACTTTGAAATTCGAGTGAATTATTGAACTAATTAAAGTAGCCAGAGTTACAAATGAAAACAGCTTTAAACTCTGATCATAGATTCCCAAACAATGTTATGACATTGGAATGAAAAAGTTGTTTAC
Source organism: Unio delphinus (assembly GCA_029339505.1). Taxonomy (NCBI): domain Eukaryota; kingdom Metazoa; phylum Mollusca; class Bivalvia; order Unionida; family Unionidae; genus Unio; species Unio delphinus. The sequence goes on along the minus strand of JAQISU010000028.1, from coordinate 2,536,780 downwards.
CAAACATATTTGCATACATATTTCACTTGGCCTGTGACAAAATAGTATTTTCTTGAAACGTAATGGAAAATTCCACTAATTCTTAAGCATGCTTAGACCTTGAACTTAGAAGTTAGTAAATATAGTCTTTATGGGAATGATAACAATCAGGTAGGTAAAACGCACAAACCTGCTTCCAACTAAATATGGTAAAATCTTAATTTATGAAATAATTACAATTGTCTGTCAATATATATATATATATTATAAGTTGAATTTCGGTGATTATGAATCAATTAAATGCAATATTACAGAAGCAAGCTAGAAAACATTAATTTAATGCCGCTTTTCTGCAACAATAAATGTCTTCTTCATAATTCGCCTTCTTCTAGAATTGCGAGGTCAGTCCACAATTTACACATTCAGAACACAGTGTGAAGGGCAAATATTTATTAAATTTATTGCATGATCTATACCACTGTAGGCAAAACATTATAGTAGTGTATGTCGCAAATTGTATTTGTGGCTGGGAAACTTTCAAACCTTTTTCCTTAACGAAATCAAACAAATATGCAATATGTCATGCAGTAAGCTAAAGTGGCTGCACTAAGTACTTTATTATCGTCAGAATGACAAATTAATAGTTCAAACATTTATTTATTGAAAAGCAAGACCATATTATCAGCAACACTATCAAGTAAAAGTATTTGCTTTGTTACTATGGAAAAACCTTACAGAACAGAGCTCAACAAAACTATCATATCACTATTTATTCATTTATCTTGAAAAAGAACACGATAAGATTTCCTACGCCACATTTAATAGTCTGTATCATAATGTATGTATTTCCTTATATGTATATCAAAATCACATATGCATGCTCCTTTGGAAAACAATTATTATATACAACTATTAGTGTATGACATAAGAGAATGGTGCCAAAAACCTGTATAATGTTATATAATAGCTACCACAACGATTCAACAATTTCATTCTCCCGACAACACAATTACAACTGAGCGTGCTTGGGCCGTAATCACTTCTTCTGACATCATTTTCAATGGAAAGTTGTCTCATACAAGAAGCCGAAACCTATGACATGTTGAGCCTTGAATATCATACAGAAGTGTATAGATATCTGTCAAGCAAATATGATTGTTTATGATGTAAAAGCAAGCATGAAAAATATAGGATACATCCATAAGTTTTAAATCATCGATTGGACCCGATGAAAATAAACATTACACACAATGTATTTTAGTCTAGTTCCACGACATACTCATAGGAGGAACAGTGGAGTTTACAGCGAGGGACCACTGTAACAAATGTGATGTAGAATGATTCTAGATGTAATATGTTTTATCTATCCTTGATATCCCAGAGTATAACTACCAAATTTTCAAGTGTACAAGAATGTAAAGTTTGTTACGAATAACATCAATGTTTTATGATATGACTGCTGGATAGACAGAAAAATGGTTGTACAGCACGAGCAGAAAAAACTTACATCCCCAAACAAATTATATTTTCTTTAAGACCGGAAACAAAAAATACACGCTATCATAACATTCTTTGGAGCAAAAGTTAACTTACCATCCCAGAAATCGAAAAACTATTTACTTAAATATATGCACATGAAAAGACAAGTTCAACAAGAATAGAGGAATACAGAGGTAGTTTCTTGAAAAACAAATAGAGGACGTGCCTTAGTATTATACCTAAGTTTACATGGTCTATGGCGAAAATAATATTAGCTTCAGAAACCAAATGACTGTGACACGAATATTATATTTTAATGGCAATTTCATATCAGAGATATGTTTAAAATATATGACTCGTTGATTAAACTGATTAAACTTGGCAATATAATCAAACTTGTTTAAAAAGAATGATGTTTCTAGTTTGGCAATATTATTAAATTTATTTGATAACATGAACTTTCAGCTCTGGAAATATAACTAAAATTTTGTTGAAAACATGAAATTTCATATTTAGATAGATGCAAAGTATTCAAAGCAGCTTGTCATTGTGTATGAGATTGCAAACATAACAGTAAAACAATGCATACAACATCATATACACATTAAAAAGGCTTTGTGTGAGACCACAAAGTATTACAATTCCAACAACCTAGACCTATGTCTTTGTATGATGTCTTGAAATGGAAATGACAGTCTTGTATTTAGAAGTTTAAGGGTGGCAGTGGTGGACTGGGTTGATAATTAAATGCATGTTTTTCTGGCGTAACTTTAGCCCAATGAGCAATTGTTAATTATGGTTAAATTGTCTTTAAGCGAAAGACCATTGCCCAAAATGTGATAAAATATACACTTATCATTTTTTTCTCACTATCCGAATGGCTCTCGCATTTAGGGTAGTACCTTAAAATGAACTAACAATCCCCAATGGTCGCTAGGAAATCGCTGGCACGACTGCAGTCTCTCCAAACCAACCAATTCAAAATGAACTGGTTTTACCTTCGCACGTGGGCTGCAATGGCGTATATACATCCTGTCAAATCGACATTTTGGCTTATGTTCAAAACCCCACTCAAGATTGTCGTTGTGCTCCATATCCCAGGTAAACTTGACCTCGGGTCGTTTCCCTGTAACCTCCCATACGTCATACACATCGTTTGGGATACCTTGTATTTCATCCAGCTGTAACATAAATAAATAAATGGATCACACACACACACACACACACACACACACACACACACATATATATATATATATATATATATATATATATATATATATATATATATATATATATATATATATATATATATATATAGCAAAGGTGATCTTGATGTGTCTAACTTGGACGAGCTCTTAATACAAAGAACCTACAACACATTTAACGACCACGCCATATATGAACAAAACGTCCAATGCATAAATAAATCGATGCCAGGTTCCAACGTCAGATACTTGTGATGCCCATTGGCGGTGATGATGCCACAGGATGGGCAGATCTTTTGCAAGGAGTCTTTATATCTCTTTTTAGGTACTCCTCTATCACGGTGGCCAGTGGACAGCTCACTTTACAGCGTGATCTTCGGCACGCGATGATCCTCCATCTTAGACACGTGTCTTGTCCAGCCTAGCTTTATTTTCATAAGCATTGCCTCAGCGCGTGTTATTTCAGCTTGTTTGAGTACTTCAGTATTGGTGACTAAGTCACTACAGTGGATGTTAAGGAAGGTGCAGAGTCAGCGCTGACAGGAGTGTTCAAGGAGGAGGACGTGGCGGATGTAGGTGACCCATGATTCGGTGCTATATATGACGGTGGTCAAAACGACAGGCTGACGTTATACCACATTCGCGTATTGAGTCTGCTGAAGGTGCTGTTTTTTTTTTTTGGCGTCTGTTGTCTATTTGTTGTCAATTGTGGCATCAGATGATATCACACAGCCCATGTACATGAACTGGTGGACCACATTCAGCTCTGTCTGGTCACTGACGATTCTTGGTGGCCGGTACTCTTCCTTGCGTGCAGGCTGGTGAGTACCTTAGCTTTCTTTAGGCTGACGTCAAGACCAAAGAGCTGGCAATCGTCTGAAAAGCAGGATGTTACTAAAAAAGAAAGATGTTAGTCTTCCGTGCAGGTAAGAAGGATGGCGGCGTCTGCAAAGAGAAGTTTTTAAACAGTTGTTCCAAGGCCTTGGTTTGGTTCTAAAGTAGCCCTAAGTTGAAGAGGTTGTCATGAGTGCGAAATCGGATACAGATGCCATCTTCGTCATCAAGGTCTTCTTTTACTTTTTGGAGCAATTATTTTCTAAATAATGATCAAGGCCTTTGCATAGGTTAAGCATATTTTAGTACCTGATGCTTTAATAAAACAACATCAACATGCATATTAAACATATCAGTTTCATTGCTGATAATTTAGTTTATTTTGTTAAGTTCGTCTGAAATTATTAAATCACCCTAAAACGTTTGCGTAATAAAGTGTTCAGATTTTAAAACGAAACATTGTTTGCGGGAAATGTTATTGTGTGATTTGGCATGGTTATATTGATCATGGTAATGTGTTCAATGGGACAGTCTTGCAAATTATTTTTCTCATTAATCACTCTTGCCTCGTTCTTTAACTGACAACTTTTGTGTTATCATGCGTTATCTATCTCGACAACTTTCTAATAATATATACGTTATAAAATATCGTTTGGAGGTTTAAATTATGCATATATAATGAATGATAAGGTATGTGTAAAAGAATCGATTTCACTTGACTAAATATCTTTAATAGATTGTAATGTTCAAAGAAACTGTAAGCTACAAATTTATATAAAGTTGGCAATTTATTCCTAAATAAGCTATATCTCCAAACAAAGTATTGATAACTCAAAGAGAAATTAAAATATGTTGACTCATGGGATTAGAGTCTTAACCAAAAGACACGGCTTCACTGTGGGAATATTTACCTCTTTATCTCGAAGATTCAAATCCCCACCAAATATGACAGTTCTGTTTGCATCAGCCTGTTTTACATTCTCAAATGCAGTTTTTAGCTGTCTCTTCCTCTCTCTTGTGACTGGTCTTGTGCTTTCCAAATGAGAGGTCAAGATATCAAACTTGATACCTTTGACAGTACACTATGACAAAGAAATAATGTCGATTTAAGGTCTAGCTATAAATGCTAAAATGCTTTTGTCTCTATTGCGCAATAGGTTTTAACATTTTATGGTAATATTTATAAAACTGTATTATTTCCTCACTGGGTATTAACATCTTAGAGTTGCTGCATAAATAGTCAAGGTCACCAAAAATCTTATAAATATTGCGTGTTGTGTTTATTTGTCAAATATATAATATAAACGTTTGTCATAAGTGAAATGCAATCGCCCACGTTATTTGTTATTATCATTAATTATTCGTTCACTAGTCGGGTTTTTATCTATAGTTGTATGTAATATTCAAGAGTTTATTACAAGAAACGCATCATAAATATGTGCCATTTCAAAATTTGCAGTAAACATACGGTCTTATAAAGAGCTACTACTGGATAATACAAAACATAAATACATCAACACAGTGTTCATCACAAACCCTTTTTCAACTTGCTCTTGAACAATATCTAGATATCAAATGAAGATATTTAGAGGCCTCTATAAACAAGATACTGTTATAAATGCATTTGAGCATCAGTCTCTTTTCAGGACATAAGTGTGACAACATCAGTGCAGACTAGAGGTTGTGCAAACAGTTTAATGCGTTGTTCCATGCTATGACTTCCATATAAAACACTAATTTCCTCGCCATTTATTAGACAGTATATGTCCCCTAAAATGATCTTATTTATGAATTAAGGTAAAAACCTTTATCGTAAGAAGATTCCTAAACATTACGCTGGAAGGGAATGCTGAAATTGTTTTATCTTCGAAAACTGTGCAGTCTCGTCGCAGGAGGATTGCTGTGTAATAATTGTTTTCTCCACCAGAGAAAAGTCTATACGACGGGCATTTTTCCTCTAGTATTTGCTGCATTTCCATAACCACCTCTTGTAGCAACACTACATGGGGAGTCTTCCTGTGTTAAAGTAAGTTTTTGTTTAATGAATGTAAACATGATAATAAAGAAAAAAGGAATGGAACAAAATTAATCATCGAACGATTCATATTAAAATCAATCTAACAATCACCCAGTATATATTTATATAACAGTACACAATACACAATATATTGGCGTATAAGTTGTAAGTGTGTGTGTGTGTGTGTGTGTCTACCATCAACCTGAAGCACTCCTTTATAAGGTTACACGTCGCGAAATTCCATGTAAGAGCAGAGTTATTTTTTAAATTGGCCGATACACTCCACTGTTATTTCAATAGGCCAAGACAAGTAATTGAGATTTTGAAATGGACGCGACATACTATTGGTATGGATCAGCTGGAACTAGCTAAAATGGGTATGTGCCTAGTCTGTCCTATACCACACTTACAAAGATGATGAAATGTTAAAAATTATGATAACATGTTATGTTTTTTTTTACACACACACACACACACACACACACACACACACATACATACATACATACATACATACATACATACATACATACATACATACATACATACATATATATATACATACATACATACAAACATACATACATATATATATAGTGTACAAGTTAAACTCTCGTTCATACCATCCTTACTTGTTAATTTCGTCACAGACACCTTCGACGCGTAATTGTTTATTCTTTTGGTCCAGTCCATCGATATTCCAGGACATTATGCGTATTTGGTTAGTCTCTGTGTCTTCATCAGTGTTATATCTGCAAGCGAATTTGAAAATTGTATCGGTAAAAAACGGAAACAATGATGATATAAGAAAGAAGAATCGAACAGAAACTCAAACGTTTTATTCATCTTATTATCCATTCTTATACAATTAAGCATCCAAGTCTGTATCCGGCCTATGTCTTTATGCCGACGGAAGGAAGTACGTCTTCTATAAGGTCATTATTTAGAACTGGAAGTGAAAATGAAATATGAATACTAACAATTACACATCTGTCAAACAATGAAGTTTTTTAACATGCCATATAATTAACGATGGCTTTGAGTTATTAATTGTCCAGCGCAAGAATACAACATTTAGAAATGCTGTTGTTCTGTAGGTCTACGGAGTTAGGCCAGTGACCTCTGTCCAAGTTATATTACATCAAGCTGGAGAACGAATGAAACTACTTGTCACTACTATATATTCTTAATGCATTCATGTTGAAACAAACGTTTACCCGACTCATAAAATATAACATTACGTTCTAAAATGGTACTGACTATTCAAAAGGATTACTTATTTTAATTATCACAAAAATATAATAAAGGTCAGGGACCTGCCTATGAACACTTTGTCCTCATAGGCCAAATAGAAGATTATTGGATGTAAAGCATCAAATTTAGACACACACACACACACACACACACACACACACACATACATATATATAAGTGGAATGTTTCATTCACAAGTGGATCTAGCACAATCTGTTCGCCTTCTGTACAATTAAAAAAGTACAGTATATTGTTTTCTGGATACTTTCGGGTGTAATGTAGTTTGTTATTCTTTCTACAAACTGTAGATTCGTTAACATTCATTGTGTATTACATTTAATGGTCTGCTGAGTTACAAAGATTGACTCGCTTTATTCTGTCTTTCTTAATCTGGATCAGAGCATGAATTATGTCTCCGAACAAACCATGTGGCAACCCATGTTTCTGAAATGTTATACAACCACTTACTGATCCATGGCTCAATATGCAATTCATGTTTACATGTTTTTTCTCATTCTAATGAAACAAACTAAAACCCATACCTGAATTCCTAGAAGATGATGACTTCTTATTAAAATCAATCCGTCATAATGAGGATTTGAAAGAGATGGAATCAACAGTCCCAATTTTAACATAAACTGCTTGATATTGTGTGAACGTTATGGAAATTATTTGTACACTCTTAACATACCCTGTTTAATAAGGGCTTGAAAGTTATGGAAATGACTTTTCCACTATTACCATAAACTGCTTGACTGGGGCATGAATGCTATGGAAATAACTTGAACACTCTAAATACAAAGTGCTTGATAGTGGGTATAACTTCCACGTAAACAGCTTGATTGTGGTGTTAATGTCATGAAAATGATGTGTACACTCTTAAAATAAACTGTTTGATAATCAAATTTTGGCAAGGATTTCCAATGCTTGATATATCTCTTCTTTTAAAAGTGTTAGATCTTGTGTTACTGTAAATAGACAATGTTCACCGTGGATTGAAATCAAGAGAGAATGCATACAAAGGTGTCACCCCATCACCATACCTATTTCTATTAAGTGCAGATAAATAAACCAATTTGATTCTGATGAAACCAAATATCACAGAAATTAAAATAAACACACAGACAACCTAGAGACAGTATGCAGATGACACTGCTTTCACCCTGGATGACTCAGACAATTCTCGTAAGTCAGTTCTAGATCTTGTCTGCCATGATTCTAATTTTTCAGGACTCCGAATAAATATTGACATTACTAAATGTATATGGATCGGAAGTACAACTAGAACTACTTAAAGGTTCTGCAACGAAAATCACGTAGCCTGGAATATTTCACGTATATAGGTATTAAATTCTCATTAGAGTTGCATGATATGGTCAGGGTCAACTATAAAAGCAAAATTAGAGAGGTTAAATCTTCTCGTTTACAGTGTTCAAAAATAATTTAACCCACTTGAAAATACTGTAGTTGTAAAAGGCATGGTCCTATCGAAGATGACTCACCTATTTCTAAGTTTACAAAGCCCATCGCAAGCAAAGCTTTAAGAGCTAGATGTACTGTTCAATACCTTTTTATGGGGGTGTGGTGGGGTGGGATGGAAAAGATAATGTAAAAGTGTAAAGTCTTAGGTAATGAATATTTTGAAGCAGGTTTGAAAATTTTAGATATAAACATATTGGTGCGTATATTAAAACTCACTTTTATGAGAAGAGGTGTCACCTCTAATCATAAATATGCATGTTTTTCACTTTTGGTAAAGATTTATGACAAAAGTGAGAAATACATTGAATGCACGTTCGTCTGATGCATTTGCAGCAAATATCATAAGAGCATAATACATTTACTGTACAGAACTCAAATGGTTTCTTAAAACTGCAATACGGATGAATCCTAACATTAAAGTAGGAAATGCCAGCGTAATGTACATGCGCTGGGTGAAAAGGGGAATTTTGTATGCAAGCAATTTAGTTAATAAAAACGATTCATGGACTAATATAGATGATTTCTGGAATAACTTTCAAATGCACGTCTTAAAGGTTCAAGGCATGCATAGTTCAATTTAATTTTCTTCCAACATACTAAATATAAACATTAATTCTAATATATATGACCCATGTTTACAAAAAGCTTTGATTTTTCTTTTCAACAAAAATGGAATTATAAAAGTATAAATTCAAAACTAAGCGTTAATACATCTAGGCCAACACCAGTCCTGATATGAATTCAAGTTAATAAGTCTCGGCCAGCACCAGTACATATATGAATTCAAGTTAACCACCAGTAATGATATGAATTCAAGTTAATACTTCTAGGCCAACACCAGTAATGATATGAATTCAAGTTAATACTTCTAGGCCAACACCAGTAATGATATGACATTAAGTTAACCACCAGTAATGATATGAATTCAAGTTAATACTTCTAGGCCAACACCAGAAATGATATGAATTCAAGTTAATACTTCTAGGCCAACACCAGTAATGATATGACATTAAGTTAATCACCAGTAATGATATGAATTCAAGTTAATACTTCTAGGCCAACGCCAGTAATGATATGAATTCAAGTTAATACTTCTAGACCAACACCAGTAATGATATGAATTCAAGTTAATACTTCTAGGCCAACACCAGTAATGATATGAATTCAAGTTAATACTTCTAGGCCAACACCAGTAATGATATGAATTCAAGTTAATACTTCTAGGCCAACACCAGTAATGATATGACATTAAGTTAATCACCAGTAATGATATGAATTCAAGTTAATACTTCTAGGCCAACACCAGTAATGATATGACATTAAGTTAATCACCAGTAATGATATGAATTCAAGTTAATACTTCTAGGCCAACACCAGTAATGATATGAATTCAAGTTAATACTTCTAGGCCAACACCAGTAATGATATGAATTCAAGTTAATACTTCTAGGCCAACACCAGTAATGATATGAATTCAAGTTAATACTTCTAGGCCAACACCAGTAATGATATGACATTAAGTTAATCACCAGTAATGATATGAATTCAAGTTAATACTTCTAGGCCAACACCAGTAATGATATGACATTAAGTTAATCACCAGTACTGATATGGATTCAGGTTAATACTTATCGTCCAACACAACTGCTGATATAGATTCAGTTTAATACTTCTAAGACAATATCATTCAAGTTAATACTTCTAGATCAAAACCTCTGCTGATATGGATTCAAGTAATAATTCCAAGCCAGCACCATTACTGATATGAATTGAAGCTAATACTTCTATGCCAACACAAGTACTGCTGTGAATTCAAGTTAATAATTCTATGCCATCACCAGTACTGATATGGAATCAGGCTAATACTTTGTATGCCAACACAAGTAATGAATTGAATTCAAGTTAGTACTTCTACGCCAACACCATTGAAATTGTAATACTTCTAGGTGAAAAACCAGTACTGATATGGATTCGAGTTCATACTTCTAGGCCAATACCAGTACTGATATGGATTAGAGTTAATACTTCTAGGGCAGCACCAGTACTGATTTGGATTCAAGATTAAACTTCTAGGCCAATACAAGTACTGATATGGATTCAAGTTCATACTTCTAGACCAATACCAGTACTGATATGGATTCAAGTTAATACTTCTAGGCAAACAGCCGTACTGATATGGATTCAAGATCATACTTCTAGGCAAACAGCCGTACTGAGATGGGTTCATGTTAATATTCCTAGGTCAACACCATTCCTGATATGGATCAAGTTAATAAACTGCTCCATAGGGGCATGATTGTTATCGAAATGAATTGAACACCCTTAAAGCAGAAAAGGGACAATAATTGTTGTACTCTTTAAAACAAACTGCATGTTAGGGATGTGAACGCAATGGAAATAATTTGTACACTGATGTCATAATCCGCTTGATAGGGGTGAGATGCAATGTAAATGATTTGTACACTTTTAACATATACTGCTTGATAGGGGTGAGAATATAATGGAAAAGATTTGCATACACATAACATATACTGCTTGATAGGGGTATGAATGTAATGGAAATGATTTGTACACTCATAACACATACTGTTTGATAGGGGTATGAATGTAATGGAAATGATTTGTACATTCATAACATATACTGTTTGATAGGGGTATGAATGTAATGGAAATGATTTGTACACTCATAACATATACTGCTTGATAGGGTTGTAAATGTAATGGAAATGATTTGTACACTCATAACATATACTGTTTGATAGGGGTATGAATGTAATGGAAATGATTTGTACACTCATAACATATACTGTTTGATAGGGGTATGAATGTAATGGAAATGATTTGTACACTCATAACATATACTGTTTGATAGGGGTATGAATGCAATGGAAATGATTTGTACACTCATAACACATACTGTTTGATAGGGGTATGAATGTAATGGAAATGATTTATACACTCATAACATATACTGTTTGATAGGGGTATGAATGTAATGGAAATGATTTGTACACTCATAACATATACTGTTTGATAGGGGTATGAATGTATTGGAAATGATTTGTACACTCATAACACATACTGTTTGATAGGGGTATGAATGTAATGGAAATGATTTGTACACTCATAACATATACTGTTTGATAGGGGTATGAATGTAATGGAAATGATTTGTACACTCATAACATATACTGTTTGATAGGGGTATGAATGTAATGGAAATGATTTGTACACTCATAACATATACTGCTTGATAGGGTTGTAAATGTAATGGAAATGATTTGTACACTCATAACATATACTGTTTGATAGGCGTGTAAATGAAATGGAAATGATTTGTACATTCATAACATATACTGCTTGATAGGGTTGTAAATGTAATGGAAATGATTTGTACACTTATAACATATACTGCTTGTACGGCTAAATAATATTTACACTCTTACCATAAACTATTTGATATGGGGTGTTTTGATAGGGGTGTGATCTGGGGTGTTTCGATGAGGGTATTTCGATAGGGGTGTGATCTGGGGTGTTTCGATGAGGGTATTTCGATAGGGGTGTGATCCGATGTGTTTCGATGAGGTTATTTCGATAGGGGTGTGATCTGAGGTGTTTCGATGAGGGTATTTCGATAGGGGTGTGATCTGGGGTGTTTCGATGAGGGTATTTCGATAGGGGTGTGATCTGGGGTGTTTCGATGAGGTTATTTCGATAGGGGTGTGATTTGGGGTGTTTCGATGAGGGTATTTCGATAGGGGTGTGATAGGGGGTGTTTCGATGAGGGTATTTCGATAGGCATGTGATAGGGGGTGTTTCGATGAGGGTGTTTTGATAGCGGTGTGATAGTGGGTGTTTTGATGAGTGTATAATATGTGGTGGTTTTGGTAATGATGTGTTTGGATAAGGGTGTGATATGGGGTGTTTTGATAGGAATGGGATAGGATGTGTTTAGATTAGAGTATTTTGATAGGGGGTGTTTTGATAATGTTATTTTGATAGGGGTATGATAAGGGTGTTTTGATAGGCGAGTGAAGGTTATGGATATATAGCTTTGTTATAACATGTGACTTTGTTATTTTCTAATCTACAAGAGCTTAGTTATAACACGTGAATTTAAATGTGCTAAATTGGAATAGTATATTCTCAAAAGAGAACCAGAGAGTGCCACATATATATGTGTGCCACAGACATGCGTACAGGAGGAAGGACTTGATAGGCTAAATTGTTTAATAGATTAGGTCACACTAAACTGGAGACGCTTCCTTACATAGATAAAAGTCTAACTTAAACTCTCTATGGCCACCTACTAATTTCATGAAGACAATGAATCAGATGAAATGTAGTTTATAGTGTAAAATCCACGATAATAATAGTACTATCAGGCACAGTATATTTCAAGTTATACGTAACATCCAAACTACATAAAAGGCATGGTTGTATGTCCATAACTAGTTTCATAATTACATAACTGCTCACTCAGTTACTGTAATACGTATAGTAGATATGCTAGGAATGGCTGTGTATTAATAACATCTCAATGAAACATATTGCAGATCCAGGAATATAGTTTATGAGGGAGGGTAAATTAGTTGGCATGGGTCTATGGGATGGACTATATACGTTGGGGGAGCTTTCAGAAGCTTCTCCAATTTAAACATTTCTAAAGCACGTTATCTATCTAAGATTAAAAATCTTTTACCTAAGAAAACCTTACTCCAGAAAACGCTTCAGTTGACTCGTGCTCATCTCTAGTGGAAACTCAATGGTTTTCCCACCCACCCACCCAACCAACACGACATATTTCAGTCAGCTATCAAGGAAAGCCTTCAGTTCCACTGATACAACGGCCCCAGATTTATACTGTTCTACGGTCTATTATTTACAGATTTATACTGTTCTACGGTCTATTATTTACAGATTTATACTGTTCTACGGTCTATTATTTACAGATTTATACTGTTCTACGGTCTATTATTTACAGATTTATACTGTTCTACGGTCTATTATTTACAGATTTATACTGTTCTACGGTCTATTATTTACAGATTTATACTGTTCTACGGTCTATTATTTACAGATTTATACTGTTCTACGGTCTATTATTTACAGATTTATACTGTTCTACGGTCTATTATTTACAGATTTATACTGTTCTACGGTCTATTATTTACAGATTTATACTGTTCTACGGTCTATTATTTACAGATTTATACTGTTCTACGGTCTATTATTTACAGATTTATACTGTTCTACGGTCTATTATTTACAGATTTATACTGTTCTACGGTCTATTATTTACAGATTTATACTGTTCTACGGTCTATTATTTACAGATTTATACTGTTCTACGGTCTATTATTTACAGATTTATACTGTTCTACGGTCTATTATTTACAGATTTATACTGTTCTACGGTCTATTATTTACAGATTTATACTGTTCTACGGTCTATTATTTACAGATTTATACTGTTCTACGGTCTATTATTTACAGATTTATACTGTTCTACGGTCTATTATTTACAGATTTATACTGTTCTACGGTCTATTATTTACAGATTTATACTGTTCTACGGTCTATTATTTACAGATTTATACTGTTCTACGGTCTATTATTTACAGATTTATACTGTTCTACGGTCTATTATTTACAGATTTATACTGTTCTACGGTCTATTATTTACAGATTTATACTGTTCTACGGTCTATTATTTACAGATTTATACTGTTCTACGGTCTATTATTTACAGATTTATACTGTTCTACGGTCTATTATTTACAGATTTATACTGTTCTACGGTCTATTATTTACAGATTTATACTGTTCTACGGTCTATTATTTACAGATTTATACTGTTCTACGGTCTATTATTTACAGATTTATACTGTTCTACGGTCTATTATTTACAGATTTATACTGTTCTACGGTCTATTATTTACAGATTTATACTGTTCTACGGTCTATTATTTACAGATTTATACTGTTCTACGGTCTATTATTTACAGATTTATACTGTTCTACGGTCTATTATTTACAGATTTATACTGTTCTACGGTCTATTATTTACAGATTTATACTGTTCTACGGTCTATTATTTACAGATTTATACTGTTCTACGGTCTATTATTTACAGATTTATACTGTTCTACGGTCTATTATTTACAGATTTATACTGTTCTACGGTCTATTATTTACAGATTTATACTGTTCTACGGTCTATTATTTACAGATTTATACTGTTCTACGGTCTATTATTTACAGATTTATACTGTTCTACGGTCTATTATTTACAGATTTATACTGTTCTACGGTCTATTATTTACAGATTTATACTGTTCTACGGTCTATTATTTACAGATTTATACTGTTCTACGGTCTATTATTTACAGATTTATACTGTTCTACGGTCTATTATTTACAGATTTATACTGTTCTACGGTCTATTATTTACAGATTTATACTGTTCTACGGTCTATTATTTACAGATTTATACTGTTCTACGGTCTATTATTTACAGATTTATACTGTTCTACGGTCTATTATTTACAGATTTATACTGTTCTACGGTCTATTATTTACAGATTTATACTGTTCTACGGTCTATTATTTACAGATTTATACTGTTCTACGGTCTATTATTTCTTATATCGCTAGTTTCACTTATTTTAATTTAGCTCTTCAGTTTCGGCATATGATTATATGCTGCAAAAAAACAAAGCATAACTTCAATCTCAGGGACAGAGTTGTACTTTCGATTCCGGCTGATATGCATTGATTCGTGTGCACACAGACATGCTTTCGTTATCCGTTTGGGTTGCATTGTATGGAATTGTGTACTCTGCAAATTGTGTTTCAGACATTTATGCATTGTTTTTATGCAACAAAAAACATACAGAAGTATTAAATAAATGTATATACTGTCCTACAACAAATGCAAATTCATATTTTAAAAAGATGTTAACTTAAATACGGGCATTTTGTAATATAGAAAGTAACGTCTTATATATTACATAATGTATCGTTCTTTGATGTATCAACAGGTATTTATAACGTGGTCTAAACAAAACGTAAATTAACAAAAATATAACATGGCGATGCAAAAGAAAATAAAAGAACCGTGAAAAAAGTGCCTGAGCTGGAGGTCATCCAACGGTGTCTATCAAGTATCTCTATTTTAAAAACAGGTTCAATAGTATACGCTCGATGCCAGAAACAATGAACAAATAGTAACATACCTCGTACTCAGAGCCATGATTGGAATAGTGTATTCTCAAAAGAGAACCAGAGAGTCTGTGTCCGCCGACAACCGGATGTGTTGAGCTATACTTTCAACACTTAATGTTACGAGCAATTACAGTGAGTTAAGGTTCCTAATTTGTCCTATCCTTGTTATATTGCATCATTCAAAGCCGAGCTTATTATCATATATCTATACAAAAAAAAATCACTTGACCAAGTTACCGAGATTTTACAAGTTCATAATGGTGCCGCATACTTCTGAGCAACCATATCAAGTAATAATAATAATAATAATAATAATAATAATAATAATAATAATAATAATAATAATTATTATTATTATTATTATTATTATTATTATTATTATTATTATTATTATTATTATTATTATTTGATATAGTTAGTTGCTCAGAAGTATACCACACCATTATGAACTTGTAAAATCTCAGTAACTTGGTCAAGTGACAGTTTCTTACATTATTATTATTATAATAATAACACTTTATTTGAAGAGGATAACTAAATTAATAGAGTGTAACCATGGACACCCACACATAAGGGCCGGGAGTGCACTAATAACCGACCAATACATGCATGAGGACAGAATCTTTTAGTAAAAGTATTAAGATTGAAATTTTCTCTCAATTGTATAAAAAGTAATGTTTCATTAATTTATATTGAAAGTAACTTTCAACTACGATATATTGTGATTAATTTTATATATTTCTGAAATACAACTGTGTGTTATTTTAGTAAAGATAGCGCGTTTACAAGCAAAATATAAAAAAAAAACAACATAAAAGACATTTTTCTTGTATCCAAAGGTCAGCAAATTATTACTTTATGGGAAGCTGCTCAACGGGAAAATTCCTAAATGGATGAGTAAGCTAGATGATTCAAATATGTTTCGTGGGAAAGGACGAGAGTCGTATTCGTATTTGAAATGAACGAATACAAGTTACTAAACGAATGTCCCTATTTGGTTGTGACGACACGTTCAAAACTGCGTATAAATTGAGAGCAAGCTTGCAATTGCACAAAATCAGTTCATTAATCAAAGAATCAGAAGATTCTTACGGCGATTCCACTTGCCATATTCCCCAAGATGTAGCCGTATATACACCTTTATGAGTGACACCCCTTTTTAAGAGTGCCTGAACAAACACAAACACACACACTCGCTCATTCTCTCTCTCTCTCTCTCTCTCTCTCTCTCTCTCTCTCTCTCTCTCTCTCTCACACACACACACACACACTCTCTCTCTCTCTCTCTCTCTCTCTCTCTCTCTCTCTCTCACACACACACACACACACACACACACACACACACACATACACGCACACGCACACGCACAGGGCACATTCATCCTCATAGCAAGAAACGAGAAGAATGTTGTGACACACAAAAACTCTTTCATGACATTTGGCAGAGAATCATATCATGAATGAAGGTTTCACTCTTCAGACTTGACGCCGCCCTGTTATGATACATCAACTCCAGAAGCAACAACGCCACCATCTGTACAAGACAGGCCCCTGATTACAACAAGTTTGCTCCTATTTGCCGGTGTAGCAGCCATCTACACATCGCCAGTGACAACCTACACACCAATGACAACCTTGCAGACGATCTCAATACGTTCAACAGGTAGCTTTTCTACACCTAGTTCAGCACCAGTTATTCAGCTTCCATTTGACTACGGTTCAACAAACAAACACAAACGCCCAGTATAGCACCATGGAACCAGCCACCAATTATTTCCACCACACCAACTTTCGAAAGTTCCAGCCAGGTACAGCCACCGTCTCAGACAATTTCGCTAGTGTTTGTGACTCCAATAAGTACTCTTTGCACAGCAAATCCACTGAAGACTACACAAACTTTTCCCGCCGTGTCAGAAACTAGAACATTCAGGGTTCAACAATCAAGTTCAGTGCATGCAACTTTAACTCCGCCAGAACATTTTTAACCGGGAGTGCAAATATTTGTGGAAACAATCAATTTTCGCAAACAGGTATGTCTTCTGTTATCAAATTAGTTGATTTTAGTGATAATCAGTCTCAGAATCCAGTGCAATGGTTAGATCCAGGTCAAGTTTTATTAGCATTGACATTGAATGGGTTGAAACCTTCTATAAAAAGGATCGTATTGTACAAATATCCAATTAACACGGCAGATTTAAGCCAAGCATAAGTTTTAGCTGAAAAGTCCTTTGCAACTACTGATAACACTGATCTGTCTGTCATTAACACAATTTTAGATGAAGTAAAACAACTTAAAAACGATTTTAAGGTTGCAGACTCAAAATAAAACCAAGACAACAATTCGTGCTCTCAAACACATGCACATATTAATGCCACAAAACAGTAATTTCGCCATCAAAATTCAAACTACCAACATCGCGGTATCTATTACAAAAAAAAATACAAATTTTCAAGCACAGCCTCCAGCATTTCCAAAATACTATTCTGGTAATAACTACCCATATCAATCACCTAGTAGTATGCGATACCAGCCACAACCACAAAGTCGTCCCTCCACTCCCTCTTTTGGGTGTGGCGGGCAATGTACGTCACGTTGTCTGCCGCACAGGCAATGTACTGTGTCACTTTTGTGACAATATAGGTCACTTTTTGCGTGTGTGCTTAACAACGCGAAAATAATAGGAATACGCATCTCACGAGAGGACACAAATCAACAGTCACAAATTACGTTAGTGACTCCTATTCACAAAAATCTTGTTCCAATTTTAATAGAGACAAACCAAGACATGCAATAGGAAACACAGGCGAGACCGTTTCGGCCATTACTTGAAATTTCTTTCTTCGTGCAGGGTTTAATTCAAGTCACTTTTAAAAAGAAAATATTTCTCAAATTGTAGGAGCTGGTGGTGAACATCATGCTGTTTTATAGCTTGTTCAACTTAATTTGAAAATAGGAGCCATACACTTCTCTCATTCATTTTATGTTGTACGTGTTTTACATCATTCGGTGATTTTGCGAATATAAATTTTGACTGAATACAAAGCTGACTTGAATCTAGATACACAAACGCTCTCCTTGATAACCATAAATTTAATTCACAACCAGTCTGGTCTCCCACGCGCTACAAAATATATGATCATTCAGCTTAAGCCAATAAGCACAATCGCCGTACTTATCAGTAAAATCCACAAATTAACATCTGTGTTATTTGAACCGTCTAATATCATGCTAAACTTGACAAGTCTTGCAGCTGTAAACATTCTGACAGTTTTCAAAAAGAACATTTTGAAAATCATTAACCCTACTTCAATGGATATGTATGTACGTGCCAATACCGTATTAGCATGTGTGGACGTACTACACCCACAAATAATATTTACCATTAATGAGGACACTGTTGACATGAATGGCACACCCAACCTCATGAATACACAATCAACAATCTAGTAAACCACAATGACAAATTAATTTTGATTTACACTCTTTAAATTTACAGAAAGCCAAAATAAGACCAGTATCTTCACTCAATTTTAATGAACATAGGGATGTTTTGTTGCTAATTTAGACGAATTCGGTAGTACTAAAGTATTCATCCACCAAATAGAAATATATGATTCAATGCCAATTCGTTGTCATCCTTATCGTGCGGCACCGCACATCAATTATGAAATTAATAGACGGGTAGAGTAATTGTTAGAACATCGACTAATTGAACCCAGTTCCTCTACTTATGCATTTCCAGTTGCATTGGTCAAAAAGAAAAATGTTTTTTTCAGTACTTTAGATTTGAATTCAGCATTGTTACACACTAAAATGGACCCACTGACCAATTATAAGAGCTGTTTTATAACATCGCGTGGTCTTTACCGATGAAAAGTAATGTCGTACGGACGCTTATTGTGGTCTTTTAAATCATGTTCTTAGACGGATACATTGGTCAACATATCTTGCATATATTGATGACATTATCATTTTGTTTTACTCATTTGAAAATCACCTTAAACATCTTAAACTCAGTTTTAACTTTCCCCTTGTCACTTTGCACGGATCAACCAGATTTAAACATGTATATATTAGACACTGAGGCTAATAACTTCAATATGTATGAAGGACAATTCGGCGAACAAAGGTGTCAAGCTAGTCAATTGAAATGGCCATACAATTCGTAACTCGCCGTATATTGGTCAAGCCAGTTACATAATAATGGCGATCACAGGTAAGTGATGCAATTCGGCTTCGGATCAAAGGAACGTCATAAACCACCTTTGATAGACTGTTGGGAGGGAGCAGTGTCTGATAATTATATGAAACAGCATCCATCTCGGAATTGAGCAAGGCTTGGCCAATAGTATAATTGCAATTGTAAATCTATTATCTTGAGAACTAAACGACAGAAGTCGCTAAGACCAGCATGCGTGAATTAAAGGAATGTAAGCTACTCCGACATCAGTCAAAACTGACGGGAAACTTGTATATTCTGGGAATGACAAAAAGCTTCAGTACCCTAATATTTTAGGGACCAGTGGGAATTACCCCACTGCAACTTGTCCGAGTCTCTGAGAGTCAGAAGAGAAGGAAGAACGGAAGGAGAAGTTAGAAAGCAGCTTTTAGGGACCAGAGGAAATTACCCCAGTGCAGTTGGTCCGAGTCTCTGGGAGACAAAGAGAAGGAAGAACGGAGGGAGAAGTTAGAAGGAAGCTTTTAGGGACCATAGGGAATTACCCCAATGCAGTTGGTCCGAGTCTCTGAGAGACCAATGAAAAAGGAAGAACAGAGGCAGAAGTTAGACGAACTGGAGGGAGTTCGATTATCAGTCCAGAAAGATCATACAGATGAGTAGGAACTCAGGACAGGAGAAAAATCTATCACACTAAGTCAGATGATGAAATAGGCTGTCACTTGATCGAGTGAAAGACAAGTAATAGGGTTTTATTTGAGAGATGACTGTTGTTTAATTATATTAAAATTTTGTTATTATTTGAATTTCAAATTTTGTGTATTCATTAATTTAACTGTTTCTAACTACCAAGGCCGAGAGAGTGAGGCTGTCTCTGTGCAAAGGCTGTTTCACTTTAATCTCCTTCACGCACAGGTTATGTTGTGCACCTATCATTCATCCTTATCATCACACTCATCTTTTTTTACCTACACCTACCAAAGTTCTACGGCGATGGGCAACTGGTGACGCAACAGGTGGAGATGACCAATGGGAGTTGTAGTCAGAGACCTGCACGTAGGCGGCCCTTGGACAAGTGGTCGTTCTGCTCTGTACCCAAGGCAGCAGAACAGTTTGGCAGCATCCAGGGGTGACTGAGCAGACCTTTTTAGGACGGCGATGCTCACCCTGAATAGGGAGAGTCCTAGAATAGGTGGCCTAAAAAAAGCTTGCCTTGTAAAAATCTGGTCAGCATACCGCGGCTGGCAAGATCATTCATATCTGCGGTCGAAATAATCGAAGAAAAAAACTTATTATTGGAGCATGGAACATCCGTACTCTCATGGACAAAGAAAACGTAGCAAGACCCCACAGGAGAACAGCTCTAGTTTCTAAGAAGCTAGCACGCTACAATATTGACATCGCAGCCTTGAGTGAAACCAGGTTCGCAGAAGAGGGTTCTCTTACTGAGCTAGCCAGCGGATACACATTCTTCTAGAAAGGAAAAGCCCAAAATGAGGACAGGATCCATGGAGTCGGCCTGGCTATCAAATCAAGTCTTCTGAAGCAGCTACCAGAAATGCCGGTCGGTATCAAGGAGAGGCTAATGAAATTGCGAATACCTATAAGCCACAAACGGCACGCAACAATCATCAGTGCATACGCCCCAACCCTATCGAGTCCAGCAGAAACCATCGAACAGTTCTATACGGACCTCAGCTCTGTACTTAGCTCAATTCCAGCTGACGACAAGATCATACTACTGGGGGACTTCAATGCCCGTGTTGGCTGCGACTAGGTTCGATGGAAAGGTGTGCATGGCAAGCACGGTGTCGGCAGAATGAACAGCAATGGCCTGCTCCTACTCAGCAAAGCAAATGCACAGAATTTAACCTCCTAATCACAAACTCAATGTTCAGAATGGCGGACAAACACAAGAACATCTGGATGCACCCCAGATCTCGCCAATGGCACTTAATTGACTATGTAATAGTACGCCAGCGTGATGCCAAGGATGTCCAAATCACCAAGGCCATGCGAGGAGCAGAATGCTGGACAGACCACAGACTTGTCAGAACTACCCTACAGCTGCACATTGCCCCTCACCACCTAAGACGTCCTAAGCTTGTGCGCACATCCCTCAACGTTGTCAAACTGCAGCAGCCTTCCATCCAGCTCGATTTCCAGAAGAGACTAGATGACATGCTGCAAACAAACGGACCGTTATGTGGAAACGCCTCTGAAAAATGGAACAAGCTCAGGGACATAATAAGAGAAACAGCTATGGCAACCATGGGTCCAAAGAAGCGAATCCATCAAGGCTGGATTGATGAGAACAACGCTGCCATTGAAGATCTGCTTGCTAGAAAAAATAAAGCTTTTATGGACTGGCAGAATGACACAAACTCCATCCCCAAGAAAGATCGCTTCAAATCCTGTCAGGCTGAGGCTCTAAGAGAAATCCGCAAGATGCATGACCAATGGTGGGAAAAGAAAGCTGAGAAAGTGCAAAGCTATGCCGACACTAACAACTCCAAAGAGTTCTACAACGCCATCAAGTCAATCTTCAGCCACACAAAGTCCAGCTCTACGCCCTTGCTTGCTGCAGATGACAGTACATTAATAAAAGACAAGAATGGCATTAAGGAAAGATGGAAGGAGCATTTTAATCAGCTCCTAAACCTGCCCTCATCAGTCAGCCAATCTGTTCTTGACCAAATACCCCAACAGCCAACGCTCAACCAACTGGATATTCCGCCAAAGATGGAGGAATTGAGAAGGGCCATTAAACAAACAAACTGTGGCAAGGCACCTGGAAAGGATGGTATCCCAGTGGAGATGTACAAGACTCTCAGTAAGCAGTCTCTGGAGGCATTCTACGACGTGCTAATCAGCATCTGGACGGAAGAAGAGATGCCAGACGACTTCCGTGATGCATCAATTGTGACCTTCTATAAAAACAAAGGCACACGTATGGACTGCAGTAACTACAGAGGCATCTCGCTACTTTCCATTGCTGGCAAAATACTTGCTCGCATCTTGCTCAACAGGCTTATTGCAGCAGTGTTAGAAAATAACCTCCCCGAGTCTCAGTGTGGTTTTCGGCCAGACCGCAGCACCGTGGACATGATCTTCGCAGTGAGACAAGTCCAAGAGAAGTGCCTTGAGCAGAACATGAATCTATATGCTGTCTTCGTGGATTTGACATAGGCTTTCGATACAGTCAACAGAGATGCACTGTGGGTAGTACTCAAGAAATTTGGTTGTCCTCAGAAGTTTACCAACCTCATCCGGCTCCTCCATATTGACATGAATGGAGAGATTCTCTCAGACAGTGAACCCTCAGAGAAATTCCCCATATCTAATGGTGTCAAACAGGGTTGTGTACTCGCTCCAGTACTCTTCAACCTCTTCTTCACACAGGTACTACTCCATGCCATACGGGACATTGACACTGGCATCTACATTAGGTATCGCCTGGATGGATCAGTGTTTGATCTCCATCGCCTAGCTGCAAAAACCAAGATACTAGAAAGACTCATCATTGATGGACTCTTTGCAGATGACTGCGCCTTCATGGCCCATGAAGAGACTCACCTACAAGCAATCGTGGACAGATTCTCTGAAGCCTCCATCCTATTTGGACTCACAGTTAGTCTAGGAAAGACAGAAGTCATCTTCCAGCCCTCCCCAAACACTGTCCATTCGCAACCCTGTATCACCATTGGCGACACGCAGCTGAAGAATGTGGACAGTTTCAAATACCTTGGCAGCACAATATCTAGTGATGGCTCTCTGGACAAAGAGATCACTGCGAGGACCCAAAAAGTCAGTCAAGCACTAGGACGACTCCGAACCAAGGTCTTGCAGCACAAGGACATACGTCTGTCAACAAAGCTGAAGGTGTACAATGCAGTTGTCCTCACGTCTCTATTATATGGCTGTGAAACGTGGACACTCTACAGAAGGCACATCAGTCAGTTAGAACAATTCCACCAGCGCTCCCTGAGATCCATCATGCGGATCAAGTGGCAGGACCGAATCACCAACCTGGAAGTCCTTGATAGAGCCAACACAACAAGCATCGAAGCCAAAATAATCCAGGCCCAGCTTCGATGGACTGGTCATGTCATCCACATGGATCAAAGCAGAATCCCAAAACAGTTATTCTATGGCGAGCTATCCCTGGGGAACCGAAACCAAGGCCGCCCTCACAAGAGGTACAAAGACAACCTCAAGACAAACATCAAGTGGGCAGACCTTCATCCACACCAGCTCGAGCTCGCTGCCTCAGACTGAAAGCATTGGCGATCCCTGACCAGAAAAGCCTGTTCCACCTTTGAGGCTGACCGTCGCCAGCGTCTTGCTGCAACCCGTGAGAGACGCCACAGAAATGTATCCCAGATACCAACAACCACCGGTGTCCCATGCCCCACCTGCAATCGCATGTGTGTATCGGAATTCGGACTCCGGAGTCACATGCGCG
The DNA here is from genome assembly GCA_029339505.1 of Unio delphinus. Taxonomy (NCBI): domain Eukaryota; kingdom Metazoa; phylum Mollusca; class Bivalvia; order Unionida; family Unionidae; genus Unio; species Unio delphinus. Next base: position 2,512,657 of record JAQISU010000028.1, on the reverse strand, counting down.
TCCACCGTTGAAGGAAAGTGCACAACTTGTCTTCCTCGACTCGAGAGACTACCAAGAAGAATTTAACTGTTGGCAGCGCTGACTGAGACTCAGAGCTTTGCATCTCTCTATCACTACGTCAATGTCTGGAAAAAACGAGCCGGGTTGGGTCTTCTGTAATAATTTAAATAATATCGGGAGCATCCCAACTAAATAAAGGGAGCCTTTACATGGGCGCTCTCATCCGGGATTAGAATTAGACAAATATTTTCTTTATGATCTAAAGTTATTTGTTATGAAGTTGTAGTGAACAGTGTGAGATAATTTCCATCCTGTATATCTGAATTTGTTCGAGTTTTCATCATGTGTATGATATATTTTGATATTTGCATGCTTTGTAGATTTTTGATTACTTGCAGTAATTGTGAATCACATATCAGGAAAATATATGACAGCCCTTTTGTTAAGAAAGCCTGAACACTCACAGTCTGTCTGCCTGTCTGTCTGTCTGTCTGTCCCTGTCTCTCTCTCTCTCTCTCTCTCTCTCTCTCTCTCTCTCTCTCTCTCTCTCTCTCTCTCTCAATAATCATGCATTTCGTCTTAGATTCCTTATTTATAAATAATTTGCATTCCAGGGCATAAACATTATTACAAAATGCAAAGAAATCTTCTGCATCATTTGCATATATGTGTGTATTTGTATATTGGATAAAGAGACGAAGACGACTAATAAATAAAAAAAAGATGTCACAGCCTAATACAGCGATTTGATGAACACCATGCCTTTTGTTAAACTACACATGATGAAAATTTCATACACATACTTAGTGCCTCCTATAATTTACATATGAATGGAACCATCATGACATCATTAACACCGTAACTTACTGAGGAGTTTATTGTAAAATAAAACAAATCTAAAACTACTCAAATAGCGTATATCAAGACAATATTTATGATGAACACAAAGGACTTCGTTTCATTTGTTTTGGTGGGGATGGAGGTAGGAGAACTTGACGGGCTTGTTAATTTTCATATATAGACTACAATATTTTTACAGCACATGCAAATTCGAGGCGTGAGGGGTAGCAATTGTATACACACGCACACTAATGACGTCCCTGATGAATACATCTAGCAGGTTTAGATCATGGCAAATAAGGTGCAGCAAAGTAACGATGCAAGGTGTGTGTGTGTGTGTGTGTGTGTGTGATTATTATTTTTAACGTGGCTTTAACAATTTTCAGTCATATCGCTACTATGTCTGCAGTGTGGCAGTTTTATAGTGATGTCTAGCACTGGGGCATCATAACGCAGACATGTAGCATGATGTCCCACCCAGTCACATTATCCTGACATCAGGCCGACCAGTCCTAACACTAACCTCTTAATGCTGAACGCCAAGCGAGGTAGCTGTTAGTACCATTTTGTAAGTCTTTGGTATGACTCGGTTCGAACCCACGACCTCCCGCTTCCGCTGCGGACGCTCTAACCACTACGCCACCGAAGCGGTAACGATGCAAGGCATTTTGATGCAACATAACTAACCTTGTCATTACGGACTTCACTGTACAATGCTCTAGCTATATGCATTGACGATGTACGACATTGTCGTCCCTAGCCACTTTACGAGATGCCTAACCCCCCCCCATCCCCACCCCTGCAATAAATGAAAGTTAAAATCGATGGCATTAAAACTATAGCTTTTTTTCTTTCAAAATTGTTTTATATTAAGAAAGTCAATTTTCATACTTAAAAATCAGCTGCTCTTAAAATTTTACTGCACTGGACAGCTTAGTGGGAAATAAGCCACTGGTGATGAGACATTTGTTTACATGTTTAAGACACTGTATCGTCTTAACGTCCATTTAAACTGAACCTAAAACAAACATTTTAACTTACACCCGTGTGTGTGTGTGTGTGTGTGTGTGTGTGTCCGCTCGCAATTTTTGAGTGAGGATTGCGGTTTCAAGAAGACAGTGTTATCTGGTCAATGACATGATCTAATAAAGACAGTGTTATATGGTCAATGACATGATCTAATAAAGACAGATAGTGTTATCTGGTCAACGACATGATCTAATAAAGACAGATAGTGTTATCTGGTCAACGATATAGTGATCTAATAAGTGGTACAACACATTACTCAAGCCTTGTAAAAGAAATAAAAAGTGAAATTTCTCCATCAAATTTATCATCATTTTATTTTTCGAGATAATTCGTTTTAATTCTTCTTCCTCGGTTGTACAATTTGTTATAGTAACGAAACAATATGTCTTAGTACTGTTAGTAGTACTTATCGGTATATAGTCCGAAGAAAGACAATCCACATTGACTCTGTGGTTACAGCATTTAATCCTCAACGGGAAAGATGCTGGTTTGAATCGTATTCCTGGGCAAAGTAATTTACTCGAACCAGCAGTATATAAATTTAAGGTATTGGTGTTCCTTTAAACACAAGAAGATGCTATATCCCACAAATAATAGATGCAAATGCCACCCTCCATAACCTATACCGTGTATATGATAGCGTTTTAAGTGACACGAGTACGAATTTATTTTTTCAATACAAATTGAACATGTCTGAATTGGTGTCATTATATCCCCTTTGTTTGAATAAAGACTAACCTGTTTAAATAGCTTCAGTATTCCTCACAAAATATGACAATTAGCATTTTTTTCATAATTACCACTACTAAATTATGAATAATTGGCGAATATATTTCTCTTGTGGAATAACAAAAGAAAACTAAAAATTATTTAGACGTACGTGACTCTTGAAATACACGGCATACTAGTTCCCGCTAATATGTCACTTTACAAATACATGTACTAGAGACCCTATTGTTGGAAAACGTTTCAATCTTTCGCTTCGAAAATAATTGTCGCTCTCAGCTCATTGTTATGTTTTTCGGTCAAACTTACAAAATAATTTTCGCAAACATCTAAGAGATCTTCGACAGAAAGTCTGTTGCACACATACTGATAAAGACTAATTCATAAGAGGACGACGACAATCGTCCACTTTGCAGAGTTCACAAAGTCAGTAACTGTAAACGTTAGAGTAAATGTCTGTATTTTACGTCAAGCATATATTTTCCTTGCAAAGAATGTTCGTTACTTAAGTTTAATTATCACAGGCAACATTCCAAAGACAGATAGTAAGTTTTCAAAAGTAAGTTGTCTTACAATGTTTATTTATGAAATTATATTCAAGTATGTCAGGTGCATTTTCAGTCCGTCAGTTGACTATAAAACACCAATTACTGGGCGATGACTCGAGTCTTATGAACTACAGCTATAAACTATATATATATATATATATATATATATATATATATATATATATATATATATATATATATATATATATATATATATATATATATATATATATATATATATATATATGTGTGTGTGTGTGTGTGTGTGTGTGTGAGAGAGAGAGAGAGAGAGAGAGAGAGAGAGAGAGAGAGAGAGAGAGAGAGAGAGAGAGAGTATTTGTGTAAGTATATCAAACATTTCAGTCACCAGATATTTTTTATTTTAATAGAACAAACTGCCAACTTAAGAGGTATCACTTCTGTGCTGCTCCTTTTGCAATTGCTATAGCCATCCTTGTCTGGTAAATCTCCCACCCACCCCCACCTACCCAAAAAAAATAAATAAAAAGTAAGTAGATAAATAAATGTACTGACACTGATGCACTATTTGTTCGGTGTGATGCTACCAATTCATAAAAGTTATCAAATGTTGCAGAAGAATCTGTTTGCAACAGATTGCTGTACAATTTTGACACTTAACGGTATTACTTTTGTTGAATGAATACTTATATCAGCATGGGTTTTCGATGTATTCTAGTCTAACGCACTGTACTGGGGAAAAAACTGGAAGTAGGAAATAGCAACAATCTAATTTGGACAAGTGGCCAAATATGGAGACATGAAAGGTGGAGGGCATGCAAAATGTGTGGGAAACATACTGCATCTCTGTGTATGTATATGAAAGGTGGAGGGCATGCAAAATGTGTGGGAAGCATACTGCATCTCTGTGTATGTATAGCTGGTATGCTGAATATTTAGTTTAATTTTATATAATAAAATGGAAAGTACGTTAGACATAGTTGCGACATACTTGTCAGATCCCGGGTGCTTGTGTGTATTCGGATGAATCTGAAGTACTTTGTGTCACATGTTTTTAATCCACTAGTTTTAATTAGAAAATATTAGTCGAGGGGTAGGGGTCATATTGATATATAGTCTCAGAACCAATGGCGTAAAGAGGATATTTGGCGCCCAGGGCAATACACCCAAATTTGCAGCGCCCAGGGAAGAAGCACCAACATGTGCGCTCCCGGCTGCCCTTTTTGAGCAGTTATGTTGATACTTTAGGCCCATTTGGCGCCCCTATCCTCCAGCGCCCGGCGCGAATACCCCCCCCTCCCCATCGCCCTCCCCCCTCCGTCGCTACGCAACTGCTCAGAAGCTATGCATAGTTTCCATGACTGCAGTATTCAAAATATATTAGTTAAATATTTTGGCATATAAAGTATTTTTTAAGAAAATATTAAACACAATACTAGTTGACTTTTGTTGATCGAATGAAGAAGGATTTCCCCGGAAGTTTTGTTTCGGTTTTGGTAGACAAGCAGAAAGACATATTGTTATAGGTGGATAGTCACGTCATTTTTCAGTGATAAATCCAGACTTAGCCAATGAGTGTGCTGACAGACAGAGAGAAAGAGCTGGGATCTATGGGTATTAGGTATGGGGCCATATACAAGCAAAGTATTCAACTTCTTCATTATCATAATCACGCGCAAACGTGAATGAGTTAACTAAATTCACCCGGTAGAGGCCTGATTTAAGGGAACTGACTACCTGGGTGTCTATATTTAGTATGTATGATATTAAGGTGACGCTTGCCAATATATGTAGCATAATAGTGTCATGACCCTTGAGTTGAATTAGAGAAACGTTCCTTAAAACTAAAAATATTTGGATATCGTCATGAATAAAGTTCGTTCCGTCGCAGGTGCTCTTCTTGAGATTATTATACCATATGATATTTTCCAATATTGTACGGCATGACGACATATAAATTGAAAGTGTAATGACGAAATCATCCGAATGTAATTTAAAGTCAGTTATGTAACCTAATTTTTCGTTTCTTTAAAACTGAATTTCATTTTTGACATGTGATACACGTACCGTACTCGTATATTTGAGATTATTTAAAATGACATTTATGAAATACGTCGAATAGTTCCAATCTTTTTCGATTCCTGTGAAAGATCATAAAACGAACAATAATTTATCTATGTAGATAACATCACCCTATCACAATTAGAGGCATATTCGAAATCATACCCTGAAAGCAAAATGTTTTTTTTTTCTTTTAATATTTGTAATGGCACGGAATTTCATAACCAGGAAGAAATTTTGACGTCACCTTATTACGGCGAATTATGGACCAATTTGACATGGACATCTGTATTTGAACCTTAAATTACAACGTCCCACCTCCATCCCCTAGAATAACGCACATTATTACAAATATCGAGACGCTGGCTGGTGACCAAGAGCTATTGATAAGTGCATGCTGCATATAAAGAACGAATCAAACAATAATTCTACACTGTAACTGATTGGCAGTCTTTAAAACTACTAGACCTATTTTCGGAGTGTTGTCCTTTACATGTTAAGTAAATAAATGGAGCAGAATAAGGTTTTTGTGGTAGTATATTATTTCCACTTTTCTAAACCTAGAGTAATGTGTTTTATACGTGTCCTTTCACATATTAGGAATTAATCACAGCTTTTTTCCCCAAACAAATAAAAGCGTGTGCAATCCAGAGACTGCCCAAACAAATTTCGGACTTGAATTCTTTCGAGGAGTTTGTGTGTCTTAAGTTGAAGATACTCTGAATTTCTCAGTTAACCACCAGGAGGACTTGAACCATGAAAACTAAAATGGGACTAATATTAGTTAGGGATGGAAGGCTTGAAGGAAACTGTGTAGTTTGCTCAAATTTTATTTTAGTATACCGTTAAACACGTTTGCTTTAAACAGATTGTATTGTCATTTAATTTAGAATATCGCATTTGACACGAGTTGTCTAACTCATCACGATGTTTCCCAATACATATATAGTCTAAAGATCTCATTCATTTAACAAAGATTCGAAAGTACCTGAAATAACAAGGTCAAACGTTTAAATGTGTTAAAATAGATATAACATTTCAAAGAGCAAACGTGTGTGTGTATGTGTGTCTGCGTGTGTGTGTGTGTGTGTGTGTACAGACAGACAGACAGACAGAGATAGAAACAGATAGATAGATAGACTATATGTTTAGGATTACAATTTTAAGGGACTAGATCAATATACCTGTAATGGTCAGATAAGCGCATGCTCTTTATAAGTAGTGTCTGACTTCTAATTTGTTTTCATTCAACTAGTGATGTTGGCTGTTCAGGATTAAGGACTTCGATTAATGTGGCGAAAGAGGAATTACGTGGCTTTTCGCATATTTCTCAATCCTTGGTAGCCTGCTTTTGCTATTTAGATTGTAAGTAATTCATTAATTTGTCCATGCACTCTAGTGTCTAATTCTATACCAAAACGATGCAGTAACTCAAAAAGGTCACATGAATGTTTCACTGTCTCGAAAAAATATTAACTGATTAACGCTGGAACACGTCTCAGTTTGCTTTGTTTGTGTTTTCTAAGGGGTTGGGAGGTCAGGGTTTTTTAAATTTAAATTTCATATGCACAAAGAAAGTAACTCAAAGATGTAAATCTAGTAGTTTTGTGTGAATGAAGTAAGAGTAGTTAAAAAATGTTTAACATGTCTGCATGTTTGTTTAAAAGATAAAATGTTAATAAATACATAAATAGAAAAATGCACTTGTCTTTACTGCCACTGTTGTTGTTGTTGTTGTTGTTGTTGTTGTTGTTGTAGGGTTTAACGCCATTTTTCAAACGATAGTCTATATATGGCGGCCAGTATTAACGGTGGAAGAAGAACCTGGGGAAAAAAACCCAGACAGAACCATTGACCCACGACAAGCTACTGGCAAGCTTTCTCACTTACCCACGTTGGCTGAATCTGAGACTCGAACCCACGAAGACAGAGGTGAGATGGCAGTGATCCGTAACGGAGAGTGCTTTAGACCACTTTTACGAATGAAAACATATAAAATCAACATGATAAATCAGCTAACAGGAAAAACTGCTAAGATATCTAATTACCTTACCAAAACACTTTGGACAAGTTCTTCATTATTACATTTATTGATGGCCGGAAGTTTATCAGTAAATATCTGAGATTTTTCTCGTTCTTTTGAAATTGCCGTAGCATTGACTTTTATTGATTTTTATGAAATCGTTTACCTTAAGGAACAAACCACATAAACTTCATGGGGAAAAAAAAAAGACAAGTCAAGCGTACAGGTTTCACAAGCGTGATGTCAACATGTACGTTATTATTTTAGAGACGTGTCAAATAATTGTAATGACGTTGATTGTTTAGGTATAATATGCGACCCAAGCTATACACCAATCATATTTGGCTGACAGGCAAGCAAAGTAAGGTAAGTTATTACTAATATGTTACCTACATGCGTCTCTGTTGGTTGTAAAATAATACCATCGTTAGATATGCATAAACTCAAATGACACTGTTTTCTCTTGATTTTGTTTTGTTTGGCTCATTGGTCGTATTTTCCCCTAAATCATGCTTCGCATCTGATGAGAAAATACTTTTTTGCTTCATATTGCACTGTATTCACATATAAAACCTTGATTCTTTCGCTTTTAGATTATACCCGGGTGAAAAATGCCCAATTCATTGACAGATATAAAATTGGTGTTTGAAACCTGCATTATTATAACGATCAAGAGAAAGTTTATATTAGCACCAGTTTTTTCTTTTTTTTTGGGGGGGGGGTATACTGCCCAGTTGGTAAGAGTAGAATTCATGCATATTGCCATTTGAGAATAGTATTAATTTATATTAAACTTTATTGAGTACAATTATGTAACAAGAGTGACTTTTAATGTGTATCGCATCTGCCTGGATTGTAAAAACACCTTCATATTTGTCTGTTATTTTATCTTTTTACTTTTCCTACAAAATGCAGAACACATATCTTTATGTGGACTTTCTATTTAGGTGACATCTTTAATTATTTTGGAAATGGCGTCTCGATTTACAAACAGCATGACTTATTGTTTTAATCCGAAAAATCACATTCTATCAGTTAATAAAAACACGCTTCATCTTTATTTGAGGGTAATGAAATTGATGGTATTATACAAATTTTGTAAATATAAACTTACTCTAACCTTTTCTTGCTCGCACGACACAGGGCACTGTTCTAATCATTAGCCTCCCCCCTCCAGTGTATTGTTTTCTTTAGCTCCTAACAAGCTACCATCTCTTAGATGGGGAAGTACTAAGACCTTAAGTATCTGATCTTAGCTTTACACCCCTGTTAGTCTGCAAATTTTAAATCGGGCTGTATTATATGCTAGAAAATTTATATCAGTTAATAAAAACTGGGGAAATGCTTTGTACTGTAGCACATGGTACGGTTAAATGTATACTTAAAAAGCAATAATCGTTGCCTTAAGCAGAGGCGTAGCTAGGGGGAGGGGGCAGGGGGTACATATGTCCCTGGGCGCCAAGGTACAGGGGCGCCAAAATGAGGCTTACAACGTACATTATAATAAGTAAACAAGGGTAATAAATCGGTCACAAGAAAAATGTGACTAAACGGGGAGGGGGCTGGGGCGCCAATTTTATAGTTCGTCCCCGGGCGCAAAATATCATAGCTACGCCTCTGGCCTTGAGTGCGTTACGTGCAAGTCCGTTTGCCCTAAATTAGAATGGCAGCTAAAAGTCTAGTAGACAAGAGAAAACAACTCATGGGTGAAGCATGGCTTTACTCATGATTGAACAGTGATCGGATACAACTGGGTCTGTGAATGACGTCGTTGATATTAAAAGTCCAATCGATTTATTCAAGTTAGCTTTCCCGCTCGTCAACACTTTACCTCAAATGTTGTCGGTATCAGGATGGAAAACGATGTGTGTGTGTGTGTGTGTGTGTGTGTGTGTGTGTGCGACTTAGATTGTTTTACGTACAATTAACAAGTTTTCAGTCATATATTTTAATATGCATGCAGTATGGTAGCTTATAGTGATGTCCAGCAATGGGGCATCATGACGCAGACATCTAACATCATGTCCACAGACCCAGTCATATTATCCTGAAACCTTGTGGATCAATCCTAACACTAACCTCTTAATGCCGATGAAGAATTTGAAATTTTTAGTTTAAGTTCTCCAAATTAACTGCATAAGTAAGCTGAGTCAGCAAAACTAAGATTTTGGCAAACAGAATCAGCAATAAAGATTTGATAGATAATTTAAGTAACAAAAAAATGAACACTAAATTAATACAATTACAATGATTTACCAAAATAACTTTCTGTGTTCTGTAACATCATTTTTTCTTCGTCTCTTTTAATCATTATTGCTTTGCAAATTGCAGTTCTTCAAAACATGTTCTTTTTTTGGTCCGGTATGGTTCTGGTTTTATTTCTTCAGTGAATTTTCAAGGACTTAAAAACGTTTTCATTGAATAGTTTGTCTTGCAAAATATTAACCTAATCTACATGTTGCTTTCTAAATTATTGGCGATGTGTATCGTTTGTGATCTCCCATATTTTCTCACATGCCGTTTGTTTATTCTTCAGTTTTGAATATCAATACGTAAAAAACAATTCTTTACAGAAAAGATATAATTTGTCTAATTGTAGCATTCAGTATTTCATTTTTAAAAAATGTATGCTGTTATCAAGCATTGTTGCGTGTTTAGGCTCTCATAAACAGCAACAAGAAAAACGTGAAAACAACAAGCTTTGTAAATTTAACAAATAATGTATTCCCCAGAAAAATCAAAGTAAAGATGAGTAAAAGAACTTACGGTTTTAAGAATCAAATCCAAAACAAATAATCTAAGAATAATCCAAGAATTAAAAATTAGGATGTTCTAATGAATTTGAGTTAAGAGCGACGAAAATCCAAAAATGGAAGGCGATAACGTATGCTGTAGTCAGTATAGTACTGAAGTGTCAACAGTTTTTGTTGAACCAAAGAAAATAATATTCCGGTGTTTTAATTCTGTAAATTTCAATAACTCTCTTTGTCAAAGAATTAATTCCGAACAAAGGTATTTCAAGGGGAAAAATAATATCCTAAAATCCAAATAATTAGAAGAAAATTTAAACTTAAACTCCAACTTGTCACAACAACAAAAAACACCCCTTGACATCTAAGTGTTCAATGCCCAATTTTTGAAAAACTGAACTGAATTTCTGGAAATATTAAATCCAGTATTTAAAAAAATTCTATGTAATGAATTTAAAAAAGGGTAACAAACAATTAAATCAAATCAAATTTGATAACATCACATTCATGTTGTTACTGGGCATATTCAGGCTGTGATTGGGCATATCCATGGAGGTTCTGAAACAGATTCAAGGATAAAATCCGAATTGTTGCATAAGTTGAATAGCTTTCAAGAAAATGCTGTAAAGTCTAGGATTTTTGCAATGTTTAAAAAACATGCTTTTTCAAAACAAATAATTGTAGAACTACTATTTTATTTTGATATATTTGTTTGCTTTGCGAAGTTTGAATGATTTTTTTTCCCTCCATATGTATGAATTCAAACTCATCAGTGATGGTTTAATTAGACCTCAAACACTTTAGCAGAACAAGACAATAGTGTAAATGATTTATCCTGGGCAACCAGATCCATTTGGGACTTTCATTTCCATGTCTAACATAAGTAAATCGAGTCGGAATTGTAGGTCAGTGTGATCTAAGCACCCGTCAGATGTTCTGTACTAATATAGTTTCCTCTTTCACCAACTAATTTGATTGTGGCTTGCCATTAATGGTGAAATGAACTTGAGAAAAGGTAAATCATGAGCCATTCCCATCAGTGGCGTAGCGAGGGTGTTCGGCGCCCGGTGCAAGGTTCATATTGCCCCCATCCCCCCCCCCCCACGGCGTAGCGGAGAATATTTGGTGCCCGAGGTGACTGGATAAGTACGCGTGACCCAGATTCAGTCTGAACAAGAGTTAATCTCAATCATCCAGACATCCTGGCACGGACTTAGTTGTTTCTTCTGGAGCACACTTTGTAAAAGTTTACACTGAATCCTCCAATCCTCTTCTTCCGCCCCCGCCCCAGTGCAACTTGCACCTCCTTAGCTACGCCACTGATTCCCATTAATACACACACACACACACACACACATTTCAAACATTAGTTGAAGAATTATTGTGGTGATTCTCTTTCTAAAAGCATTTTCTTCAACTCTTTCAAGTATTACAATCCGTGTAGCAAAACAAAAAGGGAGATTGAAACTATATCCTATGCCAAATCTGTTTCATCCATTTACATGAAAACATGAACTACTGAGTACCTGTATTAGAAACCATATCAGAGAAAGGAGACTAAGCCACGGACACAAAAGGACAGAAATCCTCCCTTGCAAAAACTTAATAAACTTTTGAGAGAAATATCTCTGAGCTTGTAAATGACCACTAATCTTCTGATCATGAGGTTTTACTTATTTCTCATGCAACATGTCATGCTATGTACATTTCATCTGAAGTGGGGACTTATATATAAATGTCAAATCAAATTTCTTTTCTAAGGAAGCCGGTCTATTCTTGTCATGGGAAAATTACATTACTTTTAACGTACAATGTACTGCCAATAACAATGATAATATAGCTTAATCAATACCAAAGCAATAAAAATGTAAATTGTTCTGTGCTGCAAATAATATCGGAAAATGTTCTATTTATATTATGATGGCCTCAGATCTAATTGCATCCAACATGTGATCAGTTACAGACCTTTCACAACTACATGTACATGTACAGCTTTACTAATATAAACATTGGATATTTATCCAAATGGAAACATTTATTTATCTATTCAGTTACAGCCTTTACACAACTCTATGTACAGCTGTGCCAATGTAAACATTGCATATTATCCAAATAGAAACAATTATTCATGTGATCAGTTACAGCCCTTCCACAACTTTACCAATGTAACACCTTTCTGAGGTGCCTTTACAACTCTTCCAAAAGTGGTTTGAATAATTCAGATCTATCTGGCAAAGATTGAAAAATCCCAATCCTCAGGCATTCAGTTTTCTTACAAACTGATTACTTACATTTCCATCAACTTTCAACTTTAGCCATTCCCATTTCCACAAATTTTCCAAATCTTTATCCAAATAAAGTGTGTTCTGGTCTCTCTTAAAATCTTCAGATGCCAGGTTCTGCAAGCATGCATCTTTCTTTTTATTTCCAATAGTTTCTGTTACACAAGATGAGTACAAACTTTTATCCAATCACAATACTCTTACTGCTGCTGGGGCAGAGCAGCAATAATGCTGATAACAGTGCTGTGGCTGAATGAGTTAATGATGATATGCTAAATAACATAAGGAATGAATACTTTACAAGAATCATTGTGGAATAGGATCAGACACTATTATTAAAAAACTGGATCAGTGATGATGTAAACAAACAAAAAAAACCAGACTATATCAAGAACAAGAAAATTCAAGTCATGTGTACCCTGTTAAATATCAAATGTAGGAGGGATGAATGAGTGCAAACCACAGATTTCAGCTATGCAGATACCAATATCATTCTCTAAAGAACACAAGCCTTTATTCATTAAAACCTGTGTCTATAACTATTACTTTGCAAAAACGGATCAGTATGCTTAAAAATAATAGCTAATCCATTCCACCCCTACAACCGAAATCATTGTTAATAGATGACAGCAATAGTAAGTAAAATATCTAACTGAAGGATTATGATGACAAAAAAGCCCATCTTGTCGATAATTAGTGATTTGTAACGGCAATATGTATTCCTAACTCACAACAAACAGGATTAAGATGAACTGGAGTGGGGGGAGGGATGATGGTTAATTGAGCAGGCATTGGTGGTTTATTTTACTCCATTGTACTTCTGACTCTATAACAAACATGATTATGATGAAGGGTGCGGGGAGGCATGGTGGGTACTGAGCAGGCATTGGTGGTCTATATTGCTCTCAATTACATAGGCTGCTACATTGATTTATAAATCAAATGAAAAACATTTTTGACCACTACAGTGTTTGGTGCTTGGATGTGTTTGCCAGATGACTGGGCAAACATCTGTTGGCGATTTTGTACCATGGATTGTGCAGTTAATGTATACACAGGATGCATTCATCGCAAACACAAAGAACAATTAATGACTTTATTGTTGATTGTCCAATAATAACTAGATTAACATGTGTCGGCTTTTTAAGGAGTTAACATCTTTCAAAGTAAGCAAAAAGCAATGTCATGTGTTTACTTAAATATTATAAGATATTAAACTTCTATGATACTTAAGGAGATCTGCTGCAGGATTATGATATTGAAAATGAAGAAAGTAACTTTGTAAAAGTTTTTATTTGAAACTTTCGTGGATAAACAAGTCAAGGATATATTCATATAATAACATTTTACAAGGTATAAGATTTATGTCCAGTTTCTGTGTCAATCAAACACCATTGATCTGATGGACAAATGTAGAAAAACAGCAAAGCTAGAATCGCAATGGGGGGGGGGGTATACTGCCCAGTTGGTAAGAGTAGAATTCATGCATATTGCCATTTGAGAATAGTATTAATTTATATTAAACTTTATTGAGTACAATTATGTAACAAGAGTGACTTTTAATGTGTATCGCATCTGCCTGGATTGTAAAAACACCTTCATATTTGTCTGTTATTTTATCTTTTTACTTTTCCTACAAAATGCAGAACACATATCTTTATGTGGACTTTCTATTTAGGTGACATCTTTAATTATTTTGGAAATGGCGTCTCGATTTACAAACAGCATGACTTATTGTTTTAATCCGAAAAATCACATTCTATCAGTTAATAAAAACACGCTTCATCTTTATTTGAGGGTAATGAAATTGATGGTATTATACAAATTTTGTAAATATAAACTTACTCTAACCTTTTCTTGCTCGCACGACACAGGGCACTGTTCTAATCATTAGCCTCCCCCCTCCAGTGTATTGTTTTCTGTAGCTCCTAACAAGCTACCATCTCTTAGATGGGGAAGTACTAAGACCTTAAGTATCTGATCTTAGCTTTACACCCCTGTTAGTCTGCAAATTTTAAATCGGGCTGTATTATATGCTAGAAAAGTTATATCAGTTAATAAAAACTGGGGAAATGCTTTGTACTGTAGCACATGGTACGGTTAAATGTATACTTAAAAAGCAATAATCGTTGCCTTAAGCAGAGGCGTAGCTAGGGGGAGGGGGCAGGGGGTACATATGTCCCTGGGCGCCAAGGTACAGGGGCGCCAAAATGAGGCTTACAACGTACATTATAATAAGTAAACAAGGGTAATAAATCGGTCACAAGAAAAATGTGATTAAACGGGGAGGGGGCTGGGGCGCCAATTTTATAGTTCGTCCCCGGGCGCAAAATATCATAGCTACGCCTCTGGCCTTGAGTGCGTTACGTGCAAGTCCGTTTGCCCTAAATTAGAATGGCAGCTAAAAGTCTAGTAAACAAGAGAAAACAACTCATGGGTGAAGCATGGCTTTACTCATGATTGAACAGTGATCGGATACAACTGGGTCTGTGAATGACGTCGTTGATATTAAAAGTCCAATCGATTTATTCAAGTTAGCTTTCCCGCTCGTCAACACTTTACCTCAAATGTTGTCGGTATCAGGATGGAAAACGATGTGTGTGTGTGTGTGTGTGTGTGCGACTTAGATTGTTTTACGTACAATTAACAAGTTTTCAGTCATATATTTTAATATGCATGCAGTATGGTAGCTTATAGTGATGTCCAGCAATGGGGCATCATGACGCAGACATCTAACATCATGTCCACAGACCCAGTCATATTATCCTGAAACCTTGTGGATCAATCCTAACACTAACCTCTTAATGCCGATGAAGAATTTGAAATTTTTAGTTTAAGTTCTCCAAATTAACTGCATAAGTAAGCTGAGTCAGCAAAACTAAGATTTTGGCAAACAGAATCAGCAATAAAGATTTGATAGATAATTTAAGTAACAAAAAAATGAACACTAAATTAATACAATTACAATGATTTACCAAAATAACTTTCTGTGTTCTGTAACATCATTTTTTCTTCGTCTCTTTTAATCATTATTGCTTTGCAAATTGCAGTTCTTCAAAACATGTTCTTTTTTTGGTCCGGTATGGTTCTGGTTTTATTTCTTTAGTGAATTTTCAAGGACTTAAAAACGTTTTCATTGAATAGTTTGTCTTGCAAAATATTAACCTAATCTACATGTTGCTTTCTAAATTATTGGCGATGTGTATCGTTTGTGATCTCCCATATTTTCTCACATGCCGTTTGTTTATTCTTCAGTTTTGAATATCAATACGTAAAAAACAATTCTTTACAGAAAAGATATAATTTGTCCAATTGTAGCATTCAGTATTTCATTTTTAAAAAATGTATGCTGTTATCAAGCATTGTTGCGTGTTTAGGCTCTCATAAACAGCAACAAGAAAAACGTGAAAACAACAAGCTTTGTAAATTTAACAAATAATGTATTCCCCAGAAAAATCAAAGTAAAGATGAGTAAAAGAACTTACGGTTTTAAGAATCAAATCCAAAACAAATAATCTAAGAATAATCCAAGAATTAAAAATTAGGATGTTCTAATGAATTTGAGTTAAGAGCGACGAAAATCCAAAAATGGAAGGCGATAACGTATGCTGTAGTCAGTATAGTACTGAAGTGTCAACAGTTTTTGTTGAACCAAAGAAAATAATATTCCGGTGTTTTAATTCTGTAAATTTCAATAACTCTCTTTGTCAAAGAATTAATTCCGAACAAAGGTATTTCAAGGGGAAAAATAATATCCTAAAATCCAAATAATTAGAAGAAAATTTAAACTTAAACTCCAACTTGTCACAACAACAAAAAACACCCCTTGACATCTAAGTGTTCAATGCCCAATTTTTGAAAAACTGAACTGAATTTCTGGAAATATTAAATCCAGTATTTAAAAAAATTCTATGTAATGAATTTAAAAAAGGGTAACAAACAATTAAATCAAATCAAATTTGATAACATCACATTCATGTTGTTACTGGGCATATTCAGGCTGTGATTGGGCATATCCATGGAGGTTCTGAAACAGATTCAAGGATAAAATCCGAATTGTTGCATAAGTTGAATAGCTTTCAAGAAAATGCTGTAAAGTCTAGGATTTTTGCAATGTTTAAAAAACATGCTTTTTCAAAACAAATAATTGTAGAACTACTATTTTATTTTGATATATTTGTTTGCTTTGCGAAGTTTGAATGATTTTTTTACCCTCCATATGTATGAATTCAAACTCATCAGTGATGGTTTAATTAGACCTCAAACACTTTAGCAGAACAAGACAATAGTGTAAATGATTTATCCTGGGCAACCAGATCCATTTGGGACTTTCATTTCCATGTCTAACATAAGTAAATCGAGTCGGAATTGTAGGTCAGTGTGATCTAAGCACCCGTCAGATGTTCTGTACTAATATAGTTTCCTCTTTCACCAACTAATTTGATTGTGGCTTGCCATTAATGGTGAAATGAACTTGAGAAAAGGTAAATCATGAGCCATTCCCATCAGTGGCGTAGCGAGGGTGTTCGGCGCCCGGTGCAAGGTTCATATTGCCCCCACCCCACCCCACCCCCACGGCGTAGCGGAGAATATTTGGTGCCCGAGGTGACTGGATAAGTACGCGTGACCCAGATTCAGTCTGAACAAGAGTTAATCTCAATCATCCAGACATCCTGGCACGGACTTAGTTGTTTCTTCTGGAGCACACTTTGTAAAAGTTTACACTGAATCCTCCAATCCTCTTCTTCCGCCCCCGCCCCAGTGCAACTTGCACCTCCTTAGCTACGCCACTGATTCCCATTAATACACACACACACACACACACACACATTTCAAACATTAGTTGAAGAATTATTGTGGTGATTCTCTTTCTAAAAGCATTTTCTTCAACTCTTTCAAGTATTACAATCCGTGTAGCAAAACAAAAAGGGAGATTGAAACTATATCCTATGCCAAATCTGTTTCATCCATTTACATGAAAACATGAACTACTGAGTACCTGTATTAGAAACCATATCAGAGAAAGGAGACTAAGCCACGGACACAAAAGGACAGAAATCCTCCCTTGCAAAAACTTAATAAACTTTTGAGAGAAATATCTCTGAGCTTGTAAATGACCACTAATCTTCTGATCATGAGGTTTTACTTATTTCTCATGCAACATGTCATGCTATGTACATTTCATCTGAAGTGGGGACTTATATATAAATGTCAAATCAAATTTCTTTTCTAAGGAAGCCGGTCTATTCTTGTCATGGGAAAATTACATTACTTTAACGTACAATGTACTGCCAATAACAATGATAATATAGCTTAATCAATACCAAAGCAATAAAAATGTAAATTGTTCTGTGCTGCAAATAATATCGGAAAATGTTCTATTTCTATTATGATGGCCTCAGATCTAATTGCATCCAACATGTGATCAGTTACAGACCTTTCACAACTACATGTACAGCTTTACTAATATAAACATTGGATATTTATCCAAATGGAAACATTTATTTATCTATTCAGTTACAGCCTTTACACAACTCTATGTACAGCTGTGCCAATGTAAACATTGCATATTATCCAAATAGAAACAATTATTCATGTGATCAGTTACAGCCCTTCCACAACTTTACCAATGTAACACCTTTCTGAGGTGCCTTTACAACTCTTCCAAAAGTGGTTTGAATAATTCAGATCTATCTGGCAAAGATTGAAAAATCCCAATCCTCAGGCATTCAGTTTTCTTACAAACTGATTACTTACATTTCCATCAACTTTCAACTTTAGCCATTCCCATTTCCACAAATTTTCCAAATCTTTATCCAAATAAAGTGTGTTCTGGTCTCTCTTAAAATCTTCAGATGCCAGGTTCTGCAAGCATGCATCTTTCTTTTTATTTCCAATAGTTTCTGTTACACAAGATGAGTACAAACTTTTATCCAATCACAATACTCTTACTGCTGCTGGGGCAGAGCAGCAATAATGCTGATAACAGTGCTGTGGCTGAATGAGTTAATGATGATATGCTAAATAACATAAGGAATGAATACTTTACAAGAATCATTGTGGAATAGGATCAGACACTATTATTAAAAAACTGGATCAGTGATGATGTAAACAAACAAAAAAAACCAGACTATATCAAGAACAAGAAAATTCAAGTCATGTGTACCCTGTTAAATATCAAATGTAGGAGGGATGAATGAGTGCAAACCACAGATTTCAGCTATGCAGATACCAATATCATTCTCTAAAGAACACAAGCCTTTATTCATTAAAACCTGTGTCTATAACTATTACTTTGCAAAAACGGATCAGTATGCTTAAAAATAATAGCTAATCCATTCCACCCCTACAACCGAAATCATTGTTAATAGATGACAGCAATAGTAAGTAAAATATCTAACTGAAGGATTATGATGACAAAAAAGCCCATCTTGTCGATAATTAGTGATTTGTAACGGCAATATGTATTCCTAACTCACAACAAACAGGATTAAGATGAACTGGAGTGGGGGGAGGGATGATGGTTAATTGAGCAGGCATTGGTGGTTTATTTTACTCCATTGTACTTCTGACTCTATAACAAACATGATTATGATGAAGGGTGCGGGGAGGCATGGTGGGTACTGAGCAGGCATTGGTGGTCTATATTGCTCTCAATTACATAGGTTGCTACATTGATTTATAAATCAAATGAAAAACATTTTTGACCACTACAGTGTTTGGTGCTTGGATGTGTTTGCCAGATGACTGGGCAAACATCTGTTGGCGATTTTGTACCATGGATTGTGCAGTTAATGTATACACAGGATGCATTCATCGCAAACACAAAGAACAATTAATGACTTTATTGTTGATTGTCCAATAATAACTAGATTAACATGTGTCGGCTTTTTAAGGAGTTAACATCTTTCAAAGTAAGCAAAAAGCAATGTCATGTGTTTACTTAAATATTATAAGATATTAAACTTCTATGATACTTAAGGAGATCTGCTGCAGGATTATGATATTGAAAATGAAGAAAGTAACTTTGTAAAAGTTTTTATTTGAAACTTTCGTGGATAAACAAGTCAAGGATATATTCATATAATAACATTTTACAAGGTATAAGATTTATGTCCAGTTTCTGTGTCAATCAAACACCATTGATCTGATGGACAAATGTAGAAAAACAGCAAAGCTAGAATCGCAATGCTTTTAGTTAGGAATGCACATCTACCAGAGAACAAACAAACACTTCAATAAAGCAAACAATGAACACAAAGGTCAAGAGAAAATATATATGTCTAAAAAAGAGAATAATAAATTACATTATGGAAAAATGAAAAAGTAGAAACACTAGATATAGAGGATCTTAAAAGGACAAAATTATAGGCATAGTTTATGCTGTTTAAGTTTTATAACATTTCTGAATGGGATGATCAGTGCATACACATACACAACACACACACACACACACACACACACACACACACACACACACACACACACACAGCATATACCCAAATGTTATCAGTGTAGACCCTTATCTGTTTGGCATCAAGACTAGGCTAAGATATTTCATCGGTTTTACTGATGATTTCCTGTGAACAATAATGACTCTGATATAGCATCAGATTATGTGACAATAGAGCTAAGTCTACTCTTTATTGCAATTTGACACGCATTACACACAATGCATTACACGCAATGCATTATACACAATGCATTACACACAATGCACTACACACTGCATTACACACAAGTGCCAGAGGATAACATGCTGTATGGGTACCATCAAGATAAAAAGTGACACAAGATGAAGCTAACTTATTGAGATATTTTAAGGTTCGACTAGTACAATAGGATTAATGATTATGTATACTGCGGTGTCTAACAGAGGAAGGCCATTTAATATTACCTTACCATGAATTGAGACAGGATTTCCATGACTTTTAAAAAAAGGATTCACAATATTTTGAGAAAGGGACTTTCTTTGGCTTTCCAAAATGGGTTTGTCATGAATTGAGAAAGACTTTCTTTTACATTCAAATGTGCAAATTAATGCAGCTTTAGTAAATAAAACTACGTCAGATCCATTACCCAAAATCTGGAAAACAACCAAAACTATGTCCTGCTCGCACTTGTTTATCATATAATTAATGTATCAAGTAAATTCTTAAGCAGGAGAATAAGGGGAAAAGAGAGGCAAACATAAAAATGTGACCATTTATTAAGCAATTTCAATACTGTTAATAAGTACAAAAATAAATCTTAATGTGTTTACAATGAATTCTGCTATCGATCACCAAGTCAAAATTATATTACCAAAATGTTGGCTTTCATGAATGTATGTAATATGGTCTTTGACCATAAAGCTTGTCAACATAACATGGCATCTGAGATAAACAGGATCCAATCAAACTGGTTAAATTATAAAGCATCCAAGTATGAGGCAACAATCCCTATATCATGGTATCTCAGTACTAGGCAACATTGCCATATCTCTGTATCCCAGCATGAGGCAATATTGCCTATATCCCTGTATCCCAGCATGAGGCAATATTGCCTATATCCCTGTATCCCAGTATGAGGCAACATTGACTATATCCCTGTATCCCAGCATAAAGTGACCTTGCCTATATCAGTGTATCCTAGTATACGGCAATATTGTCTATATCAGTGTATCCCAGTACTAGGAAACATTGCCATATCCCTGTATCCCAGTACTAGGCAACATTGCCATATCCCTGTATCCCAGTATGAGGAAACATTGCCTATATCCCTGTATCCCAGTATGAGGCAACACTGACTGTATCCCTGTATCCCAGCATAAAGTGACCTTGCCTATATCAGTGTATCCCAGTATATGGCAATATTGTCTATATCATGGTATCTCAGTACTAGGCAACATTGCCATATCTCTGTATCCCAGTATGTGGCAACATTGCCTATATCCCTGTATCCTAGCATAAAGTGACCTTGCCTATATCAGTATATTCTAGGATCATTTTCTAAGTTACATCCTATGGTGGCAAATTCAGCCATCTGTATCTCCGTGATTGGAAAAATTAAAGTCCATGTATATTCTTATTTTGTTCTCTTGAAATTATTGGTCTGATCGCTTCATAAGAAATGTTTTAACAACAGCCACAACATTCCTCAAAAGTTGATGCTTTCCTTTCATTTTATCTTTTAGCTGACTCTGGGAGCCGAGATAACACATTGAAGTGACCTAACAATCCCCAGTGATCACTTGGAAATCTCTGACATGACTGCAATCTCTCCAAACCAACCAATTCAAAATAAACAGGTTGAACTAGAGCTTTAGGTCTGCTGTGTCTGATATACAGTCTGTCAAACCGACATTTGGGTCTGAACTTGCTACTATATTCCAAGTTGTCATTGCGTGTCATATCCCAGGTAAATTTGGCCTCTGGTCGCTTACCTGTAACCTCCCATACATCATAAACATTCTCTGGTATACCCCCAATTTCACTGAGCTGTCAAAATGAAAGAAAAAAGCATATCAAATTATATCAGATGTGAAAGTTGAAAAACAGTAGCTGCTAGACTGAACTGAGAATGATTTCAGGAAGCATAAAACCCCAACATTATGCCTAAAACCGAACATAAATTCAAAATTAAATAGACAGGAAATGATAAGAATATAAATTGAAGCATGTTATATGGTATAAAGAGAAATTGTTTCTCCCCCTAATATGTTCCCTATGTTTTTCCCTTCATTACAAGAAAGGTAACCCTATGCACTCAGTGAAAAGGCAACACTACACTCAACCATGTTATGCGATTGGAAAGGAAAGGGTAATACTTTGTACTCATATTATGTGGTTAGACATGAAGGAAGAACACTACAGACTCAATGTAATGTAGTGTAGCATAAAATATGTTTCTTCCTGCAATATGTTCTATTGTCCACCTTGGAGTTGCCTGCATGTTTATTTCTGCTGATAAATGAAATATGACATAAATCATTTGCTGTAAATTCTTCCTGCATATAATTTTTCTTCCAGTTTTGCACCAGTTTTAAAATTGCAATTTTATAGTGATTACTCATAGAACTGTTCATTGGCTTCCAGTCTTTAAAATTATGGGCCAGGCTCCCTGCCTCCCAATCAGGGTTCAACACTAACACGGGTCTGCTGTCTCCAGGCCACTTTATTTTCAAGGCCACTTTATTTTCAAAAGGACCATCACTTTCCTAAAGCTAATTGGTCCGTCTGGACTGTAATTTTAAATTGTGAATATTAAAATTATACCTATCCCATGTTATGGGATTGTACAAATCTTTCTTTTACTATGAAAATGTCAAACATGGTAAAGATTGAAAGTGAAATAATTTGAAAGCAAAGATCAAGTCTATACCATTACACCAAATTAGTGTTGTTTGGGCACTTAACTTGTTGTATGGGTGCTTACTTTCTTAATCATAAAAGAGCATCAAACATTTAGTTAGCAATTCACTTTTTATTATGTGGTTAGGTGAATTTGAAAAATATGGAGATTTCTTGATAATGTCTCTCCACTGCCCCCCAAAAAGACAAGAAAAATGAAATATGTGTGCATCATAAACTAAAAGATGGTGTCGAACATTGCCAATCACTCCTAACAATCAAGGAAAATTAGGACATACTAAGACATCACTGCATAATCTTCAATAATATTATTAAGAAGACAACTATTAACTTTCCCAGCTGTCACTATGAATTAGGGCAAGCTGTAATTAATGAAATGGACATGAAATTCCCTCTCGTCACACTCATAATGTAACAATGAAATAAATGAATCTGTATATTATGAAATAGAGAAGCATTTGTTATCACTAAAATATCAACAAGGATAAAGAGCATGGAAAACATCAGGTTTTTCCATCGGGGATTTCCAATATCTAAGAATCAGATTATGATAAACATATTTACATCCATCCTAATCTTGAATCTATTCTAATGGAGAAAATTTAGCTATTTATTTTGTCGTTTACAAAATAAATGTTTGAATTCAGGTACACAGCGAATATAATTTTGAACATGGTCAAGTACAAAACACAATTGTATGAAACATATTGTTGTAAAGAAAAGCAAATAATTAACAGAAACTAAAAATACAAGTGAAATGGGCATGCAACAACATATAATATTATATTCTCATATTTTTCTCTATTACCTTAACATTGTCAGAATCATGCAATATTTTATGATACTGCACTCATGTGCACTTTTCATTGCACTCACATGTGCCCAATAGTGCATTAGTAACTACATTGTAAACAAATCATGTACACTCACTAATTTGTAAACAAATCATGTACACTCAAGTAGTAGGTGCTTTATGTTTGGTTGATTACATTTTTTTCTGAATGAGCAGATGTTTTGCTTTGCCACATTACACAATAACATTTTTGAAACAATCTTTTGGATTTAGGAGACTGATGCCAGACAGGGTCCTTACAAATAACATGCAAGAGACAAGCATAGCTGCCAACCCTCCAAAATCAATTAGTAAAAATAGGGATAAGATTGAGTAAATTCTGCCATAAATTCATGAAGTTATCATAGAGTCCAGGAATATTTGTCAGAACAAATGTTTAGCATGGTCTCCAGCTGATAAAGGTAGATTCTGTTCAACAAGAAAACTCACAATGTTTCAGTGCTAGTAGCTTGCAGGTCTTCTATCAATGGCTAAAAATATTCCAGAACTGAAATCTGCTGCGAGTTGTTAATTTTCGCAAACTCTATGTGCTTCTTGCTACCAATGCGCTTCTTCACACTGTCTCTGCAATCATATCCATTGCTAAAGTTTGTGGCACACTGTGTACAAAAAGCATAATGTATATCGATATTTAATGGATGAACACACAGCAAATTTTTGGTATATTCCAAGCCAAATTTCACCTTTTTGGCAATACAGTTCTTTTTCCTTGCTGAAGACATTTTCAATGCAACGCCGAATGGTAATTCAAATCAGTGTTGGCGGTGCATAAATGCAGCAAAATTCCAGTTAGGGTCAGTTTCTCTCAAAAGCGTTTGTAAAACTACTCTTATAACATATAGATTAAAATACACTACAATGCTTGCTACTGGGCCAAGTGTACCAATCTGCTATAGTTTTACTAATATAGGGACCAGTAGTACCAGACCGTTTCGGCAACTGCTGATATCATGACTAGTGCTTAACAGGAAATCCATTAATTTAGGAATTTGAGGAATGGGGAATTCATGATATATCTGCACGCAGCGTGAATTACTAAAAAAGTCATGAAATTTATGCCAAAATCGTAACGGTTGGCAGCTATGGACAAGGCATAAACGGTCTTCTTTAGCTGGTAATAAGAATTGCAAAATAGATATGTACAGCTTTACATCCCAAATTTCCTCAAAATGTACTTTTTAGTTTTGCAAATCTGAATTACATGAGCCATGTCATGGGTTATCAAGCTTGATTACACATTCTGAAATTCGACTATATTCCATGTGCAATTACATCCTCTATACTGCACTCAAAATGAAATCAACATTATATTCCACAGCATTGTTTTGAAAATTACAGTTGAAAGACATATTTTTCCTACATTGAGATTTCAAATATTCAATGACAGAACAGATGCCAACATGCTGCTCTAAAGTTGCTCAAATCTGATGTACTTCATGTAGTACTGGTACAAATAAATCTAGTGAACAATCACTAAATTTAGTAGAATTGACAAAAATACCAAAATCTATTCATTCCAGATCAAATGGATAATTTGTTGCAATGCGCATTCAATCACAATATGACTCCAAATTCAATTTTAAGTAGACCAAAACACTGTGAAAGTTATGTCTATGTGACTAACTTCAAATTTATCATGGCAGAGTTATGTGTGCATTAATAATGTTGTTGTGTAATGATGAATCTGCACTTGTGTATTTAGTCTGGAATACAGCATACATTCAGTTACTTTGTTTCTTATAGTGTATTTTTGTTTATAAAATTAAGGCTTAGGTTGCGTAAGAAAATGAGCATATAATAAAAAGGTTACTGCATTTGTATGGGAAAATATGAACTTGTTTTATCGGATGGATATAATGTACTGAAAAGGTCATGAAGTATATAATCAACAACAAAAAGCAAAAAGCAACAAAAAAATTCCCATACAAATACCGGAAATATTAATCAGCAAACTTTGACAAATACCAAGTCATTTCATTTTAAAGGAAAATCCTATTTGGTTAGGAGATTACATTTTTTAAGTCTTTCCATAGCCATGCTTAAGCATCACACAAGCCTAACTGACAGTTTAAACTTCTCAGTCAATTAATGTTTAGCAATATTATTATTTTCGAATCAGTTGCTTTGTGGACATCCACTCAGCGAGATAACAATAGCAAGATATTCAAGATGGCCACTGTTTGGTAACCATATTGGATGTCAGATCTGCACTGTTTTTATTTAAGACCAACTGAACATCAATAAGTCTTTTGGAGAAAACCACATGACACTATCACTTCCTGATCAGGTTAAACCACAATAAATAAATTAGCGAGAGATCATTAAATGAGTCTTTATTAATTTTACCTCATTGTCTCTTAGATTCAAATCCCCACCAAATATAACAGTTCTGTCAGCATCAGCTCTCCTTACACTTTCAAATGCAATTTTAAGCTGGTTCTTTCGCTCTTTTCCGTGCTCTCTGGTGCTCTCCAAATGGGAAGTCAGTATGTCAAACTTGATTCCTTTCACTGTGCACTATGGGTAAAAAAATTGTAAAAGTTTGTATATTTCTTATAATAGTCATAATATTATTCCAATGTAAACCATCAGAAATTGTGAATACTTTAGAAAAGAATACATGTTATAAACCAATATGTGTCATGTAACTTCTTATTAAGAACAATGTTAATTTATGAAACATAATTAATATCTGTTAATTTATCAAGTATCTCCATATAAGTAAAAGGACAGACCATAGAAGAGAAATTCTGTATATAAATGTGTTCAAATACAAATTGGGTATTTGTAATGAAATATATAGCTACAGAATCTGACAGGATTTCCATGCAACCTGTATTATATAACTGATCACAACATCTTCATTCCTTGGGATTTTACTATGTCAGAGAACTGTATGTCAACACTTAGATTTTAGAAAAAACAGAGTTTTAAATCAGGAAAAATATGTTTAAGAGTTTTGCAATAAATAAAATTAATTAAGATACAATTAACAGATTTATACTGCTGATTCCTTATCATGCTAATCTGACATTTTAAAGACAATAACAATTAATCTATTAAATTAAATGACTTAGATAGTCACATATTACATGGTGGTTATAAAAGAAAAACAAAGGAAAAAATGTATATGCATCTAAATTATTAAAAATTAATGGTGGCTATTCTTGAAGTCAGTCCCAAATTAATCTTGTTTATCCAATATGTGGCCCACCTTTACAGTTAGTAGATTCCGAAGCATCATGCTTGAGTAGAAAGGCATAACTGTTGCATCTTCAAGTGTTGCAACCTTCTGTTGCAGGAGGATAGCAGTGTAGTATTCCTTTTCCCCACCTGGAACAATGTCATATGATGGACATTTCTCTTCTAGTATCTTCTGTGTCTCCATGACAACCTCCTGTAGTAAAACTACATGTGGCTTTTCTCTGGAATGTGAAAAAGGTTATCACTGATATGATAAAAGAAGGACAAGCAAGTAAATGAAATAGGAAACCTAATGTTCAGGGCTTGAATGTAACTGATTTTACATCTTGCATTTTTTCATAAGTGGAGAAACAAAATTGACTTGCAAACTCCTCTTTCAACAGACCTTGGGGGTGGGGGAGGATAATATACTGTTATTATCTATATTTATGTCCCAAAGTTAAAGGAAAAGAATGAACTAAAAGATCAGTTTCAAAATGAACACTTAAACAGCTACTACAACTTAATTGTTGGCAGACAAAAGTATAATTGATCAACTATCATCAAAAAACTCTTTTAGTAGCAGCAGCGTTGCAACAGGAATGTGATAAATGTGGAAACTTGCCCCACTTGAATATGAAAAAAAAAGGGGGGTCAACATAGCCATAAAGGGGGGAGGGGGCTTTCCGGTATGGTGTAAAAAAAAATCATTGTATTCAAAAAAAGCAATAGCAAGTAAAATAAGTGCATTAAATGCATATTATGTCTTCTGTATATTATTGTTCACTGCTTAAAACTAAAAACAAAGTCTTGTTTTTTTTCTAATAACAATATTCGACCTACACACTAACCATTAAAGAATCAAACCATAGACTGCAAACAATGTCAATCTTCTGGCCAATCTTAAAAATCAGTGTCATGCACTTCCTCTGTGTCACATGCTCAATTCTGATTGGTAACAAATTTATACTAAGAGCGATCAGAAGTATAACTCTATCAATGTTGGTGACAATATTCATGAATTTAAACAACAAACTCTTTCTTCGTCGGCCTTTAGTTAGGAAAACCAATTTAAAATAATGGAATGTTCATTTCAATTTTTAAGCTGCTAAGCACCATAAGTATCTTGAATCAGCTGAATGTAAAATTTAAGAAAAAAAGAGAGTAATTATAAAAGAAAGCACCATATTATTTTTAAAATATAGGTATCTGACACAACTGCCTACAGTCGACATCTGCTTCAACATCAGGTCATCCATTAAAATTTTACTAACATTAATTTTAACCCCAAGAGAAATTTCATTATTAGTTTCTAAGTCTGCATTTTTCCGTACCTATGACACTATCTAATGTTCACCAGACATGCCCTGAATTGGACTGTGAATTCTATGTTGTAAACCACAGTAGTAGTTTTAAGATGGCAAACTGATGTAGAAATAGGAAGTCACTCAACCAAAAAGGAAATTTTGTGAACTAAATTACATCTGCCTAAAAGTTTTAGAGTATATTTGCAAACAGAAAGTGACCATGTCATTTTCTAGCTGCCACATTAAGATTCTGAAGGATGAAGATATGACAATTATCAATCACCAATTTTGAATTTCAGTCACAGATGCAATGATTTTATTTGTAATCTGGAACAACGATGAGAATTAATTTTCATCCAAACACTCAATATGATAAAACAAGTGCACACTAAATAAAGACAGGACTGTATGAAAGGAGTTGCTTTTCTTTAATCTCTCGATACAATTCCTGCAAAATACCAGTCAAAAGAGGCACAAGAACTAATTTTAAGAAAGTTATTTGATTTTCAGTCATCGATTGAATCAACTTACTTGTTGATTTTGTCACAGACACCCTCCACTCTGGATTTTTTATTCTTTGGATCCAAGCCATCAATGTTCCAGGACATTATACGAATCCTAAAGGACTCTGGATCTGCAGCAGAGTTGTAGCTGCAAAAATAGATGGAGAATTTGTGTAATTCACATTAAATATATCTGTAAAGCTAATCAGATAATCTCTGTGTGTGTGTGTGTGTGTGTGTGTGTGTGATTGGGATTTTTTAATGTAGCTTTAACAACATTTCAGTCATATCGGTATGATGTCTGCAGTGTGGCAGTCTAAAGTGATGTCTAGCACTGGGGCATCATGTCGTAGAGATGTAGCATGTTCCAACTTCGTTACATTATTCTGACACCAGGCCAATCAGTCCTAGTACTAACCTTTAATATTGATGAAACAGCTGTTAGCACCGATTTTGTAAGTCTTTGGTATCACTAACCAGGGTTCAAACACATGATCTGCCAATTCCAAGGCAGATGCTCTAACCACTAGACCACCAGAGTGGTCTAATAAGATAATCTGGACTCACAAATACACCAATTGTCAGGATCGCTACCATGTCACACAAATGGTCTGTTTAGAAGTTAAAATCATTTTCAGTGATAACCACCGTCAAAAGGTTACAATGAAAGGTTTCCCAAACAACGACCACAAGCAACCGCAACACTTCAAAGTCTAAATCAGCAAAAACAAATAGACATATTGGTTACATCTTCATCAGGTACATAACAGGTTTCACTTAAGAAAATAAACAAGCATTACAAACTTCAAACTAATACATCTACCTAAATTGTGTTTAAAAAAATAAATTTTAAAAAATAAACTTCAGCAATAATAAAGTTTAGAATGAGTATTAAAAAAATGGAACCAAAACTATCGTCTTAGAGAGAGGAAAGTTTAAAAAAAAGTTGTTTAAGGAATGCTAGTACAGTCCTACCCGTATATATCAACATCACTTATCTTGACAAGCCGCCTATGTCGACAAAAAAAGCAATGTCCCAGTCCCTTGGTTTACTATTACAGTGGAACCCTGCTATAACACGCCCTGCCATAACGCAAATTCGGATATAACGTGGTTGCGGCGTGGCTTCCGAAATATGGTATATTTATTCGCACACGATTTTTTTTCTTCTTGAAGTGTTATGCCAAAATAAACATGATGTGGTCTTTGTGGTTGTCTTCAATTAATTCTGTATACAATTGTTGCTCTAACAATAGCCGACGTGTTTCTTCTTTAACTGCACACACAACCAAGCAACAGACAATGTGGTGGTTGATAAAAGTTTCTCACAGTTTAATAAGCATCAAAAAACGAAAGCCGCCAACATATTTTCTGGGCTTGGCAATGTTATTAGACGCAATCAATTGACCAGTAAATAATGTTTGCTTCACTAGCTGGAAATTGAGAGGGTATGAAATTGACATGTGTTCAGCTTTAAAAACAATTATAAAAGTGACTTGTGACCATTGCATGCCTACTGCACTTAGTTCTCGGGTTTAACATGTGTATGGGGTTTGCTTACGAAAGGTTATTAATTTCCCCCTTCTTTTTCTACTAAATATTTTATCGTTACGGAAAAGCAAGTTCACAAACAGAAGTCATTCAATGCACTTTGTGCAAAAAAACGTTGATTATGATTTTGAGGAAGAGATCGTGTATGAATTCTAATATAATACAATATATAATACGATAAAGTATGAGACATAGTGTGTAAAACGTGGCTTCTGAAATGTATTAATTTCACCAGGTCCTTGAATTGTTATGCCTAAATAAACATCGGAAATATAACTTATTAATCCGAGTAAAGACACGTGTTCTTGAACTGAATAAACAACCAAGCAGCCGACAATGTGGTGGTTGGTACAAGATTCACACAATTTAAAAAAACGAAAGCCGCCAATGTTTTCTGGGGTTGGCGGTGTTATTAGAGGGAATCATTTGACTAGTAAACAGTGTTGGCATTGTTAGGTGGAAATTGTACATGCGTATGGCTGAAAAAAAAACTTTATATCAGTGGCGCGTGATCATTACAGACTCACTGCATGTTATGATTTAGTTCTTAGATGTGTATGGTGTTTGTTAATGAACTCGTCATTACTTTCCTATTTTTTGTATATATATAAAAAATATTTTACCGTTATGGAAAATCAAGTTTACAATTTGTATAGAAACCGTTCATAGACCCTGGAACGTAATGAACATACACTTGCTTCGTCTTTAGAAACCTAATTTTCTGTTAATTTTTCTCATTGAATTGAGACATAATGATTTGTGACAAAAATATTGAATACTTTAATACGTTTGCAATTTTTGCAATGGAATTAGGTACAGGTATTATGGATTAGCTACATGCCATTACGGTACTATATCAGACAGTAAGTAAACGGTGTTAATACTCTGTACATGCTATATATTGAACATTAAATTAAATGATCTTGGACAAAATTATTGAATATTTTAAATCTGTGCAATCTTTCAATGGAATTGCAAGCATTATGGATGAACTGCGTGCCACGACGGCACAATAGTAAACGATGTTAATACCGTCCCTATTCATTATATAACGTCAGTCGGGATGTTATCGAACGTGTATTTTCAGGGAAAAAACAATAAAAATTAGTAAAACTATCTAACGCAAAGTAATAACCAATAAATATATTATCCATCCACTTTTCTGAATATTAAGTCTTATTACTGCATTCCATTTAATATTCGTCAGACAACACTCCGATTTTTTACATTAGACATGACTACACGTATATACACCAATGCGGTCTTTGCTGAAGAAAAAAAAGAGAAAACTTTAAAACCCAGCTTTTAATGCGACCCCACTTTCAATGTGATCCAATTTCTTGGACCCTGATTATTGCATTATAGCGGGGTTCTACTGTACTACCAAATTGTCATGCTTATATTGACGTCGAGATAAAAAATAAACGTGCATGTCAACAGAAGTGCTTTCATATCAGTATTTGATTGATGCAATATTTTATTGTGGAAGTTATTACAAAAAGGTAGCCAAAAGTAATTTGTCAATATACAAGTGTATTTCAGTCTGGTTTGTCTTCATGCACTCAAACTTCCCATTGTTTTCTCAAAGTGTAAATACTACTCACTGATGACAGGTCACCCCTTACTGAAGAATTTAATCTTTCTTCAGCACCCTCCCCCACATTAACTTGTAGGACTGTAGCTAATAGTACAAAGATATAGGCTTAAGTTAACCAATACAATATATAGCAACACTGTACTTAAGATCCAGATTATGAGGTGCTTTGTTTCTGCACTGATGTGGGCATGCAGTTAATCTTCAGTTGATTCATCCACAAACTGAGTGTTATGTTGAGAACCTTGATAAGAAATTCAAACCAATTATAGTCCTTATCTAAATGTTTTGTGAATGGGCTAATTATACTCTTAATTATTTTCTTGTTTTAAAATACAGTCACTGAACAAGTTCCCCATGATTAATGTGTTCAGAGATTCAAGTGTAGGGTTTGATGATTGTACAAGCATTTTAGTATAACTGTGTCAACAGCATACTTACTGACATGGAATTATATAAATCCTTCTATTTAATGAATACATGTACTTGGGTTTTGTTTTATAATGTACAATGATTTACATATATTGTACAATATTTAAATATAGTGAGTTTGGCTCATCCTGTGCAGCATGTGCAAAGTGCTTTCAATGGACAGAACTGAATGCTTCTAGTGCGCATATGATATCCATGCATAAATGCCTCACCATAGATAAAAACCTTTACATTACGGAACGTCTTGTCAGTGAACGGTATACTTTAAGGACTTTCACATCAAAAGCTGTAGAGCTGACAAGAGTAATCAGTTACCAGAGTTGACATGGTTTCAGCTGCAGAGCTAACCAAAGATGTCGACCATAGCAGCTGTGAAACTGAACCATAGAAGCCGAATCAAGTGTTGCTGGTCGAGATTGGTGGCGCTGACAGCTTGATTGACCAGTGTGGATTACTGATGGCTTGATTGACCAGTGTGGATTACTGATGGCTTGATTGACCAGTGTGGATTACTGATGGCTTGACCAGAGTGACTGGTAGCGGATTATACTGGTGATAGGTAGTGTAACTCCATGCATGTAATCTTTTAGCCATGGGCTAATTTTGGGGGTTTGCAAAACACTGTATTTTTGGGGCTGGAAAGATAATTTTATTTGTCACTTTTGTTTTCATAATTTCAACAAGTGAATACATTTTACAATATGAGTAAAAGACCGTTTTCTATTTGAATAAAACAAAATCATTCTTGTTGTTGTGATATCACTGTGAATCATTCACCCCTTGTCCTTCTATTGTGTCAGGTCATTTTTTTTGTATTTATTTGTATTTGTATTTTCAATATTTTAAATCCATATGTTTTATGTTAATTGATCTAATATTTGGATCATATACACACATATTAATCATAATTAATTTCTCATTTTATTAACTTGTCATTAAACAGTGTGTTTGCATCACCATCAATTGTGTTCTGTTGCTAATCCAAAATCCCACTTGATTATCTTGTTACACTTACTGGCAGTTTATGATAATGTATCTACTATGTTAGGTAGGTACAGTGAGGTCTGACATCCTCCCTGCCACTGTGTAAACCCAGCCATTAATTTTGGCTTTTTAATTTGTGCCTTGCCCTTAAGATAATTTGTCTGATTGCCACTCTTTGTTAAATGCTCTTCATTCATTTGTTCTTAGATTGGGTGGCCTGATATTGTCAATACTTACTGTTTTAATCAGCAGAGAGTTAAAGCTTATACAGAAGACCCAAATGCTCATGCTCTATGTGAAAATGATGTCTGGTCAGCAATACTCATTCTGTCTGCACTGTCAAGTAATGACTAGACAGCAATACTCATTCTGTCTGCAGTGTCAAGTAATGACTAGACAGCAATACTCATTCTGTCTGCAGTGTCAATTAATGACACTAGACAGCAATACTCATTCTGTCTGCAGCATCAAGTAATGACTAGACAGCAATACTCATTCTGTCTGCCGCATCAAGTAATGACTCTAGACAGCAATACTCATTATGTCTGCCACATCAAGTAATGACTCATGACAGCAATACTCATTCTGTCTGCCGCATCAAGTAATGACTCATGACAGCAATACTCATTCTGTCTGCAGTGTCAAAAAATGACTAGACAGCAATACTCATTATGTATGCAGTGTCAAGTAATGACTCTAGACAGCAATACTCATTATGTCTGCCGCATCAAGTAATGACTCTAGACAGCAATACTCATTCTGTCTGCAGCATCAAGTAATGACTCATGACAGCAATACTCATTATATCTGCAGTGTCAAATAATGACTAGACAGCAATACTCATTATGTATGCAGTGTCATGTAATGACTCTATACAGCAATTCTCATCAATTCAAGGCAATGATGTGTGCTAACTTTTGTATTTCAACATGCATGTAGCATTTCTCTGATTTGCCTAGAACTTAAAATGATTTGGGTTTTCCACTTTGTGAACATTTCCTCTGCAAATAAACACAATGGGCTCGCATATAGGAACCATTAAATGATTTAACTCTAAAACCCTGCTATTGTCAGCCAATTAAGTAATATAAGTTGAATGGTGAATGTTTGCAATTGCCACTATGATAATTTGTGCTGTAACTGACCCAAGGACCAATGATAATTTAATATAAGCTCTATACAGGACTGTTTACCATTAATACATGTTACATAATACAGGTATTCAAGTGATAGCTTTTTTTTTATGAAATAATGTCGTTCATAGTAAAGAATCACATTTCTAGCACAACACATCCTGTTATGGCAAGCATGCCATCCAGTGTCATGGAGGACTAGTTATGGTCTAGTAAGGATGGATCAGATGGGAAGTCAATCACAATATTCATAATGCTCTTTCTTTCAAAATGTTAAATAAATAAAAAGCTGTACATGCAAGCACAGTATCGACAACCTTTCTGTAATCTTGTCAGCTCTAACTTTTTCTTTTGAGCTGTTTCCATCTGGTTTTGACTGTAGATCTTTTGGAGAGCTAGAATGTCCATCCCTCTGTTGGAAAAATGAATTAAGTGATCTCTGAAAGAAATAACAAAATGTGTGTAAAGGGACTTCAGCTCACAAGTATTATTAAGAATACATATGACAAACATTATGATGTAATATGAATAATGGAAAAGGTCAGAAAAAACAGCCGGGCAACTGAGCATGAAATGTAATGTACACTTTAATAGGGCTCTCAAAAAAGCATGGAAAACTTCACCCAGGTACCGGTACCAGTTAAAACAATAAAAACATGTTCAACCCTAGTTACCCCACTGTCAAATTTTCTCAAACATGGATTGTTGTAGGATGACAAAATGAACTATTTACATCATTTTGCACATTGTTTACCACACTTTATCCACTGTTTCACATTTACCAATTTACACTTTGGCATTTTCTCCTTCACACTTTACCCACACCTAATGGTGCCACTCCTGTGGCCTAGTGGATAGAGTGTCCCCCACGGAAGCGGGAGGTTGTGAGTTTATCCCTGGCCGAGTCATACCAAAGACTTACAAAAATGATACTAACAGCTGCCTCACTTAGCGCTCAGCATTAAAATGTTAGTGTTAGGACTGGTGTAAGGATAATGTGATTGGGTACGACATCATGCTACATGTCTGCATAATTTAATGTGTTTTTTTTTCATTCAACAATTAAAATTAGCAATTATCAGGCATTTTTACTGCAATGCACATCACATGCTGAGGTAGGATAATTTTCACAAAACATCCTGATAGCATGGAGGTTTTAACTCAATACCTTTGACTAGGAGTTAGACATTCTGCCTCCTTATCTCTCCTGCACATTTCTTGTAATTAATTCAGTAATATATTACATACAGTTAACATGCAGGTCTCTCTCAATTCAAGCTGCTATATCCTGAACATTTCTTCAACTTTTAGCTGAGATTTTACATTGAGATCACTAAAAACTTTCTTTATCCTTCCTCACATTTTGAAACTATTTTGCAATAATAACTATATTATTACACACATAAATAATCCTCTGTGTGTGTGTGTGTCTGTGATTTGGATTTTTAATGTAGCCTTAATAATTTTTCAGTTATGTTGCTACAATGTCTGTAGTGTGGCAGTTTATAGTGATGTCTAGCACTAGGGCATCATGCCGCAGATGTAGGCCACATGACACAGGCCAACCGGTCCTAACACTAAACTCTTAATGCTGAGCTCCTAGCAAGGATGCTATTGGTACAATTTTTTTAAGTCTCTGGTATGACTCAGCTGGGACTCAAACCCATTACCTCATAATGCTGTAAAGGTCTAACTGCAAGTTTTTCTATTAGGCATAGTAACTTTAATTACTTCATTAAAATCATGGTGGATATACTGGTAAAGACTGAGTATTGCACCACATCAAATCATACTCTCAAAAGGGAGACAATAAACAAGATTTCTTGATATCATAAAATTCCTGTTTGTAAGCAACTTGATTTATCTACATACATTTGGAAACAGCTTCTATCTCAATAACAAATATATAGAAAACAATAAATATCACATTCTTTATTATTATTTTTTTTAAAAAGTTCCCAGTTAGTCAGAAAACAAACAAAATATTACTGAATATTGTAAGGGAGTAGTCAAGGCATGCACATACAAGGCAGGGGTGGTAATCCAAGTATCTTCTGACTCCTTTTTTAGATTTGGACATTTATAGTGTCAGAGTCATTTGCCTATCGAGAAGTTGGACAGCATAGGGTAGCCGCTTACTAGCTGTCCTGCCTGAAATTGATAGGAATTTGATTTATATTCTCAGAAATTCCATATAAACATTTGCTATGTCTTTAATCTGCTGAAAGATGAGGAAAATCTAGAGCATTGTTGAAATTTAACCTGGAACTTGTGATTTGCAATGCAAGTCACATGACTATCCATATCTCAACCTATAAGCGAACGGCATCAGAGGTTCAATAGTCATGTGATATCAACAATAAACCCATTTCCAATATTGTTTTACAAAAAATTCAAAAATATTAAATAAAGTTAATATTTGTAAAAGAATGAATACAGACTTAATTTTTAACATACTGATTCTAAGAACAAATAGCAGAAACATTTAGGTATTGTTGCAATCTTGAGAAAGCTGGAGTCATCAAGAATTGTGCACGAGTCAGTGATATTTTTTACTGGATTTACATCACTACTGTTTCAACATGTGCTCTCTGCTCAGTTAAACAAGCTTTATCCAGGTTGTTGCGATAGTTCTGCTACTAAATACGCCGAGAAGTTTGTGTTCTTTCATTTCTCTATTAACATCATGTGACATTCAGTTATACTTTCAAGATGCTTTCCTACAACAACATCGTCGACAACTATGGATGTCTGGCATCACTGTGATATTTGGCTAGTCATGTGGTGAGTTCCAAGTCAAACTTCATCAACACTAGTTTCGTTTCATCCATCAGCAGAAAGAAATAAAGAACAAAATAGAAAATAAATCTCATTCTGAATGATTACACTGTCACAGAATTAAAACCGAGTGGGTTTTGGATTAAATGAATAACTCAAAAACAATGTGTGAAAGATGAAAATGTATTAACTTAGTTAGTAAAGAACAATATATGAAGTATAAATACAATAATTCTCACATACTCTCAAAATACAATTGATCCAATTACTCTATACTAACATTCACACATTGAAAATAAACCAAAATTACATCTATCTGATATACAGATTCAACAAAACTCAGTTTGAAATACTAGTATACATTAGGATATTCACATAATTTCATGTATAGTCTAGGATTGAGATTCAAACAATCTCAAGTTTTCATATAAGTTTCAAATGTTCTGCACTGTAAGTGAGATTCACAAATCTCCTGGAATACAACTACGATCAAAATAATCTCATGTAAATAAAAATGTACTAATTGAAACAACCATTGGACCAAACATATGCTTTTTGACCCTTTTACAGTCGCACGATTCATATCCCAATAAACCGCAGTTTCACCACGTCCCTATGGTTGGCCCACACTTGTATCGGCCGCTCACACCCTTCATGGATCCACCACATGTACAATCATACGTATACACACGTACAGACAACATATGGCACCTTTGAATTAGCTACGTCTACAGTCATGGCTTCACCACAT
This sequence comes from Unio delphinus, assembly GCA_029339505.1. NCBI lineage: Eukaryota > Metazoa > Mollusca > Bivalvia > Unionida > Unionidae > Unio > Unio delphinus. The sequence goes on along the minus strand of JAQISU010000028.1, from coordinate 2,474,998 downwards.
GTATAGACATACATATAGACAGCTGAATATAGCTCTACATGTCAGCTAAATTCGTCAGCTAAACTCATCAGACTCGTCACACTCGCTCCACTTGTTAGCTACTATAAAAAAAAACTGGTAATAATAACGAGTTCTGGAAAATGTTAATACATTAAACTCTTAATAGCAACTTGAAATTCACAGTTCACAACGTTTCAAATCTGCATTGTAATAAATGAATCATTACACGATATAACAATACAAACTCAATAAACTACACATATCAAATAAAATATAAATTTAACACTCACACCTATGGCTATAGAATACAATGGAGATATGTACACTCCTCAGCAAGATACAAAGCAACCAGTGTGTCGGTTATAAATTGATCTTTCTTAAATTCATAGGACAATGAATAATATTCAAGGTAAAATACCCGTGCATATCGTGATTATTAATATCCCTCGCTGCAAGTAAATTCAGGCGAGACATATGTTGGTTCTGTCGCTTGTCTGGAAAAACACATGCTCACCCTAGTTAATGTTGTACACAAGCACAAAGAAAAATAGTCAAAAATTTCTCAGGCATAACAAACATTGTTTTTTCTTCCTAATTCTGTGACATACATTATAATCCATTGAAAGGTCCTTCAAGTTTGCTAGGCTGGCTAGTAAGCAACTATCCTTAGCTGATACTGCACTGTGTTTGTAAATTCCAACATATTAGTAGGCAAATGACTCTGACCATACAACCCAACATAAATGTCCAAATATCATAATTGAGGTAGAAAGGGTCAGAGAAAATAAGGATAAATGAGAGTGGGGTGTAATCAAAGTCTATAAAGAAATAAACTATGATGTTATAGCCCCAAAATGGTTGAAGTACAATATGATCCTATACCATACAATGAAGCAAATTAAACTATTGTCAAAAACAAAAGTATGACTATAGTCTGAATATACCTTCACATTTGTACCACAGTACCAATTTAAACAATGAAAACCACAAATGAGACAGAAAAAAAGATGCACAGAATCAGTTAATTCCTTAAATTATAATTTAAAACCTAATTATGACCGGGGGGGGGGGGGGGGTAGGGGGGGGGGGGCCTAACACAATTACTGTCTGTAATGGAATGAAAGTTTTCAGTATAAAAGGTGATCCTACTTGTTGATCATATCCAGTTCCTGGACAAGGTCATTTTCAGAGAAGGGGTAGATGCACGACTACATATGTACAGAGAAGGAAAAACAGATATTTACAATGTCAAATCAAGCAAAGGAAAAGAATGACAACAACAAATTTGCCTTCATGTGGAATTAACAATAAGTGTAATTTCCTTGCACATGTGTACAAAGGGATATAACTCTCAAACTTATGGTAATTTATGGAATTGATCCAGCAGTTACCTGCATCACTCACTCCTTTGAGCAAAATACTCACCCATTGTGTACACAATATGACAGTGTTAGTATTTAACTCTAGTAAGCATGAATGAGTAGATTAGATACTGCTGGGATTGGGCAACTTTATTCTGCGACAGGTTATAAATTATAAATGAATGATTGAAATGACCAAGTTCTGTGTATTTTAATACATTAAAGATTTTCGTTATTTAAAATGGTAATGGGAACAAACAAACCGGGATGTATGCAAAAACTATAGTTAAAATCTACTACCCAAGTATAGGTTTTGTTTGCTTGTTTGTTTGTTGTTCCTTTTTGTTTTCTAGTTATTTTGTCTGGGTGTTTTTTTTTTTAAAATTGTATTTGTAAAACATGGTACGAATATTTCACTTATAATAATGGGTACGTTTTTTGTGCACAACAATGCAAGTAAATCAGATTATAATACGATATTTAGTGTTACGGGACTGGTCTGTCTGTATTATACAGTATATATCTATAAATACGATGCAAGTAAATCAGATTATAATACGATATTTAGTGTTACGGGGCTGGTCAACTTGACTATCAAGCAACGGGTGGTGCATGGCCAAATATATAATTTTCATTCAATATTGACTGTTTAAAAAAAGGTGGAGAACAATCTGTTGGGTTATATTGACTGCAGCCTTAGCTAACACGAGTTACATCAAGATCCCAATCCCGGTCTTGCAGAAAGAACATAGCCAGTGCAGTGTCCGTGCCAGTGATTTCTGCGAACTTTTGGCATCTTGCTTCGCATTCAGAAGCACTTGGCAAGTTTATGTCTTCTTCTGATTCACTCATATCTTTAACCTTTTATAGATAGAAGCAAAATGATCGTCAAATTCCCGCAAAGTTCTGCAATCGGAGTGATTTTGCACTTGTCGCTGCGATTGCATCATGGTCATCTGAACGTTTTCATCCCTAAATAAAGCAATTAATCCAAGCACGTTCACTACACAGAACGCCAACTGACTTCCATGTGTTCGAAGCAATTTGATGGCAATTATTGTAGGTTTATAGTTTTGCCGAACCTTGATAAGAAATTTCTTTATATACATTTTGTAAGTCAAAGTTAATTCGTGTTTACAAATGTTTGATTTTACCGCGCGATGAAACTTGCAAGCCAAAACAAACTCAACATGAGAACTTGTTTGTAGTTAAACCTTTTTCTTCATTCATGTTACCTCCCTTTAACTTGATAAAACGTGACGGGTGGTACAGTTAATTCACTTTGTATGTCCGAATAGGCAGTGCATTGTTTTCTCGTTCATCTGCCACTGAGAATTTCTAGTTGATTGAAAACTGAAGAACTCAATAAAATGCAAGAAATAATATTGATATGAAAGTATTTGATCTAAGTTGGGTTACTAGAAATACATATTGTGAACAAATAGTAATAAAAAATTAAATTTGAGTGAGTTTAAAGGAATTATTTAAGATTTTTAATTGATTCCATTTGTGAAATGAAGTCACTTGATTGAAGAGCTTTTACCTCATTTTGTTACATCTTTTTTACTTTAAAAACAGTAACTATATATATATATATATATATATATATATATATATATATATATATATATATAACAAAATATATGTAAAGATACATTCTAGTCCTTCAAAGTAAGATGTATCATATGTTATATTTGTTTTAGTGCTACATCTAACTACCCAAATAACGGGCTTGTATAGTGTGTTCAATTGACATTAGAGTGCATAGTCATAGCTTCAGGAATGTCTCACACTCTTGGCAGCCCATATCACCATTCTCCCACAAATAGATATATAATTAATATACGTACTGTGCTGTTTTTATCCTTGTGGAATCAACATCTGAAGCATGGATGCATTTTCATATTCTGTTAACATACATTTAAATTTATTTAATTGCTATGGTATTTGAGGTATGCCAAAGTTTGTTCAAGTAGTTTAATGTGGAGGATATGTTTTTTGAACAAAACAAAACGTTACTTTACTTACAGTTCCAATAGGCAAAAATCATTTGTATTCATTTTGTTACAGAAAAATATTTAAACTTAACCGATTTCAGCATTCCCTGCTTTCATTGCCTCCAGCCAACTGAAATTTAGACCAACAAGACTTGAAAACAAGTCCATTTCTTTTGTGAGAATTTGAAATTATTAGAGAAAAGACATTAGATTAAGTAAAGTCACTAAAACATGACAACTTTACTTTGTAGAAAAGCGTTGTTATTGGTTGCAAGTTGTGATATTTTTTTAAATTAGACTTTCATTATAATGTTAGATGTCCTAGTGAAAAGTATGCTATCAGACTACGATGTCCTTGTGAAAAGTATGCTATCAAACTGTGATGTCCTAGTGAAAAGTATTCTATCAGACTACGATGTCCTTGTGAAAAGTATGCTATCAAACTGTGATGTCCTAGTGAAAAGTATTCTATCAAACTGTGATGTCCTAGTGAAAAGTATGCTATCAAACTGTGATGTCCTAGTGAAAAGTATGCTATCAAACTGTGATGTCCTAGTGAAAAGTATGCTATTAAACTGATATCCTAGTGAAAAGTATGCTATCAAACTGTGATGTCCTAGTGAAAAGTATCCTATCAAACTGTGATGTCCTAGTGAAAAGTATCCTATCAAACTACGATGTAAAAAGTATCTGATTAGATACTTTAACTTATATAAAGTAGCAAATAGTTAGGCAAGAAGATATAGCACTGTCCCAATCATTTGCACATTTTCTGCAAGTGTCCATGTATCCAGTTGAGTAATGTTGACTTTGTCTTCCCTCTTGTTTTGGCTTATAAATTTTAAAGCTGTACCGATTAATCAGCCGTACTCATAATCAGGCCGATTATTAGAACAATCGTTATAATTGGTATCGGCAGAAATAATCTGTGCCGATGTATAAAAAAAATAATAAAAAAAAATTTCCAAAATATAAATTCAATCATAACATTTATCTTGACATAGCTTTGACATAGCTTTGATTTTTAAATCAGAATTAAATAAGTCCTACCCAGTGATTAATCTATAATTTCATCCCAATGAGTCACAGGACTCACATATATTCAAATAATTAGTCCCACTCAAATGTAATGAGTACAATTATTCTGCAAACACATTGAGATACATTAATTTTATTTATTTATAATACAGAATTATTACAACTAGTTCATTATTAACTACAAGATCAACTCCTTCTTCACTTTAGTTTATAAATTCGCCTGTCTTTCTTAGATCTCCAGGTCTGTAGTACTGACTTGTAATCAAATGGCACAGTACACAAATTTACAGTCATCAGTTTGTGCTGAGTCTCAATATTCAGCGTGTTTCTAGCTTTAACCAGGATTCTGTTCTGGGCAGAAAACCCACGCTAGCATCCAGCAGTGTGTACTGCTGAAGTTAGTGCAAGTGCTGCTAACTTGAGCAAGTTTGGAAAATCCTCTCTGTGGTGGTGGTCAATTAAATGCCACAGTTTACACATCACACCTTGAGGGTACTTCTCAGCTAAAACTACTTTCTTAAGGAAAGTCCACTCAATTTTTGCCTTAACAGAGTCAATAACAGGTTCTGATGTTTTTCTCTCAATGCTGATTTCCCATTGTACAGTTTTTGCTTCTCCATAATATGTACACAGTCTCTCAATCTCTTCATCTCCGTAGGTATCCACTTCTGTTTTTGACATCATGCTGATTGGTCGCATAGCAAGAATACCAAAGCTTGTCAGTAGGTCATCTGCTGGAAATCTACACTGAATGTTCTCAACTAACCAGTCAATGAAGAGTTTAGCAATTTTCTCCAGGCTGAAGTTGTTCTTTGTGATCTGATGATGCTCCTTAAATGTATTGCCCTTCAGGTCTTCCTTGAACTTTTGCATGTATGGAGTGTCAAAGCTATATACCTTCTGCAGATTAGCAATACACTCGTCAGCTTTCACCTTCACAAGGTCCACGTCCACATTTTCTTTCTGGAAGAACTTGGCTGAGAATGGTTACAGGATGACATACGTGATGATGGTTGCATCCATCATCACGTATGTTGTCGCTATAAAACTTTCAGTTGCTATAATTTTCTTCATCCCTCCAGCTTTGTGGTCCTTGTGACTGGCTTCAAGCCAGGTAGGTAAGCAAGCTATCTAGAGTTCTCCATACAGCAGTCAGGGCACTAAAGTAAGACAACCACCTCACTGAATGGAGCTCCTTGGATCGTCTAAAATCTCCTGTATGGCATGTAGTCGAGCCTCGCGTTGACTATTTCCCTGAAAATAGTAGAAAAGATCAGTCAATACTTGCTGATGCTTTTTTAATGATTCTATTTTCTCTGCTGCCTGGGAGGTACACAGTGCCAACCTGTGGGCAACAAAGTGAACATTATGCATATGAGGATTTTCCCTTCTCAATATTGCAGCTGCTCCTTTTTTCCTTGCCCATCATAGCATCTAAGCATTCAACATTGCACACATAATGACACTCTGGAATAAAGTCTTCACTCAATGTCTGAGCTTACATGACCAGCCTTTTCCTGTTGGAAATGTCAGCACTCTCATCTGCAAGTAAGGTTACCACAGGAGATTTCTTAATTGTAACAGTTACAGCATTGTTAGCAAACTCGGCTAATGACTCAAGCAGCTCACTGGCAGTCACTGAAGATTCATAACTGATATTACTCTTTCTGACAACGTCAAGATCTTGAACTCCCAATTCATGTAAAAGATTCACAAAATACTAATATTTGTTCAATGGGATGTCTTCATCTGCCATCCACTTAACAACCTTCAGTAAGGCAGTAATGGCTTTGTCTTGATCTGAAGTGAGCTTTGCACTACATTTTTCAAAGTTAGTTCGTAACTCTGGGGCTATTAGACATAATTTGTGGTCAGCAAGATCGGCATGTCTGGTTAATGTTGAATTTTGAAAATTTCTGTTATTAGCAATCTTGTTCATACCATTTACCTTTTTATTTTCTGTGCATATCTCACAAAACATAAAGTCCTCGTTTTTATTTGCACAGCCATTGTCATATCGTAGCCACGAGTACGTTTTTAACCACTTCAGCTGAAACTGTCAAATTTTTGGTAATTTATGTATTACGCTGGAGGCTGAGCTAACGTTTGCATCCTAAACATCAGACGAAGAAACCAAATGCTGCTGATCAGTGGAATTTGAATCATTAAATAAAATATCCAATGTCCTTTACTTAGGGTCAATTTTCAAAATCATCTTTAGCGGCATTTTATACTGTTAAGGAGTGAGTACCACATGACTGGTGCAGAGATAATATTTGCCTTGTGAAAAGAACATCCTGTTAAACAAAAATCACCGTAATCACATTGATGTTTCTTTAAAATTTCTTGCCTCCAAAGGAATGCACATATGAACAACTAATGAGTCCCAGCCAATTTTTGTGCGTGCTGGACGCGGGACGCAGGGGTAGATTAATCACTGCCTACCCGTTTATATTGACATCACTTATATCAACAAGCCACCTATGTCGACAAAAAAAACAGTCCCAGTCACATGGTCTACTATTACTATAAAATTGTCATGCTTATGTCGACGTCAAGATAATAGATAAACGTACATGTCGACAGAAGCCCTTACTCCCAACTTGAACAAATCCTTTGTTTTCTAATCATTTATGTTGACAAGCTGCCAGTTCCAACCCATACTTTGTTCAACAATTAGTTGATCTTGTCGCCAGGCTTTTATGTCGTGGTCAGATTAAAAAAAAAAAACAGCCTAGACTTTTTTGTAGGGCCTATAAAGCTGGCCTCTCGCAGCAACTTAAACGAAGTGAAATCTTGTCAATTCTAGCATTTTCCAAAGAATGCACAGAGGTATAGCTAGGATTTTAAAATTAGGAGTTCAAGAGTACCACCAGTAAACGTTGCAGTCCCCTACCAGAAGCAAATTGGGCATACCTGAAATGGCTATATTTCCATACGAGTAGAAATAGTGGTTGCCATCGAGTTTAATTTTCAAATTTCTTTACTGCACTGACATGTAGCCCTTGTTTGTCCATTAGAGTGAGATTGAATTGTCATCATGTCACTGAGTTTTCTGATTGTAAACAGCTAAAATAATCAATTGATCAACACATTTTCCCACTCAACATGTGGTCAAAGCAGGACTAGCAAGCCCTTAAAATTGCTGTCCAGCAAATTAATGCATACTGAGAACTCCTGTATACATTATTGTCTAAATCCCAGATATAAAAAAGCGTCCAAATACACGTGATTACGCTTTTCCGAGACCTTGAAAGTGATCGGTGATTAAAACAAGTTTATTTTGCTGTGAAAGTTTCGTTTTTAACTTTATTTACATTTATGATGGCTACCAACAGCAGTGTAAAACGCAAATTAATTTACAGTCTCTAAAAACTAAATATCTGGCTGTTAAGGAAATTGAGGGCTGAACATCTCGCAAAGAGGTCTGTGAAATATTTTTGCTTAAAAATAACACACATTCAGGAAGGACGAAAGCTGCTGAGTCTATAAAAAACTATGTTGAAGGTAACTGTGCTCCCCAAGGGAAGAAGCAAAAGACTGCTACATTTGAAGACGGGGAGGAAGCCACAAAATGAAGCATTTGCGAAAAAAACTTAGTGTGGAGAACTTCGCTGCAACAAGTGGTTGGTTCAGTCGCTTTAATATTCATCATATCATCCGATGCAAAAGTATTTGTGGAAAATACATGTAATGTTAACAGCTTTTCATCTCCATGCGAATAGCACCATCCCCTTGTTAGCCTCAATAAGATGGGAAGAGACTGACCAAAATCAAGGCCAATTTAAGTAAGCATGTAAATAACAACTATCCAACCATGTGCTAATGCCGACATTGAATATCGAACTGTTTTTCGTATCAGGATGTGATCGTTGCAATATTTTATTTTGGATTTTATTACACAAAGGTAACCAGAATGTAATTTGTCAATATACATGTGTATTTCACACTGATTCTCTCTTCATGCACTCAAAATTTCCATTTTTTCTCAAAGTGTAAATGCTACTCACTGACAACGGGTCACTTTTTGCAGACGAATATTAACTTTTCTCATTTAAATCAGTGATAGTACTTTATAACAGTTTAATAAATGTCGGGTCACAGAAAGTTTTATTGTTTCATGTTCCAAGATTTACATCCGTTACAGTAGTTAACAAAAAGGACTAAAAACGGTAAAGTTTATACATTGGTCCGCGGATAAGCCGACTACCCCCCCCCCTTATTCCAGTCCTTTATTTTTCCCTAAATTATTCAACTTATACACGAGTATATAAAGTGATAATGAAATAATCGGTCTCATAATCTGTATCGGCAATTTTAATAATCGGCTAAATGAGGTATCTGTATAATCAGCAAAAAGAGACATCGGTACAGCTCTAATAAATTTATTTATTATTATTATTATTTATTTATAAATTTTAAGATGTGCCATCTTCTGACCTAATGTTTAACCTCACAAAAAAGAATCATCATGTATGTAAGAAATCTTTTGTAGTTAAAATTCTTTTAAGGAACTTTATCAAAATTCAGATAGATGCAAAAGTTTTTAGAAATTGCACTATTAATGCTGGGAGATGTAAATTTTCACTACCCAAAAGTTGAAAGCAGCTAGATTACGTTACTCTGTGTCAGATACCATAGGTACACAAATTCAGCATTATTTGGATACAAAATTTAAAGCGTTTGCATTCATTGACATGTGCAGCCACAGAGTTTGCATGTATTAAATGATAAAATAGTATATTATTGCATTAAAATAGAACATAACCAGAATATTATAATGTCAAGTATGTCAAGTATGTCTTGATATAAAAGCATTTATCAAAATTGAAAAATGTAATCAAACATTTTTCCAAGAGTAGCAAACCATTCAGTCTTGTATAATCTTTGCCAAAAAAATAGAAGTTTCATGAATTCTGAATGAGTTGTTATTTAAGTCAGTGGTTTCAATAAATATTGCATATGTGTATAGATGATACTACAAAATAACGATATACTGTCAGCTATTAGCATGTATTTTATATGAAAATATATATATATATATATATATATATATATATATATATATATATATATATATATATATATATATATATATATATATATGTATATATCTATATATATATATATATATATATATATATATATATATATATATATATATATATATATATATATATATATATATATAATATATATATGAATTGTACCAGTAATTTGTATGGAGCAAAACGTCCATCTCTGTGATGATTATAGTATTTTATATCTATTTTCAGATTAAAATGTAAGGTATCATTATTGCCAGTGTAGAAGAGTAAAAGATGACTGAATCGGACACCAGTAGAGATTATTTCTCCAGCTATGGAGACTTGTCTGTACACGAGCTGATGTTAAAAGATAGACCCAGAACTGAAGCATACAAGAATTTTATTGAGAAAAATGCATTCCTTTTCCGCGATAAAATTGTTTTGGATGTTGGAGCAGGAACTGGGATTTTGTCCTTGTTTGCTGTCAGAGCCGGAGCAAAACGGGTATTTTCTGTTGAAGCTAGTTCAATGGCAAATGGATGTGAAAAAATCATAAAATTAAATAAATTTGATGACAGAATCACTGTTATTAAAGGCTTGATAGAGGAAATTGAATTGCCAGAACCCAAAGTGGACATTATTCTTTCAGAATGGATGGGCTTTTATCTGCTTCATGAGTCAATGCTTGACTCTGTCATTTTTGCTCGGGAAAAATGGCTTGATAAGGATGGAATAATTCTTCCATCGAGAGCAACAATTTATATTTGCCCAGTAAATATGCGAGAGTATTACGAGGAACATTTTGAATTCTGGAAGGATGTGTATGGTTTTGATTTCACACCATTACTCCTCTCTTCCCTTCAGTCAGCTCTACAGAAGCCAGCCATTACAGAAGTTAAACCAAATGAGTGTGTTGCTTCTCATAAAGTATTAGCAAACTTTGACCTTAGCAAGGTTAGTTTAGAAGAAGTTCAGTATCTAACAAAGAAACTTTATTTTGATGTTGATAAGGCTGGACCAATGCATGGATTTGCGTTATGGTTTGATGTAGAATTTGATGCAGATAATAAAGCACAACCGGACATGCCACACAAATGTAATGATAATTCTTGTAATCATCCACCTCATTTTTCATGCGATAACTATACTGAGCAATCATATGAAAGTGTTCACAAAATAATGTTGTCTACCTCACCAGAATGTGCAGAGACCCATTGGAAACAAACTGTCTGCTTCCTACCAGCATCACTGCTGGTGGAAAAGGGAGATAAGCTTTACTGTAAAATGGAGCTCTCCCAAGATGAAGGTAACAAACGGCATTACAATATCTCAATAGAGATGCTTGAAAGCATTGATGATGAAAGTGATGAGGAAGATGATGATTATGAAGATGAAGAAGACCTAAGAGAAGACCCAGACACAACACAACATCCCATCCCTTGCACATGTGGGGCTGCACGTTGCCGACTGATCAGTGCTATCATGGAAAAATATGATGAGGAACAGAGTCAGCTTGAAATGGAAGCAGAATTTGTTGATGTTTCAGCAGAGGTGAATGCTGCACAGATACTGGATAATGACTCCATTAATTTGGAAAGCTCTGAAGATGTTCAAGACATAACAAAGGCAAACTAAATCTAATATAGTATATAATTTCTCTACCACAACTTTACACATAAATTTTAAAAATTGAAGGCATGATTGTATAATTAAGGTTTGAAAAGATGGATGGTGCTCACAAAATATTTGAAAAGTATTAGTGGATTATTCTTATGAATTACTTAGATTTTGTACAATTTTTCATGTATAAATTAGTTCCAAGAAGTCCAACCAGAAGCACTAAATAAATCACATAATCTCTTTAACTCCTTCATTTAATTTGGTCACTGTAACGGATTATGGATAAAAACTGTAGTCATTGTGGAAAACACCATGTATGGCATGGTGGCAATCAGATTACAATAGATATCTTTGACATTATGGAACTATGACAGATACCAGTATGAGATATTGATGCTTTTTACCAAAACAGATCCCAGCTTTGATATTTATAAAAGTAATAAAGGCATTTGGAACGTATAACTTGCAATGATAACTCTCCCTAACACAAAGAACAGATCACAGCTTTGATATTTATAAAAGTAATAACGGCATTTGGAACATATAACCTACATTGATAACTCTCCCTAATACAAAGAACTGCTTTTTATGAAGCATGTGCAACCTCCTCCAGCTCACAGGTCAGAGAAACAATTTTAGAAGCCAAGCTCTTTGATAAGCAGATCCAGCTTGTGGACAATAGTTTGCACATGCCTGATGTATGATATGTTACTAAAACTAAATGCACCAGAGATTCCATAGGTCAACAGAATGGAACATTTATTGATGTCAGTCAGATGTCTCAATTTTCATCAGACCGCTATTCCTTAGTGTTTAGACTTGCATAGCTTTTAATTATTCTACCATTGTGGCTTTGTATTCTCATCAACCAATAATATAAATTAAAAAAAATATTAGATTAATTTATCGTAGGTTTATTATGCAGCTTTTAAATATTCTACATCATTTTTAATAATCCACCATGGTCAATATATATGTAATGATAATATTCTATTAATGACATGTACATGTAATAAGCATTTGATTTGGAAATATATGGCATCAGTTTTTACAAATATACATATTGTAATCAGGGTGTATACAATAATAACTTCTATTTTTTTTAAATTATCAAAGTTATTAAAAAATAAGTCATGGAGGGGACATCAAATTTTAAAAACTATATGATGATTTTTTACAGCTGCCTATGACCTGTTGTTGTTACCTTATTTGTCCTAGGATTTTCAAGACAAAAATGCTTACGTCAAACAAGTCAGCATAATTGAAACATGGAGTTGCCCCCACAAAGACCAGACTTGAATGTAATAAAAAATAAAATATGGCTATCTTTGCAAAATTTGTGTATTGGGAGATGTGTATTCATTCCATGTTTGATGTAGTAGCTGTAGTGAGGTAAATTGAATGTGTCTTCCATGGTATTATATCAGGAGTCTTAATGAGAGAATTCCTAAACTACTTGCAGTTGGGGAGGGAAGGGGAAACTTCTTGATACTGATGCTGAAATACTGTGAGTTGTAAAATCCTTGAACAATTAATTGAAATAAAATAATTAATATTTTCTCAGATTTCATTTACATTTATTTCCACCTGATGTTATCTGGCTCGTATAGAGTACATTGCAAATTATTGTAAGAACTGAATGCTTGACCTTGGATATGGTTCACACATATATTTCAAATAATGAATTGGCTGCTTCTTCATGAAATAGGGGTGGGGTTCGATTTAGTCAATGTAAGATATGAAATGCTCAGACTGCTGAAAATATATCCGTTTGACGATTAAATAATGCCGAGCTGATGAATACAGTTTTGATACATTCATGGCATAATAGTAATCCACAAGTTCCAGCGAGCAACTGTGAAGGATGATTGTATTTTTAAAAAAATATTTTATTGGTAAACAAAAGCTAACTGGCTATGCTAATGTTGTGGTAAAATAACATAATTAGTAGGAAATTCCATAGTTTAATTCAGTTGATTTTTCTATGATTTGTTAAAACTGTGCAATTAATTTTAGAAAGTAATAAATTATTAGGGTAAATTAATTCAGCTTGCTTTTTCAATTTTTCTTCTACTTAAAGTTGCCATGATTCATAAAGAAAACTATGAGAAACATTTCAATTTTACCACCTCCATATTTTTCCATGACTCCAGAGAGCAGGGGAAATATCTCCGTTAGCGATTCAAAAAATTCAACCTTACCTTCTCTACCTTGAAATGACAAGTCTATATTATACCTATACAAACATTTATATATACACTAGCAAGTACCCGGCATGCATTGCAATGCCACTTAAAGAAAGAAAAGTGTTTGTGTTTTAATCCTGGCATGCGTTGCAATGACACTGAAAGAAAGAACTGGATTGAACAGTGCAAACTTGAACGGTTTCTGATCTTGCTTCCCGTTGCTCGTCTGTTTCTGAAGCTCGCGATGCCTTTATCTTTCATGCTTCAGGTGTAGATCGACCAATATCTTTTCGTTTAGGTGGCATAATTGATTTGACAGTGAAAGTAATGCTTCGTAAGGACTATTAAAAATTCACACCGCGATTGTTTGGTGTAACCAAGGTGCAAACCAAACGTAACTAAGTAAACATGACGTATCTAAGGCGCCTACAGTTCACACCGACCACAAGCGAAATTAGGTATCGCTACCGATTATGAATTTCGTACAGCTGTTGATTTACATCATCATAGTTTCAGCCAATCCAGACCGTGTTCAATCACGTGACATATTTAAGGCGCCTACTGTTCGATTACGTATCTAAGGTGCCTACAGTACACTGCGAAGACACGGTAAATGTCGCAAAACTATATGAAATACACACATTTGTTAATTGTACAATTTAAATGGTTGTACTAATTCAGAAACCTTCACGGGCGTGCGCAGAACAACTCACCATGAACGGCATAGGAATGTTTATGACAAACAAACAAACAAACATTCATTTATATATATATATATATATATATATATATATATATATATATATATATATATATATATAGATTTTGTCATGGTTCATAGGTTTTATTATCTACTTTGCAGGAACCTTTATCTTAATGCTGTGAGAATTTTCAGCAATACACTATTTTCTCTTGTAGACAAATTATAAAGATTTGTTTATATTTATATGCTTTGTGTGGTAAAGATTAATATTATTAATTTATTACGACTTTTTGGGCTTCAAATAAGTACATGTATCAGAAATGAGAAACAACAAGCATTATAAAATTCAATTATTTTTGTTATAGAATACATAATTAAAAATGTAAAATGAAAGGAACTTGCGGTATTGCAAATTAAATACCAAATAATCATAGAATTACTGACACAAGAAATAATGAAAAGTTTTGAATTAATTTTCTAGGTAATCCAAAATAAAATCCAATGATAGAAACCTTGATGTGCCTGTGGTGGCCCGTATCATGGTGATGTGCCAACATTCTTTTGTTCAATCACAATAATACAATCCAAGAATATATCCTTATTTGAATTTTAGTTGTTCCAAGAACATAATTATAAATGATGAGCACTTTGTATTTCCAGTAAATAAATAATTTGAATGAATAAATTTCAACCCAAGTTAAATAGTGAACTAAAATAAATGTCTTTACTTGACCTCAGGTCACCATTAGTATTTTTATTTAAAAAATACTATTACTACAGAATTTCATTCTGGAAAGTTCCAAATGTTTACAAGCTATTATCTTAGTTATAATATGAAATTCTATCAGTAACATACTTCAAAAGTAAAGTAAACAATTATGTTTGAGGCAAAGATAATTATCCTAACAGTGGACCCACAGGGAAGATTCTAGCTATGTATTAGCTGTTTGATTTTTTTGTTGAAAATCACTGAATTAGGTGAGGTAAAGAAATTAACTTAATTTTGGACAAGGTCAAGTCCAAAATATAAATATCCATTGCATAAAAATAATTTTTAAAAAACTACTCACAAACAATGTAATTAAATATACATAAAAATTTGGCTATTACCATTTTTAGAGAAATGCACAGGTAAATTAAGAAGTAATATGACACATACAAATCTTTGTATTGACAATGCATGGATGGACATAAGCGCCATCATATTCGTTCGCTTTTTCAATGTCCTGAGAGTACTTCAAGGCGAGAGGGTTTCGTCATTTGGAATTATCTCCAAGAAATGTAACTCGTGCTTTTCATTAATTGTCCATGGAGGAGATTGAGCAAAATGTATTATATAAATCTTTTGTGATACACATTTCGTTATAATCCAATAATATTTTCAGTCAGTCTTGTTCTTTTCGAGCAGACAAAAGTCCGATCTTTCGCAAAACATTTATCAGGCTTCATTCCTCAAACTATTTACTCTTATTGTTTTGCATTATATATTTGTACCCTGATGGGTACTGTAAGCTTTTACTTTGTATCCATATGGGGATTGGAAGCTTTTACTTTGTATCCTTATGGGGTGTGTAAGCTTTTTCTTTATATGGGGGGGTGGGGTGGAAGCTTTTACTTTGTATCCTTATGGGGTGTGTAAGCTTTAACTATGTATCCTTATGGGGGCTGTAGAATTTTTCTTTTCATCATTATGGGGGCTGTAAGCTTTTTCTTGGTATCCTTATGGGGGCTGTAAGCTTTTACTTTGTATCCTTATGGGGCCTGTAAGCTTTTACTTTGTATCCATATGGGGGCTGTAAGATTTTTCTTGGTATCCTTATGTGGGCTGTAAGCTTTTACTTTGTATCCTTATGGGGGCTGTAAACTTTTACTTTGTATCCATATGGGGGCTGTAATATTTTACTTTGTATCCTTATGGGGGCTGTAAAGTTTTACTTTGTATCCATATGGGGGCTGTAAGATTTTACTTTTTATCCGTATGGGTGGTGGTAGAAGCTTTTACTTTGTATCCTTAAGGGGTTTGTAAGCTTTTACTTTGTATCCTTGTGGGACCTGTAAGCTTTTACTTTGTATCCATATTGGGGCTGTAAGATTTTAATTTGTATCCATATGGGGGCTGTAAGATTTTCCTTGGTATCCTTATGGGGCTGTAAGCTTTTACTTTGTATCCTTATGGGGCCTTTAAGCTTTTACTTTGTATCCATATGGGGGCTGTAAGATTTTTCTTGGTATCCTTATGTGGGCTGTAAGCTTTTACTTTGTACCCTTATGGGGGCTGTAAACTTTTACTTTGTATCCATATGGGGGCTGTAGTATTTTACTTTGTATCCTTATGGGGGCTGTACAGTTTTACTTTGTATCCATATGGGGGCTGTAAGATTTTACTTTGTATCATTATGGGTGGTGGTGGAAGCTTTTACTTTGTATCCTTATGGGGCCTGTAAGCTTTTTCTTTGTATCCTTGTGGGACCTGTAAGCTTTTACTTTGTATCCATATGGGGGCTGTAAGATTTTACTTTGTATCCATATGGGGGCTATAAGCTTTTTCTTGGTATCCTTAAGGGGGCTATAAGCTTTTTCTTGGTATCCTTATGGGGCAGTAAGCTTTTACTTTGTATCCTTATAGGACCTGTAAGCTTTTATTTTAAATCCCGATGGGGGCTGTAAGCTTTAAATTTATATCATGGTGGGGTGTACGTTTTTCATTTGTACCATGACTGGAGCATAAAGCTTTTCATTTGTATCATGATGGGGGCTGTACGCTTTTCATTGTTGTTATAATGGGAGATGGATGTACGCTTTTCATTTATTGTTGTGATGGGAGATGGATGTACACTTTTTATTGGTATCATGATGGGAGATGGATGTATGCTTTTCATTGTTGTTATGATGGGAGATGGATGTACGCTTTTCATTGTTGTTATGATGGGAGATGGATGTATGCTTTTCATTGGTATCATGATGGGAGATGGATGTATGCTTTTCATTGGTATCATGATGGGAGATGGATGTATGCTTTTAATTGGTATCATGATGGGAGATGGATGTATGCTTTTCATTGTTGTTAAGATGGGAGATGGATGTATGCTTTTCATTGTTGTTATGATGGGAGATGGATGTATGCTTTTCATTGTTGTTAAGATGGGAGATGGATGTATGCTTTTCATTGTTGTTATGATGGGAGATGGATGTATGCTTTTCATTGTTGTTAAGATGTGAGATGGATGTATGCTTTTCATTGTTGTTAAGATGGGAGATGGATGTATGCTTTTCATTGGTATCATGATGGGAGATGGATGTATGCTTTTCATTGGTATCATGATGGGAGATGGATGTATGCTTTTCATTGGTATCATGATGGGAGATGGATGTATGCTTTTCATTGGTATCATGATGGGAGATGGATGTATGCTTTTCATTGGTATCATGATGGGAGATGGATGTATGCTTTTCATTGGTATCATGATGGGAGATGGATGTATGCTTTTTATTGGTATCATGATGGGAGATGGATGTATGCTTTTCATTGTTGTTAAGATGGGAGATGGATGTATGCTTTTCATTGTTGTTAAGATGGGAGATGGATGTATGCTTTTCATTGTTGTTAAGATGGGAGATGGATGTATGCTTTTCATTGGTATCATGATGGGAGATGGATGTATGCTTTTCATTGGTATCATGATGGGAGATGGATGTATGCATACATGCCAACCATTACGCTTTTGGCGTAATCATTACGCTTTTTCCCACTAAATTCCGCGTTACGCGTTAACGTTTATAGATTACGCTTTTTCGATATATCCATCTTGCAAAAAAAAAAAAAAAAATTTTTTCGTTTTTATTAGCATTACTTTATTTTTTACATACTGTTTTATTTTTAAATAAAAAAAAATACCCCGCTTCTACATAACTATGATATACGAGTATACTTGTCCGTGGACTTTCCTAATATTCATGTTCTATTTATAGCAACTATCATGTTACTAAGATACTTTCAAACTTTCGACCTCATATTCTATTTATAGCGGCTTAGTGAGGAGAGAACAGACTGGTTTCTATTTTGTTTAAATCATTATGCACATACTCTTTGTTCTAATTTTGTATAGTGCAGAACCAGTCTAAAAGTTTTTTTGCGCTAAAAAGTATTAAAAAATTCTCAATGCGTTTATGAGTGCAAAAAATATCTCTTAAATAATTTCACAGATGGGTTAGAAAAAGTCAATAATAAACAAAGCAAAATGTAATCAATCCTCCAAACACGACGAGGGCATCATCACGTGACGTCTAATCGTTGGCGCTAAATGGCTTCAGATGTTAAGATGGATTCTAGTCTTTGTGTATGTTAGAGCACATTTTTTTTCCCCAAGAATTTCGCAGATGGATCAGAAAAAAGCAAAACAACGAGTCCTTCAAAGATGAATATATGAATGGCATAATACAGCGTTCCATTCTAGGACAGCATCATGCTCATTGCAGACTGTGCGGAAACGATTTTAGCATTGGTCATGGTGGTAAATTTGATGTGGAAAAACACATGAAAACAAGGAAACACATCGAATTAGCTCGCCTTACGAACTCTAATACTAAGGTAACTTCTTATTTACAGCAGAGCTCAAGTGCAGACTTGAATACTATAAATGCTGAGGTGTTATTTACCGAGTTTTTAATAGAACACGGACTACCCTTAGCGGTAGCAGACCACGTTGGTCCCTTGTTCAAGCGGATGTTTCCTGATTCGAAAATTGCGGAAAAATATGCTTGTGCAAGAACAAAATCATCTCACATTGTTCGGTGCCCAGCAGAAGATACTTCACTTAAAATTGCAGAAGCAATGAAAATTGGGCCGTTTAGTATTGCCACAGACGGGAGTTGTGATTATGATGATAAAAAGTTGTACCCAGTATGTATTAGATACTTTGACAGTGAAAAAGCCAAAGTCATGAGTGTTCTTCTTTCTTTACCAGAATTAACAGTAGATTCCACTGGACAAAACATTTTTGATTTGCTTGACAATGTTTTGAAGAAACATGACATAAGTTGGCAGAACTGTATGGGGTTTGCAGCTGATAATGCATGAGTGATGACTGGAATTCATAAAGGAGTTGCATCCTATATTTTGAAAATGTCTCCATCAGTGTTCATAACAGGTTGCCCCTGTCATTTGATGCACCTTGCTGCTGATAAATTAGAAGTAGATATTGGCCATTTATTAATAGATATCTGTGATTACATGCTCCATAAATTCCCATATGGAGATGAACTGCTTTTAAATGCTTCAGTTGCTTATGTAAATGAGAGACAGTCAAAAAGCTTCAAAAGTGTTAGATTCTTTGTCAAGAGATATCCCTTTCTATTGCCACCCTTGTCTAACTTGGATCATCTGGAAGAAGAATTCCTGAAGTATCAAGTTGGGATTCTACCTGACAATATACTTAATGCAGATAGAGTTGATGTGCAATGGCACCTTATTTCCCAGCTAAAAGACTCTATCACTGGAAGAAATAAATTTCCTCTTCTTTGTCAGGTTATGAAAGGAATATTGGTTCTTTACCATTCTAATGCTGACTGTGAGAGATTGTTCAGTGTTGTTAACAAAAATAAAACTGAATTCAGGTCCAGGCTAAGTAATCCGGTACTGAGTGCTCTACTGGTATGCAAAACATTCATGGCCTCAGCTGGTACAAAATGTTTTGAAATGCAACATGACAATCTGTTGCTTTCTAAAGCTAAAAGTGCTACAAATGAACACTTGAACCATTAATGAATGATAAAAGACGAGAAAAGCAAATAAATCATTGTTAATTGTAATTGTAGTATGTTATATGTGGATTACTCTTTTTCTGCTTGGATTCCTCTTTTTGATCACTTGGATTACACTTTTTCCTCGTCAGGGGTTGGCATGTATGATGTATGCTTTTCATTGGTATCATGATGGGAGATGGATGTATGCTTTTCATTGGTATCATGATGGGAGATGGATGTATGCTTTTCATTGTTGTTAAGATGTGAGATGGATGTATGCTTTTCATTGTTGTTATGATGGGAGATGGATGTACGCTTTTCATTGTTATTATGATGGGAGATGGATGTACGCTTTTTCATTGTTGTTATGATGGGAGATGGATGTACGCTTTTTATTGTTGTTGTGATGGGAGATGGATGTACGTTTTGCATTGGTATCATGATGGAGGCTGTAGGCTTTTCATTGTTGTTATGATGGGAGATGGATGTACGCTTTTCATTGTTGTTATAATGGGAGTTGGATGTACGCTTTTTATTGTTGTTATAATGGGAGATGGATGTACGTTTTCATTGTTGTTATGATGGGAGATGGATGTACGCTTTTCATTGGTATCATGATGGGGGCTGTATGCTTTTCATTGTTGTGTTAATGGGAGATGGATATACGTTTTCATTGTTGTTATGATTGGAGATGGATGTACGCTTTTCATTGTTGTTATGATGGGAGATGAATGTACGCTTTTCATTGTTGTTATGATGGGAGATGGATGTATGCTTTTCATTGTTGTTAAGATGGGAGATGGATGTATGATTTTCATTGTTGTTATGATGGGAGATGGATGTATGCTTTTCATTGTTGTTAAGATGGGAGATGGATCTATGATTTTCATTGGTATCATGATGGGAGATGGATGTATGCTTTTCATTGGTATCATGATGGGAGATGGATGTATGCTTTTCATTGGTATCATGATGGGAGATGGATGTATGTTTTTCACTGGTATCATGATGGGAGATGGATGTATGCTTTTCATTGGTATCATGATGGGAGATGGATGTATGCTTTTCATTGTTGTTAAGATGGGAGATGGATGTATGCTTTTCATTGTTGTTATGATGGGAGATGGATGTATGCTTATCATTGTTGTTAAGATGGGAGATGGATGAATGCTTTTCATTGGTATCATGATGGGAGATGGATGTATGCTTTTCATTGGTATGATGATGGGAGATGGATGCATGCTTTTCATTGGTATCATGATGGGAGATGGATGTATGCTTTTCATTGGTATCATGATGGGAGATGGATGTATGCTTTTCATTGGTATCATGATGGGAGATGGATGTATGCTTTTCATTGTTGTTAAGATGGGAGATGGATGTATGCTTTTCATTGTTGTTAAGATGGGAGATGGATGTATGCTTTTCATTGTTGTTAAGATGGGAGATGGATGTATGCTTTTCATTGGTATCATGATTGGAGACGGATGTATGCTTTTCATTGGTATCATGATGGGAGATGGATGTATGCTTTTCATTGGTATCATGATGGGAGATGGAAGTATGCTTTTCATTGGTATCATGATGGGAGATGGATGTATGCTTTTCATTGGTATCATGATGGGAGATGGATGTATGCTTTTCATTGTTGTTAAGATGTGAGATGGATGTATGCTTTTCATTGTTGTTATGATGGGAGATGGATGTATGCTTTTCATTGTTGTTATGATGGGAGATGGATGTACGCTCTTCATTGTTGTTATGATGGGAGATGGATGTACGCTTTTCATTGTTGTTATGATGGGAGATGGATGTACGTTTTGAATTGGTATCATGATGGGGGCTGTACGCTTTTCATTGTTGTTATGATGGGAGATGGATGTACGCTTTTCATTGTTGTTATAATGGGAGTTGGATGTACGCTTTTCATTGGTATCATGATGGGGGCTGTATGCTTTTCATTGTTGTGTTAATGGGAGATGGATGTACGTTTTCATTGTTGTTATGATGGGAGATGGATGTACGCTTTTCATTGTTGTTATGATGGGAGATGAATGTACGCTTTTCATTGTTGTTATGATGGGAGATGAATGTACCCTTTTCATTGTTGTTATGATGGGAGATGGATGTACGTTTTTCATTGTTGTTATAATGGGAGATGGATGTACGCTTTTCATTGGTATCATGATGGGAGATGGATGTGTGCTTTTCCCTGTTGTTATGATGGGAGATGGATGTACGTTTTTCATTGTTGTTATGATGGGAGATGGATGTACGCTTTTCATTGTTGTTATGATGGGAGATGGATGTACGTTTTTCATTGTTGTTATAATGGGAGATGGATGTACGCTTTTCATTGGTATCATGATGGGAGATGAATGTACCCTTTTCATTGTTGTTATGATGGGAGATGGATGTACGTTTTTCATTGTTGTTATGATGGGAGATGGATGTACGCTTTTCATTGTTGTTATGATGGGAGATGGATGTACGTTTTGAATTGGTATCATGATGGCGGCTGTACGCTTTTCATTGTTGTTATGATGGGAGATGGATGTACGCTTTTCATTGTTGTTATAATGGGAGTTGGATGTACGCTTTTCATTGGTATCATGATGGGGGCTGTATGCTTTTCATTGTTGTGTTAATGGGAGATGGATGTACGTTTTCATTGTTGTTATGATGGGAGATGGATGTACGCTTTTCATTGTTGTTATGATGGGAGATGAATGTACGCTTTTCATTGTTGTTATGATGGGAGATGAATGTACCCTTTTCATTGTTGTTATGATGGGAGATGGATGTACGTTTTTCATTGTTGTTATAATGGGAGATGGATGTACGCTTTTCATTGTTGTTTTATTGGGAGATGGATGTACGCTTTTCATTGGTATCATGATGGGGGCTGTACGCTTTTCATTGTTGTTTTAATGGGAGATGGATGTACGTTTTCATTGTTGTTATGATGGGAGATGGATGTACGCTTTTCATTGTTGTTATGATGGGAGATGAATGTACGCTTTTCGTTGTTGTTAAGATGGGAGATGTATGTACGCTTTTCATTGTTGTTATAATGGGAGATGGATGTACGCTTTTCATTGTTGTTATAATGGGAGATGGATGTACGTTTTCATTGTTGTTATGATGGGAGATGGATGTATGCTTTTCATTGGTATCATGATGGGGGCTGTACGCTTTTCATTGTTGTTTTAATGGGAGATGGATGTACGATTTTCGTTGTTGTTAAGATAGGAGATGGATGTACGCTTTTCATTGGTATCATGATGGGGGCTGTACGCTTTTCATTGTTGTTATGATGGGAGATGGATGTACGCTTTTCATTGTTATGATGGGAGATGGATGTGCGCTTTTCATTGTTATGATGGGAGATGGATGTGCGCTTTTCATTGTTATGATGGGAGATGGATGTATGCTTTTCATTGTTGTTAAGATGGGAGATGGATGTATGCTTTTCATTGTTGTTAAGATGGGAGATGGATGTATGCTTTTCATTGTTGTTAAGATGGGAGATGGATGTATGCTTTTCATTGGTATCATGATGGGAGACGGATGTATGCTTTTCATTGGTATCATGATGGGAGATGGATGTATGCTTTTCATTGGTATCATGATGGGAGATGGATGTATGCTTTTCATTGGTATCATGATGGGAGATGGATGTATGCTTTTCATTGGTATCATGATGGGAGATGGATGTATGCTTTTCATTGTTGTTATGATGGGAGATGGATGTACGCCTTTCATTGTTATTATGATGGGAGATGGATGTACGCTTTTCATTGTTGTTATGATGGGAGATGGATGTACGCTTTTCATTGTTGTTATGATGGGAGATGGATGTACGTTTTGCATTGGTATCATGATGGGGGCTGTACGCTTTTCATTGTTGTTATGATGGGAGATGGATGTACGCTTTTCATTGTTGTTATAATGGGAGTTGGATGTACGCTTTTCATTGTTGTTATAATGGGAGATGGATGTACGTTTTCATTGTTGTTATGATGGGAGATGGATGTACGCTTTTCATTGGTATCATGATGGGGGCTGTATGCTTTTCATTGTTGTGTTAATGGGAGATGGATGTACGTTTTCATTGTTGTTATGATGGGAGATGGATGTACGCTTTTCATTGTTGTTATGATGGGAGATGAATGTACGCTTTTCATTGTTGTTATGATGGGAGATGAATGTACCCTTTTCATTGTTGTTATGCTGGGAGATGGATGTACGTTTTTCATTGTTGTTATAATGGGAGATGGATGTACGCTTTTCATTGTTGTTTTAATGGGAGATGGATGTACGCTTTTCATTGGTATCATGATGGGGGCTGTACGCTTTTCATTGTTGTTTTAATGGGAGATGGATGTACGTTTTCATTGTTGTTATGATGGGAGATGGATGTACGCTTTTCATTGTTGTTATGATGGGAGATGAATGTACGCTTTTCGTTGTTGTTAAGATGGGAGATGAATATACTCTTTTCGTTGTTGTTAAGATGGGAGATGGATGTACGCTTTTCATTGTTGTTATAATGGGAGATGGATGTACGTTTTCATTGTTGTTATGATGGGAGATGGATGTACGCTTTTCATTGGTATCATGATGGGGGCTGTACGCTTTTCATTGTTGTTTTAATGGGAGATGGATGTACGCCTTTCATTGTTGTTATGATGGGAGATGGATGTACGCTTTTCGTTGTTGTTAAGATAGGAGATGGATGTACGCTTTTCATTGGTATCATGATGGGGGCTGTACGCTTTTCATTGTTGTTATGATGGGAGATGGATGTACGCTTTTCATTGTTATGATGGGAGATGGATGTGCGCTTTTCATTGTTATGATGGGAGATGGATGTATGCTTTTCATTGTTGTTAAGATGGGAGATGGATGTATGCTTTTCATTGGTATCATGATGGGGGCTGTACGCTTTTCATTGTTGTTATGATGGGAGATGGATGTGCGCTTTTCATTGTTATGATGGGAGATGGATGTATGCTTTTCACTGGTATCATGATGGGGGCTGTACGCTTTTCATTGTTGTTATGATGGGAGATGGATGTACGCTTTTCATTTATTGTTATGATGGGAGATGGATGTACGCTTTTCATTTATTGTTATGATGGGAGATGGATGTACGCTTTTCATTGTTGTTATGATGGGAAATGGATGTACGCTTTTCATTGGTATCATGATGGTGGCTGTATGTTTTTCATTTGTATCATGATGGGGGCTGTACGCTTTTCATTGGTATCATGATGGGGGGCTGTACGCTTTTCATTTGTATTATGATGGGGTCTGTACGTTTTAATGTGTTAGGGTTGTTTGTTTCTTAATTTGATTCAATTATTTTTTAAATGCGAGTTAACCATATTGTGTCCCTTAGTCAAGTTGTGGCTAACTGCAGTTTAATTCACTCTTGAGAAAGTAAATATATTTCGTTATTAGACACGTTTGTTCTATTTATTTACATTAAAGGGTTTGTTCCATTTTTAATCACCATTTATCTATTGAATAGTTGATATTTGCCTTTTTTTTGGTTGGAGAGCGCTCTTTTGGCCTAGTGGTTAGAATGTCCGACTCGTATACGGGAGATTGAGGGTTCGAACCCCGACCCAGTCATACCAAAGACTTATAAAAATGTTACTAACAGCTGCCTCGCTAGTTGCTCAACATTAAGATGTTGGTGTTAGGACTCTTCGTATGTTTAATCTTGAGATTTATTAATTTACTATTGTTTACTGATTCCTTTTGTTGGTTGAACATATCTGTTTGGTTTATCCCTGGTAATTTTTTATTATGATGTTTCACGTTAAACATATGGAAAACAAGAAAAACACACA
Organism: Unio delphinus; assembly: GCA_029339505.1. Taxonomy (NCBI): domain Eukaryota; kingdom Metazoa; phylum Mollusca; class Bivalvia; order Unionida; family Unionidae; genus Unio; species Unio delphinus. The sequence goes on along the minus strand of JAQISU010000028.1, from coordinate 2,449,463 downwards.
AAATGAGCATTAATCTAGAAATGAAAATAAAATTGAACATGTATCTGCAAAACCAAGACGAACCAATCAACAAATTCATAATGAAGAAAAAAATACATTTCCTTGGATAATCAACGAAAACACTTTACAGCTCCGAACAGAAAAATAACTTTCTGTGGCGAATCCTTTAAAATACGATGCATACAGTTACTTAAGAATCCAACAAAACTTTAATAACAGCACTAAAAAATCTTAAAGGAAACCCAAAAAGTGCAGTTGCAAGCAACACAAACCGAAGAAAGAATAGAAGATTCTTTAGAATGCAAAATAATAACAAATGAAGAAAAGGAAAAGAAAGAATGAAATCAAAAGAGGAAAGAGACAGTATTAAATTTATCTAAGCGGAATCTAAATTACTGATTGCATTCTTCTAGGTAAAGGTATATCATTTTGTCTAAGAACCAAAGTGCATCATAATACTAAACTAGCAGAAGGATCTTTTTAAAAGAACATTGTAATTGAATGATTTTTTTTATCACAATCTTTAACATAGTCACAAAATGAAAGTAGTCTTTTCACCAAAAAAAGCTCTTTTTGAATATAAAAGGTCTTCTTTTTACATTAAACCGACTAAACAAAATATTTTAAATAGCTGTTCTTTGAAAAATAATCTTCAAAGTATATTTAAAGAAGAACTAAATTCTGTACGTACCTTGTCACAAGATGAAAGTATTGTTATTACAAAAGCTGAAAAGACTAGCACCATAGTAAAAATGAAGAAGGATCATATTAAAGAAATAGAAAGACAATTAAATGACAAATACAAAACTTTCCTATAATCCTTCTAAGAAATAAAAGCAAAAATAAGCAAATATATTAATGAAATCTATATGTACAATTACCTCCATAAAATGACAGAAATGGATATTCTCCATATTACAGTATGCTCACCTCAGTTGTAAATTATACCCCAAACATACACATTTGATAGAGCTTTACTTTCCACGTGTAACTCATTTACTATATATTAATCATATTTTACAACCATAAATGAAATCAACACCTTCATATCTCAAAGACACTTTGAGTTCATTACAAAATGTAAAGTTTTTACTGAAATTAACTGAAAAATTATTCCTGGATTCACTTGATGTCGTATCACTCTACACTAATAAACCACACAACGATGGTATGGAGGTGTATAAAAACTATATTGAAAATAAAATGAAATAACACGTAAATTATCAAAAGAATTTTTTTTTGGATAAAACTTGTGCTCGAGAAAAACGTTTATCAATTTGGGCACAGAGGTGGGTAGTCCCATGGCGCATTCTTATACATTATTATTATTGGAAAATTAATGACTTCCTAAATAAATGCCTCGTCAAACCAGATATTTAGTTACGATTTATAGATGATATTTTTATGATTTGCTGTTATTCATTAAAAGACTCTTTTATTTACTAGACTATAAAAAAATGCTACATCCAACAATAAAATTTACATCCAATGTATCTTAAACTAAAGTATCATTTTTGCACGAAAAAGGTAGTGAAAATTTAAAATAATGACATCACTAATATGGTTAATGTTAAAAACACAAATATTCAGCACTATGTTGAATATTCTTCGTGTCTTCGGAAATCATGCAAAGATGGAATAACATACAATTATGCTAATAGATTTAGAATACTTATTACGGATGACATTGTTTTCATTACGTCTTGGACCGAGTTAGGTCTCCATTTTTTTATAATTATCCTATCGCCATTATTAAGACTGTTTTCCAATAAATATCTTCTCTTATATAACTTAAATAGATACAATGTGAAAAAATAATAATTAAGATATAATTCCTTTTGTTATTGAATTTAATCCAAGTTTACATAATATAGGTAAGATTATCAATAATCATAATTCCTTTGGTTAAAAGATACTTTCCCTTATTCTTTGTCCCAACGTATTCTATTTCACAATTTAAATATGTTTGTTTGCCTTGCAAATAAATTTCTTGAAACCGCACCCTTGTACGTATTGTATGTATTTTAATTAGATACATGCTTTCAATAACCATATATACATGTTCAGTAATTGTGTCCGCCAATTTTTTATAAAACATTTCACGGTACCGTTTTTTATTATATATATATATATATACCTGACTGATGGCTTTGTCAATACTTTTTAACAGTCGTTATTTGTAGATATCATAAAAGTATTGTAGATATCAATGACTGAACCCAATGTTTTTGGAAAGGTCGGTATTCATCGAAACGACGAGGAACAATGTTATTTGTTGTGTATTATTGATACAGGTTTTAAATACTATTTTAAGCTTGCTGTTGCGAGTTTATGAGTTTTATGACTTGTTTATGCTAAGATTAATTTCAGACACACACACACACACACACACACACACACACACACACACACACACATTTCTCTCAAATTATAACAGAACACAACTAAATTATTATTATTTGGTTTGGAATGAATAAGTTTTACTAGATCTTCGTTATATAAGACTAATCACACAACAAAATCCACAATACCTAAGTCACTTCCAGTAGATATTTAAATCAAATTCGCAAACAAGGTCAAGCCATTTTACTTTAGTTAATAAAAACATCCTGAGAAAATTCAAGTAGACCATATAATTTCCACATGAAAACCAAAATCCTGAAGTTAAGTAAACACATTTTTGATAAAATGACATTTTTTAGGCAGGCCTAAACTATGAACGTCAGATACGAATAAAGGTCAGTTGGTACATAATATTTTCTTATCAAATATTCGCAAACGTTAACATAATTTGTAACAGTTTGTACAAACAAACTTATACAAAACATCCCGGTAAAGAAAAGTGTAAGTTACAAAACACCCAAATTACGAGACGACCTGTATCCTATAGTGCTAATAGAAAGTCATATTTTAAAGCTATGTTGTGTTTTCCTTAACGTTTTCCAGTTGGATTCCATACGTCAGTGCCAGTTGTATTGTAATCAATACTTTGCAACCGTTAATTAGGCCCAAAACAATGTCACTTATTAAGGCTATCGCTATCTGTTATCACTCATTACAACTTTGATCTGGTTTCACGATACCTTAGTATCACCAACTACCAAATGCTGATGCTTTCTTTCAACTACTGGGTACCCATGTCCTTGTTGACCAGTTAGTTCGGTTGACTTTGATCTTATTAATCAGCTAATATCTAAGTAATGTACATCCCACCACGCTAGAGATCATTTTGAAGTGGTTCAAAGTGATATGACCGGGAAGGAATATTACATTTCAATCAACCTATCCGTGCCTCTTTCTACATACAAAAATACACTCGAGGAAAAAGTACGCCGGAGAGAGAGAGAGAGAGAGAGAGAGAGAGAGAGAGAGAGAGAGAGAGAGAGAGAGAGAGAGAGATAAACAAGTATTAATATACGCATTTGTTCTGCATTCCATGTTTCATTGGGTTTATTGTCTACTTTGCAGGGGCTTTTTCCTCTTAATTCTGTAAGAATTTTCAACCATAAGTTATTTCCTTACGCTGGCAAATTAAATATTTTTAAACGTTAACAAGGTTATTCCCAAAGAAGAAACGTTTAGCAGCAGTACTCGGTAAGGAGTAAATACTATTAGGACTCTATGTGTTTAAAATAAATAATTAACAAGACTGAGAAGCAAAAGCATTCTGAAATTCATCCAATTACTTATTTCCCTTAAATACAAAATCAAAAGGAATACAGTATATGGTATTGCGAATCCAAAATAAAATCCAAAGATAGAGGTCTGTGGTAGCCCGTGTAGTGGCGATATGCCAACATTCTTTTGTTGAATCACAATAGTACAATCGAAGAATATGCCCTTATTCGAATTTTAATATATTTAGTTTATGTCTCAGTCCAAGAATATAATTTTAAATGGTGATCACTTTGTATTTCCAGTGAACAATTAATTTGAATGAATAAATTCCAGCCCAGATTAAATATTGGACGCAGCAATGAATTTTGCTTCAAGATCTTATAGACCGAGTGAATAATATTAGAGAAACAATATTGTATAGTTCTTTACTTGACCTCATGTCACAATTAGTATTTTCTATTAAAAAAAACATAAAAACATATTGCCTATTAGAAAAATACCATTTTGGAAGGTTCTAAATGTTTACAAATTAACATTAATTAAATTTAGTTAAAATGAGAACGTCTTTTCACGAAATTATACTAAAGAACATAGTCAGCACCATGCCCTTGAGTCAGGCAAAGATAATAATCCTAATAGTTAACCCATACTCATATGGAAAATTGTAGCTATGTATTTGCTGTTTGCAATTTTTTTTTAAATCTCTGAATTAGGTCAGGTAAAAAATAAACTTAAATTTGGACAAAATACAAATATCATAGCATATACATAATAAAAACAAATTAACATGCAAATTAAATATACTTAAAATACACTGTTGGGTTATTACCATTATTAGAGAAACGTACACATAAGTTACGTTCTTTACAATGGATGGGCATACATTTGTTCGCTTTCAGTGTCCTGAGAGTACCATTGATTTTAATCAAGATAGAAACGCACCAGTTTTATTTTATTCAAAATCCAAGCGTGAGGTATTTCTCCATTGTATCCAGAATTATATCCTGATTGGTACATATGGTTGTTCTGAATTCGTTGAAATGACAATCTAATGATATAGATTACTAATTAATTACTTATTAATTATTAAATTCCTAAGACTGGTTTCATTTTAAAGCGTGCACATTGATAAGAAACATAATACGGAATTTTCTTGGTAATTAACACCAGCTCCATCTCAATTTGTTTTATATTAAATAGCTTTGTTTTGGGTTATTTTGCTCTTAATTACCCGTTGGGACAAATCAACATTCACATCTATTTAAACTTAATTGTAAATTGTTCAATAGCAAATACTTTTAAATGCTCGTGATTTTGTTTACGAAAGAAAATCCTTTGTTGATTGAATAAAAGAGCCCCATTTCGGTCCCACTATCTGTCAGATCGTGACGTTCACCATAAATTTAGTAGTGTATTTTAGAACCAGTTTTCCAACCATCCAAACAATGTAAATGGCTCTGTTACAAGTAAACATATATGCATATGTAATAGAAATAAAATATGTGCAAACGGATGGTACTTTGCGGTGGAAGTGATTATATTCTAATGTAGGTTTCTACTGTTTAATATTAGCGATACAGCCAGAAATTGTTTGTGAGAACCAAATATCTTAATTCCATCTACTTGTATTCGAGAAACGTTATGCCAAAGATGACCACCTTCCATTGTGTAGACAGAGACCAGGTAACGAAAACAATTGACTTATAGATGCCGAGAATTGAATGAATGAATGAATGAATGAATGAATGAATGAATTAATAATAATAATAATAATAATAATAATAATAATAACCTCAAACTGAAATGACTACTTGTACTACTACTACTACTACTAATAATAATAAATAACTAATACTCTCATATTTCATAACATCATATCCCCATACTTATTATCATATTGTAATCTTCTCAAATGAATGAAATAGTGCAAACAATATCTTATCAGAGCTGCCGATGTGACAGGGTGATAGCCGAGTCCTTGGTCGGTCCCAAACCACGTACAACATTTGCGCAGAAGCTATTTTAGACAAATCTAAACGCGTACATTGAACCTAGAAGATTTATTTGTGACAAGTAACTGGAAGACCACTGGTTTTACATATACAAACTGAAGTCCACTGGTTTTACGTATACAAACTGGAAGTCCACTGGTTTTACGTATACAAATTTCGTATTGGTATGAGTAGCAATTGTTGTGCGTGTATATCGGATTTTTCTTTTTGAGTCCATTAAGGAACATCATGTGGTTGTTGTTTATGAGGCCAATACACGACTGAAGCAACTTGTCAATGGCAACGTACAGTGGAGACTCGTTAAGAGCCGATGGCGTTCTGTGCCCCATTTGTTTGGAAGTGTTTACGTCTCCACGCCAACTCCCATGCATGCATGCATTTTGTGAAAAGTGTCTTCAGAATCATATATCAACAAATGACTACAAAGTAGGAACTGTTAAGGTATTTGTGTGTCCGGTTTGTAGAGCTGTGACTAATCAACCCAAAACAGAAAAACCTTTTGAAGAGTGGGCGTCGTTCTTTCCAATAAGCGCCATTACAGTAGTAACGGAGTTGACAGAAAACATAGAACGGTCCTGCGATGCATGCCGATTCGACGGCGAATCTAACAAGGCTGAGGGTTTCTGTGTCGTGTGCAAGGAAGCCTTCTGCAGCACATGTTTAAAAGTCCATCAGAAAACAACGTCGACAAGAAATCATACCATAATAAGCATTGACGAATTAACGAGTTCAAAAGAAAATCGACTGAGATTCGCAGAAGGGTTTGGTTGTTCAGACCATCAAGAGAAACGGATTGAATATTACTGTCAAATTCATGATGCTGTTTGTTGTGCAGATTGTTTCTTTCTTAATCACAGATCTTGTGACGATGTAAAGAAACTCAATTCTGACCTTTCGAGTTTCATGATTGAGTTAAAACCCGAAGAAATCATACATAAAATGAAGAAACTCGAGAAACATCTTCAAACCTTTGTAAAAATGAACGTATCCAATATTTATGATTTGGAGGCCACGGTAAATAACCTTAAAACTTCCATTCTTGATATCAGACAGAAAATTAATTCGAAATTGGATGAACTTGATGAATTGGTGGAGAGAGAGGGAACCGAAATCTACAAAGAAGAAATAACAAAGCGCCAGGACGAAAATCATCAGTGTCAGTGCCTGATAAATGCAGTAAGAAACTCACATACATTTCTAGAGACAGTCCTTAAATTTGGGACGGATACTCAAAAGTTTCTTGTGTGTAAGAAATCTTTGGCACACTTTAAGTCGTACGCTGATCATATCAGAGGAAAATATGAAACTATAGAGACGGTTAAGATAGATATGGAGCTGGAAGAAAGTACACAATACATACTAATGCAATATCTCAACAGCATAGGAAAACTTGAATTCAAATGGGAAAGCACGAATTTTCCGTGTTCTGTTATTACAGACAGTTCTCATAGTCCCGGTATTATTAAAGAGCTTCAGCTAAAGCTAGACAGAGTGGTAGAAATTAATATTTCAAGGGAAAAGAAACCATTTTACACAGGTATAGTCCATCTCCCTGACGATTCCATAGTTCTGGCAGATTATGTCAATAAAGCGTGTAGCGTGTATGATTCGTCATACCACTTTGTTAGCAGCTGGACTTTACCCGCAAAGCCATTTGACATGTGTCTGGTGAACCAACATGAAGTTGCTGTGACGTTGAGGGATAAGAAAACGGTCCAGTTCCTATCCATCAGAGACGGCTGTATCAAAGACTCGGGCACTTTCACAACACGGTATCAATGTTATGGTTTGGCTTCTTTCAGTAGAAATGCGTGTGTAGTCTCTGGGTATACAGATGACTTGAAGAAATGTTGCTGGAGCATTGCTAGAAGAAGTGCAGAGGAGACATCCTATCATGCATTTGATTGTTCAAATCCGATCAGAATACGTATCACCGTGAATAATGCTCGTACCCGTCTCTACATTTGTATCTATGACACTAACGAAGTGGTTTGTTTTGGTATAACAAATGGAAAAAAGTACTTTATTTACACCTCTAAGGATTTAAAAAATCCATATGGTATATTAGTTGACGGAGAGGACATTATATATGTTGTTGGAAACGGATCTCACAATATTCATATATTATCTCCAAATGGTAGAGCGCTCCAAATAATCACAGTCGGTATTCCAAAGTATCCTGGTAGAATTATATTCGACAGGAGCCAAACATATTTTGTCTTGACAAATTTTAGCGATATGGAACGATCACACCTACACATTTATAACAAACAGTAGAATTTAACTCTTCCCGTGATCTTAAATTTCGATGTACATTTATTGCTTATAATAAATAATGATCTGAAATTTACTGTCTGTTTTCAGAATCACGCTAAAACTACATCTGAAGAAGCCAAAACCATTAAATTCTTACAAGAATTCCCAATATGCGATATCCATAACTTCGTCCTAGAGTAGAACATCACTATCCACGTGAATTCAAATTTCCCTTTTTTAGACTTCAAAGAAACATGATTAAAAAACAAATATTTTTTTTTAAAAAAAACAAACTAAGCACAACAAATTCCTTTTCAATGGAGACAATTAAAAACAATTTCCAGTGAGATGTTATCAGTACTTAACAATTATCAAATGTGATTAATGCATTTAGATTCTGCCAGTATTCGCTAATAAAAGTATTTTCCACGTGGCAACGCAATGAAGAAAGTATATAAACTTGTAAAATACCATAAAGAGACTGTTTTTCCAAAAGGCTCCTTTATCGTAATTTCTAATTAGAAAGCTCAATGCAATGTTATACATGAAAATGAAATATTTTGAATAAAGAAAATTTTGAAAAATGAAATTTGCTTAGTTTGTTATTATAGGACTTGACTAGCATACAAATTCTTCGTCTGGCGCCTCCTCACCCTCCTTGATTTGTCTGCAAAAGTTTACACGATTGACCATGATATATTATTTCACCGTCTCCAGCATTCACAATACAGCCTTACAGTGGCTCAAGTCCTACGTAGTCAACAGGACACAAATTGTATCTGCAAATGGAATACACTTCATCTCATTTGATCTATGTTGTGGTGTTCCACAGGGGTCTATACACTGAGCCGCTCTCATAGTTCATCACCCAGTGTCTCACCAATTGTACGCTGATGACACCCAAATATACAAGTCTAGCCACCCAACTGAAGTTGCTGCTACCATCCAAGGAGTAGAGAGGTGCATTTCTGATGTGAAATAATGGATGAGATGTAACAAGCTGCAGATGAATGATGACAAAACTGAGGTCATTCTGAGCACAACACAAAGACTTTCTCACTCACATCCTTTACCTCAAACAATAAATATCGGCAACACCAACATTAAATTTACACAGTCATTAGGAAGCCTAGGTGTTGCTCTAGACAGTACTCTCACATTGCACCAACATGTAATGAACATATGCAAGGCTGCATATCTTGAGCTGAGACGCATCAACTCTATTCGCAAATATCTTTCAGTTGATGCCACTAAAACACTTGTGTGTTCATAAGTCCTTTCAAGACTGGACTATTGTAACTCAATTCTGTCTGGTTAGTCTCAATATCTACCCACGAAACTTCAAAAAGTTCAAAAAGCTGCTAGGACCATCTTTAGAGTACCATGATCAGAGCACACCTCACCACTGCTTTGTACCCTACACTAGCTGTCCATTCGATCCAGAATCAAACACAAAAAGTATTCTCTGTGCTACGTTTTACTGACGGACTCATTGTTCCCACCATGAAAACGAAGTCATATGGACAACGTTCTTCTGCATACCAGGGCCTAGCAATGTGGAACGAATTGCACATTAAAATTAGACACAAAGACACAGTGATCCCTTTTAAGATTACACAAATAGTCAGCATAAAGTAAAAGAATCATATTCGGATATTCAGCTTACACAAAGATGCCATTTCCATAATTTTCGTTAATTCTTGGTAATAAATTAGTTTTAAAAAAACAATGAGAAAAAAGAGGATTTAATATAAATCTTGTCTCACTCAAATTCGTATTAAATTTTTTTTAATTATTTGACCTTTACAGCTGTTGTAAGTCCAAAATACATATTTCTTAAGAGAGCCAGTATCCTACCATAGACACCTGTTGTGTTATTGCGTTAAAACATAAGACGAGAAGTCATGTTCGAACTATCAATATCTTTAATATATACAAACGACTACTGTGAGGTCTTAATACAGAGTGGTATCCAAGAGCCAGACGCCTGTTGATAGTACCAGTGGAAATATGACTCATGCAGAGTTTTCTGATTGGTCAGCTATCATGTATAATGTTACAACACCTATTTGTAATAATGCATTTCACGGCCTCTCCCTCTATTCCCTAAATCAAATGCACATTGATTAGAGCATATGAGCAATACAATATTCTTTGTTTAAAAGATGGTAACATGAACATATTGTATACTGCCAAATGACCAGACCAGAATCCTGCTTTTTCTTCGTGTATCGTAGAAACTAATGCGAGGTGTGAAAAACGAAACACTCGAGACACCATAATAGTGAAAAGCAAAAACGAAATGATCAATTATGTGCAAATAACAAAACTACTTTCATTGAAATGTAGAATTAAATCTATCCAACAATCTCTTAGAATCCAAATAATTTAAAAGAAAAATTAAACGTAAATTCCAACTGGTCACAACAGAAAAATTACCTTGACGTCCTAGTGTTTTAAAACGCAACTGAAATATTTCCACTAACAATCACTATTAAAATTGGCTACTGTACCATTCTCGTAAAACCAGACTTTCGAAATAACAACGCAGAAGCTATTTAGATGTCTAAAGTCACGTATTTCACTCTGTAAGTCCCATACTGACAAATAATTTAAAAAAAGTTAAAAATAACTCTAATACTAGGTTCTCGAAAAACTGATTTTTTTTTTTTATAAATACCAAATCCAGTATATTACGATAGCATGTTATGGAATAATTTTAAAAATACAAAAAAACAAAAACAATCAACAAACAATTAAATTAAATATAAATTAAATCATATGTACATAACACAGAGAGCGCAAAAGTAACATTATTTACTTTATACAATATTTCAGGCTGTCTGTCAATCATCAGCATTACACAAGCAGCATTGGGAAGATGACCTAACATAAATCAGTATTACATATCGCTGGAACTGAGCGCACACAAGTAGTATGAGCTGAACATAAATATATATGTGTATATATAAATAACTAAATAACTATATATATATATATATATATATATATATATATATATATATATATATATATATATATATATATATATATATATATATATATATATATATATATATATATATATATATGTGTGTGTGTGTGTGTGTGTGTGTGTGTGTGAGAGAGAGAGAGAGAGAGAGAGAGAGAGAGAGAGAGAGAGAGAGAGAGAGAGAGAGAGAGAGAGAGAGAGAGAGAGAGAGAGAGAGAGAGATATTATCATACTTGTTACAGTTGTTTCAACTCGTCCTTTTCTTCCTTACTGATTATCAGACTCATGTTTGCGGTTAAAGGCAACTAAAACCTTTCCAGCACGCACCAACTCTTTTAACTCCATAACCATACGTAACTCCCGAAAAATCATGGAACAGTCGCGTGTCTGATATGCAATATAATTTAAATAACAAAATATATGAATACACTTGGAGTGCGGATACGATGTTAGGAACTGGGCGTTTAATGTTTGGTATATAGCTGGATAACATTTTATATGACCTAATTAATTAAAACTGAATTAAGCACATACTTTTTTGGGTAATAATATGTTTGAGTCTGGCAAATAGAATCCGGCACAGTTCAATCCTCGGGCAGAACTAGTCCCTTCATTTTGCGGAATATCTCTGATTTCTTCCTTTCCTCTATTATTAGTTGTGAAATATTGACGTTAGCACGTGCTTTAGCTTTACAATTTTATTTTCTTCAGTCCACATGCAGTGAAGCGATTCCCAGAAATTATTACAAGATGGAATACATTCCGAGTCCGCAAAGTCAAGCACAGCACTTTATGTGAGTTCCATTAGCAGACGCCTGTCATTGGAATATGTTCTGCTCTTAGTTCATTTTCCGCAATGGCTGCTGTCAAGTATCAACCATTGATGGTTTACATTTTATTGTCCCCACGTTATTTAGTGGAGTTGTTATATTTTTACATGTTTCTCTGTCTGCCTTTAACCATGTTTTTTTCCGAGCAAAATTTTCAAACCTTTTAAATTTAATTAAGGTATCGTGCCAAATCCTATTTTGGCTGACTAGTCTTATAATGTAAGACCTCGACCCTGATATTTGTTTTGGGCGTCAAAGTCTTACTGCCCAAGTAACGGCGCTGTATAGCGTGTTCCGATGTCGATTAACATCTGAACGATAAGACAAATTGTCAGGAATATTTCACATACTTGGAAGCCAATATTACAAATTAAAGGTAAACTAATTTATTCAAACTTTACAGATGTCCATTTCCTGATAAAACTCAAATTCCCACACAAGCAAATGAACAAGCTTTCAAGTTCCGTTTGCCTAAATTTTAGGTGACTGGAACATGATGGAAGTAGGGAATACTGAAATATGAACATAAGAATCTTTTAACACAATTAAGTTATCTAAACAAGTTTTTTCAGTATTAATATATTAATATATTTTTTATTTGTTTCATTAAAGAAGTATACATAAGCTTAATCACACTGTCTTCTGGTACTTTAGAGTTTTCTCCCAGTGTTTTGAAATTGTATTTACACTTTATGTATGAACCATAAAACTTGGTATGCTCTTGCTTGAATTGACTACTCCTTTTGAACAGAACAGAATAACAGCGAGAAGTGGGAGCAAAGTGAGACACACACTATATATATATTTATATAACTAGATTACATTATTGTTATTACAAGTTAGTAAAAATGCTTGATCAACTACCTTAAATCAGTTTTTCTTTTACTTTTAAAAAAAAATTATACTTTCTATCAATTCCCGATAATGGCACTTTGAAACATTTTTAAACATCTTTGGTGAAGAATTTATTTTAAGTTTCTTTCTTGAATTTCAGCTTGTGCTGCCAGTGTGGTACTCAGATTGAGCCCAACCTTGCTAACATGTGTGTTGCCTGTCTTCGATCTCAAGTTGACATCACTGAGGGCATTCCCAAGCAAGCTATCCTCTACTTCTGCAAAAAGTGTGAAAGGTACAACTAGTAGAAACTGGTGGGGTTTGCATTAGGACAAAGAAGTCATTGTCAAGGGGTTACATTATTTAACGTTGATGAAGCTTTTCTGACCAAGACTGAGACTGATCAAATGCCAGAATTTTTCTAACCCATGTTTTACACAGAAATAACAACTAAATTTTTATTCCATCCCATCGTTGTTTTTTTTTAACTTGAAAAGACTAGGATGTCTATCATTTTGATGCCATAGAAAGTGGGTCATACATTATGACATGAAACTGAGACATGATGACCTAAGACAAGCAATGCTGCCAACCCTTGCGATTTTGGCGTGAATTTCATGACTTTTTTTCAGTGATTCACGGATTCATGCCGCATGCAAAATCTTAATCGATTCCCCAGTTCAAAGTTATTTTGATTATTTAATTTTTTAAAATAAAAAAAACCGATTTCCCGTTACGTGGTAGTGGTGATATCGACAGTTGCCGAAATGGTCAGAGACTACTAGTCGTGATATTAGTGCACTATAGCTGATTGGTGCAGTTGACCTGGTTGCAAGCATTTTAGCATGTTTAATTTATATACGAATAGGCATAACGTAATTTTGTTCCGTGCATGCGCCTCCAACACTGAGTTGAATTACCATTCGTCAACGTATATTGAAAATGTCTTCACCGCAAAGGAAAATGATTGAGCTTCCTCTGACCCTTCTCACCCCATTTTGTATATTTGGACATTTGTGTTGGGTGTAGGGTCACTGTCCATTCCCTATTGAAAAGTTTGAATTCATCGATACTATTTGGTGTCGGCATGGTTTATGCACTTACTAGCCAGCACACCAAACTTTAATGACCTTTCATCGAGCTATACCTGCAAGAAATCAATAGGAATATGATTTATTTTGTCAAAAATCATGAGCATAGCTTTCGTCTTTGAAATTTGATATGGATCTGGTCAATTTTAGTCCGAGTCACATGACTTCACAAATCACGCAACCTACATGTCAATGATATCAGAGGTTATGAAGTCACATGATATCGACAATAAACAAATTTCCAAAGTTGTTGTACATAGAATTTGGACATATTATATAGAAGTCACGTTATGTTTGTAAATAAATATAATACATACTTAATTTTCAACATATTTGTTCTAGAAACCTGTATGTATCACAGCAGGTTTGATACCGAGCATGTGTCAGCGATGGCTGTGTTGGTGTCACATGATTGCTACATTGACATGTGCTCTCTGTGTAGGGAATCTGTTTTCAAATTGCTGCAACATTTAGATTGTTGGTTGTTGTTTTCTCAACATATTTTGAGAAGTTTGATTTTTCATTTTTCTATAACAATTATGTAACTTTTATTTGTACCTTCGATTTGTTTTCCTACAGTAACACTAATATATGGTATAATGTTGATATAACATGACTATGACTTCTGATGCTATGGACATGTAGGTTGCTAGAGTTGTGTAGGCACGTAACTAGGAATGCAGATCCAGGTCAGATTTCATTTACTTTTGTTTTGTGTCTGCGGATTAAAGGCATAACAAATGCTATAATCACAATTTTGGAGAAACAACTCGTATTACTATCGATTTCATGCATGTATATTGTGATGAAAGGGCTTTCAAGTTTGCTGGGTCGGCTAATAAGCAGCTACCCCATGCCAATAGTGTTGGTGAATTCCAATGTTTTGATAGGGAATGGACTCGGACCAAAAGAACATATTGAATGGTCTTTTGCTGGTCTGTCTTTTGGAATAAATTCATTATCATATCTCTTCTTGAACTTATTATTATAATAATAAATATAATAATTCTCTCTCTCTCTCTCTCTCTTATATTATTATATTATATATGTTCCTGTCTACACTTTCATCTCAAGTTCTAGGAGGTCATAACTGATATTGCTGTGAAAATCTTGTTAGCTCTTGATTTGATGAGTTCTAAAAAAAAAAAATGTTTGATGCCTTTGTTGGTTCTAAATAAAAATGGTGTTGATCTGACATACAATATTGCTACCATGTCGATCATTTGAATATGTTGCTGTTGCTTCTTCTGAATGAGGGTCCTGAGTGGTCTACATTTTGGCTGTCAAAAATAGTATAATCCAACTTCTAATGATCAGCTGCGTTAAATCCTTTAGAACACTCATCTTTTTTTAGTATAAATCCCTGTCAGAACGGAACACATGTGTATTCATTGGCTGTTGACCTCAGATTTGAATTACCCACGCACGCGTGTCAAGCAGCTTTACCACATGGTAAGAGTAACGCGTTAAAACCATCTTTTGTGTGTGTGTGTGAGAGAGAGAGAGAGAGAGACCACACAGTCGCAAAAAGTGTTATGATTTTGGAATTATAATTCGTAAGATAGTTATGACAAAAACGTAGTAGTATCGAGAGTAGAAATGTCGGTACATGTATGATGGCTAATTTTCAAAATTAGCAGAGCTAGTCGACTCGAAACAATGAGCTGCTCAAAGATTGCTTTGAGGCATGGCAAAGATTTCAAGGTGTCTAGGTGATAATTGTTAATAGAACTGTATAACGTGTGGGATTTCTTTGACATGTCTGTTCGAAAATAAAAGGTAGCCATCTGGATTTCATTAAAAGAGCACACAATGTACAGATTATTTAGTACCCACAATCAATAGTTATAGTCTACAAAGAGGTTTATTACCTGTAGAACAATGACTATGTTTTAACCTTGGCATATAATGCCTCAGAGATAAGGGTTTTGTCCTGTTGCACAATGCCAATGAATTTTACTAATCCAAACAGACTCTCTGATGTATTGTTTATTTATATTAAGCATGGATCTGGTTTCTAATTAAAGCCATAACTGTCATACCTTGTTTGAAGTGGTTTCTTGTGTAATGATTTAGTAGTGGGCCACTGATGCATAACGGGTGGTCCTACTCCTAAATTTAGACTGGAGCTGTTACTGAGACAAGCATACTGCTGACTATATATGATATTTTGATAGTGTTGGAGAGTCTGGCAACAATTTATTTTTGTGAACAGGTACCCGCGATTAATTTTCAATACCCGGGTATTTCAATATGTTGAGTACCCGGGTACCCGTTGACAGCCCTAGTCTACATACATGCCAACCATTAAGTTTTGGCATAATCATTACGCTTTTTTTCACAAAATTATGCCTTAAGTGTAACCATATATGGATTATGCTTTTTTGGTATATCCACCTTCCCCAAAACTGTTTTAATTTATTTTTTCATTTTTATTAACATTCAATTAATCCTACAGATCGTATTTTAGAAAAGAGAGCTATGTAATTACAGAGTACGCTTGTCTGTGGACTTTCCTAATAGTATCATGATCTATTTATAGCAACTCTCGACCTCACATTCTATTTTTAGCAGCTGTATGGCTTAGTGAGAACAGACTGGTTTTCTAATTTCAATCTTTACATGCAGATTTTTTTCGGTTCTTATTGATATTTGGTGGAGAACCAGTCTAAAAGTATTTGTCACTAAAAGTATATTTTATTTTAGTCTTTGCGTATATGAGAGCAAAAATATCTCCTTTTAAATAATTTCACAGATGGATTAGAAAATGGCAAAAACAAATGAAACAAGAAATAGCAGAATCCTCCAAATATGAAGACAGTAGGGCAGCATCATGTGATGTCTGTTACAGGCCATGTGGAAAGAATTTTAATATTTGGCGCTTAAAGTCTTAAGTTGGATTATAGTCTATGTGTGTGTAAAGCTAAATGTAATACATATGAAAACTTGAAGCAGAAAAGGATGTTAAAAGACGAGAGGGGCAAATAAATCATTGTGCATTAAAATTTTTAGCATGTTATATGTGGACTACGCTTTTTCTGCCAGGGTTCCGCTTTTTGACCACTTGGATTACGCTTTTGCCTCATCTGGGGTTTTCATGTATGGGTCTAAAGCACTGACCGCTACGGATCACTGCCATCTCACCTATCTGCTTGGGTTCCAGTCTCTGGTTTGGACAATGTGGGTATGTGAGAAAGCTTGCCAGTAGATTCTCTTGGGTTGGTTTTTCTTTCTGGGGTTTTCCCTGTTTCTTTCTCCACCATTTAAATTATACTGGCTGCCATGTATAGCCTATGCTGTGCTGAAAAGTGGCGTTACAACAACTAAATGAAAAGACATATCAACATTGGTTTTCTACTCTGATATCAAGAATTGCCACTGCAGCAGCCATTTTTAAAATATTTTTATTGCTTCACCTCGAATGGAAAATCAAATCATTTGCAGTTAATTTCATAAAGCACTATATATTTTTCATGCGGAAAGTGTTCATATTGAATGGCAATGATGTGGTACAATGGTCCAAGTGAAGACTTCAAGATTATTCCTTTGCTTGTTTTCACAAGGTACAGAACTAATTAATGCTGAAATTACCTGTAGTTATTTAGGCCAGTGCTTTACCTGTTGCAAGTTCATGTTTGGGTTAAGTGAAATCAGTTTAAATCATTTGCAGTTCATTTCAATGCACACAGAAGAAATATAACAGGAAAATATAAATTGTACTTAAAATGTTTAGTCTCACCATATTTTGCCATGCTTCTGAAATACGTATATGGAAATCATCACCACATATTGCCATGCTTCTATATTGAAATCATCACACATATCTCTGACTATGCTGCCTCCCCTTGTTCTATTGTTTTACTGATTATACAGTATCATGGGTATACCTTAGGCCAATTGTTCTGTTTTACTGGCAAAAAAGTATTGGTATTTTTTAATTTTCTTGGATCATGATGCCGTCTATTACTACTACTAGAATATATATGAATGGTAAGCATTAGGTCATGCTGTCTCCAGCTGTACTTACACTTTTGGTAACCAATGCTTAATTGAACTTATTTCATTAGGCAGCATTCCCCAATGATTTGATGTTTGCCACAAACTAGTTTTAATGATCCACCAAAAACATTTGCCATCCCTCCCCCTTCTCAGTCCTCAAAATACGCGTGTACAGTATTTTATTTTTTAAAGGAGACCATGAAAAGTGATACCTATTGAAGTAAATTAATTTAGCGCATTGAAGTAAATTAATTTACCGTATTGAAGTAAATTATTTTACCATATATATGTACCACTGATTTAGGATTAATATAGTTAGCATATTTTTTATTTCAGATATCTTCATCCACCAAATACCTGGATCAGTGCACAACTTGAATCTAGAGAACTGCTGTCTGTCTGTCTGAAGAAGCTGAAAGGACTTAGCAAGGTGCTGGTTTTTTCTTATCCAAAAGTTCTTGCTAATTTTACATGAAAAAGTTAGAAACAAATGGAATAACACTCTTTTCTTATGTAGATGAGCAAGTAATTTAAATTTATTAAATATATTTAATAGTGTCAAACACATTAGACCTGATTACTGATGAGAATCGTTATAAAGGTACACAAAGACAAAATTGGCATTGAAATTGAATTTCAGCATCCATTTCGTCATCAAGATATTGGCTTTAATTTTTAACAAGTTGAATGTGGCAGTTTTTTTCTTTTTGAAATACAGTAGAGCTTTACAATATGAAGTGCTGTGGCCCCAAGTCTTTTACTTGTAATTTCAGTTGTTTGATGTTGTTCAGGTGTTGTGGTTAGGAAAATACATTACAGTAAGAGTGAACAAGCCTTTATGTGATACAAAGTATTGGAGTGTTGCTGAATAATAAGACAATTATTGTTTTGTGATCCAAGTTTTATTGTATTGTTATTTTTTTTGTTTTGAGTAGGTGCGACTGATAGATGCCGGATTTGTGTGGACAGAGCCTCACTCAATGAGGATCAAAGTAAAGTTAACCATCCAGAAAGAGGTAAGTGTGAATCCATTGTGCGAATAGTTCTCGATCTACTTAAGATAATTATTGAGGTGCAATATTATAATCCTACTAGGAAGTTAATTCGGCAATGCATAATGTTTAAATATTTTTCATTGGATTGGTGTCTTATTTTCCTTTTTTAAAAAATTGGCTAGTTTTTGGTCCCCTGGAGACCCCAAAATAACCTCAGAAGTCTCTCACATTTTCCCCCATATAGTTTTTAATATGCTATTCAATTTTACTTTTTGTAAAAAAAAAAAAAAAAAAAAAAAATTTGTTCATTACCAAAAGAAACCTGCAACTTACAGTGATTTAGAGATTAGGTGTCATCATTCTTTAGAATTTAAGCATTGATTGCCAAAAGGCATCACCAGTAGTACAATCCTACCTGTTTATATCGACATCACTTATGTCAACAATTTGCCTATGTCGACAAAAAAGCAAAGTGCCAGTTCATACCAATACTTTGTTCAACAATTAGTTGATCTTGCTGCCAATTTTAATTTTCCAGCCTAATCATTTGTTGGCAAGAGACCAGTTCTAACCTGAACTTTATTCAACAATTAGTTGATCTTGCCACCAGGCTTTAATGTTGTGGTGGGATTAAAAAAAAAACCACAGGCTTTTGTTTGGTTCTGTTAAGATTGGCCTCTCACAGCGACTTAAATAAAAGCAATGAAAACTGATAAGATTCTTGCATTTTCCAAAGTGATCGGTGATTAAAACAAGTTTATTGTGCTATGGGAGTTTTTTTTTAAAGCTTATATTTATGATGGCTACCAACAGCAGTGTAAAACACAGATTAAATTTGCAGTCTCTGGAAACTAAATATCTGCCTGTTATAGAAGTTGAGAGCAGAGCAGCTTGCAAAGATATGTGAAAAATTTTCATGATGGCTTCTATATCTAAATACATGTACTGTTTAAACAAACTTGTTGACAGGTTTTCATTTCACCATGTATAGCCCCATCCCCTTGGTAGCCTCAATAAGATGGGAACAGACTGGCCAAATTCTAGTCTGATTTAAATACATGTACTTGAAGCATGTAAATGACAACTAGACATACATGTGCTAATGCCCAACATTGAATATCGTAATGTTTTTCATATCAGGATTTGACCGATGCAATATTTTATTGTGAATTTTATTACACAAAGGTAACCAGAATGT
This sequence comes from Unio delphinus, assembly GCA_029339505.1. NCBI lineage: Eukaryota > Metazoa > Mollusca > Bivalvia > Unionida > Unionidae > Unio > Unio delphinus. The sequence goes on along the minus strand of JAQISU010000028.1, from coordinate 2,429,638 downwards.
AATTTGTCAATATATAAGTGTATTTCACTCTGATTTTGTCTTCAAGTTCTCAGAGTGTAAATACTACTCACTGATGACAGTTCACCCCTAACTTGTATCTTTCTCCAGACACCCCCCCACCCCAAACACTTATCTCTCCACCTATCATGACAATATTTCCTCAGGCCCGAGCATGTCGACATAAACTGGTATGACTGTACAATGTTGCATTAAGATTCTCTAAAAATATTGCTTCCACAGCAAAAAAATTTGCCTTTTGTCTCAGTTGGATCCCAGTGTTTTCATCGGGACCCTCTGTTCTCAGGTTTGAGTTCCCGTTGTCAAATGACCACTAGAAGATCTGTTTAATATTAAATCAATCATTCTATCTTCAGTCTGGAGAAATGAACTTGTTATGACATTAAAATGTCATTGTTGTAACCAATGTAATCATCTATTTCAGGTTATGAATGGAGCCATCCTTCAGCAAGTTTTTGTGGTGGAGTATGTTGTGAATAGTCAAATGTGTGACGATTGTCATCGAGTTGAGGCTAAGGATTTCTGGCGTGCAGTTGTACAGGTCCGACAAAAGGTGTGTTAACAGTACACTTAAATGTTAATAAGAACATTGTTTTATATTTCTGTTTAAATTAAACTTGTATATTTTGTATTCATCTTGCTATTTTTGGCCAGATTACAATGCTGGCTTATATATTGATAGAGCTATCTTTCCACAGGGTTCGTACGGTCTTTGAAGGTCTTTGAGAGTTTGGGAAAAATGAGGTAGCATTTTCAAGGCCTTGAAAGTTTGGGAAAATCGAGCACATTACCCTGAGGTCTTTAAAAGTCTTTGAAAATTGAAATAAACCCCAACATTTTTAATTTCTTTCCAGAATCACAAATAAAATTATCCGAAGTTGTTAGATTCAGATGTAATCTAGTTATCCTGGTTTCTTTCTTTTGATGACCCATTCAGTTTATTGCCGCCGCATTAACAAAAGAGGCTTTGTTTTGTTTGGCCATCCATAGTATGCCTCGGCGGCGACTTCAATCACACATGCACTCTTCATCAAAGCAATACGATGCCGCTACACACTTCACCAATAAAATTGCCCAAGGTCGTTAGCTTCGGATATAGCTGGTTTTCCTGGCTTCTTTCGTTTGACGAATAGTTCAATTTGATTGGACGAGTCCATCAGTTTTAGCCAATCAAAATGTTAATTACGCTAATTCTACGTAGAAAGTTCGCGAAAGTAACACGCTCGAGAATTCAAAATTTGTTCATTCGATTTACATCTTCAAGTTCATTGTTTAAAAATGCCAGGTCTATGGTCTTTCAACGATATCTGGCTTGAACATGAGAAATACAAGGAATGGGTGCAAAAGGATAAATTATGTAAACGAAAGACGTTTTGTACATTGTGTAAAAAGACCAGCAACTTGGCTTCAATTGGAGGAGTCCGTGCAAATTAGTAACTACATACTGTTCATTTAGTGGAACGAAGATGCAGAAGTATAAGCTATTGGTAATTTTGGGCAAAATAATGTTAACTCATTACTCTTCGGGTATAAAAAAAGATATTGTTTAATGTGATGATTTGGGAGATGTGGCAAAAGAGGGCCCGTTTAAATTTACTTATACCGTCGGTTTATTTAACACGTTTGAGGGGGAAAAAATCATTTTCGAAAATTTTGTTCTACATAATAATGTTCCTTGGTTTAATATAAAAACATACATTGTAATACAATTCACGGATATACAGTTTCAAAGTGCGCATGCGTACACTATAGTAGAGTTAAGCAAGAGTTGTTGTTCTTGAATTGTGAGTATATAAAAAAAAAGTGTGCTGTCAAGCTTTAACTGTAATAAGTCAAGTCATTTGATTAGGTAAATAAATAAAAGAATTAAAAAAACGTATTTACAGTTGACGGAATATCCCCGTTTCTCATTGCCGACCCTCAATTTTTTCCCCAATGGTATTAAAAAAAATATTAAAATCACATTGCCGAAATTTGTGTATCTATAGTCTGACTGACTATACGTCCCCGTTTGTTTGTACCCCTATCGATTTCAATAACGAAAATAATTAAATGATAAAAAGTGCACAGAACTAAGGCAACTGAATCATTGATTTATAATTTCTAACCTGAATGTGACCAGAATGGCACTTATACTGCCATCTCCTGCACATTTCATGATTAACGGACTTTCCAAAGAAACAAACGGGTTGGTATAGTTAGACTATAATTGAGCCCGTTTTGCCCGGTACTTTGAAGTGCTTGAAATATTACTAGATTTATAGATGTTTCTTTTTTAAAAATGGAGAAAAAAAACACGCCCAACCTTGATGAAGTGTTTTATTCTGTCCTTTCCAAAAGAAAGGAATATGTCGAATATTGGTGTGGTCTCCAGAAAATGGTATTGTTACACGGGCAGGCAACAGTGGAGAGAGGATTTTCTGTCAACAAACAGGTATCTGTTGAGAACTTCAGCAGAGAAAGCCTCAGAGCTCAAGGGCTAATCATTGACACAATGAGAAAAGCAGGTGACACATGTCTCCTTTGCAAGACATAAGTACCATGCTTATCTTGATAAGAAGAAAGCAGAGAAGGATGAGAAAAACCAAAAAGGAAAGAAACGGGAGTTAGCCCTGGATGAAGTGGAAGAACTTAAAGCCAGAAAACTGCCTCTTGAAGCTAACATTGCCAGCCTACATGCTTCCTCTGTACAGAAAGTAGGAGAGGCAGAGTTAAAAGGACCCATTGTGCATGTCACAGTCAAATGCACTTAGGAGAAAAGCAGAGGAAGAGATGACAGTGGTAGCGTCTCACATAGCTGCCAACTGTCCCGTTTTTTCCGTATTTGTTCCGTATTTTGGACCTGAATACGGGTGTACGTTTTTTTGGCAAAAAATACGTTTTCTAATTAAAAAAAATAATAATAAATTTTTTTGGAATTGTCAGTTTAGAACGGGCATTTGGTTCTATTTTGATATAATTTATCACTTGTGTATACTAATAAAGTTCTATAATATGATTTCGATTACAATTCGAAATCGAGGTTACCATGCCTGTCGTTATCCGCCATATTGGATTTCGCAATAGTTACCGCTGTTGCTGTATCTCGTTTTCGTAATATTCAGCTTCTAGCCATGTTAAATAGGAAAGCGGAATATTCAAAATTTTCTCCAGGAAAAATAGAAGGAAACAACTGGAAAGACATTTCTGCTGTCTTTTAGATTTGTGAAAACATAACAGAAAAGGAGAAAACTTGACGTTTTGCAAAGTGTGTAACGTGATTTCGCTAATGGGCATGGAGACGCCCGTGAAATGCAAGAGCACGAAAAAGCTAATAAACATCTGCTTCCTGTTTCATCACACACAGCTCAGCCTGAACTTACGACGTAGATAAATGCCAGAGAGAACCTTAATGTACATCGATCAAAATTTGATTTATTAAATTTCTTTTAGAAATAAACCTTACTTTTTCAGTTACTATTGTTGCTGGCGATTTATTTTTCACACGTTTTCCAAACATTAAAATCGCAAGGATCACTCTTATGCTTGAACGAAAACAGATCAATAAATAAATCTCAGAATTGAGATAATCAATGAAAGTTGGTACATTGGAATCAATGATTGAAAAAGAAACGAGGCGTGGAAAGGGCTCCTATAAACAGTTTGTATTTGAGTGTGTTACACTCTTGCACCTTCCGACTGGGCACCCGAATGGAACATGGTGCAACTCCAAATCGTACAAGTGTGCAACACGTGCATCTTTGACATTAAATAATTATGTAAGGCACAGTTACTGATGGTTGTATACGTAAAATTACATATGCATTAAAATTTTAAAAAATCAGTATTTCTTCCTAAAAATCAGTATTTTTGTCACAAGTAATCAGTATTTTTGTGCTCGGGGGTTGGCAGCTATGGTCTCATTCCAAAATGATTGAAGATAAAAGAATGCAAATATAATAATGCATTTAAAGCAATGCTGATGTCTGTTAAGAGAACAATTTATTTTGTATTGAATCTGACACGTATGTTACATATTTCTGAAAGAACAACGAATGTTAACCTATCTTCCAGATAATTATAATACAATTATAGGAAATTAATTATAGTTTGACTTTAATCAGTAATCAATATTGTAGTATTTGGCATTCATTTTTCTCATATAACCTGTATACACAATATTAGCAAAAATAGGTCTTGGAAATCTCAGTTTGTGGTCTTTGAAAGTTTGGGAAAAGTCTTTGAATTTATCATCCATAGTTCAGTATGAACCCTGTTCCACTTTTGTAGAATTTAGCATTTTTAGTGAAAATTGTGCATTCAGAATTGTACCAGTTAAATTATGGAAGTTATTGCTTTGAACATTAGTTTTTGTTAATGTAGATGTAAAAAAAAATTACATAAGAAAGATGCAAGACTTTTACATATAATTTAGTTTATCAATGCTTAAAAAAACAGACCAATTGGTTGGAATGTCAAAATGATAAAAGAAGAGAAGAAGAATAATGGTAATGATAATGATAATGGTAATGATAATGATAATGGTAATGGTAATGAGGAAGCTGAGAAGAATACCTATGGTTGTTGTTTTGGCCAATTATGATGATGGAATTGTAGATTCCATTATTAGAGGAATTGATAGACATTATGATTGTTTAGAAGTTTGTTGTTTTTAAAGTACATGCTATTGCTTCCTAGATTGTTAAAATTGATAAAATTAAAATGAATAGTTCTGATAAGTGGTCTTAGGTTGACATCGTTTAGTTGATTTCTGTCAATCTGACATTCGTCTTGCATCAGTGCTACGGTTGGTGTTTGCATTTAGGTTGTATGCTCACTGTTACTAGAAGAGTCGTATTAAATGACCATCATTTTGTATGACTTTATAGTTTTTTTTCATACAGATTTAATACTATTTTTTAAAAATAAATGAAGTCTTAGATTATGAGAGCAGTCGCTAAATTTGCCAGCAGCAATTGAAAGTGTCAGATCATAATTCATTTTGTAAAGATTGGGATTTAGATACAGCTGGAAGAACTTTCAGTTTGCTGTGTCATCCACTAATGGAACAAATACGATATGAGGTTAAATTTGTCGACCCGAAGAAGTGTTACTATTTGGGACTTACATGAGATATTAATGAATAAATTTAAAAAGGAACCAGATCAAGGACAGAAAATGTTCTGGTGTACAATATTAAAAACATGTCAATATTTTGCTGTGAAAATTTCTCGTCTTTTTGGGAATATCAACCGCAATCTTTGAAGCAGAGAGGATCTGTGGATATTGTTTTCTTATGAGCAGGCATCCCATCTACAAAGGTGTCCATGGAGATATGGTTTTAATAAAGTATTTTGAAACATTTGTGAAAAATGTAAGATGAAAAAAATTTCACATTATACATCCATATGCCTATTTATTTTGCAGATCAAAAGCTTTTTTCATTAAGAAGCATTATTTCTTATTACATTGAAGTGACATTTGTCAAGATGTTAACTATTCAGGTTTTATTTAAGTGACATTTGTCAAGATGTTATCTATTAAGGTTTTAATTAAGTGAATGATTATTCCAGACTGATCACAAGAAGACCTTTTACTACCTGGAGCAGTTGATTCTGAAGCACAGAGCCCATGTCAAGACATTGAATATCAAGCCGGAACATGGTAAACTACTTTGTTTATTGGATGTTAGTAATGTCATTAGCAGTTTGGAGATGACGATATAGAATTTTAAGTTTTAGCTAATATGGTGATCTCAGCTTTTTTGCACAAGAAAAACTAACATTTTTCTAGTGTAAAGCATGAAAAATTGGATTTTTTTTGTTTTTTTTATAATTGATAATAATAATAATACAAGCATGATTGCTATATTAGCAGACCTTGCCAGTTCTTATGATTTTGCCATAAGTCTTGTGAAATTTACCCTTAAATTATGAACTTATAGCAAAAACTACAGAAAAATGATTGTGCCGAATAATCTGGAGAATCCAAGTCTTATCCGTGACTCATCTTAAGATTTGTTGAAATTAGTCAGGGGACCAGACTGACTTTACAGCCCACATGCTTTATGCTGCTCCTATTTGTTCACGCGAAGCGTCTGCTCGATCAGACTGTTGGTTTTTATAATTTTTAAAATGTTATCCAAAAAGAGAGATACATGTTTAATACAAAAGGAAAGTTAAGCTTGTAAAAAAAACCATAATAATCAACGCAGAAGAATGAAAAGGAGTATTCAGATTCTTGTTAATATAAACTGAAAATAACAATTACGTTTATTGGACATCATGCGCCAGTTTGAGTATGTCTTGTGGTGTGGGATAAGATTGCCATTGTGATGTGCAATGGAAAGTATTTCCAAGAATTATATTGACTTGAGAGATAGAAACAAGCCATTGAGCTGCATAGGGTTTGGATCTAGATTTTATGCAACTATACTAGTTGTAAATAAAGTTCGTACATACTTTACAAAGTTTTCAGTTGAACATAATGTTTATCATCAATGCATCAAACCTTTCATTGTGTTTTCCAGTTTTACAATTGCAGTTATTGATATTTTGTTACACCTTACTGAAAACTGGTCAGACTTACAGAAAAAAATTAATTGCTTTACTGAGATGGACTCGTCAGGGTTGGCAGGTCTGTATTAGAATAAAGATGTATCCATTCAAGAGGTCTTTATCTAATTTTGTATTGTACATGTCTCTGTTAATGACAAGTCTTTGGGTGTATCATTTTGAATAATTATAATTTTGGGAGCATCAAAGCTATTGTTGCCTATTAACACCTTCATTTAATCCATGAGATAACTTGGGTATCATGGCTGGAAAAAAAATCGTTTTCAACATGTTTTCTATTATTTTAATCTGTCATTATGTCTTTCAGATGGTTTGGATTTTTATTATTCAAAGAAAGATGATGCAAAAAAGATGGTTGAATTTCTACAGTCAGTTGTACCTAGCAGGTATGGTCACCAAATAAAAGTCATATGTAGTGAGGCTTGTTGTAATTAACTTCAGATTATAACAGCCTTGTCTTAAAACTCCTAGCATTTAGGCTAGTTTTCAAGCACTGGGTGGCATCCAGGATGCTGGAAAACATTTCTAGATTTGCAGTTTTTAAACAAATTGTCAAATAGATTACTTCCAGTCTTTCCATGTACTTGTTTTTTTTTATAGTTTACTGTTTCTTTCTTTCTACAGCAGAGACATTTTCTTTTGCTCCATTTTTTAACACTTTATGTTACAATAAATTGGCCTATTTAGATTTGTTCAAATATAGGTCAAATGTGAAATTAGACATGTTTGGTAAAAGTGTAAACTGTATGTTCATGCATTTTAATACATTTAATAACTGATGTGTTTATACAATGTAAGAGCAATCTTTTCATTGAAATTATTTATAACTCAAATTGTCTTTTATTTTTAATACTGCATGTGGTTCCCATATATTTGCATGACATTACCACCAAATAAAAATGAATGAAAAAAAATATTTTTTTTTTTGTTTTTGAAATTTTAATTTGGTAAAATTTTGTAAACTAGCCATGAAAGTAAATATAAAACAGGAAAGCTTTGTCACTGGTAATGATTTCACACAGTCTGATGCGACAGATGTATAAAAAATAATTTAAAAAAAAACCTGCTATCACTGATAATAATTTCACATGGTCTGAAGTGACAGATATATAAAATAATTGTAAACAAAACTGCTATAATATCACTGATAATGATTTCACGCAGTCTGAAGTGACAGATGTATAAAATAATTGTAAACAAAACTGCTATGATATCACTGATAATGATTTCACGCAGTCTGAAGTGACAGATGTATAAAATAATTGTAAACAAAACTGCTATCACTGATAATGATTTGATGCAGTCTGAAATGAAAGATATATAAAAAATAATTTAAAAAAACCCCTGCTTTCACTGATAATAATTTCACATGGTCTGAAGTGACAGATATATAAAATAATTGTAAACAAAACTGCTATAATATAACTGATAATGATCTCATACAGTTGAAATGACAGATGTATAAAATAATTGTAAACAAAACTGCTATGATATAACTGATAATGATCTCATACAGTTGAAATGACAGATGTATAAAATAATTGTAAACAAAACTGCTATCACTGATAATGATTTCATGCAGTCTGAAATGACAGATATATAAAATAATTGTAAAAAAAACCCACTGCTATTACTGATAATATTTCACTGTCTGAAGTGACATATATAAAATAATTGTAATTAAAACTGATAATCATAAAAAAACTGATAATGATTTCACACAGTCTGAAATGACAGATATATAAAATATTTGTAAGAAAAAAACTGCTATCACTGTTAATGATTTCACACAGTCTATCAGTTTCACTCATTTCTTAATACTAGTTCCTGGTCATATGCTTAAAAACCCACATCTGGGCAAATGTATACATCACATTTAGCACACCCATATACGGTATGTAATGCCAAGTCTAGCCATGATTGTCAAAGATGTCTTGGTACCATTGGATCCCTGTGAAAGATTTATTCGCAAATGTACATAAATTATTTAAAATTAAACTACAAGTTACTCTTTGTACCTGAAAGAAAGCATGGTCAGTGAAAGAGTGAACATGTTATCCATTAATAAATAGGGTTTTCTGTATCTGTTAGGATTTTTAATCATGGTACTATTTAAGACAGTTACCTTACTTTATTTCTTGCCCGACTTCACTTTTTATTTCCATGGAAGTGGTATGCAGTTTTGGGCACTCTATATATTAAGTATGTAATGGTAAAGTGCTAAGAAATACAGTGTTCATCAACCATATAATGGTTAAGTACTACAATGTACAGAGTTTGTTTAGGATAGTATATGTAAGATAATAATAGTTTCTGCTTTACTTCTTTTACAGACTCCAGACAGCGAAAGAGTTGGTATCCCATGACATACACAACAACACGTTCAACTACAAGCACACTTTCTCAGTAGAAATTGTGCCCATTTGCAAGGTTTGTTTTTTATCTCTGGGATCCATTTAAAGCTTTTAGTAACCGTGTAGAGGTTTGGGTGTATATGAATCCTAAAGGACCTTGATCTGGCACACAACCTTGATAGCATAACTTGATCTGGCACACAATCTTGATAGCATAACTTGATCTGGCACACAATCTTGATAGCATAACTTGATCTGGCACACAACCTTGATAGCATAACTTGATCTGGCACACAACCTTGATAGCATAACTTGATCTGGCACACAATCTTGATAGCATAACTTGATCTGGCACACAATCTTGATAGCATAACTTGATCTGGCACACAACCTTGATAGCATAACTTGATCTGGCACACAATCTTGATAGCATAACTTGATCTGGCACACAATCTTGATAGCATAACTTGATATGGCACACAATCTTGATAGCTTAACTTGATCTGGCACACAATATTTATAGCACAACTTGATATAGTACACAATCTTGATAGCATAACTTGATCTGGCACACAATCTTGATAGCATAACTTGATATAGTACACAATCTTGATAGCATAACTTGATCTGGCACAAAATCTTGATAGCATAACTTGATTTGGCACACAATCTTGATAGCATAACTTGATATGGGACACAATCTTGATAGCACAACTTGATATAGTACACAATCTTGATTGCATAACTTGATCTAGTACACAATCATGGTAGCACAACTAGTACTTGTTTTTGATGGACTGCCCAAAAAATTGGTAAATATTGTTATCAAGTGAACATGCGGATAATAACTGTATTGACCAATCAATTTGCTCACATAGATTTGTATTAGAGCTGTTGCACTTTGAATTGATAGCAAAATCAGACTTGTTAACCAATATAATTTAACGACAAGTTTTACTTAAAAGACCCTTTAAATGCTGAATGTAAAATATGTCAATACTATATGACCATTGCAATCATGTCTGGATACTGGCTTGTGTGTATTTGATCTGGATTCAGTTTTCATAATATTTTCAATGGAGGTGGCAAGTGAACCACTCTAACTCAACAGGACCACCTCAGATGCTTTAAACTAACCCTATATTTTATGCAAAAGACTTTCATTATCAAGAAGCTGTTTATTGGGTATTTTCTAAAAATATTGTCCAGTGAAAGAAAAAGTCAGTAAACCTGTACAAAAGTTGAAACAGAATGTAACTATTAAAATAAATATTCAGAAAAGGCATCAATAACATTTATTCAAAATAATTTCCTGTCCATTTAGATTGTATAAGTTTCCTTTTATTTAGGTTGGGGTGGTGTACTCCCAATATTATTTCCCAATATTATTTAAATTAATACAGAAGATCCACCCAGACTCGTTTTTTGTCAGAAATTGAAGTAGTGATAGAGAGATGCAAAGCTCCAAGCCCCCAGTCAGCGGTGTTGCCAGTTAAATTAATGAATACACAAAATATGAAATTTAAATAATTTAATATAATTCAATAACAGTCATCTCAAATAAGATTCAATTTAAAACTCTATCGCTCATCTTAAACTTGACCAAGTGACAACCTGAACAAAGAATTCCACCACTTACCTGTGAACAATGTCACGTAACTGGCTTTGGCAAAAAATAAAGCACACATCACTATTTTTATGGCCATGTCAAATAACTGGCTTGGCACCTTTTATTCGCCAAATTGACCTTCATACATATAGGCGGCGTGAAATTATTACTTCTGGGTTGAAATCTGTTTAATCCTTGCAACGTGACGTGGATATTTTTAAGCTCGCTATGATTTGGAACAGCACTTTCTGAAACTGTTTTGAAGGCAACTAAAGTCTGAGAGTACCTGAAAAAATTTCTGGGTTGAATATTGTTTGCTGCATCTCCTCGGATCGCATATTTAAATGCACATTTTCCAAGTTCTCAATATTAGTACAGTAGTGCCCTCTTGAACTGCACCTCTTACCAGTGGCCACCCACTTCTTATGGCCAGAACCCCTTTGGATTGATGAGTTTATATTCAAAAGTATCTCTCAAGAACGTCCACTCGACAAAAAATTTGTTTGCATAATTAAATAACATAGTTTTTTGCAGCAACCCAATAAATAATTACCAAACATTAACAAGGCATGACATAAACTGAAATCTATTATTTCAGAACAATGTTGGTTATTCTACTCCGCAACATCGAGTGGGGGGGGAAAATTGCTGGAAATTTTATGTGGATAAGACTAATAAAACAAATTAATGTTGAAAAACACTTGAATAAACGACATCATAACTGATAAGGAGGTTATTCAGCAGCAGTGGGAAATTGGAGCAAAAAATGGAAAGATAATTATGTACGTACCAAGATTTAAATGATGTTTTGGAATGGTTTTGCAATATGCATGACAACAATACCCATTCGCATATCCTGCTTACACCAAGAATAAGAACTATTAATGCATAATCAGGTGAAATAAGTCAATTATTATAACAAAAAGAACATTTTTTAATAATGTTACTTTTGAACAAAGATATTAAATGCTATGAAGTATGTAGCTTTCTTACAATATACATTTCATATATTCCTCCCATCTTAAGGCCACTTTCCGGTGCAGAAGGTGTGGCCATATGGGGGGGGGGGAACTATATGATATTGCGTTATACCTTGCTAGAAATTAGTGGGGCTCTGAGTGATCTAAAGCGCTGTCCGTTACAGATCACTGCCATCTCATCTCTGTCTGCGTGGGTTCAAGTCTCGGATTCGGCCAATGTGGGTATTTGAAAAAGCTTGCCAGTAGCTTCTCGTGGGTCGGTGGTTCTTTCCGGGGTTTTCTGGGTTCTTCCTCCACCATTAATACTGGCCGCCATGTATAGCCTATCTTGTGTTGAAAAATGGCGTTAAACCATAAAAAAATAAACTTACTGGAAATTGTTCTATCTTATGGAGAAATGTTGACTGCCTTCATGATAAAGTCTTGTTAGGGTTGGTCTGAATACATTTTATAACAAGATCTTGTTAACATAAATGGTCTCAGTTTTAATTGGATAAGTATAAAACTTGAAAAATATTATTGTATTCTGATGAAGTACAAAAATCACGTTGACCAGGCAGTCTTTTTGTAAGTTATTAACCTTTCCTTTTGTAGCAGAATGCAGTGCATGATAGAACTTTACGAACAGAACTTGTCTTGTAGATTTTGTAGGATTACTGAAAATACTTGTACATAGCATGGTCATGATTTAAACAAATTGCTGTGCTTCTGTACGTTTTGTTAACATTATTACCTCTCTCAACCTGCAACAAGCAAATGACAGAAATTTGTAAATGTTCATCATCTGAATATTTCTGTTAACAAATCACTGCTACTGAAATGTTTCATAGAGTTATTGCCCTTTTTCTTTTAGAACCTTGTGAATTTTTAGACAGCCTTTTTTTAATGCAACCAGTCTCACACTATTCAATTGGATTGCAGTGAGTCTTTCTGCATCTTATCATCATTATTTGAAGATTATCATATATAAAAATTAGTGTCATCCCACACTGTTTGTTATGCAGTATATAACAGAATCTTGCCTGCTCAGTTTTTTAAGACTGGCAGTGAAACTAAAGATGAGCATATTGCATTCGTCATTGCATTTGCATTGTTTTTATTTCAATGCTAAATTTTACCATTTGAGGGTCAATAACTTTTTCTGTTTTTTATTGCCTTTTTTAAACTATTTCAGGACAGTGTTGTTTGTTTGCCACCCAAGGTCGCCCAGAATCTAGGATCTATCAACCCTATTTGTGTTTGCAGCAAAGTTGCACAGATGATACATTTCATAGATCCCAATACACTCCAGAGTAAGGACTTTTGATTTCATAGGTCCAGACACTTTCCAGAATTCTTAGTTTAATTAAAAGTTATGCTTTACTTTTAAAAAGTTTGTTTTTAAAGTTTAATTAAAAGTTATGCTTTACCTTTAAAAATAGTTATTTTTTGACTTGAATTGAAAGTTATGCTTTAAAAATAGTTGTTTTTAAGGTTTAATTGAAAGGTATGCTTTACCTTGAAAAATAGTTGTTTTTAAGGTTTAATTGAAAGGTTTGCTTTATCTTTTTAAATAGTTTTTTTTAAAGTTTAATTGAAAGATATGCTTTAACTTGAAAAATAGTTGTTTTTAAAGTTTAATTAAAAGGTATGCTTTACCTTTAAAAACAGTTCTTTTTAAAGTTTCCATTTCTTACATTCTTCAACTTGTATGCATCTGCAGTAAATCAGGTATTTGGTACAAACAAAATTTCTTTGCTGTATTTCCATTAAAATGCAATATTATATTTAATGAAATTTTTATTTTTTCAAACCATAACCGTCATGTAAATCATGCCTTCATGTAATTGGGACCATTAGATTTTATTGTCTTCACTTTGATGAATATGAAATTCATCAGTGTGACTGGTGACTGGTGACTTGGCTGGCTTTCCTTGATGAATGTCCGTTATTCATCAGTGTGACTGGTGACTTGGCTGGCTTTTCTTGATGAATGTCTGTTAATCATCAGTATGACTGGTGACTTGGCTGGCTTTCCTTGATGAATGTCTGTTATTCATCAGTGTGACTGGTGACTTGGCTGGCTTTCCTTGATGAATGTCTGTTATTCATCAGTGTGACTGGTGACTTGGCTGGCTTTTCTTGATGAATGTCTGTTATTCATCAGTGTGACTGGTGACTTGGCTGGCTTTCCTTGATGAATGTCCTATAACTGATGACTTATATACATACGATATGAAAGAAGCCTGTTGATATTGGGTTGAAGATGTCCAAAATCAAGGACACTGAAGAAGAAAAAATGCATGATAACTTTAGTTCACAAAATTGGTTTTCATAATAATTTTTGTTCTAGTTTCAGTTTTTTTGTCCAGATTTTGTGGATGCCTTGCATTTGTAGGGGCTTGCTCATGGTAGGTTAAGATAAGAAACTTGTTTAACTTTAGACAGCATGCATTAACCAAAGACTGGTCATGGAGACCTGTTGGTCAAAAATCTCTTGTCAGCTATGCCCTTCTAGTGTCCAGATAGAGAACCATTAGAAATGGGATGGGCACTACCTGTGCCATTCACTCTACTATTGGAATATTTAAATTTTCTATCACAATTTTTATTCCACCGATTAACTTTAAAGCTTTTGGAGATTAAAATATGAAAATCTGTATTTGCTGATACTTCCTCTATAAAATTTGTATTATTTACCTACTTTGCATTATTTGAAACTGGGGCATCAGGGAGCCGATTGGTTTAAAGGATTTTCCTTTAATGATCACTTCTTGCCTCGGACAAGGTGTTTTCAAGTTTCTGGCTTGGTCATATCGATATGCAAGAAAGCTACCAGTAACTTCCCACAGGTTGGTGGTTGAGGGTTTTCATGGTTCTTCCTCTACCAGTTATACTAGCTATTATAAATCAAGAAATGGCATTAAACCCTAAAACAACAAACAACATTTGAAAATAAGGGATGAAACTTGATATATTTGTCTTGTATCACATTGTGGGTTGTGTCATCAAGGTCGCAAATAACATTTTCTCTTCAGCATTGTAACTTTTGAGCTGTTTAAGAAAGATGAATGAAATTTAGTGTACTTGTACTTTGTCACTAGAGGATCGTTGCATTCAACATTGGGGCAGCGGCTGGCAGAGTGAATAAAGTGCTTGCCATTACAAATCACTACCATCTCATCTCTGCATGTGTTCGATTCTCTGGCTTGGACAAAGTGGGTATGTGGGAAAGCTGCCAGTAGCTTTCCTTGGGTTGGTAGTTCTTACTTGGGTTTTCCAAATTTCTTGGGAACCAATTGGACTGATCAGCATATATAGCCTATCATGCGCTGATAAATGGCGTTAAACCCTACAACAGTAGCATTAAGCATTTGAGGTGCTATCTTGAGGGTTGACTTCATCAGTATGGGGTATTATCTTGAAGGCCAAAATCACAAGTATGGGGTGCTATTTTGAAGGTCATAGTCACAAGTATGGGATACTGTCTTGAAGGTCATAGTCACACATATGGGGTACTGTCTTGAAGGTCATAGTCATAAGTATGGGGTACTATCTTGAAGGTCATAGTCACAAGTATGGGGTACTGTCTTGAAGGTCAGAGTCACAAGTATGGGGTATTATCTTGAAGGTCATAGTCACAGGTATGGGGTACTACCTTGAAGGTCAAAGTCACCAGTACATTTCATGGTTGCATTTTTTTTCTGCTTTGTATCTTAAAGATTATTTGAGGTTCAGTGATGAACCATGTTATTCTTAGGGTAAAAGGTTTGAAGAAGAAAACATTAGTGTTAGTGCAACATCAACTGCCATACAAATGTTACTCCCAACTCCCAGGCTATTAAGATGTTTTGTTTAGTAATTACTTAAATAAATAAAAAATGATTGGATTAAAAGCAAATAGTCCTAAAGATTAAAACATTTCAAATAGCAATATGTGTATTTTAGTTAACAAATTTACGGAAGTCTTCATTCTAACAGTTGCTGATTTGAGTGGGCAGACCTATTGGAGAGCGCCATTTACCCAGCTGTGTTCTCCAAAACAACTGACAGAATACATGGTGATGCAGGTGGACATTGTTTCAGAAAAAGACAAACCTCACAAAATTCCATCCTCCACTAAGGTTAGCTATGGCTTCTTTGTCTGCTTGTCTAGACAGTAGATGCATAGGATAGTTTAAGAGAAATGGTAATAAATTGCAGTTAATTATGGAAATTAATGAGAAATTATAACAAATTACAGTCTACTCTGGCATTTAAGGAGAAATGATACAAGTTACAGTCAACATTGGAAATTCAAAGGAAATAGTACAAATTACATGCAGCACTGGAAATTAAAAAGAATTTGTTCAAATTATAATCAACATTGGAAATTAGGGAGAAACTACAAATTACAGTCAGCATTCGAAGTTAAGGAGAAATGGTCCCAATTCAAGGTGGGATTTGTGAGGTAGTACTAGTTCTTCAGCATTATGATTTGGTAAGTATTTTCAAAGAAACAAATTTTACTGGGAAAAATTGGTATTACATTTAAAAAACATATGGATAGGTCATGCTGGAAAGAAGAACAGGGCTATGCCATTTGAATAGGTCTTTCCAATATAGAGGTTCAGGGCTATGCCATTGAATAGGTCATGGGGATATCCAGGGTCAGTGCTGTGTTGTTCAATAGGTCATGCCAATATCCAGGGTAAGGGCTATGCCAATGTATATGTCATGCTGATATCCAGGGTAAAGGCTATGCCATTTGAATAGTCCATGCCGATATCCAGGGTCAGGAATATACCATTTGAATAGGTTATGCTGATATCCATGGTAAAGTCTATGCCATTTGAATAGGCCATGCCGATATCCAGGGTCAGGAATATGCCATTGATTAGGAGGTCATACCTATATCCAAAGTGAAGGCTACACCATTTGAATAGGTCCTGCAGAGTCAGTACTATGCCGTTTGATACTCTGCACATATGCATAGTTAGGGCTATGCCATTTGAATAGTCATGCTGATATCCAGGGTCAAGGCTATGCCATTGATTAAGTCATGTCAGTATTCATGAGCAGGGATATGCCATTTGAATAGGTCATACTGATACCTAAAGGGAGGCAATTCAAAATTATCATGCTGATATCCAAGGACATGGCTATGCCATTTCAATAAGTTGTCCTCATATCAAAAGCAATGCTATTTGTATAGGGAATGCTCATATCCATGAATATGGATATGTTATTTGAATAGGTCATGTTGATATCCATGGTCATGGTTATGCAATTTGAATGTACCTGCAGGAAGGGGATGGACTTTTTTTCCCCAGTAGGAATGGGACTCCAACAAATACTTAGACTGTAGAAGTAACCTTGAAAATAGTGATGCCTACCCCTACCACCTCAATTTGGATTTAATTGTAATATTCAACAGTAAATACACCAAAGCACTAGCTGAGTATGAAAAGCTGACAGATCAGAATGGTTTATGGGAGATTTAGATTTTTATAAAAATGCACAAAGACACAAATTTGTTTCATATTAACATAGAATTATTTGCAAACAGCATTAATTGATTTAATTTTTAACTCTAATTTGGAAATTGTAATAAAGTGAAAAGTTCATGGTTTATTTATTAAATGTCCAATTTTATGGGGTTACGATTTTGTAGTTGAAATTATTTACATTTGTTGCCAGTAAAAAATTCTATAAATACTCCAAAAATCAAACTTTACTGTTATGTCCAGTCCAAAATACTATTTGTTATGATCAGTTTGATTTTTCTGGATAATAATTACCAAGATAGAAAAATAAATTAATCTCTCAAAATCCATACTTACCTTGCTGCTGAAAATAGTACATGCAATTTAATATCTTGGTTTGAATTTGGTTTTTCAGGTTTAATTCCATTTTTCATAACATGATAGGTTTATTTATGATGACCATTATATCAGGAAAATTTTCTCACATGCCTACTCTGGCTGAATCACGATTCGAATCTCTCTGGATATAGGAGATATAGTTGTGATTTGTACAGGCCAGACACCTTAGACCAATTTACAAGCCCCCTTTGTTTTGTTTTGATAATCATTTCCCCCACCCACAAATCAAACTGCTTACCTTAATACCCAATTCAGAAAATTGTATTTTATACTTAAATAAATAAGTAACCAAATCTCTTTTGGTATTTTGGTGTTTCATGATGGTCGGATATTGCATTTCATAAACTCTTTAATTATTTGAAACAGTTTTGTCCAAACAAAATTACATGTCAGTCATTGTTAGATACATGCTAGCATTTCTCATGGTTCTGTTAAAGGGGCCTTGCACCTATCTGTACATCATATTTCATATCAAAATCTGATATTTGGTAACTTGAAAGCCATGTGGGGTTATACATACCTATCTCCTATCACTGTTTTGTATTACTGGATTGCATCAGAAGATAATTAGTTCTTCTGACAATATTTAGGTACCTATCAGATGTGCATTTGCTCATTTGAAATGGTTGTTTTGTGACTTGAGCACATATAGATTCTTCGTGAGCCTGAGATTATGAATATATCATCGGGTCACTGTTATCATGGTTCAAGAACATGTCAGATGACAAAATAGATAATTTGACCATGCTTATCTATGATGACAAAATAGATAATTTGACCACGCTTCTGTCAGATGACAAGATAGATAATTTGACCCTGCGTATATCAGATGACAAGATAGATAATTTGACCATGCTTCTGTCAGATGACGAGAAAAATAATTTAACCATGGTTATGTCAGATGTCAAGATAGATAATTTAACCATGCTTATGTCAGATGACAAGATAGATAATTTGACCATGCTTCTGTCAGATGACAAGATAGATAATTTGACCATGCGTCTGTCATGACAAGATAATTTGACCATGCTTATGTCAGATGACAAGATAGATAATTTAACCATGCTTATGTCAGACTTCAAAATAGATAATTTTACCATGCTTATGTCACATGACAAGATAGATAAATTGACAGTGCTAATGGCAGACTACAAAATAGACCATTCGAGAGTGAATATGTCAGATTTAAAAACAGATAAGTTGACTGTTGATGCATATGTCAGACTTTGAAATAGATAACTTGACCGTGCTTATGTCAGATTAAAATAACCCAAACAATTTGATAGTTTTTATGAGTTTTCATGGTCAAATTATGATATTTTTTTTCTTTATTATTAAAATGCTAATAATATTCTCTGAAGATGTTTCTGATCCTTCATTTACTTGCCTCAGTCTACAGGGAAAATGCTTTATCTCTTGCATTATTGTTGATAATTAGTTAAATGTTTTTATTGAACTTTTACTCTTACTCTCCATAGATGTAAACTGCCCAGCCTTAGGAGGATTAAATCACCCAGTATTAATTATTCATTTAAGTTCGAAAGAAAATGCTTTGCCTGCTGACATTGGAGGAATTGTGAAATATTTGTTAATAGTACTTTGGAGCAAATAAAATGTGACATTGTTATTTTAATTATTCAGCTATTAATTTAATTTGCATAGACAGAATATTAATACAACCAGCACAGCATCATTATTTATTTACTGTCTTGTTTATCATGGCAGAAAACTGATCTAATGTATAGTACCCAATGCTCCAACACAAACAAAAAATATTGATCTCGTCTGGGCATAAAACCTATGTATAAATAGACTTTTCTATTTTTAGCATGTACTAGCTGATCTATGGGTTGCCAGGATGAGTGACCTTGGAGTCAATGACCAGCAGTACTTCTGTCGCACACACCTTGGACACTTGCTTAATGCTGGGGATACAGTGCTGGGGTGAGTACAGGCTCAGCCATGGGGCTTATTTAAATGTTAAGTTTGCCTTATATGTTATAAATATTTAATTGGGCAAAGTCTTGCTGCAGAAGATGACTAGAAATTCATAAAGTACAATCTTGTTCTTGGTCGTTAGCTACCCCTAGGTTTTTGGTTCTTACCAGGGTTTTGCCAGGTTTTTTCTCCACCAATTATACTGGCCACCATATGTAACCAATCATGTGCTGAGAAATAGCCTTAACTCGTTCGGCCCCGATAACGTCTGTGCACGTAATCCTGTTTCTGCATTCAACGGGCGATACCGAACAGAAAGGGTCCAGGTTCAAATCCTATTATCATATCAACCTTGTTGATTATTATAGTGTGATATTGGGCAAAGCATTTTACTCCAGACGCCTCGGCTCTAAAAAAATAACCTATTCGTTTTTTCTGTACCGTAAAAATACCAAACCAAACCTACTTGTGTTTGCTGTACCGTAAAATACCAACAAAACCTACTTGTGTTTGCTGTACCATAAAATACCAAACCAAACCAATCCTACTTGTTTTTTCTGTACCTTTAAATACCAAACCAAACCTAATTGTGTTTTCTGTACCGTAAAATACCAAACCAAACATGTGTTTGCTGTGCTGTAAAATACCAAACAAAGCCTACATATTTTTTCTGTACCGTAAAATACCAAACCAAGCCTACTTGTGTTTGCTGTACCGTAAAATACCAAACCAAGCCTACTTGTGTTTGCTGTACCATAAAATACCAAACCAAGCCTACTTGTGTTTGCTGTACCATAAAATACCAAACCAAACCTAATTGTGTTTGCTGTACTGTAAAATACCACACCAAACCTAATTGTTTCCTGTACCGTAAAATGCCAAACCAAGCCTACTTGTGTTTAATGTACTCTAAAATAGTAAACCAAGCTTACTTGTGCTTTTTGTACCATAAAATATCAAACCAAAGCTACTTGTTTTTGCTGCACCACAAAATACTAAACCAAACCATGTTGTGTTTATTTTACCATAAAATAGCAAACGAAACCTACTTGTGTTTTCTGTACCGTAAAATACCAAACTGAACCTACTTGTATTTACTGTATCGTAAAATACCAAACCAAACCTACTTGTGTTTTTTGTGTTTGCTGTACCATATTACAGCAAACTAATACCAATCATCTTTATTAATTTTGAAGACCTTTAGTTGTGTTTTGTAATATTCTGCATTTACTATTAGCATGACTCATATTGCTTAAATAAATAAAGCATTCTATTTGCAATTTTGCATCTACATACTTTTTTTTTCTTGCTGCAGATTTGATGTTGCAAATGCAAACCTGAATCATGCAGAGTTTGAGAAGGTCAAAGTGGACAAGTTGCCAGATGTGGTAAGAAAATGATTTTATCTTCGAGTGCAAGAGATTAAATTGTTCACATGGAGCTCAAGAAAAAAGACACTTTCTAGTAATTATCTTCAGTTCTCTGAAACCTATTTTTATTTACTTTGGTTCTTCTTCAGTATCTGTATAATTGTTTTTAATTTATCCCGAAGCAGAAAGTATATTTTTAATTTATAAACATCGATGGCAGTATGCTATGCAGTTTGAATTAAAAATATTTTCTTTTTGTGTACCCAGCAGTTACCTTAATTAAAGTTTTAAGTGAGTACTTATGATTTTCTTAGGTAACTGAATTCAATTTTGCATGGATAACATTGTCACATGACAAGAAAATTACTACATGGTGACATCCAAATGAAGTGGTCACTGTAACCAAATTTGATCAGGTCTGTAACCAAGATTATATGGTTTCAGTTTTTACAAATATTTTTTTTTTCTGGTCCTTAGCAGATACAGCAAATTATGAAATATTACAAATAAAATGAAAATAAGAGATAGTAAATTTGATGGTGATGATAATAACTTTTTTTTTAAATCATCATGATGTTCATGTTGTGTAGTGATATGTAGATGAGACAAGACCTAATTATGTGTCATCATTGATATGTTTGTCCATAAATAAAGTTTTTAAATTATCCATAAAGTCGGGCCCCGAGTGGTCTTAAACGCTCATCATTACGGATCACTGCCATCTCGCACCTGTCTGCGTGGGTTTGAGTCTCAGGCTCGCCTAATGCGGGTATGTAAGAAAGCTTGCTGGTAACTTCTCGTGGGTCGGTGGTTATTTCCTGGGTTCTTCCTCCACCATTAATACTGGCCGCCATGTATAGCCTATCTTGTGCTGAAAAATGGCTTTAAACCGTACAACAATAACAATATCCATAAAGTCTGTTCTTATATTGTCCAAGAAAACATTGTGCTAAGAGGCATCAGTGGTATTTGAAATTAAGATAATGCACTTTAGAAAAAGCTGACAACACAAATTACAGGCTTTGAATTAGTAAGAATGGGTTGAAATATAATTATTATAATGTTAATCACGATTTTGTCTTGCCTGGATAAGCGTTTTGAAATTTACTGTAGATCTCACTTGTTTTGGTGCAATGATTTTACATTAAAAGTTATGTGCAGAATGCAGGCAAGACAAAAGTGAACATTATGGAACCGAGGTAGGCAAGACATTGTACATTAATGCATTTTGTTATGGCTCTGTAGTCTTAACCTAAGTAGCAGAAAGAAGCAAAACCAACAAGTTTTGTAAAACGTAACAACTAATTTAATTAGCAACATTATTAAATGAAAATATATGAGGACTTTTCAGTACCATGAAATGAATCCAAAAATAATTCTAAGAAGTTTTTTCAAGTCTAAAAAAACGAAATGTTCTGAATGAAATTTCAGATTTTCAGATGTTCATGTCACAATGGCATTGTCTGAAAATCTCCTTTAAATAATTTACAATAGCCCCAGAATAATGTTTTAGTCCAGTGAACGAATGTTTCCTCTCATGTTATCTACACACAACATTAAACACATCTGCAGAATCAAAAAAGAAATCTGATTGCTCAGTTCTCTCCATTCATACACCTTAATGAGCTGTTACAACTATGTCACTATATACCCCATGTAACAAATCTTATTACTCAGAATAATATTTCAAATGCTAGTCATGTGACCCATCCTATCCAATGGGAAATAACTTAATTCTGCAAAGAATCCACCTGACTGACCTGTCCAATGGGAAAGAGTCCCAAACACATAAATATTTTTCTTACCATTATTAATGGCCAACATCATTTTATATATACAATCTGCACTCTTAATATCTCATAATAAAACTTGTATACATGTGTAGACATTTTTTCTAATATCTTGACTATAGATGGTTACAAAAAATGTAGATATACTTAAGACATTGTTTTGGATTTAATACCATTTCTCGGGATCAGCTATACAAGGCAGCCAGTATACCTGGTGGAGTAAGAACCTAGGACAAACCCCAGTAAGAACCACCACCACTCATCAATCTACTGGTAGCTTTCTTATATATCCACATTGGTTGAGTCTGAAACTCGAACCATTTTGCAGAATGAGGTAAGGTGGCAGTGATAGTTAAGGTGAGTACTTTAGTCTACTCTACCATATGGGCCCCACTTTGTGTATGATAGCATTTTGGTGCAGGTGGGATAACGGTTTATAATGTAGGTTACAGACAAGATAATGATCTGTTATCAGACCTCTTGTACTTCCATTCCAGTTCTTATCAAAGAATAGAATATAGATGAGTTGAGAATAGTATGCTCTGATTTCTTTAGGTGATTGTAAAGAAGATATTCGGAGACAAGGCTTTACGTAATAGACGTCGCCGATGGAAGTTGAAACACCTGAATGATGAACTGTATGCCAAAGACACTGACAGTGAACAGAAGTATGTTTTAATAAGTGTTGTTAGTGCTCAGGTCATTCATCTGATTAGATGAAATTAAAGTGTGGCTTAAATTTTTTTAATCATAAAATAAAAGTAAGATGGCAGGTTCCTCACTGATAGTCTTTTGTCATTCTAAAGTTCCTCGCTGATAGTCCTTTTGTCATTCTAAGGTTCCTCACTGATAGTCTTTTGTCACTCTAAGGTTCCTCACTAATAATCTTTTGTCATTCTAAGGTTCCTCACTGATAGTCTTTCTAAAGTTCCTCACTAATAGTCTTTTGTCATTCTAAGGTACCTCACTGATAAGTCTTCTATCATTCTAAGGTACCTCACTGATAGTCTTCTATCATTCTAAGATACCTCACTGATAGCCATCAAGTCTTCAATCTTTCTAGCATTCCTTACTGATTATCTTTTGTCATTCTAATGTTTATTACTAATAGTCTTGTATTGCTGTTAGGTTAATTTATGATGGGAAATAACATTTGTTTTTACTACTTTCCATAAATGTTAATAGTTGCATATGAAAATAATCATCTGTGTTGTTTTTAAGAGCTGTTTCAGATATATACATTCTTCCTTACAAATCATATTTCTGTGAAAAATAGTTAAATTTGATATGTGTATGTCAAGGAATTTGGTATGGATAGCAAGTGATACTTTAACAGTGCAGATTTTAAAGGTGATTCTTATTTCCAGATTTGTGATGTTCGTCAAACAAATCCATGCAGTAAATATGATAATACAGTTATGTGACATTTAAAGCTAGCACAGTTCAAAAGAAGTAAATAACATATCATAATAATGTTTGATGAGGGGGAAATTTAAATATTGATTGTGGAATGTAAAGTGAAATGATAGGCAATTTTAGACTGGTATTTGCCATTTTGAGAAGTGATTAATGATATCCTACAGCCATCCAAATGATGTGGACTGGCTTTTCCGGTGGTTTCATTTAAACAGGAAATATCTTAACACTGATGCCTATTTGAATACAACATGTTAGCTTGTTTAATAACATTTCTTCTGACAAATGCAAGTGTACATCACAAATTTATTATTTATTCCCAGATAGCGCTTTTTATAAATGTCACATGACTTTAAAGATTTAAAAATATTTTTTGACAAAAGATTTGTAGAAATACAAATTTTACCAAGCATGCTCTGACAGAAATGTTTTAGTTTTCACAATACAGATTTTATGGCCACTGCTGTCATACTGATTGATTTTGGTTGTGCAACCCAATATTGGTTAAATGTAAATAACATGTTTTTAGACTGGAGCTTTTTATTTTAATTCAAGTTTTTGGACATGAAAAATACTAGGTTCGTCTATTAGCATTGGGTTGAATTGTTTTGGCAGTTTTACTGTTCTTTGAAAATAACAACAGACATTCTTAAAAATGAATCAAATTTTAAGTGCAAGCTTGATTTTTCTTTATTTCTAGAGATTACAATGATTTTCTGGAAGATTTGGAAGAAGATGCCACCTTCAGACAGAATGTCAATATCTACCTTGGTAAGTTTATGACATAGTTGTGCTGCCTTCAGACAGAGTCCGTATCTAAATGGATAAGTTTATGATATGTCATCTTCAGATGGAATGTCAGTATTGACCTCAGTAAGTTTACGACATGGCAGTGTTGCCTTCGGGCATTCAGCATCTACCCTGGTAAGTTTAAGACATTGCAGTGTTGCTTTTGGAGTCAATATCTACCCTGGTAAGTTTATGACATTGCATTGTTGCTTTTGGAGTCAATATCTACCCTGGTAAGTTTATGACATTGCAGTATTGCTTTTGGAGTCAATATCTACCCTGGTAAGTTTATGACATTGCAGTGTTGCTTTTGGAGTCAATATCTACCCAGGTAAGTTTATGACATTGCATTGTTGCTTTTGGAGTCAATATCTACCCTGGTAAGTTTATGACATTGCAGTGTTGCTTTTGGAGTCAATATCTACCCTGGGAAGTTTATGACATGCAGTGTTGCTTTTGGAGTCAATATCTACCCTGGTAAGTTTATGACATTGCAGTGTTGCTTTTGGAGTCAATATCTACCCTGGTAAGTTTATGACATTGCAGTGTTGCTTTTGGAGTCAATATCTACCCTGGTAAGTTTATGACATTGCAGTGTTGCTTTTGGAGTCAATATCTACCCTGGGAAGTTTATGACATTGCAGTGTTGCTTTTGGAGTCAATATCTACCCTGGTAAGTTTATGACATTGCAGTGTTGCTTTTGGAGTCAATATCTACCCTGGGAAGTTTATGACATTGCAATGTTGCTTTTGGAATCAATATCTACCCTGGTAAGTTTATGACATTGCAATGTTGCCTTCAGACAGTCAGTGTTTACCCTGGTAAATTTGTGACATTAAGTTCAGTGCTTTCTTCCTGTTAAAATGTCTGCTGTTGTAAAACATCTATACCGCACTAGAAAAATATCAGACTTATCTTTGTAATGAAATTATGAATTGTGCTTGTTATTGTTTGAAGGCACTTTTGCTTCAACTCTTTAATATCACATTAACATTTTAAACAAGTATTCTCAAATACAAGGACGTAATATTTTAATAGTTTCAATCATATGTGGGTGTCAAAGGGAGACAACTATGGAAAGTAGATGACTAAAAATCTTGTGTTGCCTGTTAAATATGAAAATGTTTTTCTGGATATCATTTGCAGTTTTAAATAAGCTTAATTTGTGTTGATGGGGGGAAAAGAGGCCTGTTTTTCTACAGAACAATCACTTTGAGTCCTTAAATCACAATTTGTTTTAACAGAAAAACACCATAAAAGAATAATACACTGACTGTATTCTGCATAGTAAGCTTCAGACAATGAAACAAGATCTGTCTGAATATTATACCAACCTTCCAATAAAGCGTGTGCTGTGGAAACAATATCTTATTGAATTTTATACCAACCCTCCAATAAAGCGTGTGCTATGGAAACAAGATCTAATTGAATTCTATACGAACCCTCCAATAAAGCTTGAGCTGTGAAAACAAGATCTAGATGAATTTTACACCAAACCTCTAATAAAGCTTGTGCTATGGAATCATAATCTGTATGATTTAATTTATACCAATTTCATTTTATATATATTTTTTTCTATTTCCCAGACCAACAGTTTTCTTTACTTAATATCTTTGGAACCCTTTGTGATATCTTCATGAGACTTTGTATGCTTTTGTATCACAGTTGGAAAATTTGTCCCGAAAAAATAGTGTCTTGTTAGATCAGCGTTTTGAGAGTTGCCCCATTTTTATTACTTACTGTATCTCTTCATCCATCATGCTCTTCTCCAATTAATATCTTCTGAATTGTTTGAACTATATTCATGAAACATTGTATGCATTTGTATCAAGACAAACACGTGTGTTCTATATACAGTTCAGCTTTGTTAGATTATTACTTTAGAATTTTGTTAATGCACCATCTAGCTGTCTGTTATGAGGGTGGGTGTATTATTGCTAATTGGTTGATCGTTTTTTCACTGTATTCCTGCTTCTTTAAGTGTGAGTGTGTGTGTATATATATATATATATATATATAATTGATTTTATCTATCCATACAAGTTTGCCCAATCATCTTTCCCTCTGTCCTTGATATCTTGACTGTAACTGTAATTTAGTACACCTGTGCAATTAAACTTGCACTATTGCTTCATTGTTTGATGAATGTATGCACATGTTGCACATAAACACAGCGTGTGGTTATTGATCATTTCAGAATTTATTCAACACAACATGTATTAGAATTCTAATTGTAATTTTTTTTTTTTACCTATTGACACCTTCATTTGCATGGAGGAACCCATTTGGTATGAATGTATGTTTTTACAAGCCTACCAGACCTTTACATACTTTCCAAAGTGTCAGCAATATAATTTTTTTTAAAATGCGGAAATCTTGTTCATGTTGAATGACCCATGTACTTTCATGCTTTTATACTTGGCAGATAAGAACAAAATCCCTGTGGACACAGATGACCTCGATGATGGTGGAGCTCCTCAGATCAGTTTACAGGAAATGTTAGAGGATCTGGACATCGGTACAGATGCCACTGGGGAAGATGGAGCAACCATGATGGAATAAGCACATACGGCAGCTACATGTAGAATGGTGACATTGAAGACCGATTTTAAATCTAGAACTATTTCCAGACAGAAATTTCATCCCATTACAACTGTCATAATGCCTATATTTTGGCAAGATATATTTTCCACTTTTCAGTTGGCAGTGGTTTTGACATCATCAGTGGTGTTAAGGTCTTGTGGTTGAAATTTTTTGAAGCGATAAACCTTTCACAAAAGTTTCATATCTCGGACTTATCTGGGTATTTTGAAAGTTACATCTTACCGGCTGTATTTCATGTATTATTTCATACACAAAATAAAGTTAGTTTTTTTTTCAGAGTACAATTTTTTTATGTAAAAGTATTATTTTGAATTACAGACTGTTTACAAAAACATAATAGGACAGTTACATCGAACCTCAGTAATTTGAAAGTTACATCTTTAATTATTTACGTAGTGTCTGTTGCTTGTCTTAAAGTCATTTGTTGCTTTTATCTTTTAGTCTTCAATTTTGAAAGGAGCATTATAAATGATCAGTTCTCAAATAGTAATCTGACCAAATCAAGTTTTTGATTATCCAGTGTATAGGATGAAACTTGCTGTTTCATTTTCACCAGTACATAAAATGAACATGTGTTGAACTGCCTTGTATACCTTTTGTATGATATGTGCATGCCCCTTCAGTTTGAACCTTTGTAATTTTACACCGGTCATTTCTTCTATTGATCCCAACTTCTTGCAGATACCTATCTACTGCAATAGATATCCAGGCGCCACGAGTAGCAGAGTGGTATAAAGTGCTCTCTGTTATGGATCACTGCCATCTCACCTCAGTCTGTGTGGGTTGGAGGCTCGTATTCGGCCAATGTGGGTATGTGCGAAAGCTTGCCAGTAGCTTTTCGTGGGTCAGTGGTTCATTTTGGGGTTTTCCTGGGTTCTTCCTCCACCATTATTACTGGCCGCCATGTATAGCCTATCTTGTGCTGAAAAATGGCGTTAAACCCTACAACAACTGCACCAGATGCACAGTGACTGGTAGTTTGGATTTAAATCAAATATGTATACACAACTGAGCCCTACACCACATCTTTTTTTAAAATTCGGTATAACACAATTATGGTAAACTTTAGCTTTCCTATGAAGTATATCCAACTTTTTGTAATGCTTTATATGTTGTTTATTTATTGCATTTTTATACCAACTTTAACAGAGGAGGTAACACATTTTCCAGATACTTGCATATGACATCTATAGAAAAATGTGTCACCACCAAAAGCATTTTGATCACTGTTGTTTGAAATGATAAAAAGAAACAGAACTATAGCACTAATGTTATGAAGCCAATAAAATTTGTAAACAAATCGTTTGTATTGTTAATATGATGCAGTTGTAAAATAGTTTAATTTGATATAATATAGTTGCTTGTAATTTACAGCAAAAAATAAACAATATCATATTGTGATGAATTTAATCATATTTGTATATCATTGTATAATTTATATGATGATGTAACTTCTCATAAACTACAGGCATTAGAATGATCATATAGATTATTACAACATACAGTTATATTATGTGAGTTGAAGAGAAGGGAAAGATTAGAATTTTGTTGTATGTCAGATATGGGTTTTACAGGTTGTTGGTGAAATATAGGAACCTTTAAAAAAAAAATTACATAGTAATATTCATAGACTTTGACCAGATAAATCTGTCTCTTGCTCAGGATACCTCTCTCTCTCTTTTATGGCTCATGTAATAAAAATGTATTGGATTACAAAATACCCTTTTTCAATAATGTAGTTTCATGTAAATATATATTTATCCGTATGGATAAAAAAAGTACAACTTTGTTATGACTGGTAAGAAATGGTAGCAGAAACACATCTCAAGCAAAAGTTGCCTGTATTTAATAAAGGAAATAAAAAAGGTCACCACTTGTATTTGTTGTTTTCTTAACTTTGTAATAATACAAATATAAATACTGGGGCCCTGAGTGGCCTAAAGCGCTCTCTGTTACGGATTACTGCCATCTCACCTGTCTGCATGGGTTCGAGTCAAAGATTAAGCCAATGTGGGTATGTGACAAAGCTTGCCAGTAGCTTCTCGTTGGTCGGTGGTTCTTTCTTGGGGTTTCCTGTGTTCTTCCTCCACCAATAATACTGGCCACCATGTATAGCCTATCGTGTGCTGAGAAATGGAGTTAAACACTACAACAACAAATATAAATAGACATTTGAACTGAACACTTAGGAGTGATTTTATATTCTCTTGTGCCCTTCAAATGGACTTTTTAAAGTCTTCATTGCTAGCATGAATGACATTTTAGTTGTACACCATTCAATCTGAAGAAGCTTTTAAGCATGATTCTAGAACAAGTCTGTCATATGATTTGAGGTGACCGTTATAGACTTTATGAATGATGTCTGAAAATTATGAAAATTGCAGTCAAATCCAGATCTTGGCTTGTCTAGGTTTGATGTAGCTTCAGGTTGCATATTTGATTTAGTGGAGTTTATCAGGGAACCAGACTCACTGATGAACACCTCAAACACTTTAATCTACACATGAGTATCGTGTAAAATGTCTCAAAACTACACAAAAAGACAACAATTATGTTTGTTGGCCATCATATGTTAAATTGACATTTGTGGCAGGAGGGGTGATTGAAATGAAATTAAAACAGAAGATTGAGACACCTTATAATGCCATTAAGCTCCATGGGGTTTGGAACTGCACTAGAGGTAAAAAGGACTATTTGTAATGTGCAAGATGTTTAGTTTAAAATAATATCAAACTGCACCAATGAACTATTTGAAAGATCTATTCCCAGTTAATAATAGTAGTAAATGATATTTTGTTTCACTGAAAATAGTCAAACTGTGAGAAAATATCAACTGCCATACTGAGAACACCTTGTAAAGATAACAAGATCTAGTCAGCAAAATGCAATTTTGTATGCGTGGATAATATACAAATGACAATTACATTTTCAGACCATTTCTGAAATTGGTCCAAATTTGAACACATTTTTGACTTTTTGGGGATTTTAAAAGTATGTAAATGCCACTTGAAAAAGGCAAATGAAACTTTGGTTCATTGTTTGTGTGCATCTGACTATAATTACTTGTTTACAAGTTTATATCCGCTGCATACATGACATTCTAGATATGCCATCACATAATGCAATAGCAGATCCGGGTCTATGCAGTGCTTGGTTGAACTCAATTAGGGGGTATATAATTGATACATAAACTAATTAGCCTTTAAAGAAACAATTTTTGGAGTGTGGGCCTTTTTCAACTTGATGTTTGTGTGCATCTGACTATAATTACTTGTTTACAAGTTTATATCCGCTGCATACATAACATTCTAGATATGCCATCACATAATGCAATAGCAGATACGGGTCTATACAGTGCTTGGTTAAACTCAATTAGGGGGTATATAATTGATACATAAACTAATTAGCCTTTAAAGAAACAATTTTTGGAGTGTGGGCTTTTTTCAACTTGAATATTATAAAAATTATTATAAGTATGTTCCCTTTGCAGTTATTTTCAGATTAAGCTTTCACAGTTATCTTCCTTGCTCCGATCCTGTGTTGCTTTACATGGTGGTGGTGGTAGGCAGGAGTATTCCATGGCTAGTAAAGAAGACAGTATTTGTCTGTTTGATAACAAATCTGTGTCTGTTAAAAATCAGTTTTTAATCCTACTAGTTTTGGACAAGTAGAGTGTATGAGATGATGTTTTGACTTTGTTTGTTAGGTAGTGAACATGGGGGTTGTGTTTGGGATGTATGTTGCAGTTAAACTATATACACATTCAATCCAATGTCTAGCTAGTTCTAAAAGAAAATAATGCTACCCTGACATTCAGTATGGCTGCAACAAGGGACATTTTAAATATCTTGTTTTTGCTACTCTTTCTAAAGGGATGGTTATTTTTTTAAAAATGTTTTCCGTCGGAAGATCTGCAGTGATGTCAGTTTGATCTATCTGAAAATGGTGCTACATAGACAGCTAATAGAATCTGGTTATTCCCACTCCTCCTTAATGGATGGTGCTACTTAGCTGATAAAATCTGGTCATTCCAACTCCTGAATGGATAGTGCTACTTAGACAGCAGATAAAGTCTGGTTATTCCAATTCTTCCTGAATGGTCGGTCATATTGACATGATGCTGACCCCATGGCATACATCTAGAAAATCTTGTTATTGCTGCTACAGAACAGAGCTGATAGGCTATCTTGAAAATCTAGTTTTAAGCTGAAAGGAAAGCCCCCAGTATGCAGTAGCAATGGCTTTTGTAAGAGTGGGATGCCCCAATCATGCAGTACCAATGACTTTTATAAGACTGGAATGCCCCAGTCATGCAGTACCAATGACTTTTATAAGACTGGGATGCCCCAGTCATACAGTATAATTAACTTTATAAGACATTTGGTTTGAAGCAGATATTAACATAGGAACTCGTTTTAAAAAACATTTTATTTCTTCCTGTAAATTTAATAATACAATCACATGCATTCTGTACAAAAGAAACCTTAATTACACTTTCTAATCTAAGAAATTATTGCAAAATTGTATTGCAGAAAACCCATCTATTAGCTATCTGGATTAGCAAATTATAGACATACAAACCCAATTATTAGGTATAAAAAGGTTGACAACTAAAAACTTGAAAATTTTAATCAAGACTGATACACAGATCCTACCAATTTAAAAAATCTGCATATATTAATATATTTTATACACATCATTTCACCTGAAATACACAATGAATATATATAATTTAAAATCTCTACAAGAAACAAAATGACTTCAAAGGAATATTATTTAACAGCATGTGTACATGATAGCAATTTTTGTATTATCTACATTACAATGAAATTCTCTTACAGAATTAACACAGATTTAGTATGGCCTCCTTCATGACATATAATAATACAGTAAGCTGACAAATAAAAGACAAGTGTCCAACTTGTACAAATAAGACACCTGACATGTTTCAAATACATATCAAGGAGCAGAAAACCCCAATCTGCTTGACTTGCAGTAAATTCTAAGTCTGTAATGCATAGGAAAGTTTTTTAAATCAACAACGTTTCAAGTTCTTCCATATGTGACAACCTGTTACATAAATACACAAGGAAAATCATGCAAACCCAACACAAATATAGCTTAGGTGATATCGACTCGTATAGATATTTGGAGATAGACGTTAAGAAAAGCTGGATGCATGCCATGCTAGAACTTTCTATAAAAATGCAGGAGGAGCATTGGATATATTTGCAAGGTAATAATTAAAACTTTATTTTCTCCCCAAAAAATTCCATGTAATATATAGGTTGATAATGCAAGTCACAAGACAAAATCATGGAGT
This sequence comes from Unio delphinus, assembly GCA_029339505.1. Taxonomy (NCBI): domain Eukaryota; kingdom Metazoa; phylum Mollusca; class Bivalvia; order Unionida; family Unionidae; genus Unio; species Unio delphinus. Next base: position 2,397,049 of record JAQISU010000028.1, on the reverse strand, counting down.
TTTTGAGGAATCAATGACGGGGGTTGTACAGAATGAAACAAAATAAGAGAATGTTAAGGATAATTGGTTATATATCATTTCTGTTATAAGGATTTCAGCACAACATTGTAATGCTGGCACTCTTTTAATACAAAAGATGACTGGCTCCTAATAATGTGCCTCTGTTTAAACATGGGTGTAATTGTAAAATTATGTATCTTCAGCTAACATATCCATCTAACATACTGAAAATATTCAAATAAAAAGACAACAAATCAAACATTTCTTGCAGAATTTATATTTTTCAATCTCTTCATAAAAAAATCTTGATGAAATTTACAGCTGCAAACCCTTGTCACCTCCCCTGGTTATGTGTGGTCATGCTAAGTTGGGAGTCACAAATCTTTTATTTTAGGTCATTCTGAGTTTAAAACCAAGGACAAGGGCCCAATTTCATCAACACTGGTCTTATAGTTTAGCTTAGAGTTAAGACATTTGAATGGTCAATATTAGGTCACTTAAATTTCAGCCAATCATATCACTGGAGTTGAGACTTTAATTTAAGTTTAGCTGGTGAAATGTAACTCTGGACTGATTCTCCGCAACAGAACTTACACCTGCACTTAATTTCAGTTAAGAATCCAGCAATCCAGTTGAAGTTTAAATCTTCAAATTGACCAATCTAATGACTTATGAAGTTGAAACCCAACTTACTAAATCATATTTTGACAAGTATTTATCTATAATTCTCAGAAAGGAATCAAGTCCATAAATGATCACGAATAATTGGTAATTATTCAAACTTAAGTTCATTTCACTTCCATTTTTAATGAAGATGGTCTTCTGCAAGCCTTAGTACTAACTAATGCAAAGCCTGCATGTTATTTTCAGATTCTGTATCATTTATTTTTGAACAAATATGAGAACAATTTTACGATGATGTAACCAAACATGACTGTACACATAACCACCTCTCTCTGTGATCGTTTCTGATTTTCCTGCTCCATTACAGTGACCCGCCGGATCAATTTTGCAACCTGTGTGCGAATCTGTGTAGCCTCATCCTCCTCATTTAAAAGCAACGTGTTAGTCGTTGATATTCCAGGTGTGTAGGGCTCTGGGTATGGGATGATACTGAAAGACGAGAGTGGGAGTGATCAGTTCATCCTGCCAAATATTCTCACTGGAAAGTAGTGTCCAACTTCTAATAACATGGACCCTTATCTGACACATCAGAGGCTATGTTGAAAACGAATTCCTTACTATATTCAATTAGTATTCAATTAGTATATTCAATTATGATTTCACTTGGCACAGACAAATCTCACATCAAATAATCAGAAAGTTGTAAAGACCACCTCTTCATATAATCAGGCAATCACCAATAAGATCGCCTCCTCATAAAACCAAGTAATGACCAATAAGATCACCTCCTTAATCAATCTGGCAATCACAACAATCATCTCCTCAGGCAATCATGAAGATCAGTTCAAATAATCAGGCAATCATGAAGATCACCTCAAATAATCGGGCAATCATGAAGATCATCACAAATAATCAGGCAATCAGGATCATCTCAAATAATCAGGCAATCATAAAGATCACCTAAAATAATCTGGCAATCATGAAGGTCACCTCAAATAATCGGGCAATCATAAAGATCATCTCAAATAATCAGACAATTATAAAGATCATCTCAAATAATCAGACAATCATAAAGATCATCTCAAATAATCAGACAATCATAAAGATCATCTCAAATAATCAGACAATCATAAAGATCATCTCAAATAATCAGAAAATCATGAAGATCATCTCAAATAATCAGTCATAAAGATCATCTCAAATTATCATGTAATCATCAAGATCACCTAAAAATATCAGGTAATCAAGAAGATCACCTCAAATAATCAGGTAATCAAGAATACCATCTCAAATAATTATATGTACCTTAATTCATCAAGTTGTCACTTAAATGACCCTATCCCTTGATTTGTCAAGTTATGTCACTTCAATGATTTCATAACTTTATTTTTGCTAATTAATTTCACTTCAATAATCTGACACTTTGACTTTGTAAGCTATGTCATTTTGATGACCTGATACCTTGATTCAAGTTATGCCACTTCATTGACCTGATACCTTGATTCAAATTATGCCAGTTCACTGACCTGATACCTTGATTCAAGTTATGCCAGTTCACTGAACTGATACCTTTATTCATGTTATGCCACTTCACTGAACTGATACCTTGATTCATGTTATGCCACTTCACTGAACTGATACCTTGATTCAAGTTACGCAACTTCACTGAACTGATACCTTTATTTATGTTATACCACTTCACTGAACTGATACCTTGATTCAAGTTATGCCACTTCACTGAACTGATACCTTTATTTATGTTATGCCACTTCACTGAACTGATACCTTGATTCAAGTTATGCCACTTCACTGAACTGATACCTTGATTCATCAAGTTATGTCAGTCTATATCTGACACCTTCATCAGCAGCTTACTAAAACTAAGTCATGTCTGTCAATGTCAACTCATTACTGATATGTGAAAAAGGCCAATTCATTTATAAAGTCATGTCTGTCAATGTCAACTCATTACTGATATGTGAAAAAGGCCAATTCATTTATAAAGTATCTCACTTGTCATTTAATGATGCAAATTTAGCATCAAATTATTTAACGAGTTTGTGTTACAAAGGTATAAACCATAATCAGATCTCAATGTAAATATTTATATTTGTTGAATAGAACAGTGTAGAAATTATACACAATATAAGTAGAAATCTAGGCCAATAAATTATTCTTATTCATCATAAATGACTTATAAAATAGTCTATGTCTCAAATGTCTTGTTACTTTCCTATATGAGTTCTCCTATACAAAGAACTTTAAAAACTTGCATTATTTACTTATATTTAAATGCTTGCAAAAAATTAACATATAACAATACTTTACTGTTTTCTAATTCTATCAAAGTGCTTTCTAAAACAATGAAATCTAAATATAAAAAATGGAGATCAAATCTTGTGTTATGTACTTCACTGTTAAATGTTAGCTTTTTCAAATAGCCATAACTGGAATATAAACCAGCAAGTATATAATACTGCAAAATATATAGGTAGAATGATGATGGTGTATAGATGTGCAAAATTTGAACAAATTGTGTTCAAGTGTCCATTATGGGGATCAGTACTTAACACTTGAGTTAGTCTAAGCTGTAGATGAGTGGGTAGATGTAGTACCTCAAGCATGCATGCTAAAGTGCCAAGGCAGGCATAAGTTCATCAATTACTTGATAAAATGCAACATGTTTTAAGTAATTTATGAAGTGTCTATAAGATAAAATGCAACATGTTTGTTTAAGCATCTGATGTAGTGTCTAAAATATGAAATGCAACATGTTTAAGCATCTGATGAAATGTCTACAAGATAAAATGCAACATGTTTAAGCATCTGATGAAGTGTCTCAAAGATGAAATGCAACATGTTTATGAATCTGATGAAGTGACTCAAAGATGAAATGCAACATGTCTAGCATCTGATCAAGTGTCTGTAAGATGAAATGCGATATGTTTAGGCATCTGATGAAGTTTCTACAAGATGAAATTCTACATGTTTAAGAACCTGATGAAGTGTCTAGATGAAACGCAACATGTTTAAGCATCTGATGAAGTGTCTATATGATGAAATTTGACACGTTTAAGTATCTGATGAGGTGTCTATTGGATGAAATGCAACATGTATAAGCATCTGATCAAGTGTCTATAAGATGAAATTCAAAAATGTTGTTTCTCATACCCATTAGCAACAGGTCGTTGAACACTTGACTGTAAAGAATCAGGGATTTCTTTATCTTCCACAAGTGGAAACCTCTCTTCAAGAGTTAAGGTTCTTGGTGGTGTAGTAAGACCCACATAATTAGATCCGGTTGATTGGGGAAACTGCTGAAAGTCAAAGTGCTTCAATTCCTGCCTGGCAGCAACATGGGATCCATCATCTGTGGAGAATGATTAGAGATCAAAAGTACTGTCATGACTAACCAAATGAGGGTTGTTTTAATGTGGTATTTTGGGCATGAACTATGAACACAAAAAAGTGTTATTTTTAAACTTGAACAACATTTAAGTCATGTACCTGATTTGTTCATCTGCAAAGTCCTTGATTTTTTAAACTCTGCAATAGTGTCACCTCTTTCTTATTTGTTCTTTATTGGCATTGTTTCTATACAAGATCACAATACTTGCTGAATATTCAGCCTGCCCAAATTTTTTGAGAAACAGGAGTTGTACTAATTGAGATGTCATCAATACACCAAGCATAGTAAAACCCACCTTAAGATACCACCCCTTCTGACAATTAATAGTGCACTCTTCAGACAGGTGGTCTCTCAAAGCAGGTATGAGCTGGAGGGAAAATTTGGAGGGTTGAAATCTGAACTGAGTTTTGGAAAAAGTAATGCTCAAAATTACTGTTACATGTATTTTTGTTTTTTTTAGTTCTTGTTACTGTATCACAATAGTTCATCTCAATTTCACTGAAGTTGTATCAAATACACACTGATCATTTTTTGTTAGTTAGGATTTTTAAAGTAACTTTAAAGAAAACAAAATGAAGTTATTAATGTGCTATGACAACAAAACAAAAGCCTGTTACTTTTTGCCCAAAAAAACCCCATGCAGAAATAGTATTTTCATAATTACAGTTATTTCTTCCATGACATGAACATTTTCTTTAACTAGTTGTTTGGATATTGCAAACTGGTACAGATTCATACATAGATTTTATTCAACAGAGTTTTAAATCTGTTTGCCAAAGATTTGCTTGGAGTCATGTAGTCTGGAGGACAATGCAAAATTAACTTTTAAACTACATGTACTTTATTTCTAATGAACCAAATCATGTTTTTTGATATTGTATTTAATGCTGAAAATAAAATATTGTTTAAAAAAACTTCAATGATCTAGTTTGTAGATTTGTGCCAGTTTAGTAAATAAGCTGTATAGATCATTTAAAACATTACCTTGTGCATGTGTGATTTGGATTTTTAATGTAACTTTTATAATTTAAAAAATGTCATATTGCTACAATGACTGCAGTGTGGCAGATTACAGTGATGTCTAGCACTTGGACATCATGTGGCAGACATGCTGCATGATGTCCCACCACACTGCAATATTCTGACACCAGGCCAATCAATCCTATCACAAACCTCTTAATGCTGAACACCAAGTGAGGCAACTGTTAGTACCATTTGTATAAATCTTTGAAATGACTTGGCCGCAGTTCGAACCCATGACCTTGGACACTATAACTACAAGGACATTAGAGCAGTACACATTATTATGGTGTTAAACTAGTTTAAAAGTTGTGCCATATGATCACATTTTTATTTAAAGCTACTTGTTCCATATTATGGAAATGCTATAACAAGCTTTCTTTTAACCAAGAAAACAACAACTACTATTTAAAAAGGCAACTTCTAATGAAATATCAAAAAAATAATTTTGGCTTGTAGTACTTATTTTTTTCCCTCTACTATAAAAGAACAAATGAAAATAATCTAACAAAAGTCATTGGAGCAGCAGAGAGGGTGAATCCTACAACATTTTTTGTTTTTATTTTTGATTATACCCCCTCCAAAATAACACTACACCCTTCTCGCGAAAAAATAAGTCTCTGACCCTTGTCTGAAAACATTCGCGTCGCAACGTCGTTGTCACTCACCCCCTCTGCTGCTAGAACTTTCAGTTGGGGTTAACCGAATATTTGATCAAGTCCTTAGGACGAAAATCATTTATGATTTCACAAATAGACTAATTTGTAAAACCTCCTCTTGTAAATCAATCAGATTATTAGACTGATCTGTGAGTTTGAAATTAATTCTGGTTAATGAATTATTATGACATCGCATATAGACTGGATTCACCGGGGACTCAATTATTAAAAACCCTGGAGGGGCTGTTGGTGCAAATGAATACAAAATATATCCTTGCTGAGCTTGATTTGATCGTTCTAAATTTATTTGATAGCTTCCTTCGATCACATCACATACTAAATTGAGTGCAATCACCGTTGAAATATTCACATTGAACGGAGCAATATGCCTACCACCACCATCTGGGTCATTATTATGGGTCAGGATAGTTGTTTGTGGTTGTGATGGTGTTTTTTTCCACGTATCATGGATTTTTTTGAAACCTTCATCGATGGCATCATCGAGAGATTTTTGTAGTTCTGAGATATTATATCCTGGAAGTTTGAATGTTGGAATATCTCCTATGCGGATCCTATATTCTATTGCAAATAAATCTCTTGTTTTAGGACTACTGTCACCTAATACTTCTTGAATAATTTGTGAATGAAATGTTTCCATGTCATTGATGATTTTGTTACATGTTTCTACGACACTGATAAATTCATCTCGGGTGAGAGTGCCGGATCTAAGTGATATAAACAACAACGAAATATCGTTATTGAAAGCTGTGAAATTTTCAGTGATTTTATCCCGGTTAGCAAGATGATGAATAAGTCGTCTTTCATCATATTCTACTCTAATGAAAAAATACGACTTATCATAATATCTATAGCTTTTTATTGGATTATCAGATTTTATCCTGTCTGTGATATAATCTGTTTTTTGTGGTTCTGGTAATTTAACGGTTTTTCCACCGGGTGGTAATTCAGGCCATCCTAGTACGGTTCTAATAGAACTCTGATAGATATCTACGACGTATCCTTCTGTGCTTATTTCAATGGCAGATGATAGTGTCGGCACATGAACTGTTATAGCTATTTTTGATTCTTTTCCAGTAATCGATTTTATTCTACGCGCGAATTCATCATTGATTTGTTCAATTTGATATGATCCGGTTGGTATGGAAACAACGTTCCAGTCTGGGGTACCGTCGGGTTTATTCTTATTTGCAAATACCAGTGAATTATTCGGTTGTTGACCACCAAATGGTTTTGACCTAATATTTGGCCAGCTGTGGTATACTCGTAATTTTGCTAGCGCGATTTCCTTCACTGGGACCGGAGAGGGGAAATTCACACTGAATTCTGGATTCGTTGAGGTTATTGAGATCATGCTTGTTTGTACTGGTTTTGTGTTCTCCACTATTTGTTGAAGTAATTCCATCTGTGTTGTCATTGTTATTATACTCATGTTGTATTTCTAATTTTGACATCGCAGAATCATATATATCTACCATCGCTGAAAACTCACTCTCTGATATAATTGTATCATCGAGCGATGACGATATCAATGAGGATAATTGCGAGTATGCAGTGGACACAACATGAAATTGAATTATGTAGTCTTGTAGTTTCCGTTGGCTGCATGAGGATATTTTTTTTGTGATTATTGAAATTATTCCAGCGATTGTTGTTGCCGCAGAAATGCAAATTGGAACAGCTATCGGAGCCATCATTGTCACTGAAGACAGTATAATACCGGCTCCAGTGATTACACCACTCACAGCGTACACAGTAACATCAATTGCGGTAATTCTCCTGCGATATTTTTTAATTTTCAATTCATACTCCTCAGACAAGGTTTTGAGTCTAGTTTGATACTCTCTGACCTGATCATAGCGATATTGCGATGATGAAATCATTTTTTATTTTAAATACGCTAGCGTTTTCAATTGAAACCGTTAGTGAAATTGCTTTGCAATTTTCAACTTAAATCCGCTACGAATTCCACATACCACGTTGTTGTAACCCTAACCAAATTTTTATCAGTAGCTATTAACGTGAACTGTTCAGTTGTATCCTTGTCGATGATCGTTGAAATCGTATTATTGACCCCGGATGAACTGGACGATGAAATATTAAATTGAGTCGTTCTCACTATTGTTAATCGATAAATACCCTTAACTGTTGCAGTGATGTCTAATTTGTTGTTTTCAGGTGTCCACTCAAATGATCCGTGTTGGATTGTGTATACCACGTTGTTGGTTTTCTTATGAGGAATTTTTGTTTTTTCAATAACTGTTATCATCCTCGAAAGATCACCTTTGATGCCTTCGATGAAGTTTTTCGTCTCATCGATGGATTTTTTAATATCAGGGAGTTTTAGTTCAATTTTATCTAACGGGGTTCCAATAAATTTATCAATGGCGTCGGTTGTTGTTTTTGTTGCTTCGTTGATAACCTTTTGATCATCAACAAACGTTTTAATTTCAGCGATAGATGGTGTAACTACAATCGGAGATCCAAAGAACTTATGAACGACATTTCTACGGAAACCATTGTAGTTTCTCAAATGATCGTCAAATTCTTTATTGTATTCAGTGAATCGATCTGTAATCGTCGAAAAAAGTACACCCGGTTTGAGTTTACCCTGATCGGAAAATAACGCGATAGTATCCTCGATTGCGTTTTGTTGTTTAACCAAAATATCATCCAGAGAAATATTACTGGATTTCAATTTACCCTGTTTGTCTTGAAATACAACTATTTCATTCGGGTCAACACTTGTTAAGTTCAACGTCTCAGCGATTTCATCTTCAATTTTTTTTTGTATATCCTTGATAGAATCAGGAGTTGCAGTGTCATCGGGTTTGGGTTTCAGAGGTCTCCCCCAAATATCAATCATGATATTTTATATATCTCTCTCTAAAAAGCGATTACTAGTGTAGTCATTTACGACAATGTGTGGTGGTTTTCCCCTTGGGTTACCCAAGGAGTTAGAAATAGCGTCAAGGACATTTAATACTTCACTGCCGCATATTGGTGGGTCATTGATTTGTTGTGTTGGTAGCGTAGAATACCAAGTCTTCATTGGAAGGGTTTTTATATAACGCATAAACTCTTTTGGTGGGGCTAATCCATATGAATCAAAATAGACAATCCCACGTGGATCAATAGCGTATGCAACCCAGTGAGTTCCAGGTCCGGTGCTGTTATCGAGATTAATAATACCTGTTTCAGTTTTGTTTGGTTGATGTGGTAATTGATCTTTCATAAAAACACCTCTGAAATTTTTAATCACTAGTTTTTTAGCCGCATCCATTAAATCAAAATTGGACATTGGAACCATAGATTCCTCAATTAATAAACCGTTCCTGGTAGTCTCAGGCCTGATCCGTGAACGGATCTCCCGCTGTACCATGAATACGGGGTTCCTGGTAGTCTTAGACCCTTTCCGCTGTACCATGAATACGGGGTTCCTGGTAGTCTTAGACCCTTTCCGCTGTACCATGAATACGGGGTTCCTGGTAGTCTTAGACCCTTTCCCTTTTTTTTATACCCTTGACCTTTCTTCGGTTCATATGATTCAGCAATGCTCTGTACCGCTTTTGTTCCCAAGCCTCCAACTACCCCCAATGCGGCCGCTTTTGCTACTGCTGGGGCTGCTGCCGCAACCAATGCTGGTATTGCAGCAAACAATGGAAATATACCACCTGTTTTTATCATATTTTTGATAGCAGCCGCAGAGAGAGTAATCTGAACCCCTTTTTTATCCTTGAAAGCATCATTGAAATGTTTCACCTGACGAGTTGTCAGCGATAATTTATTTGCCCCGCCATTCATTTGATTAGGTTTCAACGTGATTGTGGTTCCACATTTTTTAGCCGATTCTGATTGCAATTTTTTGATTTGACCAGGAGTTAACGCAACACTAATAACACTATATGACATGTTATACATAATTGATTGATTCTAAATCGTAAAACCATTCAATGGAAATATCCTTCGGATTTTCAATTACATATTTTCCACTGGTGCATCTACCACTCTCATTCTTCCACCAACACCTTCAAGTAGCATTGATTTATCACTGAGAATGACAGCAACCGCTCTATAATTAATAATACCACCAGCACCACCAGGACGGGTTACACGGGCTCTAAAGTGTATATCAACGACAGATTGTCTCATCAAATCAAGATGTTCCAATGAAAAGTAATAAATCGGATAGAGGCTTTTAAAATCCAATTGTGATATTTGCAAACCGGTATCCACATTTTGATCACGTGCCATAAATGACAACAGGTTATGATAGACACGTGCAATATGATTTTGACCGTAATCAAGTTGTATATCCTCGGATGGTTCCTGTTGTCCGTTTATTCTCAGTGAGACTTCACTAACACCTAACTGATCAAATATCATATGACTTTGTTCTTGATCACCAACTCGCGCAGCATTCTGTAACGCAATAAATATATGACGTGGAGCTGAAACCCCTTGTTTTGATGCCAGGTGCCATGTGAATGTACCATCAACACTGTCTTGTTTAATATCCGTGGTCACTGATAACCAACTTAACAACGACTTTCCTCCTTGGTCCATAAATGATAGTAGTCGCTGTTCGTCTGTGATTGATGGAGTTAACACTGGCATCCATAATGATAGTTTTGTTAGAATGACTTTACCGGGAGCAACCCCAGCATTACGCCAGATTGCATCATCATCAGTACCCTTTCTCACGAGTGCTATTGTGTGTTTGGCTCCATAAATAACTTTTCGGACGTTTCTACAGAATCCAAATATGTGATGTAGTGGAATCGCACATGAAAATCGTCGACGCTGCCCATGCAACGTTGCTACACGTGCTGCAAATCCTAAATTGAGATTACCATTAACGCCTCCGAGAATATCAAACGCAGATCCGGGTCTAGTTCGACGTTCTGGATTAGCTGCTTCTTGTTGATTGTTTTCTGCAGTACCCTGTGCTGTTAACACTTTAATGAATTGAAGGTGATCAGCGTTATCAGTAGTATCCTTTGCAAACATCATAGATGGACCCGCTGATCTTGTATAATCATCAGAATATCTTGCTAACCCTATGATTGTTGTGGCCATATCAACTTCACGGTCAATGGATTCAATTTCTTTTCCATCAATGAGATATCTAGCGCTTTCAAATAACGCCATGATGCCGTTATTAACAAAACCAACTCGGACATTTGCGTTATTGGCATATGGAGGATCATTATTTACGGCATCATTTGTTACAAGTTCTCCTTCTACTTCAATAAATGCCTCACACGGTAGAAAATATTTACTGGTATCATGAACTTGAAGTTCAATTCGCGATCGGAGATCTGGTTGTACTGCGTGATAAGAATAATTTTGATAATCGCGTACAGAATCATCTTTACGCACTGGGGCGTCTATATCAAATGCTGGATCAGATGATTTTTTGAACATTTTATTCTATTTATCAGAGTCTAAATCGGATTTTCCATTTCATCGTGAAAAACGCTAGCGTTTTCGTCGTGGTTTTTTAAGGCCACTTCCTGCTATCATGTTTGCAATATTGCTTTGGTCCCCTTGATTTACCATCGACGCTAGTTTTTCATCTACTGCGTTATTTATAATTTTACTAACACTTGCAGGCATTTCTTCTGTAGACGGTAACGGTTTCTTTTTTCGCCCCACTAATGATGTTATTTTATCCTTCGCAGTTGAAAACGCTTTCCCGGCAAGATCTCCAACAGTACTAATACCCTTATCACGAATAACATCAATGGCTTTCATTCCAAGTTGTTTAGCTAACGGCATCACTTTTGGGGCCGTTCTTGAAAAGAATCCTAAAATGGTCTTGCCGAGGCCATCTCCGTAGTATGCTCTATAAACTGGAAACCGTGAATTAACTACATAGACGAGGGTTGGTTTATCATGATTGTAATGGATGATCATTATTATAAAAACAATAGTGTTTTCAATTGTTATTTAATCACTATGATACCCATTTGCTAACTCGTCAATGAAATCTCGATAGGTTTTGATATCCATGATACCACCGGCAAATAATCGTCTACAAATATCAGCTGCTTCATTAATTATTTCTGGAGAGTTATTTCCAGCTCGGAACCCTCCTACAAGAACATCTAATCGTGATATATCATTGATAACACTATCAGGACAAATGTTTCCAATCCTTGGATTTCCTAATCCACTTCCGCTATAGCCAGCTGCTTCATCTAGTTTGTCTGTATCCGTGATTATATTCCATCAGCAGATGTTACCATTGAAAATAATTACTTAGAAAGCAATCAGTGTTCAGAATTTTCTAGTGCACCACCGATTTCGGATCCAATCTGTAGATATAAAACAGTTTATTTAAACAGTTGTGGCGGGTCAGGAAAAACAACCCGGGCAATTGAGTTATATCGTGGGAAATCAAACATGATTGTGCTAACACCAACTCACAGACTCGCCAGAGAGATGAAACAACGAGGGGTAAATGCCTGCACTTATCACAGCTTTTTCCGATGGAAGGGAGATAAATGGACTCCTGAGCGCATGGGAGAGAAATTTATTCCTGAAATCATGTTTTGGGATGAAATAGACACAGTGTCAGAAGATGTCTTAAAAATATTTCTTGAGTGGTTGTTATTGAAGAATACAAAAGTCGTCATGTGCGGGGATCATGGCCAACCACCACCATTTGTCGGTGCATCTCCCCATGAATGGCTAAAGGGTTTTGTAGACTATTATGAAGAAATTGATACCGATCATAGATCACTTGATAATGAATTAAAAGAATTTAAGAAACTAATTAGATTACAACCGGATAAAATCCAGTGTGAAATAGCCCGTGAAATAATTTCGGAAACTCCCATGAATGAGTTTTGGGAAGCGTGGAGACCAAATGATTTAATCATTGCAAGTAGAAAAATAGTCAGGGACACACTTCAGATGAAGTTATTTGAATTGCATAAACAAAAATTTGCAACACTTCCAGTACCGTTATGTTATAGGCCATCGGATACACGAAAACAGAACATCGAAGTTGATATTCCAGGACCAAAATCCGAAGGATTTCAAAGACAGATTCTCGTATTAAATGATATTGTGCTGGTTGATATCAATGTCGTTGAAGATGCATTGCGTGCTAATAAATCCCCATGGACGCTAGGTTATGCAGCAACAATACACTCTTCACAGGGATTGACTATATCGGATACAACTGTTTGGATGGTAGATAATCGCATAGAATGGTCGAATTTAGTCTATCTCGCAGTGTCTAGAGTACGAAAAATAAATCAACTTCGAAGAATTGTCTTCGATGATGAAATCATTGGCGATGATAATGACACCACAATAGATGATATTATTGATAAAAAACTCTCCGGTTACAAACAACAAGACAAAAAAAAACGAGAATTTGATATTGATGCTGAATTAATAATTACTCTGAAGCAACAACAGAATAATCACTGCGCGAGTTGCAATTGTATAATGCGTTGGCAGTATTCGGATAAGGATCCTCGCCAATTCACCGTGGACAGAAAAAATAACAATCTCGGTCATGTCAGAAATAATGTGATGTTGACTTGTCTTGAGTGCAATAGACGCAAGGGTGCTAGTTAAGCCCATGCGGTGGTAATTGAGTATCCTCAGGTATCACTTGTAATTGTTGTCTAGTAAAACCCCGTTGAGGGGCAGTTGAATCCAGTTTATAGATTGGAAGTCTACCCGTAGATCGTGTTATACTAGATATCTTATGCGTAGTGACGCTCCAAATAGGATCAGTAGCCCTTTTTGTGCCACCCTCAAGCTCTCCTGGTTCGTATAAGTACCTCACAATGACATTACTACCAAGAATTGGTTGGGAAACGCTAAAATCTTTTTGAATTTCCATTTCAGGTATTGACTTCTTTTTAATCGCATTGATAGGTTTCATGTTGATGGTTCTAGTAATCTCGTTATTCAGTGCAGTAATCACAGCTGGTAACCTTTTAACCCATTCACGGGATCTTTTTTCTTGGATGAATTCTTTTGCGTATTGATATCCAAATAACCGCTCAGCAAGGGTTTTATTAAATCGTTCTACAATGGCCTGATCACGATGTAGCGCAGTATGCCCTCGTCTGATAGCGACATTGTGATATTTCATTGTAGATAACACTGCACCCTGAAATTCCTTGCCAGGATCAACTTGTAATAGATTTGGCCAGTGCAGAGGACTCCTTCGATAAATCCTTTCAAATGCAGAAGCCACTTCAGTGGCTGATTTTGTTTTTAACGGTTCTGCTTCTTTGTATCGACTTGCAATATCAACTACGGTTAATGCGTATTTGTAACCACGATCATGTGGCAGAAATAATAGATCAGCCTGATGAACTTCATTGGGTCCGGTCACATCAAAATGCGAGAAATTGATTTGTTTAGGCGGTGGTAGATAAATTTGCCATAGTGCCTGTTTGGATAACCAATGAGCCGCAGTGGTTTTTTTCACTTTCGCAGCGCTAGCGAGTTTATGGATTGCTGATTTACCCCTCCAGTATCCTCTTGGGGAATAATAAATAGATTCCATGTTGTTATTAATTACCAGCCCCTAACATCAATTTACTTTTCATAGCCGATTTTATCAAAAAGGAAGCCAATTTTTCTTTGAAAGATTTATCAGAAATAGCATTTAACGCATGAATTAATTTCACATCTGCTAGATGCCTGTGCTGCAGATTACTGCTTTTATAAGATACATCATGAAGGTGACAGGCCTTATCAATAGCGTTTATTGGTTCCTCACCGGGTCGGGGCTGATTTTGATCATTGAGTCTGATATCAAGTCTTGTTCCCGGTCCACAGTAGCTATATCCTGGAAGGTGCTTTTCTCCAGGGTATTTTGCCCATGGGGTTCCAGGGAGTTTTGCTAATTTGGCTGCAATATCACCTCCTCTTTTTTTTTTAAAGGTTCCTTGAGTTCCTTGGGTTTAGAAACAAATCTAAATTTCTTTATACTACATTGTACGCATTTACCAGAAAGCGCTGATCGGTTATTTTTAGTTGTAATCGTCGTCAAGTCATCTGTGCCAGTACGCGCCTTACACTTCACGCAATATAGATCCATAATTTATATATAACGGCATGAATATAATTGATTTTTCAGCGACTAAAACAAGAGAACCAGTGAAGCATCATGCAGCGCTACCAAACTCTATCCGCGCAATTATAATCGGACCATCTGGATCCGGTAAAACGCAATTGTTGCTCAATTTAATAATGAGATGGATGAAGTGGGATAAGTTGTATTTAATTGCCCCTAGCGTAGATGATCAACGATGCTATGAAGTGCTAAAAGATTTTAATGAAAACGCTTCAGAGATTGCCGCCGAGGATGTTATTGAATTTATAACCGATATTGACGAGGCGCCATCCGTGAATGACCTCGATGGAAGTATCAACAATTTAGTTGTTTACGACGATGTCATGTTAGATAATCAAAAAAATCCTGCTAGAATATTTTCCAGAGGCAGGCATAAAAACACTGATGTGATCTATGTCACTCAACGCTACACTCAGATTCCAAAAGTGATTAGAGATAACTGTAATATGCTTGCTGTATTCAACGGCGTTGATACACATACGCTACGAAATATTTGGCAGACATGGTGTTCTGATATGGACTTCAATCAATTTAGAAATTTCTTTAGTCATGCTCAGTCTACCCCACACGGATTTGTAACAATAAATTTACATGACCCTCGAACACGATATCGTATCGGACTTGATCAAATATTCGGTTAACCCCAACTGAAAGTTCTAGCAGCAGAGGGGGTGAGTGACAACGACGTTGCGACGCGAATGTTTTCAGACAAGGGTCAGAGACTTATTTTTTCGCGAGAAGGGTCTAGTGTTATTTTGGAGGGGGTATAATCAAAAATAAAAACAAAAAATGTTGTAGGATTCACCCTCTCTGCTGCTATTGGTGACAAGGTTGAACAGATTAGAAGCCATAAGCCTATGTGTTAAGAATTCCTAAAAACACTTGTTTCAAATGCTTTTGTTTTATTGTTGAATCATTCCTGCTTTAACTTGTCACAGGCTGATCCATGATTGGATTCTTTCAATAAGCCAATACATCACTCTTACAAGCCAACAATTGTTCACAATTACTAACTGAGATACTGATCTTGTAAAGGTAGAATATAAAGCAAAATGACATGGTCATCAATCATGGTATCCACACAATCATGAATGAAACAAAATAAGAAATAAAATTAACAACAAAATATTCTATAACTATCTAAACTATATTTTTTCACATTAAAGTTACAGTTATGTTTTCATTTATTGCAAATTTAATTGCCTTTTGCATTTTATGTACCTTTACTTCATTAATGCACACTATTAATAAGAAGTGATATCATACAAAAGCTATAGTTGTCCCCCATTAACACATTATAAAATGAAAACCAGATGTCAAGATATGAACTTCCATTACATTACCAAACTAGGAAGTTAATGGATGTAAATGATAAATGAAAAGTCTGAATGCATTTCCAAGACCAAGTACAAACAAGATGAAACACAAATGCAATTTTAAATATAAACAGATTAAAAAGCTGATTTACTAAAATTACCCATTTCATGGTTTGTTAAAGCAGCCTGTATGATTAAACTTTAAATGAGATCATACCAACAAGACCTTCAATGTCCACACTATAATAAAAGGCCCCATACGGCATAGGACAAATTTTTCAAGCTTTCTAAAAACATACTTGCTATGAAGATTCTGTCTGGGACTGACATGCTGTAGGATTGTGGCTCAGCTGCACGCTGTCTTAACACAAATTCTACACTGTTTCCATCGACAGCTTCAATTCTATCTGGCACCTGCATCTTATTGCTGATGTGAGATATGAATTCAGGATCATATGTTTTTGGTTGAATATCACTGTAGTCAGAGGGGAGACTCTGTACTCTTATCTTTGTCGGTGTACTTTTCTGAAAAAACAATACCTACTTTAGAAACCAGCAAATAATAACTCCATGTACAACTGCATCAAATATGATGGCTCCCCATCATTATTTCGCATATTTTTTTTTTACTTCAAACATTGATTAGACCATGCCATATATGCCATGCAAAAACGTCTCCCCCACTGTGAACACTTATAAATAAGGTTTTAAATATATTATACAAACAAATAAACTCATAATTTTCAATGATTTTTAGCTCAACAGTGTGAACATGATTCAAACCAATTAGAAATGACAGTGAAAATCATGTCTAAATAGTTCCAAAGTTTAAAATGTTTCTCCCCTGTTATTGGTATATATAAAATGATCAATCATTTAACACCCTTAATCAGCTTATCAGTCAGTGAGTGTTTTCCGACTTTAAAGTGCCAGTGGCAAATAACAATCTTTCAGCCTGGTATTCCAAAAGCAGACATGCTTAATAAGACTGGTCTACAATGCGATCAAAATTAATTAAATTAAAACTACTTGTTAAATTTCAAAGTAACAGATAGCTGGCTTCAATCTCCAAGTCTCTTCACCACCTCCCCAGTCCTCCAATACAAGTCATTGACACCGATACATGCACTTACGATTGAGAGGGATGATATGTTACCAGTAATAAAACAGCAATGTGATGCATGCTGCATGGTCATCTGACCATAAAGCTACAGGCAAAACTTTCAAGAATATCTCACATACTTGACAGCCAATATTGTTTCTATTGTAATGTTTGGATTATAATAATATTGATACTATCATTGATAGAGTGAGCAAAAAATTAGTCTTTTTTTGCAATTTAGTGGTTTTCCCAAAAAATGATATCTTGATACATTAGTTTTACCTTAACAGTCTAGAACTTTGTTTTCAATGAACAGAATAACTGAACATTTTTATGTTTTAAGTGTATGCTTTGCTACCTTGAACTATGAAAGAATCATCTTAAAATAACCGAGTGTTCGTATGTTATAAGTATTCTTTTATGTTTAATTTTTAGTGTATTCTTTGCTACCTTGAATTATGAAAGAATTCTCTTACTCAGAATAACTGAACGTTGTTGTTTTAAATTTATGCTTGCTACCTTGAACTATGAAAGAATTATGAGAATAACTGAGCGTTTGTAGGTTTTAAGTGTTCTTTGATGTCTTATTTGTAGTATATACTTTGCTACTTTGAATTATGAAAAAATTATGTTGCTCAAATTTACTGTGCAAATCTTTACAAAGCACTGCAGAACATGAATTATAAACAGCTGATAACAAAACTACTTTTATACTATTATTACCCCTTAGCTAACAACTCATTTCAGCATAATAATACAAAAAACTTGTTCTGAATGAATATCCAGAAAGTTCAATGATTGTGTGACAATAATGGAGTTTTTCACCCATGAGATTCACTGAATATTTATTCCAAAACTAGTTGTTGTTTTTTTAAACCAGAGGCAAAGGGAACATAGCACTAAGTTTTAACAACACTAGCTTGCAAATATGAAATTAAAGGGAATCAGCTGCAAAAATTAGATCAAATATACGAATAGCTTGATGTAAATTATATGAATTGTCTTTTCCAATCAAGGTGCAAAGGTCATGTAAACAGCCTTGGCCATCGGAAAACGGGTTCATTGGTTTAAATATTCACCACTCAATGGTTCCCTTTACTTGCTTTTGCTGGTCTGTGCCCTACATCCCTTTTTAATTTCATCCCCATTTTAATAACAAGGTTTTGCATAATATTTTTTCTGACACTGAGTTTGTACTCAATCTTGCACCTCTATGGGACACTGTGACAATTTTAGTCTTTAATCCGTAGTGTATCCCCGAGGGTGCAAGACTGGGAGTAAAACATCTCCTTGGTGTCAAAACTTGGGGTTAGTCTGCGTACAAAACAAACTTATGTATCCAAAAATGGGGTCAAATTAAAAATGTTGGGGTTTCTGAAGCGCAAATGTACAGGGAAACACTGTTAATCCGATTAGAATCTCCGGACTAACACACCTAATAAACCCTACTTTCGGACCAATGAACCTTTGGATTAGGCACTTTCTGACCACGGAACCTCTGGGCCATTGAATGCTATTTCGGACTGACGACTTTCGAATCAATTAAGCTTCGAAACAATTAACCTTTCTTTGGTCCCATAAAACCTTCGAGCTATAACCGACAAAATCTAAACAAGTATTTTAATTCCATCCGCATGCTAAATTAGAGGATGTCATAGATTACAAACCATATCCTCCATTTTCCCTGCTTACATATCAAATATATTTCCTTGAAAAAGATCAAGAACTTTGTTAAACAAATCGTATAATTCCCATGTATCCGTTGACATTCAGTTTTCTTTCTCGCTTCCTAATGTGGGAAAAGCCAAATCTTTAAATTTATCACTAAATGAGAATGCAGATATAAAAACTGAAAACCAGTCTATTTAGTCGGCGCATATGTAGATTTTGATCAATGTAAATTACAACACTAGAAAAATCACACTGTCCAAAAAGATCATAAAGAACATTAAATACCGCAAGAAAACATAAGATTTTAAACATTTATTTCAGATAAACAGACGCTGAAAAAAGAAAATCTACCACAAGGTTTTTGTACGATAGCGAGGTATGTAATTTCGATAGAATTTCACAACGAAACAGATGCAGACGATATTCCACCCACCCCCTTTCTAAGTTTCCGTCCTCTTGCGCTGAAATTTTCAGGAGCAGGTGAGGCGAAGCGGACCCTCTCCTCCACCCAAAAGAAAAGGCAGCGAAATATACCCGAGAATATGCTAATATAAAGTATGGCAACTGACCACAAGGGCTCATATCGTTACAACACATTGCTGTAAAGTTATATACATTCTAAAAATTACACGGAATATCTAAAAATGAGCTTTAATCATATATCTCGTGCTCCTGAAATGATGTCTTGCTAAAGTTGCTACTTTCATTGTATATTTCTAAGTTTGATGAAATTCGTATTGATGATAATTGAAGAAAATTTGAAAAATCAAGATTTACTGCTAATAAACGCACAAGAAGATGGATATATAGACGATTGTTAGATTTTTAATTTTTTTATATTATAGCATCAGAGGCGTTTGGCGCCCGGGGACAATATTCATTCCCCCACCCCCCCTCAACTCTGAAACCCATTATTTTCATCAATTAAATCACCATTACCCGTTACAATTTATTTCAAAGCCCATTTTGGCGCCCCCACTAGTATGGCGCCCAGGGACATGTGTACCCCCTGCCCCCCCCCCTCCTCGCTACGCCTCTGTATAGAATTACATGTAGGGATCATGATGTAAAGAAGAATATGAATAGATTATGCAATAGTCTGGAAAGCTGATGGATAGATGCAGACATACAGGTATTGTGAAGGACAGAAGGACAGTGTAAAATATAACATTAGCCAGTGGTGTTTTCCTGCCTAGATCTATGTGTTGCGATACCTGTGTAGAACAAAAAATATTTTATTTCTTCATACTATTGATCATGTGCAATAAGTGGAAAAAATACGATAAAAATCAAAGTAGGAGCAAGGCATGGGGGCGGGGGCGGGAGGCACATGGGTTGGAGCGAGGAGGGAGACAGGCCTTTCGTGATGACGATCGAACACACTCACATTTTGATGCAGAGATTTGATATTTTAACAAAGAAAATATATGCATTAGTACAAAATACGTTTAATTAAAGTCTAAAAACCATTAGAGGTAATAACATGTATACAGAAAACGGATGTAACAGCCGAAGGAAGAAAAAAAGCACCGAATTACGAGTTATTCTTCTTATCTGCACAAGTAGATAAGAAAACCTAAAAACAGTGTTTGATTCCAGTTGTATTTTGATTTCTCAAACTAATTCCAGAAAAGTAAACGACGTATGTCTTACATGGAAAATGTATGCTGGTCTGCTCCTGTAACAACAACCTCATCATACTATGGCATTTTCAAAGATTTTCTTAATCCATGATTGCATGTATTATATAGCATAATAAATGACATTGCTAACATTGCATTGCACTGCTCATTATGAAAATCACATTTTAGGTAGAAATTAAGTTTATTGAACCATTTTCGAAATATAATCATTACTATCGTATTTTATAAGTTTGTACGTGTATACTTTTTATCTTTGCAATAAAGTGATTAGAAAACTTTTTTTCCGAAGCAAATACTGTCAGAATTCAAAATGCACTTTTCATGGTAACGTTAAAGCACAACAGTTTGTTTATAACTGTCTTAATCCAAAATGGATTTCTTAAATGCAATAAATATTTTATTTCTTGTGAAATCTCTCTATATAATAAAACAACAACCACATATATATCAAAATACGACTTCTTGGTTAAAGTGCTATTCTTTTTTCTTCAGAATAACGTATACTTCAGAATGTTCCGTAATTCTAAAGCTTTTGCTAACATGTGTTTGAGTTCTTTCAACTGAAATTCTAGTTGGATTCTGAATATAGTATTTATCTGGATTTTTTTTTCTAAAAGCAATAATTGCCAGTATAATGAAAGCAGTCAAATTCTACTTTTGGCAGATATTATGCCACTTTGCCTGTTCCCATACGCCCCATTTGTCAAAATAAAATATTCTTGGTTTCAGCTGAATATAATACAGTTGGAAAAACTTTGCAACTCCGTCAGTAATAAATTGTTGCGTAGTTTTATCAAGATTTAATTTAAGAACCCCGTGAGATCCGCGTCCCACGATATATATATATATATATATATATATATATATATATATATATATATATATATATATATATATATATATATATATATATATATATATATATATCTTTCAACAGTTATTGCAGCTGGATGTCGTTATCTCGGTCCTTTGCTATACGAGCTGGATCTGTCGACTGGTATTATTATATCTGTCAACTGCTGCATCAGCTAGAATTTATTATAACTCTCAACTGTTATACCAGCTGAATATTCTAAATCGTTTGAAATATAAATAGAACCAATGCTATACAGTAACATATTTGTTTAGGAAAATGTGTCTGTCTTAATTTTTGAGAATTTTTCAGTTTGGTTTTCTGAGGATTCGGCGGCTATGACTAATAATTATGGTTATGAATTTCAGTCTTTGGATGTTTTGGTGGTAAGCTAAATTAGAACTCACGTTCGTGCATAATGTATGGTATCATATAAGTATGTTCATAATTTCTACTTGTTCGGTTTCGGTTAATTATGTTGTGGCATGGTGTTTTTGTTTTGTGTCTACTGTTTTAGTGGTATTCAAGACAAATTATTGAATACTGAGGTCGTACTTGCTAGGTTTTAATCATAATCAGATTTAGCAAACCTGGCTGGTCACTTTTGTAATTTTTCAATTTCATCTTCTAATACATGTGAATGGCGTGCCACACCGTACAAGTATAATCAAAAATAGTTTTAACTAAACCCCTGAAATCTAATTCTTTCTCATTTTGGGGGCAAGATGACAGGTTACATTTTTATAGGGTAAATAAAGTACGATTTGCTTTGTTGCATAATTTTTTCATTTCTCATAATATATTATGTTTCATTGTTTTATGTCGGACACACAGTCCATTTTGTTTAAATATAATTTTGTCATATCTTTGTATCTTGCTTGATTTGTATTTTTCTGTAGCATACACAGTCATCTGCACAGAGGCGAATGTCCGAGTCAGTTCCAATCATGATATTGATATGCATGGAAAACAGCACTGGTCCATGTACTGTGCCTTAAAGTAATCCCGAACCTACTTCGGAAAAAATAGATTTTGGAACCATTCACCATTAAACGTTGTTCTTGGAAATATAAAAAAAGAATAGAAAAGCTTTGCCTGAAATTCCATAATGAAATAGTTGACAGTTCGTTTGGGGTGGAGGCAGCGTCAAAAGCTTTTTCAAAGTCTATTACCAGAATGTCTGCTTGGTCCCATTTACCTGAACGTTTAGCCCAATCATCAATAACACAACACAGCCGTGTTTCGCAACTGCAATTTCCGGCATGTTATTTATCATGTATGATTTTATAAAAGTTGTCCATGTGCCTCATAATGTTATAACAGATATTATGCTCAAGCACTTTGCATAGAACACTGCTGAATGGGCTTTGGCGATTACTGACTATTGTATGATTACCATTTTTTGCGGACTGTTGTTGTTGTTGTTGTTGTATGGTTTAACGCCATTTTTCAGCACACGATAGGGTCATCATGGCCGCCAGTTTAATGGTGGAGGAAGAACCCGGAAAACCGCGGAAAGAATAACCGACCCTCGAGAAGCTACTGGCAAGCTTTCTCACATACCCACTTAGTCCGAATCCAAGACTCGAACCCACGCAGATGTGAGATGCCAATGATCTGTAACGGAGAGTGCTTTATACCACTCTGCCACTCGGGGTCTGTTTAGCGGAGTATATATAGAGACCAGTCCTTTCAAATGTCCAAAGATTGCTGATTGGTGTGTAAGCACTCGATCCAACTCAGAAAATAGTTCATTAAGTATTTTTGGCTTAATATAATCGGGATCACAAGCATTTCTTGTCTCTGCTAATTTGGTATCTATCTTAAGCGGTTGAATGTACTGTGCGTCGCCCCTCTCCCCCACAAACTGTTGGTGTATTTCCAGAATGGTTTTGAATCTGAGGGAAGTTTCTAATCATGTTGTTTATATTGTTGATATGTGAATTTATAACATTTTTCTTGAACTTCATCTTCTAACTGTTTTCAGTTTGTTACTAAGTTTTTCACTGCCAGCGTATGGTTTTGCGTCAGAATGAGTTTTGCGTCAGAATGAGTTTTGCTTCAGAATGAGTTTTGTTTCTGCTACGAACTAGGTTTCTAACGTTGTCTTTAATCCAGGGCATCAAAACAACCGATTAGCTCAGTTTAAATAAAACATTTTTTTAATTCAACTTTAAAGTTGAAAAAGATTTGTTTTAAATTTTCAGTTTACTTCAGTAAATCGCTTGACTGTTCCGGTGGCCTAGTGTTTAGAGCGTCCGCCTTGGAAGCGGGAGGTCGGGGGGTTCGAACCCAGACTGAGTCATACCAAAGACTTATAAAATTGTACTAACAGCTGTCTCGCTAGGTGCGCAGCATTAGAAAGTTAGTGTTAGGACTGGTCGGCCTGGTGTCAGGATAATGCGACAGGGTGGGGCATCATGCTACATGTCTGCGGCATGCCCCAATGCTAGACATCAATATAAACTGTCCCACTTCAGACATTGTAGCGATATGACTGAAAAAATTGTTAAAGCTACGTTAAAATTTCTACACACACACACACACACACACACACACACACACTATATCTTTTTTTTCCATGTCATTTCAATGTTTTTGAATTTTGCAAAGGCACTAGCTTCAGATTTGTTACATCAAAATTTTCTTCGTTAAACACAAATAATTTTGGACGGTTTTGTTTTGTTTTTTGGGTTTATACATGGTTTATCAACTACCTATATAATGGAATTGTCCATTCACTACGATTTTGAACCAGAATGATTCTGTGTACCAACTACCTATGTAATGGAATTGTCAATTCACTACGATATTGGTCCACAACGATTCTGTTTACCAACTAACTATATAATGGAATTTTCCAATCACTACGATTTTGGTCCAAAATGAATTTGTTTACCAATTACCTATGTAATGAAATTGTCAATTCACTAAGATTTTGATCCACAATAATTGTTTTAATAACTACCTATGTAATATAATTGTCCATTCATTACGAATTGGGTCCACAATGACTGCCTGATTATGTTTACCAACTATCTTCATAATGGAATTGTACATTCACAACGCTTTCGGTCCACAATGATTCTGTTTACCAACTACCACTGTAAATGGAATTGTCCATTCACAACGAGTTTGGTCCACAATGATTATGTTTACCAACTACATATGTAATGGAATTGTCCATTCACTACGATTTAGGTCCCCAATGATACTGTTTGCAACTACCTATATAATGGAATTGTCCATTTTCCAAATCAGTCAGCGTCATCTGTATAAGATCTTTATGTACCAGTAATAATTCATTTTCTCACATGTAAACTTCTATTATTCTATTTTACATTATAGTAGTAATTACATTCGTCACGAAATAACTCGGATATAGTTACAAAGTTATCAAACGTAGTTTCCATGATAGCAACTATGTCTGCTTTTTCAACGTCTGTAAAAGAAACTCCAACATTTCTAGCCCTGATACTATGTATGTTCATCTATATTAACTCGTGAGTTTTTGTTGTTCATTTTTTTTAATGTTATTGTGTTTGGGTTGTAGAGATGATACAACTTCCCTCCTTATTCAAGATATTATTTTTGTTGTTGTTGAATGGATGTGTAATTTTTAGAAAAGAAATCAGAGCAATGTAGAATGTCACATTTAAGGCATATTCAAGTTCAAGACGTTATTTAATTTCATTATATTCTAAATTACCAATGTAAGACCAGTCTTTTTGGTTCATGGGTTACACGAGTCACACTACACGGCCTTATGTGAATTTAGGATTTTCCCGTTGCAGGGGCCACAATCAGCTTTACGGTTTTGGTAAAACAAATCGTTTTTATCTAATATTAATTTTTTATACTCAATTTTGTTGAAACGTTTTCCAATTATTCAATCGTTTTCAATCATTTAATTGAATGGGTAAATCATTATTCACACTGACTCTGGACATAACCTGCAGCTGTAATTTTTAGCCTCAGGAATGAATTCGACATCTTCCAAAATCAGGAATAATGCCAGCTTAGGTATGATATACCGGTACTTGTTTGAAATTCCGGAGTCTGTATTGTTGTGATTCTCTAATTTGTTGACATTGATACAATAATGCAGTGGGCTGGAATAGCCCAAATCTGGTTGGCAAAATGGTTCATCTACACCTCATTGAGAACTATCGTGATTATAAAAATAATAAATGATAAAACTGGTTTAGTCTGATTAATTTGTGAAGGACAATATGGATAGACGCTCACAAGAGATTAACTGACAGGGCAAGAGGAAAAATGTAGATGTAAAACCATATGTGCACAAAATAATAATGAATTTGGTTAACAATTTAAGTCTGGCAAGAATAACATCAGACCTACTGCCAATAAATTATATAGTGCAATTAAAATTATGTTTAAAAGTAACAGCAGTTAAAAGTAAAGTTAGATTCCTGACAAAATGGTTAAGAGCACCAGGGCATACAGGCGTCGAAAGGTGGGTCCTTCTGGTAGTCATTTATGAAGCTCCTTCACAGCTCCTCCGTTTTGTCGCCAAGAATCGATGATAAATAATCCTGGAGAAAATTTTCACAAAAAAAGAAAAGAAAAGAAAATGCGAGCATGTACCTTGGCGTTGAGAAGTAAACACGTCCAAACAAATGGGGCACTCCGCTCCATCTACTGAGAGCGAGTCTCAGCTGTGAGTTGCTACTGACAAATTGTTTCATTCGTGCAATGACGCCATAAAATGACAACATGATAACCAATATTAAACTTCATGCACTCAGCAAAACAAAATCCGATCTACTGACACAAAAATTGTTGTTCATACCACAAAGGGTTTTTAAACTCTGTCAACCCTCATATCATCCAGTTGCATCTCCCGAGTTAACCTTCCGGGTTAAAAGTACCTGTTCCGATCTGGCTAAAATAGCTAGTTTGTGTTCAAATGCTCAACGCGGATTCGGGCAATGAAAGATTAAATTCCCATGTAGTCATGTCAACAGCTCTGATATCGTTGAGATTGAAATATATCATTAAATCAGGATAGAGACTTCTAGGTAAAAATCAGGGTAGAGGGAGTATGAGGTAAAGACGGAACAGTAATAATACTCCTATGGTAATACTTGCGGGATTATTATTATTATTATTATTATTATTATTATTATTATTATTATTATTATTATTATTATTATTAATAGTAGTAGTAGTAATAGTAGTAGTAGTAGTAGTAGTAGTAGTAGTAGTAATAGTAGTAGGAGTAGTAGTAGTAGTAGTAGTATTTCCATCAGTTCATTCGGGCATCCATCGGACAGCTTTTTTGTAACTTGATCTCTGTCTAAACAAATTAGGAGAAAGTGGTTATATTTAACATGAAAAGACACGACAAGACAAGATAGGACAAGACAGGACTTTGTAAGAGTCAGACTGTAAATGTTACAAAATATGAGGTATTTAAGAAAAAGAACACAAATTATTAGCGTGTGATGATTGCATGATATGTAACATAGCTCACAGATCCTATTGAATAGACTGAAACCACAAGAAGAATAAATAATCGCTGAAGAACAGGAAGGGTTCCGGAGTGGAAGAAGCGCAGCATAACAAATTTTCAGTCACAGGGTTCTGCGCGAAAAGTACCCGCAACATCAACAAGACATTATCATGTGTTCATATATTAAAAAGTGTGGCATGAGGCATTGTGGGCCTCAATGAAGAAGTAAAACATTGAGTCAAAAGTGGACCAATACCACCAAGCACTGTACGCCAAGGCTACCAGTGCAGTAATTGCTCAAGATTTTATGGGGGTCTGGTTCAATACAACAGTTGGAGTACGTCAAGGCTGTCTCCTGTCACCCATGCTTTTCAACATCTACTTATAGCGCATCATGAGCATGGAAAACCACCGTGGGACAGTTCGCATTGGAGGGCTGCAGGCCGTGAAGACGACATTGCCACCTTAGTGAAGAACATTGATGAAACAGCTTCCAAATTTGACATGGAGATAAGCGCCTAGAAGACAAAGCTGATAGCAAATAGTGGCAAACAAATCTCAGCCAAAATTAAAGTCAGATGACAGGACTGGAAGCAGTGAACCAGTTGAAATATCTTGGTTCCATAATCACCGAAGAGGGATCAAGAGCAGAAGTTTTGTTACGAGCAGCGCAAACAACGGAAACAATTTCAAAGCAAAGACCCATCTTGTTTGTTTGATTAGGAATTTTTAACGTAGCTTTAACAAATTTTCAGTCATATCGCTTCGATATCTGCAGTAAGGCAGTTTATAGTGATGCCTAGTACTAGGGCATCATGCTGCAGACATGTACCATGTACTATAATCAGACTATTGAGAACACTAGTAATCCTATTCTTTTTGTATTCATGTGAGGCATGAACCCTAACAACATATTTACAACGAAGAATCCAGGCACTTTAAATGAGATATTACATAATCATCCTTGGCATCTCTTACATGGACCACATCGCAAATGAAGAAGTGCGTAACACCATCAGGCACAAAGTAGATCAATAGAAAGACCTGCTCACCGCCGTCAAAAGGAGAAAGCTGAAATGGTATGACCATGTCACTAGAGCCAACAGTCTATCCACAACAGTACTGCAGGGCAGCGTCCGGGGTGGCAGAAGGATAGGTAGACAGAGAAAAAAGTGGACTGACAGCATCACGGAATGGACCAGGAAACGTTTTTCGGAGACAAATGCATTGTCACATGATCGAGACAAGTGTGTTAGTTTTTCACTTGAAAATTTCTAAAAATGTTGACAACTTTTAATTTTTAGGAAGGATACATACAGACGTCTTGACTTTTATTGTTTCTTAGTTTTTATATAAAGTTGATTACTTGAAAAAATTATTAATTCTTGCCTTAACATCCAAAGCAGAATAAGTCATATTATTGTGTTCATTGTTTCATTTGGTTGGAATTATTTATTGAAATTATTGAGTTATTAATTACTGAACTTACAAACGTTGGAATTATAATGAACTTGGAAATAGACATTTTGGATTACATTATTGCAGCAAATCATAATACTGTTAGTACATCGCCAGACTCAAATCTATTAGCGTATTAGCACATTCAAGACTATTGACACATCATCACCTTCAATACTGGAATTTATTTGGAACGCCACTGGAATTCAATTAGATCTTTATACATTTGGACTTCAGATAGAACTGTTACGACTGTTTTGTGAATATATTCACAATGCTGTAAGTTCTCTTTAAATTTTCACTATGTATTTTAGGGAAATATATTATTTGCTTAATTTTGACAAAAGTTATTGGTTATTGCTCTTTTCTGTTACTTTGTTTAAGACCATAGAGCCATAAAAAAATACTTGGCATCTGTATTGGTTGAGTCACAATAAAGCACGGTTTGCACACTTACGTTTTTAGCTAGAGTAATTAACTGGCCGTTTAATTGTCTGTGGTGGGCGTGAGTGGGTGAGAATACATTAATAAAGAGCTTGAAAAACAAAATGTTATAGTTTTGATTTATTGACATCAATTATAATTCAGTTTAAAAAATATCCAAGTTTGAAAGAGAAACATCAGGCCTCCACCCCTCTATCTTAAAAAGTAAATGGCTTGTTTGAAAATAACGGTGACTTTAAGAGTGAACACTGTTATTTTAGCGGCTAAGGAAATTTCAGAAAACAAACGGATCTATATAGTGTGAATATTTATCGAGGAATTACTAAATACACTACTAAATGTACGACGCGAAGCTTGCGATAGCTTTGTGTTGAAATTCTTAAGTAGGGTATTATATTCAAGTGTATTTGCGACCCCAGTTTTTTGTTTTGTTTTCAAAATGACCCACATTTTTTGTTTGGTAGGGCTAGCAGACCCTACCTCTTTCATGTCTGAAATGAACACATAATTTAGATGTATTTTATGCACTATAGGATATCTTGGAATGTATCTGTGTGGGTCACTGTGAGAATGTATGGAAATTTAGCATTGGGGATGTATGTGATATTAAATTTGGTCGCGCTATGAATAGTCGAGATTTAAAAATTATGGACAATAAGGGAATGTACGGATTTTAACATTGTGGGCACTATGTTAATGTACGGATTTTAACATGCTAGGCACTATGGGAATGTACAGGATTTTAACATTGTGGGCACTATGTTAATGTACGGATTTTAACATGCTAGGCACTATGGCAATGTACAGGATTTTAACATTGTGGGCACATTGGAATTGTACGGAATTTGAACATGCTTGGCACTATGGGAATATACAGGATTTTAACATTGTGGGCACTATGTTAATGTACAGGATTTTAAAATTGTGGGCACTATGAGAATGTACATGATTTTAACATTATGTACTCTAAGGGAATCTATTGAATATTAAATTTGCGGGCATTATATGAATGTATGGGATTTTAACATCGTGGGCACTATGGGAATATACTTAATTTTAACAAAGAGATAGTGCTGGCGCTAGGGGAATATACGGGAAATTAACATTGTGGGATTTATGGGAATATAAGGGATTTTAACACTGTGGGCACAAGAGTAATGTACGGGATTTTTACATTATTGGCACTATGGGAATGTTCGGAATTTAATATTGTGGGCACCATGGGAATGTACGGAATTTTAACACGGTGTACACCATGGGAATGTACGGGATTTTAACATTTTGTGAGCACCATGGGAACGTACAGGATTTTAACATTGTGGATACTATAAGAATGTACGGGATTTTAACATTGTGGGCACCATGAGAATGTACGGGATTTTAACATTCTGGGTATCTTGGGAATGTACAGGGTTTTAAATTTGTGGGTACTATGGGAATGTACGGAGTTTTTACATTGTGGACACTATGGGAATGTATGGGAATTTAATATTGGATTTAGAGTAGTGCGGGGATGTATATGAGCTAACTTTACTGAAATATAAACTAACATTACTGGTTTGGTATCGTGATCTATAGGAACTTAGCATAATTATGCACTATAGGGATATATGGGGATTTAACATTGTGATTGGATTGGTATGAGATTGTATGTTTAATATGTTCATGGCAAAATTTTGTTGGTATTCGAATGTATTGGAATTTAGAATTTTGTACTATAGAGGAGTTCGACACCAGCACATTTATATAATACTATGATGTTAGTACAAGATAACGAGTTGCAGTTAGCTAAATTATTTATGTGAGTTACTATTCGATGTTATTATTTTCAATCAATTGACAATTGATCAACCAAGAGAGAGAACATACCTAATAACAGAAACGAACTGATCCTGACTGAAAACACATACTCTGACTCACAATCACCTATTGAAACTGACCAGTACGTATTGTGACTGACCAGTACCTATTCTGACTAATCAACACAGATTTTAATTGGCAAGTGCATATTATGACTTACCAATACATGTTCAGGCTGACGAAATCAAATTCTGATTGGACAAATGTTAAAACCTACTCTGATTGACAAACAGCTATTCTGGGATTGTCAACACATATTTTAACTGAACAAAACGTTTTTTGACTGAGCAAAGCCTATATTGACTAACAAAACCATACTATGACTGACAATTACCAATTTTACACACCAATACCTATTCTGACTGACCAAAGTATACTATATAGATATACTATATACTTTGACTGAGAAAATCCCATTCTAACTGACCAATACATATTCTGACAAATAATTGCTGCTAATACCTATCTTGACTGACCAACACAAATTGTATATTGACTTTCATCTATTCTAACTGACCAACACTTATTCTGGCAGACAACATATATTATCACTGATTATCGTTTATGCTGACTTACTGAAGCCCATTCTGACTAACCAACAATTGCGTGTGCTTTCCAACACCTCGTTTGATCACAACATGCATATTGTTACTGATCATCATCTATTCTAATTCACCAACACATATTGTCACTGTCCAATGCATGTACTGCCTGACTAAAAGCTTGTCTTACTGTACAAGACTTTCTTTTGCTGACTAAAAACTTTTTTAAATTACTGTTCAGGCAGTGGACGAAGCAGTTTGCTAAATGGCACCCTAGAGCATACCTTATAGATAGAAATTTTGATTCTATATTTAGAACCAATGCCATGATTCTATATTTAGAACCAATGCCATGATTCTCTTTTTAGAACCGATGCCATGATTCTATATTTAGAACCAATGCCATGATACTATCTTTATTACTTGTAAATCATATTGGTAAAATGTCAAGGTATTATTTTATTTGGTGTGCGTATTTAGAGAATTTGGAAAGTACAATTGAAATCATGGCTTTTGAAAATCACATTGCAGTTTACCTTGCATAATTTTATGTTAAAAGTTTTCTTTAGAACATGGAAAGTACAATGACAATTCCTAATCCAAACTATTTTTAAAGAGCCATGGAAAGGTTACAATGATGAGCAGTTACAATCACTATAACACTGATTCTTAAAATCCAACATACAAGCACACGTATGACGGAGCAGCAGGGTATGTATTATTCATATGTACACACATGTAGCTAAGTGTGTAGCGAATTTAACAGGATGGACTGTTCTGGATAATACATGATTTATACTAAGGGGTAGGATTATTAGCCCAAGCACATGTTATTAAATTAAACACACTTATTCTTGCAAATTCATAGGTGGATGGGTTGGTAGAGATAGTTTATAGTCATTGATACACAACCTTGCCAAATATTGTACTCAAACTGATATAAAAGGGTGATGTAAATTATAAGGTAGAGTTATAATGACGAACACCTATTTTCTTATGCAGAATTAATTTTGGGTGCTGTGTATAGACACACACATGAAACATCTTACAAACACATAGGTAAACATTGGCAACCTAGGCATAATTCTTTCTTTAAGGCTTAGCTATTAAGAGCGTGTCACTTAACTATAGCATCCAATGCTTGTTTTGTATTCATGAATAAAAAAGGGGAATGACATGTGACTATTACCTTCAATACAGAGATTTAAATGTTTCTATTTACACTGGGTACAATTATTTTATAATATCACTGCATTTATGAGTAGTTAAAAAAATGCTGGAGATAAACACGGATATTTTATTTAAGCAAGAATGAATAAATTTGGTGTCATGTCATATATAGCCATGCTACCTTAACTAATTGATTTCTTTATTTTCTGTTCTAATAGGTATATGGGTTATATCTCTTTCATGCCAGTCAGTTATTTCCAATTGTAATTGTTTTCTTTTTTTGATGAAAAATAATTTTGCTTTGTGATCTGATTTTGTTTTAACTGAACTCTCTTGCAGCAATGGCTGGTGTAGGACAAGGGGACACTGTTGATGCCATGATGTTCCCGCTAGATCGCTATGCAAGACTGTTTCAAACATCAGAGACTCATACCCCTGGAAATGAAGACTCTTGGGAGGTAGGTGCCAGACGTTTATGTCTGTCTTTCTGTCAATTTGTTCTTCAGTTTTATTCTTTCAGAAGAGATTGCTTTCCTGTCTTATACCATGCACAAGTCTCAGTTGTGATCCAGTAAAATGACTATGAGAAAAAATTTAAGCCTTTTTTATGATAACATTGAAGCTGAGTGAGCTGAGAAGACAGATAAGCCTGACATGTGATTGTTAATTTGATTTGTGTAATAATATTCAGTTTATGACAAATTTTAATTATAAACTTCTGTATTCTTGTTATGTTCAGTGTCAACATATAGCTATTTTATTATTTTATTTGTTATTCTCCTGGAGTTTCGGTTTTTACTTCAGCTCAAATTTGACCCTTTACGTATTATTTTGATGTGTTTTACAATATATAATAATATCTACTTTATCATTTGACATTTTTATCTAGTCATGAATATTCTACCACTATTTCCTTTCTATGTTAAGCATTGCTTTTTATTATGACGATTGGATAACTTGTATTTCTTTTGCAGTTTTATGATGCAACTGAACAAGCTCTCGGGATGACTTTGATGAAAAACCACATCCTTCTCATTCATCATGGCAAAACACTGCTGGTAATTCTTAAACAAGTGGCACAAGTGGGTCTTAGATCATGATGGTCTCCCATCATGAGATTTTTAACTCCACATGCTGCTACTCAACACTGGAAGATCTTGCCTGAGATGTAGAAATGCATTTTTTTATATTCATCAAAACAAGAAAAGATTTTGTCAGATACTCAAGCTCAGACTTAAATCAGAAATTCTTGCTTTAATTGGCTGACAATGCAATAGCTAACAAGTTGGACATCATCTGACTCTGATGGTTGTTCATTTATTTTTTCTATCTATTTATAACCTTTGGATCAGGTCTTTTTTAAATGTGAAAATGCCTGTACATTTATGACAGTCAACACAAACAATTTTGCTAGCTTGAGCTTTGGAATATGATATTGTGTTTTTTGCATTCTCTGTGTATGCCAGATATATAAAATATGGCTTGTATGTTATAAATAAAATTTAGGATTACCATATTAAAGAGCATTGAAAAATATGTGTAATGTTAATTTGCATAGCATTGATATAGCATAAAAAAATATGCATTTAATTCTTTTTTTTGTCAGTAAAAGACCTATTCCAACAATTATAAATATACTTTGGCAAGATGGAGCTGGTTCATAAAAAAATATTGTTTATGATAACAATTAGCTCAAACGTTAGGAAATCTAAATTTGCATAACAATTAACCTTGGATAAAAAACAAAATGTTTTTTTTCCCTAAGCTCTAAATTCAGCTGGCTTCACTTTTGATAAAAATAAAATTTGTTTACTAACTAATAAATTCAACTTCTAAGCCATAATAGGGTATTGGTTTGTGTCAGACTTGTGAACAGAAGGGCATCAGTTAAAATTGTCCCTGGGCAAAACAATGCACTACAGCTTTATGAGTACAATGTAACCTATCATTTTCAAATGTGATGTTAAATCCCAACTAATCAAAAGGAAAAAAACAAAGCTAAAACTCTGACACTGACACCTCGATGTTTCAGAGCATATTTTGTACATGTAACTAACTGTCACAGTGATGAATAACACATAAATCACAATTACAGTTTGGAAATGAATTGTACAAACATTCAGTTTAAGTATTTTCCAGTATGTATGTATGTATGTATGTATGTATGTATGTATGTATGTATGTATGTATGTGTGTGTGTGTGTGTGTGTGTGTGTGTGTGTGTGTGTGTGCGATTCACTTAGAAAGATAAGAACAATGTTCTTTTCAAATGATCTTATGATACATTCTATAGAACTTATCATTGTAACATTAAATATTTGAATCAAATCATTTTAATGGATTTGACACTACAACACTTTATATGTCATATTTCTAGACCCCATTAACCAAATGTCTGAATTATTTAGACAGACATCTTATATGTGATTGGTGATATATAAGACGACTGTTAATGCATACTCTCAATATAATTCTTACTCAGTTATATTGTTCCAAATGATATTTGATCAGTAAAGCTTAGATTGAGGAAATATATTTAAACTGATTCTATTTCTGATGTTGACTGATTCAGGAGACCTTGAACATGTCAGAAGCTTCATCACTGAGAGGAGTCTGTCGAGGTAGCAGCATGTTAATCATCTTTAGATTGAAGGTAAGTTGCAGTTTGTCTGACTGTCTGTCTATCTCTGTATAATTATGTGTATGTATGTATGTATGTATGTATGTATGTATGTATGTATGTATGTATGTATGTATGTATGAACTAATTACTAGGAGAAGTGAAGTGTTAGTGATATCTCATGATGCCATGGTTTACTTTTTGTGAATTCAGGTCAGAGTCCTATGAGCGTCCACAGAGCTCAGCAGTCCCTTTTAAATCTAATTGTGTCATTTGTTGAGTGGAGACTGGTAAATTATACAATTGGATAAATGAGAACAGGCTATTCCATCATCTGCAGGTGCTGTTTATTGTTGCTATGGTGGTAAATATGTTACAGAGTTGCAGATGAAATGTGACTTAGAATCATAATTTGACTGGCATAAGGTGGCATAGTAGAAATAGTTACCTGTATAAGGTGGTTGAGATGTACAGTTGCTTGATGTGAAATACTGGCTGTACGTTATGGAAAGGTAATGAAGAATGTGCGTTTGACAGATAATTGGGAAGCTGTGAGTTTTGTGGCCATGTATTAATTAGTTTAAAATTATTTATAGTTTGGATACTATTTCCAGTTTACAGGGGGAACATATGACTTGAAGCATGATTTGAACCAAGGCATGACATTGCTTGGTCAAAAAACACCACTGGCTTTTTACAATACACTGCTAATGGAGACCCACTTTATGTGGTTTGTAAATGTTGGCATTTTTTCTAGCTTATTTTAATATTGTTGGTGTAATTGTCTTTATTTTCAAAATATTTGTTATCACCTCTTTTTCTTCTCTGTCTTGTTCATCTTTTGCCATTGATGCTTGTTGCCTTTGATGACCTGTTATCTATTGCATTCTCTATAATAGTTGTTAATATCACTACTTGCAAATCAGGGGCCCCGAGTGGCCGAGTGGTCTAAAGCGCTCACCATTACGGATCACTGCCATCTCACCTCGGTCTGCATGTGTTCGAGTCTCAGGCTCGGCTAATGTGGGTATGTGAGAAAGCTTGCCGGTAGCTTCATGTGTGTCGGTGGTTCTTTCCAGGGTTTTCCTGGGTTCTTCCTTCACCAATAATACTGGCTGCCATGTATAGCCTATCTTGTGCTGAAAAATAGCGTTTAAACCTACAACAACAACAATAACAACCTGCAAATTGACTTCCGCTATACCACCACCATCACTCTATTGCTGTTTTTACCTATGTTTATTCTCTGCTTCTTCTATTAGTATTACTATTACAACCCATTTTAGACACATACACGGAGGTTCCGAGTGAAATTTAAAGAGTATGAGAATTTGACAGCAGTAGCAAGCTGCAACAAGGTGGCCAATATTCTTTCCAAATACTTTCCTCTGAAGATGTCCAGCATAGAAAAGGACATGGTAAGTTTTACTTTTTGATGATAAGCTGTTAAGAGTTTTGTTCATATTTTTAATCTCTCAAAACTTTTATTGATGAATTATAATTACAGTCTAATCCAGAGGCTGTTTTCTTCATAATGAGTTTGAAAATAGTACAGTTGAGCTGTCATTCTTTACCTTTATCTGTTACCTACATTATTCAGAATTTGGATGGCTCCTTATGTTAACTGCCACTCATGTAACCTTTATTGTGCTAACATGCCATGAAACTCAAATACACACATACATGTACATTACATTACTGACTTTTATTTGCTACCAACGTGATTGTGCTAACATGCCGTTAAATTCAAATACAAACATACATAACTTTCTTTCAAAAGTAAAGAAACACAGAATTAGAATTGACATGTGTAAGTTTCTCTCAGAATCCCTCTTCAGATTTGTTTGAACCTGCCATGTATGATTAAACATTTGGAACTTTCATCTAACTAGAATGATTAAAACCTAATACAATGCAATAAAACAGAACAAACAAATAAGCAAGCAAATAAAAGGGAATTTCAAGTAAATACTATTTTATACTGTGTCCTTATGTCCACAGTTACTGTGCATCTGGATAAAGGTCAAAATAATTTGCAAGGTCAGTTTTACAGTGTTACAAAGACAGAATCATAATTGATTGGAAGAGTTATTTCCCTTCAGTTATGATCACCATCCTCCCTGAGAAAAACTTGTAAGTTGAATGAGATTAATTATTCTTTAGATCGTTAAAGAAGGCACCTTTAATTAAAATTGTTTTTTACAAGATTTTTTAAGTTAATTAGTTAACAAAGATCTGGAAGTTGTTTTCATATTAATTTTGCTTCATACTAATTCATTTGCACTAGCTGGAAATAAATACAAAGATGATAACAGAAGATTGAATGCACAAGGTTTTATTTATTGCATTTCCCAGTTAGCTGTTGATCATTCATGTACAAATAACTATTTTCACTGTTTTGTAACATTTGAAATGTTTAGTTATTAAGATAGTAGACCACAAAAAAAACATGGTTACATGCTTCCACAGAATGTATAAATATATCATACTGGCATTAGTGGGATGATATTTTGTGCAAAATCAAAGATGTAACTTGATTTTCAACAGGTAGGCTTATTATTAAGTTTTTGAAATGAATAACCTACATAGTATTTTCTAAAGGTATACTTATTGTTTTTTTTTAAATTTCAGACAAAGGAGACCTCTGCAAGTCAACCATTAACAGGTGAAGTGACACTTGGTGAAATCTCACAGGTATGTATGTAGACCCAATTTTTGAAAATGACATAATTTTCATGCAACCAGTCATGTGACATGCATGGAATTCCTGATGTATTTTGTAGAGTTGATTTTATAGTATTCCTTATAATGTATAACTTCAAGCTGGCTCTGTCAATGTTAGTAGATTACTGCCAGTTCAGACCACTGGACAAGAGTGTTAGGCTCCTTTTAAATTGCCATCAGAGTGTTTTTACTTTTTTTTGTTGTTGTCAAGAAAAGTCAACATATTATAAATTAAAATGCCAGAATGCTGTTTCAGCTCTTAATTGAAAAATTAGAATAATACATGAAAAGACAATTCTGAAAGATTCTTTTAGAAACTTGGAAAATTAGATTAGTACATGAAAAGACCTGTGCAAGATTCTTTAAATATCTTGGATGATTAGATAAATATATGAAAATACAATTCTGAAAGTTTCTTTAAATATCTTGCAAAATTAGATTAATAGGGAAGACATTAGATTAATACTTGAAAAGACATCTGCTAGAGTTTTTAAAAATATCTTGAAAAATTAGATAAATACTTGAAAACACAATTCTGAAAGTTTCTTTAAGTATCTTGGAAAGTTAGATAAATTGATGAAAAGACAATTCTGCAAGATTCTTTCATAAATCATCTTATGATGACAATGATGTTTCCAGAAATGGGAATGCCACTAGGGAAATAACTTGTGATCTTATTTTTGAATACTGCTGTTTTACTAAGGCCACAAATGTATTTGGAATTCATTGCTATTTTACTAAGGCCACAAATGTATTTGGAATTTGTTGCTGTTTTACTTAGGCCACAACTGTATTTGGATTTTATTGCTATTTTACTTAGGCCACAAATGTATTTGGAATTTGTTGCTATTTTACTAAGGCCACACATGTATTTGGAATTTGTTGCTGTTTGACTAAGGCCACAGCTGTATTTGGATTTTGTTGCTATTTGACTAAGGCCACAGCTGTATTTGGA
This sequence comes from Unio delphinus, assembly GCA_029339505.1. Taxonomy (NCBI): domain Eukaryota; kingdom Metazoa; phylum Mollusca; class Bivalvia; order Unionida; family Unionidae; genus Unio; species Unio delphinus. The sequence continues at coordinate 2,358,370 of JAQISU010000028.1, read as the reverse complement.
TTTTGTTGCTATTTGACTAAGGCGACAGCTGTATTTGGATTTTGTTGCTATTTTACTAAGGCCACAAATATATTTGGAATTTGTTGCTGTTTTACTAAGGCCACAAATGTATTTGGATTTTGTTGCTATTTTACTAAGGCCACAAATATATTTGGAATTTGTTGCTGTTTTACTAAGGCCACAAATGTATTTGGAACTTGTTGCTTCTTTTACTAAGGCCACACATGTATTTTGAATTTGTTGCTGTTTTACTTAGGCCACAAATGTATTTGGATTTTGTTGCTATTTTACTAAGGCCACAAAGATACATGAAATTTATTGCTATTTCAATAAGGCCATCCAAAGGACTTGAAATTCACTGATATTTTATTAAGGCCACATAGGTACATGAAATTCATGGTATTTTAACTAATGTCACAAAGGTACATTAAATGTATTGCTGTTTTACCAAAGCCACAAATGTACATGAAATTCATGCTATTTTACTAATGTCACAAAGGTAAATGAAATTCATGCTACTTTACTAATGTCACAAAGGTACATGAAATTCATTCTATTATTACTAATGTCACAAAGGTACATGAAATGTATTGCTGTTTTACCAAAGCCACAAATGTACATGAAATTCATGCTATTTTACTAATGTCACAAAGGTACATGAAATTCATGCTACTTTACTAATGTCACAAAGGTACATGAAATTAATGCTTTTTAACTGATGCCACAAAGGTACATGAAATTCATGCTGTTTTACTAATGCCACAAAGGTACATGAAATTCATGCTATTTTAACAAATGTCACAAAGATACATAAAATTCATTCAATATTACTAATGCCATAAAGGTACATGCAAATCATGTTATTTTACTATTGCCGCAAAGGTACATGAATTTCATGTTATTTTACTAAAGTCCTAAAAAGTATATAAAATTCATTCTATTTTACTAATACCACAAATGTACATGAAATTCATACTGTTTTACTAAAGCTACAAAAGTAGATGAAATTTTTTTCTATTTAAATAATGCCACAAATATATATGAAATTCATGTTAATTAACTAAATTCCCAAAGGTACATGAAATTCATTGCTATTTTTATGAAGCCCTCATTCAACAGCACATTAACAGTAATTCTTCAATTTCATTTTAAAACATTCTGCAATTGTAGGTTGGTAGTATTTTAAAAGAGATGAAGACTGGTATTAGACAATAGACTTAATCTTTTCACAGACCCATATCATGACTCTAGTAGTTATATTTAAGCTGATAGTGGTAACAAGTCTTTGCCATTTTCATTTAAGTCTTTGCCATTTTCATTTAAGTCTTTGCATTTTCATTGAAGTCTTTGCCATTTTCATTTATTGTTCTCATGACAGGATATATAGTTTACCTCATGGAACATGTATGTGAGACTGGCATTCTTTACTGAAATCTAAAAAATTGACCTAATTACATAACTAGTTCATTAGTTTTATGAAATTAGTCTGTGCTGTTTGAAAGTTCTTGAGTTCAAGGATTTAGATGCAGAACTTCTTACTTAGAACGTAAAATGCACAATGAAATTGATAAGATTACCATTTGGTTGAAAGAAATAGTCATTATATGGTGTATGTATTATTTATACAATAATTTAATGTATTTTTTGTGCAATAGGTGTTAACTAAAAAGGGACCTGGAAGTTTACCAATGGCTTATAATGCAATCTGCTTGACACAGCCTGCCAACATAGATTCCATTGTAAGACTGTGCCTGGCTGACCCATCTTTTCCAGCATTTGTAGAATCAGTAGAAAAGACCCTTCTGAACATACAGGGGGAATGCAAATAAAATGTTGTCTACACTGCATTATAATATTCTTGTGTTTACACAGTGCATGTGTCTATTTCATATGATGCTCTGTTTCATCCTTTGCTCATTTTGTATGACCATTGACAAGCTACTCTTCAGATTGTAATTGCATTAGCTTATAAATATTACTGGTATAGAGCATGTGGTTCTAGTTTGAATTGTGTATATGATGTTCATAAATCTAAGCATTAATCACATTTTACTGCTGTTATATTGAATACTAAAGAACATTATTGCAATAATTGTCTTCACTTAAACAGTCCTCCATTTCGAATTTATTTTTGTGGATATTAGTTTCCAGGGAAATCACCAAACAGAGCCGTTTGGTACCAAAGTTCTTCAGATAGAGCACGAGTCCTTAGGTCATCAGTATACACACATGGATCATTGCTTTTCAATGTTTTTCAAATTCAGGCTGTGTAGCAATCATAAAATAAACAAAGGTGTTTTTTTATGGATGTTTGTTAGTTCATGACATGGCCAATAAACACAATAATAAGATGGAGACAAAATACAAGTTGTTTTATTTTGTTCTTGTGTTAAAATACAAGTTGTTTTATTTTGTTCTTGTGTAAAAAATACAAGTTGTTTTATTTTATTCTTGTGTTAAAATACAAGTTATTTAGCATCAGAGAGGGTGAACAGACCTTTTGCTGGAACATCTGTTACTTAAAAAAATGCTTCCTACAAAAATAAAAAAACAAGGTCATAATGCCAAACAGAAGCCTCTAACTGATCAAGAGTTTCTGTAATTGGGTTAGTTCTTTTTGTTACTTAATCTTTTGTGGTTCGCAGTTTTCATTTTTTTAAAATGATCATTCTGTATCTACTCAGACGTTTCATTGAGTTTGCACCCTCTCTGTTGCTATTTAGGTTTGAGTAATTAAATTGTTATTATATCAAACTAGCTTCTATTTCTTAACCAAACATTTTATCAATACCTACATGATATCTTGATCTAGGATTGTGTAAATTTATTGTTATCTCCATTAAACACAGCTAATGTATGACAGTTATTTCTAATCACTTTAGGTATCTGTGTATCGCTGAGTTATATAAATTTATATCAGAATTTTTATGCCTGCTTCGAAAATATTCTTGCCAGATTTGATTGTTTATCCAGGATTACATCATCATAAACAATCAAATTATTAATAAATCCATCAAGTTCATCAACACTCAGCACTTAATCAATATCAGTGATAAAATTAATATCACCTTCTTCATTTAATAATTTTGATTTACCATTAAAATCTTTAAAGAACATCATAGCATCTCTGATCATCTGCAGATGGTGCCACAAAATATAATTTATCCCACTTGAGCCATCTCATTATCAACTTAAGTAACATAATAATTACATCTTTCCACTTCCAGATGGACCTATTATTATCATTCAGATATAATTCGGTAGTCCTGGATGATGTTTGACTGGTTTTTGTTTTCATATCACTGAGAAGTCAATAACATGTGCTAGATGCAGAGCATCCACTCCATCCAATTTATCATCAATAATAACAAAAACTAAAAGCATGCACCTGCAGGCAATCATTTGAAATGTCAGGTAAAAAAGACATATGTGCTGATATTGCTGCTTCATTAAAAGAATTACCAGGAGCTCCATGGTTTAAACATCCGAAGAAAACATCTTCCTGGATATAATTATTGTGGTCCTGGAACCCAACTTGATATCTGACTTGTCGAGCGAGATCAACCAAGACCTGGAGAGTATCCAATAAATGCAATTGATCAAGCATGTCACATTCATGATGTAATGTATACAAATCCAAATGTACAACAATGACGTATTGCAGATGTGAAGTTGATTCAATCAGTTTATTCCATTAAAAAAATCTTTCAGAGAATCATTAATTGGTTGATAAGATTTGTGATGAAAGATAAACTAGCAGTAGGGGCTGGTAATTAATAAACCGATTATTATTATAATGGAATTGATTTCTTATAGCCCTTTATGAGGGGTAGAACAGTGATTATTAAACTCACTGATACAGCAAATGTTAAATGTTATGTTGCTGCAAATTGGTTAACGCAAAAGGTAATATGGCAAATTTAGTACACACATTTTTATGACACTGTTCCTAACGAAGTTCATCAGGCGGATATTTTGTTTTTACCTCATGATACTATTAAAATTGGTAGACGTCAATACACATACAAATACGTGTTAACTATTGTTGACGTTGCAAGTAGATATAAAGAAGCAGAGCCTTTATCAACTAATATAGCTATTAGAGTTAAGTTTTATCTGCTTTCGAACGAATTTATCAACGAGGACCCTTGCGATGGCTACAACTAATACAGGTTGATCCTGGCAAAAAATGTATTGGTTCAGTAACATCTATGATGAAAAAATATAGCGTCGAAATCAGACGAGGATGGACAATTCATCATGATCAGACAAATGTTGAATGGTTTAATGAACACTTGTTGAGCGGTTATTGGTATAATAATATGCAAAGGACATATCCATTAAACTAATTCTAATAGATATGAGATCTTATGAATGGGTTGCAAGACTACCAGGTGTGATAGCTGTATTAAATAATAAGGTTACTTATGCAATTTCTATGAAACCCATTAATGCGTTGCACAATTAAACATATACCAATACAACAAGATGCCTTTTCAAAACAATGGTAATGTGACTGTAAGATAGTTATACTAAACCCAATGAACTTGAAGGCGGTACAGAAGAGGAACTGGTCCTGTTTCGGGTGTAACTACACTTAAAATTTGCAGCATGGTGAGATATACGGGTAGACCTACAATCTATAGATTAGATTCAACTGCTCATCAACGTGGATTTGTACATGAACAATTACAGGTAGTTCCTGAGGACACATAACAGCAGAAGAGCTGAGCCCACCATTTTCCCCAGCCCTCCATTTGCTAAAATAACAGCTATAAATTTGCGATACAAATTTAGGTTTTCATCGTATTTCAGCGAATCATATACGTGATAATATATGGCAGATGTCGGAGAAGCACAGATCACTAGATTGACCAAAGAGAGGTTGGCTGCACTTGAGAAATTTCTTCTGGTGAGATATTCTTTTAGAGGTAATCTACAAGCGAGGCTAGGGGCCCCGAGTGGCCGAGTGGTCTAAAGCGGTGTCCGTTACGGACCACTGCCATCTCACCTCTGTCTGCGTGTGTTCGAGTCTAAGATTCGGCAAATGTAGTTATGTGAGAAAGCTTGCCAGTAGCTTCTCGTGGTGGTTCTTTCCGGGATTGTCCGGGTTCTTCCTCCACCATTGATACTGGCCGCCATGTATAGCCTATATTGTGCTGAAAAATGGCGTTAAGCCATAACAAAACAAAAAAACAAAACAAGACAAGCGAGGCAACAGCAACGATTTGATTTTACTGCTGATACTGAATAATTATTTAAACTGGTAACTACAACTACTGAAAAGTTGTTACCACCACTCGAAAAAATAGCAAAGCAGTCTGAACCGGAAACTTCTCGATTTGGTCCAAAAAAAGCAGAGGAGGAAAGAGTTGATGAATTAAGAAATAGATTTACCGAGGAAGCTTTAGTTCGTATTGATAAGAGTGATATAAATGATTTTTATTGATTTTGCTGTTATGAAATATTATGATAAAAACAGGTACTTAAAACCAGAACATAGACGTTTTATCAAAAATATGACACATTGGGTTGATGTGGTTTATAAGGTTAAAAATCAAATAAAACAAATTAAAAAAATTGATCCAAAATATGTGGCATATATCGATGCAGCGGGGCAATTATACGAGAAACATGAAGCTGTAAAAGAACAGTTGAGACAAGAAGAGCAACAACGAAAACAGGAACAAAAACAACAACGAAAACAACCACCAAGACAACAAAAACAACAAGAGTATTATATTCCATCTGATCGAGAAGAAGATGATGATACACAGGGCGCAACAGGAACAACTGGTGAGGGATATCGATCGAATGTTCACGGTGGTGGTTTTGTTTCCTGTTCGCGAAGTATCCTCGATGATATATCATGATTGGAAGTTCTCATCGTGGAAAAACGAGCTGGAAATAATTCCAAGGAGATAAGTAATGAAGCAGCTGATACCTGCCAAAGGTTATTTCAAGGTGGTATCATGGATATTGGTCTATATTGTGGTTTCATTTAAGAACTAGTTGATGATTATCATAGTGACTAATGTCATCGGTGATAAATCACTGATTAGATAAATAACATCTAAATAAAATGATCAACTATCGTAACCATAACAAACCAACTACTGATATATCAACGATGAGATTCAACACAGAATAAAAATCTCTAACAGGAACAGAATCTAAGATCGAATTAACTGTTCATGAACCAGCGTTATCAACTGCCATCGAGATAAATTCACCTGAATACGTCGTAGACATATATCACAGTTCGATAAAAACCATCTTAGGATGGTCTGAAGATATATATGAAATCCCAATGGGAAAAAAACCTCCTGAACCTAAAAAAGAAGACTATACTTCAGATAAGGAGGATTATCATGATACAGTATTATCATACGATATGAATATTTTTACCGTGTCAAATATTTTCAAGATGATAACAGATTCAAGTGGCGAATGGATTCAAGCAGACGATAATATAGTTTTTAACTAATCAATACGTATAGGAACTGATATTGCTATAAGCAAGGCGAGAATTGGATCAAAATTAAAAGAAGGTAACAGAGATGAAATTGTCAAATCCATCGAGATATTTATAAAATTACCGCTGATCTGATTTGACAATGGCTAATTCACGAATATTATTCATGCGATGTTAATCATAATAATCCTAAAACGAGAACAGAATTTGTAATATTGTATAATATACGTGTAGAGGATATTCCTACGTATATAATTAATTTCTTTGGTGTAAACAGGGATAAGGAACAAATAAATAAGATCATCAACGACGGATTTACTGATATACATCGTATGTGGATGGAAGGAAATTTTCTCAAGTTGCTCAAGTGCATCGTAGATATCTCACATACAACAACACCGACGATGGAACAGGCAGACATGTATCACCGCACAACGTCAATATAACATCAAGTATCGCGATACATCTTATCTGTGATGTCGTGTTAGGTAGCTATAGTGTTGATACATTATCGTCAGCGCGGGCAGATCAAGGTTACATCCTATACACGTTTTCCCCGCAAGTTTCACCGGGAAGTTTAATTATACAGACCCCAGTTAATCCGGTGTACTTGGCAACTAGTAATCCCTCGATAACAAAAATAAATTTCAGACTAGTTGATCAGCTTTTTAACTTGATTGATCTATCAAATGAACAATTACAAATTACTCTTGATGTAAAATCGTAATTAAAATCGTAGATATATATGAGAGCAGCGACTTATCTTACCACCGACGACGAAAATAAAATATTATCGTTGAGAGGTGTCAAACGTTCTCATGAAGTATCCCTCGAGTACAAGATCGGATTATCACGGTTGTATAAAATATGGTCAAAAGAACCGATGTCAGCTACAACAGAAGGTTCCGCCGAAAAATTTCGCGTTGCAATACTACAACAGCGTGTAAAGAAACGAAAATTTCGCCAGGAGAATTCTAGATTGCGAGATAAGAAAATTAACAATGATTAACAAGAAATATCTGCGAAGAGAAGATCCTATAGCGAGTATGAATATATTATTGAGGAGTTAACCGCATTTAATAAAAGGGCAATAGCGACTGTTGACAAGTTAAATAACGATAAAACATGATTATGTGCCAAATAAAAAACACTTTGTACAACACCTCAACGACTAACAGAAAAAATACGACAACTTAAAGAAACCATTGAGGATATTCCGGTGTTAGTAGAAATGGGGATTATAACACCTAAACGTCGTTGAAAATATAAAATCTTTGATGGAAAATCTCTGATTTCAATCCAACAACATCTTTTCAAATTCATCAACGACAACCTTTCTTCGACGCTCGTCAGCAAATATCTCTTTGATGTCATTTTCAATCCTTTTGATTAGCTTACTAACAGGTATAAACAATTTTAATTGTTTATGATTTTGATTTTTATGTGACGGGACTCCCTTTTCTCTCATCGATTTAACACCTGTGTATTCCTCGGTGATAAAATGACTAGTAAATGTTTTGTTGGTACCGACTAGATCTCTTACTCGGTCAAGTTCAACGATGAGTTGGGCAACAATTTCGTCGTTCATATATCTATAGGAAATCTTTTGTTTAATTGATAATATGCCTCAAGCAATTAATGGTCGTAAAGAAAATAAACCCAACAACGAAATCTTTTTGAAAATTCCGCTAGTTGTATGTCATCGACAACATATTTTATAGATGGAGGGGTAATATCATAATATTTTCCAGCAGAGTTTATCGATGGACAATATCGTGTTTATTTATCCATGATTGCTATAACCGGTCGCCGGTGTTATGATCTAGTTTTTGGTGCTGAGTTTAAACAATTTTCTTATTGAGTAATTACACGTAAATTTTCAATGTTATTATCAATCTTATTTCTTTTTACATGATCAATAACTAAACCATCGCCGATTGGTCCATTGAAACACTCCCAAATAAATCTATGAACACGATATATTTTTACTTTCCCATGATTATATACAGTAATCACCATATAACCCCCATCATTAATACGACCAATCTTTTTCTTTAGTCGTCGATGTCTGATGATTCCACATCTAGATGCGTCGTAATTGCTATAAATCGGATGAGAAATGAATTCAACCTGATCTATATATTTTCTAAGTAAATTAACTATTTAATTGGTTTTTATGATAATCTCCGGTAAGATAACCCATTTCGTCGATGGTGATGTTATATTTCCAAGAATAGTATCTAGCTAGTTTACGAAACCTTTTCCAACCACAATCAAGACATAATTTAGTCTTTCCTCGTAATCCCAATCTACATTTGAAACATTGTACGAGTCCATGAGAACCATTCTTGATCTGTTGATTATGCACAGTACTCTCCAACACATCGTCGTCCACATAAACCATTATTGGCTTTCCATATCCATTTACATTTATTTTGTGCCAATGCTATATTATACATATAACAATGTAACATTTAATTGAAGATATAATTTGCTTTATATATATATATATATATATATATATATATATATATATATATATATATATATATATATATATATATATATATATATATATATATGTATATATATATATATATATATATATATGTATATATATATATATATATATATATATGTATATATATAGTATTCACGACATCAAAGACATCAAAGACATTGAAACATATCCTTGGCGAAGAAAAAGATTTACCTCGACGGGAAAATAAAACCACTTCGATGAAATCAAATATCATAAAAAGTATCAATACAGCAAAATATGAATTTCTCAGAGATGGCTCTGATGTTACATTTTCAACATATCGAACAGGTTCCAACGATGATAACACCATGACGGAAAAGCGCGCCAAAGAAATACTTTCAATGATAAACTTCGAGAACATCAAGTATTATATCCAGGTCAAATACACAAAATTTAAAGAAAAAATCAACTGAAACAATCATGGGGCTATTTGATCATCGTGAACGCGTAATGAGTTCAACAAGAGATAAAAAGGAATTGGTAATTTTGACCAATAAAACAAAACCTGGAGCGTTAATTGAAATCGATAACAGATATTACAATCAGGAATATCCAGTAAATGCGGTAATATATGGAATCTTTAAAATAAATACCCCCGATGTTAAAAAAACTATCATAGATGAAGGTTTCAACGGTGTTGAATTGCGTTGCAGAGCGAGTAATATAACATTTTAAAAGCACCAAACGAGCTAATGGATTAACCGAATTGAGAAAATAAAAAAATAACTGAGTGGGCTGAATCAGTTAAAACCACAAGATCATCAATAAATGAAGTTGCATCATTAGAAAATAAAATAAAAAAATTCAATAACTATTAAAACTATAACAGGAGAAATTTTACATGAATCTGGTCGCTATAAAAAGGAGATTCCAATCGAAATCATAGACCACAATTTTTATGCATGGAGTAGTTCCGTGAGAGTATTTCCAGTATCACGAACAGTAAAATATTATCACGGAAATATATTTGATTGTATCTCCGAGATAAATAAAACCGATCCTGTTTCTGTGTGGTTGTTTAAGAGCGATAAAGGAGGATATGATCAATTTGTTAGGACAAATGGAGACTTATATCGAACAGAAAAACTTCATACGGAAATGAATAACCTCGCGCTGAAGTATGCAACACACACCGATTAAATTACCCGAAATTGTTCTGCAGTGCCATCAGTAGCATCTCATTTTGCCAGAGAAAACAACTCATGGAAACCAACCGGATTTGACCTTCTCGAAGATGTTAAAGCTAGCTGCATAGAACACGGTGGTGGTGGTTTATGGAATACAAAATATAACCTCGATGATATGATGTCCGTTGATATGGCAGCGTGCTATCCCGCAAGTTTTCTCGGATATGGGCAATGCGGTGAATACTTTAAACGATTTGGTCATGCTACACACGAGATGACCAGAGTAGCTATTAACGGGAGTTTACCTGATTTTGATTTGACTAGATTTGCCAGGGTGACATCGTTCAAATTCAAAGATGGTCTTCATCCGATATTTTATCTCTGGGTGGGAAATCGTCCTTACCAGAGAAAACAACTCATGGAAACTTATGGAAACCAACCCGAAATGACCTTCTCGAAGATGTTAAAGCTAGCTGCATAGAACACGGTGGTGGTGGTTTATGGAATACAAAATATAACTTCGATGATATGATGTCCGTTGATATGGCAGCGTGCTATCCCGCACGTTTTCTCGGATATGGGCAATGCGGTGAATACTTTAAACGATTTGGTCATCCTACACACGAGATGACCAGTGTAGCTATTAACGGGAGTTTACCTGATTTTGATTTAACTAGATTTGCCAGGGTGACATTGTTCAAATTCAAAGATGGTCTTAATCCGATATTTTATCTCTGGGTTGGAAAACATCTTTGTGTGAAGAAATGGGCTCCGATAGCATTATTAAGGTTCCTGCTAGATAAGGGGATGTTGACCTCGTTAACTGTATCCACGGCGATAATCTCATACCGGAAACAAACCGATGTGTGGTTGCAAAACCCAGACAAATTAGATGATTGGGATATTATACTTTTACGTAAACCGTAGAGGAAGAAGCAAAACGTCTCGGAAGAATAATAATTGGAAAGTTTACTCAAGGCGGACCCGATAATAAAAGGAAATGTACCCGATTAATAACTGATGATGCAGAATTGGAGTATATTATCGCGGATACAGCAGCAAAAGATATACTTGTCTCTCAAACAGCCGCTTATTTATCAAATAATGAGCGAATTGGAACCATCGTTTTTGGAATGGTTGTTAAAGATAAACAGCGCGGTGATAATGTGTGGTGATCATTGTCAACCACCATCATTTACTGGATTATATCCACATTGCTGGTTGAAATACATCGTTGATTACTACGAAGAAATCAACACAGATCATAGTTCACTTGATTCAGAGTTGACCGCGTTGAAATTCCTCCAACTCCTGTTGACGAGTTCTGGGATACATGGAAACCAACCGATCTAGTTGTCGCCAGCAGAAAAAAAATAAGAGATCTACTTCAGAATTTTTTTTTTATCTCCACGAAGAAAAATTCCCAATGGATGCGGTTTAATTGTGCTATATACCAAATTATACACGACAACAAAACATCTCCGTTGACATCCCTGGAAAATCCGAACAACATGAACTAGTGTTGAATGATATTGTATAAGTTGATATCGCCGTGGTCAGAAATGCAATATACGATGATAAATCTTTGTGGAGGTTAGATTATGCGATGACGATACATTCATCACAAGGATTAACTATCACTGTTAAAGCTTCGTTATTGGTTTCAGCAGTTTCTGCAAAATCTACACAAATCTGCTGCAGGTGAGAGTTTCTTGTAACTCAAGACTGCGAGATAAACCAAATTTGACCACTTAATTCTATTATCAACTAGCCAAACAATATTATCAATGATGGTTAATCATATTCTTGAGATGAATTGATTGTCACTGTGGATCCTAGCGTCAATGGAGTTTTGTCCATCGCTAATGCACTCTCAAGAACACTGACAAGAACTAAAACAATATCATTTAACATGAGATTTTGTTTCTCTTACGATCCTGTTATATCAACGTCGATATTCTGTCGTCGAGTATCTGCTGAGCGATAAAATACTGGTACGTGTATATTTTTAAATTTTCTTGATGTAACGATACAAATTGTTGTTGAAGTCAATCACGAACGATCTTTCTATTTGCAAAAGTTAAATCAGCAGGCCTCCATATATTCCGAGAAAAATTACTGAACAGAGTTTCTGTTTATTCTGTTATAGTCTGATTAATTTCGTAAACTCTCTTAATTCTGGGTCAAGTGCTCTATGATCATCAGGTATTTAATCCTAATAAACTACACATATTTTCAGCCATCCGTGTAGAGACAATCCAAAAATGGAGATGAATGACCATGATCACCGCACATTATCATAGCAGTATTTTTTGTCAATAACCGATTAAGATATAATTCTAATACATCTTTAGATACTGTGCATATTATATCCCAAATGATGATCCTTGTAATGTACATTCGTTCATGTCTCCATTTAACTCCTTCCCATCGAATTTGTTTTATGATAAATGAATAATTTAATTCCTCGATCGTTCTCTTGCTAGTATGTGTGTAGCGGTTAAAACGATCATATCAAATGAATTTGACGAACTCTGTCGAATAATTCAATAGCAGGAGTTGTTATTTTATCAGAGCCTCAAGATCCATTAAGATAAACTTAATCTTATTTCTAATCGCATGATGATACACTGACGGAGCAGATGACAATTTTGATATTGACTTTTTGTGTGTGATACATATCCTTGATATGTTGGCACATTCAGAATTATTATGTAACTTTTCTTCTTCTATTCTCCATTCGCCCTATGATACATCGTAAGCAGTGCTTATATACAATTGATTCAGCAATTCTGAATATTTTCGCTTTATATAAAATGAATAAGTAGAGACTCTAATCGTGATTATAGGAAATTTATATATCGTCATTAAAAAATTTATCGAATCGTACGCGATATTTGAAGATCTTAAATGGATAAACTGTGGTGCCATATTGCCATCAATATAACCAACAATGATGCCTAATTTTATTCCGTTAGACAAGTAAGAGTTTTTTTTTGACTTATAATCATATTCCTTATCGTTGTATCGGCGATTGTAAAAATCAAGTTAAGCATCGTCGATACTTTATGTTGTATAGTGTCGTTTATGATCATATAGTTCTCCTTAAATGGATTTAAAGATTTTTCTGTTGCCAACATTTGTTCGCGGTTGCATTTCCAGAATAGGTTAATTGAGGATTTTTGTCATAGGAACAATTTATTTGCGGTGGTAAGCAAATATATTTCTGCGGATGATATGATATAATTGATTCACTTATTTCATGAAAATCAATATTTTTGCGTTGAATATATGCCCCAAAAATACAATTGGTGCCCAAAATTCTTCTGAAAAGTGTCTACCAATCAATGCATAACAAATCGGATGAACACCTTTAGCAAATACGAACGACTCGATACAGGCAAATCCAGTCAAGTCAAAATCCGGAAAAAAATCAACTGAAATAATTATTTATATCTTTATAGTTTTATTAAGTGTACCATAATCAGCTCTGTCCGTATTCGATACAACTCGTTGTATAACCTCAAGAAATTCAAATCGTTTCCATGAATCATTTAGTAATTGTTCAATATTGTCATTCTGCAATGAAAAATTCTTTGCAAGATTTTTCATTTCTTCGAGGTGAGATTATGAACGATAAATATCTTCATAATGTCGTATAAGTTGATCACTGTTTTCATTATTCTGCCCATTCTGTGCGTCCTAGATCCGTTAAGCCCTTTTCACGTATCGTATTTGTGACATGTTCAGTTTCTCGTTTGCCTACACAATTTTCCCCCAATAAAGTTCATTGGTTTTAAACGCTGGGTTTAGCATTCAGCGGATATATCCCATAAATAACCACGGTTATAGGATACGCTCGTTTGTCAATACCAGTCAACATACCAGGTTTGGAATTTTTACTCAATATAGAAATGTTCTTATTATGGAGGACATGGTTACGTTTGTCGCGGATAATCTATCTATCTATCTATCTATCTATCTATCTATCTATCTATCTATCTATCTATCTATCTATCTATCTATCTATCTATCTATCTATCTACCTACCTACCTACCTACCTACCTACCTACCTACCTATCTCCCTCCCTCTCTCTCTCTCTCTCTCTCTCTCTCTCTCTCTCTCTCTCTCTCTCTCTCTATCTATCTATCTATCTATCTATCTATCTATCTATCTATCTATAATGATTCAAACAAACAATAAGTGAAGATGGGTAATGATAGGCGCAATAACTCCTTGGAATAAAGATTGTAAATGAATACTGCGGGTTTCATTTACAAAACGTGTAAAGCGGTAGTCTTGTATCAAATTCACGTTTTAAATATAGTGTTGGGTTACAGGAGAAACACGGTTGTGTGTTCAATATGTTGGTAAAATTATCGAGTGCTGAAAAAATATGAAAAAGATTTGAAAAAAATAACGCTGACAGTGACAAGGTAATACAATGTGCCGAAATTTATCTAGTTAGATTTTAAAATAGATATTAAGCAGCAGAGAGGGTGAACCTCACAACTTTCCGAGCGTCGATTCGGAAATCTGAGGCTTCCACCAAATAGTAAAAAAAATGGCGTCTATTCGATAAAATAAGATTTCCTTATATACGCCAACGTCGTTGTCATCCACCCTCTCTGCTGCTAGTGATTTCATCACTGGGTTAACAAAAAATAATAAATGATTTCAACCAAATATTTGATCGACTTTATAGGACGAAAATCATTTGAAATTGCAAAGCAATTTAGGATTTTACAAACAAACTAATCGCTAACACCTCTTCTTGTAAATCAATTAAATTATTTGACTGGTCGGTGAGTTTGAAATTAATTCTCGTTAACGAATTATTATGGCATCGCATGTAGACAGGATTAATTGGGTTTTCAATAATTAGGAATCCTGGAGGAGCTGTTGGTGCAAACGAATAAAGAATATATCCCTGCTGAGCTTGATTTGATTGCTCTAGATTAATTTGATAGCTTCCTTCAATTGCATCACATACTAAATTGAGCGCAATCACCGTTGAAATATTCACATTATGAGGGGCAATATGCCTACCACCACCATCTGGATCATTATTATACCTGAAGAGGACAGCTGAATCTGATTTTTGTAGCGCCTTGATATCGGTTTTAACAATTCTTGCTAGTTCATCAGCGTTGTATTTGGGAAACTTGAAATTACGCAGATTGTCCTCTGTGATATTGTAATCGGTTAAGAATCGTTGTTTATTGTCGCTGTTGTCATTAATTATTGTTTGAATAATTAGTTCATAGATATATTTCATGTCCGATATAAGCTGATTTATTATTTCAACGTGTTTTTGCGATTTTGTTTTCCGTAGTTGTTCTAGTTGTGTGTCATATAATTGTTTAATCTCATTAAAATAACCACGGACGTCAGTTAGCGTAAATGAAATAGTAACAGATGAGTCGGTTGTTCTTTTAATGATAAAATCCCATTGCAATGTTTCTTTGTTGGTAAATATAAATCTATCGGCGATTCTTCCTTTTCTTATATCAGATAAATTATCTCGATAACTGGGATTGATTTCATGATATGATTGTATGTCCGTGGTTAAGTCGGTGGCGGATTTTTCCGGTGGTTTTTCAGGCCATCCTAACACTGTTCTTAACGAGCTGTTATATATATCTACAATGTATCCCTCTGTGCTTATTTCGATCGACGACGAGAGCGTCGGTTGATGAAGATTAATAGCTATTTTTGATTCTTTTCCAGTGATTGATTTTATTCTACGCTGAATTTCAGCATTGATTTGCTTAATTTGGTACGACCCAGTTGGTAACGAAACTGTTTCCCACTCTGGAGTACCATCGGGTTTATTCTTATACGAGAACACCAGTGTGTTATTGGGTTGCTGACCATTAAATGCAACCGATCTGATATTAGGCCAACTGTGATACACTCGTAGTTTTGCTAGCGCTATCTCCTTCACTGGGACCGGAGAGGGGAAATTCACACTGAATTCTGGATTCGTTGATGTTATTGATATCATACTCGTTTGTACTGGGTTCGTGTTCTCCACTATTCGTTGAAGTAATTCCATCGGTGTCGTCATCGCTGCTATACTCATGATTTATTTCTAATTTTGGTATCGAGGAATCATAAATACTGACCATCACTGAGAACTCACAATCTGGTAATGTTGATATTATT
This sequence comes from Unio delphinus, assembly GCA_029339505.1. Lineage (NCBI taxonomy): Eukaryota > Metazoa > Mollusca > Bivalvia > Unionida > Unionidae > Unio > Unio delphinus. The sequence goes on along the minus strand of JAQISU010000028.1, from coordinate 2,342,056 downwards.
GAGATCATTTTTTGTTTTTTTGGGTTCGTGTTTTCTGATTCCATCGGTGTTGTCATTGTTATTATATTCATGTTGTCGCTCTAATTTCGATATCGCGGAATCAAAAATACTGACCATCGCTGAGAATTCACTATCTGATATAATCGTATTATCGAGTGACGACGATATCATCAATGATAATTGCGAGTATTCGGTTGATGCAATATGAAATTGAAGTAAGTAATTCTGCAGTTTACTCTGGCTGCATGATGATATCTTTTTTGCTATCCCGGTTAATATACCCCCGATTGTAGCCATCGCAGAAATGCAAATTGGAACTACGACCGGGGCAATCATTGTAACCGATGCAAGTATTATTCCGGCACCAGTGAGAACGCTTGACACCGAGTAGATAGTAACATCAATTGCGGTGATTCTTCGTCGGTATTTTTTTATTTTTATTTGATACTCCTCAGTGAGGGTTTTGAGTCTATTCTGAAATTCTCTGACCTGATCATAGCGACATTGCGTCGATGACAAAGTCATTGTTGTTATTTTAAATCCGCTAGTGTTTTCAATTATTTGTCATCGTTAGCGGGAATTGCTAGTACTTCAGTCGGAAAAATGAGCTACGAGTTCTAAACACCAGGCTATTTTTGATCTAATGGTGGAGCTATCAACCGCGACGACATTAAAGTTTTTTTTGCGACCATCCATAATTAACGTCGCGGTGCCACCAGAGTAGGTTTTACCGTCCGCGATCATATTAAATTGATCGATAGAGATCCACGTTAGCCTGTAGATACCATCGACCCATGTTGGCTTGTAGTCAGGGCCCACTATGCCGGGGAGACCCAAGATACCGATGGATAATGTAGTATAACCGTCTCTTATCCAATCCATGGTTCCATGATTAACCGTATACACGATATTTTTAACGCCCGTGTAGTGATGTGGAATCTTTACCTTTTCAGATATTCTTTTCAGGTTAAAAAGATCGTCGAAAATATCGAGATAATTTACCCTGATTTTGGTAGGATCTATTGTTTTTCCACTCTCCTCCCTGTTAGAGAAGAATAATGAAACCAGAAGGTCTTCAACTTTAAGCTCTGCTTGGGTTTTAATATGGTTGTCGATGTTAGAAAATTTCGTCGTGATATCTTGGAGGCTACTGCCCTCAAAGAACTTATTAACAATATCGCTGGTGTGCTTTTGTTTGTCAATAGCGCTTTTAATTTCCGCGAGAGTCATGCCTGTCAACGATGTGGTTTCAGACACAGGTGTTCTCCCTAAAAATTTATCCACGATGGTATTAAGTGTTGTTTGTCTCACCATAAACATATTAATATCTTTGAGAGTCATTGTAGATGTAGCCGGGACACCAAAGAAATTATTAGCGATGTAGGCATTGTGAGTGTGCTTGCCGATAAACTCACTGATTTCAGCGAGAGTCATGCCAGCCACAAGCGGGGTTCCAAAGAACCTACCAACAATGTCGTTTGTGAGTTTTTGATCTTCGCTTACTTTAAAAATCTCGAGATAATTTGCCTTGATTTCTGAAGCAGTCATCATCCTTCCAGCTTCCTTGTTAGCGAAGAATGAATTCAACAAGTCTTTAATTTCAGCGAGAGTCATGCCAACCACAAGCGGGGTTCCAAAAAATTTATGTACGACATTTTTGCGAAAAGCATTATAACCTCGTATAAAATCATTCAGCTCACGTTCGTTGGTAGCAATCTTGTTGTCATGGGTGGTAATCATGTTGTCATGGGTGGTAATCATGTTGTCGTGGGCGGCGATCTTGTTGTCGTTGGTAGCAATCGCGTCGGTGATCGTAGACACAAGTGCGCCTGGTTTAAGTTGTCCATCGTTGGAATACAGTGCAATAGAGTTTTCAGCGGCAGCGCGATGCCGTATCAAAATGTCATCCAATGACACATTACTGCTTTTCAATTTACCCTGGCGATCTTGAAATACAACTATTTCGTTCGGGTCAACACTTGTTAAATTTAACGTCTCAGCGATTTCATCTTCTATTATTTTTTTTACATCCTCGATAGAACCCGCAGATGTTTCCTCGGTGGGTTCCAACATTGACAGAGGTTGTCCCCAAATATCGATCATTATTGTTAGCGTAACTTGTGTTTTCAATTTATTGATCCTTGTAATTTCCCACTCGTGTATTCGTTTACAATAATATGAGGTGGTTTCCACGGAGATCCAAAGGATTTTAATGAAATCTCCGCGAGGACATTTAATACTTCACGGCCGCATATCGGTGGATCATTTAATTGTTGTGTTGGCAGCGTGGAATAAAAAATCGGAAACCCTTTGAGTTTCATCGAGGAATTTATATACCGCATAAACTCGCTTGGCGGAGCTAACCCATATGAATCGAAATAGACAATCCCACGTGGATCAATCGCGTATGCAACCCAGTGAGTTCCCGATCCGCTGCTGTTATCAAGATTGATGATACCGGTTTCAACGTTATTTGGTTTTCTCGGTAATTGATCTCTCATAAAAACCCCTCTGAAGTTTTTTATCGCTAGTTTTTTAGCAGCATCAATTAAATCAAAATTGGACATAGGAACCATAGGTTCCTCAACAATTGGGCCGGAAATCGAAGATTTCTGAATTAATAAACCGTTCCTGGTATTTTTCTTAGACCCGATCCGTTCACGGATTTGCCGCTGTACCATGAATACGGGGTTCCTGGTAGGTACAACCCCTTTCCCTTTTTTTTATACCCGGATCCACTTGTGGATCTACCGCGAGTGGATCCACCAGTTGCCTTTTTCAACGCCATCCCTGCTGCGGTCCCAACGGCTCCCAACGCTGCCGCCTTCGCCACCGCTGGGGCAGCCGCTGCAATCAATGCTGGTATTGCGGCTAACAATGGAAATATACCACCTGATTTTATCATGTTCGCGACTGCAGCTTTCGAAAATTCTATTTGAACTCCTCGCTTATTTTTCATTGCATCATTGAAATGTTTTATTTGACGATCCGTTAATGATATTTTATGTGTACCTCCGGACATCTGCGCTGGTTTTAACGTTATTGTTGTTCCACATTCCTTAGCGGATTTTGATTTTAATTTCTTGACCTGACCATCAGTCAGCTTGACACTAACAACACTATATGGCATTTTATTGTAAAACACATTTATTCTTTCAATTGATCTAATTGGGGAAATCCTATGGAAACTTTTCAAGTTTCATTTACAGATTTTCCACTGGTGCATCAACAAGTCTCATTCGTCCGCCAGCCCCTTCTAACAACATTGATTTGTCGCTGAGAATAACAGCAACCGCTCTATAATCAACACCACCAGGATCTATACGAGCCCTAAAATGTATATCAACAACGGATTGCCTTGTTAAATCAAGATGTTCCAGTGAAAAGTAATAAATTGGATACAAGTTCTTAAAATCGAGCTGAGATATTTGCAAACCAGTATCAACATTTTGATCACGACCCATATATGACAGCATCCGATGATACACACGTGCTATTTGGTTGTTTCCGTAATTAAGCTGTATATCCTCAGATGGTTCTTGTTGTCCGTTTATTCTCAGTAAAACCTCACTTACCCCTAACCGATCAAATATCATATGACTGCGTTCTTGGGAACCTAATCGATTCCGATTCTGCAGCGCTATAAATATATGACGTGGAGCTGAAACGCCTTGTTTTGATGCCAGGTGCCATGTTAATGTACCATTAACATTATCCTCTTTAGCATCAGTCGTTGTTGTTAGCCAACTTAGCAATGATTTACCACCGGTTTCCATAAACGAAAGTAGCCGCTCTTCCGTGGTAATTGATGGAGTCATTACTGGCATCCATAATACTATTTTACTCAAAACAACTTTACCATCAGCGGCACCAGTACGCCAAATTGCATCATTGTCATTGCCTTTTCGCACTAATGCGATTGTGTGTTTGGCTCCATAGATAACTTTTCTTACATTTCTGCAGAATCCAAATATGTGATGGAGTGGAATCGCACATGAAAACTTTTTCTCTTGTCCTTCCAATGCTAATTTTCGTGTTGCAAATCCTAAATTGAAATTACCATTAACACCTCCGAGAATATCAAACGCAGCTCCTGGTCTAGCTCGACGTTCTGGATTAGTTGCTTCTCGTTGATTATCAGCTGCAGTATCTTGTGCTGCCAACACTTTAATGTATTGAAGGTGGTCAGCGTTATCAGAGGTATCCTTTGCAAACATCATAGATGGACCAGCCGATCTTGTATAATCATCGGAGTATCTTGATAGTCCGATTATTGTTGTTGCAACATCAACCTCGCGGTCTATTGATTCAATTTCTTTTCCATCAATGAGATATCTTGCACTTTCAAATAACGCCATTATACCGTTGTTGACGAAACCAACTCGGATATTTGAATCATTTGCATATGGGGTATCAGCTGCATCATTTGTTACAAGTTTTCCTTCTACTTCAATAAATGCTTCACATGGTAAAAAGTATTTACTGGTATCTTGAACTTGAAGTTCAATTCGCGATCGTAGGTCGGGTTGTATTGCATGATAGGAATAGTATTGATAATCGCGGACGGAATCATCCTTGCGCATTGGGGCTTCCATATCTAACGCGGGATCAGCTGTTCGTTTAAACATTTATAACATTACTAGCGTTTTCAATTGTGAAACTCGAAGAGTTTAACGCTAGCGTTTTAATTCTTTATAATCATCGTCGTTGAAAATTCCTCGAATTTCTTTTTTGTTTCAAACCACTTCCTGCTATCGCGTTCATGATAGCGCTATCTGTTACCGGTGGTGACGAAGTCAATTGCGCTAGTTTTTCTTCCACTGCGTTATTTATTGCTTTGCTGATTTTTGCAGGCATCACTGTAGTTGATGGCAGCACTGGTGGTTTCACCACTGACGAAGTCATCGATGACGAAGTCATTCGTGGTTTCTTTCGTACCAATGATGCTATTTTATCTTTCGCGGCAGAAAATGCCTTTCCTGCAAGATTTCCAACGAAATTGATTCCCTTATCACGGATAGCATCAATGGCTTTCATTGATAATTGTTTAGCTAACGGCGCCACCTTGGGAGCCATTCTTGTAAATAACCCCGCAATGGTATTGCCGAAACCATCTCCGTACCACGCGCGATAAACAGGCAATCGTGAGTTCACCACGTAGACACTTACGGGTTTATCATGGTTATAGTGTATAATCATCTTGTTATAAAACTAGTAGTTTTTCAATTAGTGATCAATCGCTTACATCCATAAGATTTTCATCGTTGTGATTTTCAACTAATTCAGCAATAAGTTCTCGATATACATTAATGTCCATGATACCACCAGCAAATAATCGTCTACAGATATCAGCGGCCTCGTTAATTATCTCGACGGAGTTATTTCCGGCTCGTTTCCCTCCGATGAGAACCTCTAACCGTGATATATCACTGAGAATGTTACCAGGGCATGTCACGGTAGAGTCAAAGACATCCTTTGGATTTTTAATCGAATATCCTTTTCCGCTTGTTTTCAAAGTTGTACCAGTTTCATCATACTCTTCAATTCCCCTTCTAAATTCTTTATATCCCAATTCTCTTTTATTTAAACGGCCAACACCCTTATTCGTTTTATACAACCAATCAGCCCATTCATCTCGGCTTATTCTACTGTTTTTATACTCGTCTTTTAAAAATTCTTTTCTGGAATGAAAGCTTTGGGCGGCGAAATCACCAAAAATCTTATAATGTTCGGGTTTTATTAATTGAGGTCGTTTGATTTCTGCTATAGCTCCTTCGGTGAGTTTGTCTATAAAGGAAACACCTCTTGGGGTGACGACATCAACAGGTTGTGGTTCAGGTGTGGAAACTCTTTGAGTTTCATCATCAATATCAGCTAGTTGTTCATACTCACGCTGAGTTTTTATATCACTGGATAACTGTTGTATCCCTGCGCGTGTTTGTCCGGTCTCTGCTGCTATCTTTTCAAGCACACCAAGAACAGGCACTTCTCGTCGCTTGCCTTCCTTAGGAATATCTCCGTATATTGCTCGTTCAGTTGCTGTTTTCACATCGCTGGTCGCCTTAGTTACCGGGGCGAACAGTTGTTCACTTGACACAGAAAAGTCAGTCTGCGCTTGTTGTCGTTGTTGAAGTTGATCGCGAAGTCTGTCTCGAACCGGTATAAACTTTTTAATTGCTGCTAGCCGCTCTCGGGCTAATCTAGTTGTAAGCGATTCACCAACCATATATTGTTTGTGAACTAAATTTTCAAATGTGAAATCCGGAGGGTTTCCATCATAATTAAAAGCTTAGTTATTAAATAACTTAGTTATTAAATAATGTACCATCAAGCTAACGTATTCATCTTCGACAGGGTTAAACTGTACGACGCTATTCGCGAGTGTTTCAGAAATAACATCGCTGGGGATTTCAGAATTGTAATATCTGAGAATGGCGATGAACGATTTGTGTTAACGACGCGGCAACAAGAACAATTACGTGAAAATGGAGGCGTCGCGGTGATTACTTGCTACTACGACCAGATCATCCATTATGCACATAACTGCATGAGCAAGTCCAAACTGATGAGTATCCTTTCAGGAGAAAATCCTATGTAACAAGTGTTACAAAAAAACGCTAAAAAAAAAATAAATAAATTATTTAAATTATTTACGAAAGCCTATATTATTTTTTAGTAACACTCACGTGGTTAAGATACGGGTCGCTCCTCGTTTAACATTTTTCTAAGATCACGAACTTTAGAACCAATTTCAGCTCGTTTTTGATATTCTTGGCCAAGCTTTTGACGTATTGCTTCAACGGTGCTAAATAGCGTTATAAATAAATTAATGTCGTTACCGTACAAACAACCATTAATGGATTTTTGAATTCCTTTCACGAGCCTGTACATCCTAGGTAAAACATAACGACCCTTACTAGACAGATATTCAATATCTTCATATTCCGAGGTAATCTTGTCAACGTCGAGACTTTCAGATAATAATACCCCTTTATTATTTAAATTTGAGATTTCAGCAATTATAGCATTTACATCATTGATACCCATTATTTATATTTTTATATAAATAAATTTATTTATAAATATAGTATACTGTATCTCTAATTAATAAAAAAAACATCTTCCGTTTCGCCATCAAATAATGTATCTGCTATGGGGACCGAACACGTAGTAGTTGATAGCTATGTTTACAAGACAAACACGATACCATTACACCACGGACTAGTCATACAGAATAGAGATTTTTTAATATATATATATATATCTGATATACTTAACAATAAGAGATTTTTAAAATAGACAATTTTACTGTATCCATCGTATTTAGGAATATAAAATACTAAGTACACAAAAAAAAAATTAATTTAACTGTTTGTAAATATCAATCACGCATGCCTGCGTCAGTGAAATACCGATCATACAGGGTGGGAAACAGAAGTGTGTACTGAAGGTCACATGAATACCGATCAATATAGAGGAGAGGGAAGACATGTATACTTAACAATAAGAGATTTTTAAAATAGACAATTTTATGCTGCAACAATGAGAAATATTTTAAACAAAATAATACAGTTGTTTAATAAAACAGCGTTTTATATACTCTGTTATAATTCTCTAGATAAAATACATTCACATACAAGGAATTTTAACCACGCCCACATACTTCAATGAATAGGAAACACTCGCGTTCCGGCTGAGCGAACATAGGTAATGCGTAGATTATAAAGAACGTCTGTACTGAAAAGAACGAGTTAGCTGTCTGCTTTACTGCTAGTCCACCCACCCCACACATGAGATATGTAGATAAATAAAACTAATAATGCAGTTTTAGCCCACAAGTGACAATAAAAAGTTTTATTCTCTATCGAAAACTCATGCATTATATCTCCATTACAGTCACGTGGGCGCGCCTAGTCAAGTACAGGTAATATAGCAGGCGACAAATTCCTTTGACGTCATAATACAAGGGAACTTAGTAGGTAGGGTGTGAATTGTAGTGCGGATTTATCCATAAAGGATTTATCTCCCTTAAATAGTTTCAGTGTATACGAACTTTATTTTATGACCATTTTTTTTAGACAGAGATGTTTTAATGATTTTTCCAGCAACAAATCGAATTGAAGTACTACAAATATCGAAATATTTTCCAGCCGCATTTATCGACTGAAAGCTTCTCTCTTCATTATTTTCTAAATCAAACGATTTCACACCCTTGGGATGTTTCGCGTGCTTACCAGCGTTGCTTTTTAAAAGGTTATCGCGCTGCGAGACGGCTTGAAGATTCCCAAGACAATTATCAGTCTTCACGCCATTTATGTGATCAATCACAAGACCGTCTTCGATTAATCCGTAAAATGCTTCATAGATGGCTCTGTGACAGAGATACTTCTTCCTCCCAGCTGAAAACATCAAATATCCCATATTATTCAGATACCCAACAGGTTCTTTGAGTCTGCGGTGCCTGACAACACCATCACTAGAGGCTTCGTAATTAGCAAGCACTGGGTGAGGTCTGAAATCTTGGCTCATTTGTATAATAATACTACTTGTCTAATTTATTATCTGCTTTAATTATAAATCTCTGGATATAATCTTGAGGGGTTTTTATTACTTTGTCCTTGATTTTATCAAGGATGACGGAGTCAATGATTCGTTTGTCATAGTAGCGTTTTAGTTCCCTGTATCGTTTACCCCCACAAGCAAGGCATAATTGCGATTTTCCTCTAACACCCACCCCACATTGGAGGCATGGGAGAGGGCCTTTTGAACCGTTTCTCACGCTTTGCATATGATACCCACAGAATTCACTTCTGCATGATTTGTTACACGGGGTTGTAGATCCAATCATTAGCCACTTGCAGTGATTCATTATACTATATTTTTCTATTTAAATACTTGTTTTAATTATAACATGGAGGAGTTCAAGAGATTATCGAAAATTAAGCCCTGGAAAAATACTAAATTCAATCTTGATAGGGAGTTCCAAAGATTATCGAAAATCAAACCTTGGAAAAATACTAAATTCAATTTTGATAGGGAGTTCCAAAGATTATCGAAAATCAAACCTTGGAAAATTACTAAATTCAATCTTGATAGGGAGTTCCAAAGATTATCGAAAATTAAGCCTTGGAGAAATACTAAATTCAATCTCGATAGAGTCTCTGATACACCAAAACGTCTAATCGGTGATAGAACTATACTCGGTAAAATCAGGGAGTGTTTTAATGAATTCTACCGAGACGGTGCAGCATACTGTTGGTCGACATTTCGAATTATTGATGAAGATGTCAATGTACCCATCATCGATGCTACTATGAACGATAAAAGAGCAGCTGAGATAATTTCACACCTTGGTGAGAAATCCAAAGGATTTCAAGCAAAGCAATTTCCATCCAAAGGGGAAATTCAAAGATGGAAATCCAAAGGTGGAAATCCAAAGGATTTCAAGCAAAGCAATTCCCAACAAAGCAATTCCAATCAGAAGTATTTTTTCAGAATAAAATTCATTATCGAAGTCGAAGGCAAATGGATTATTAAGGATAAATTTGAACCAATCCTCAAGGATAAAAAAACTGTCATTGTAAGTAGAGATTCCAAACCAGGAATTCTAACTGGAATTGACAAACCATACTACGAGAGATCTTATCCCGTAACAGCAATCGTTTATGGGATATATCCGTTAAATGATAAACCCGATATTGCAAAACTAGCTCCTATGAAATATTCACCATTGACTTCGTCAAGGCTCAATTGTGTAGCAACACGGGTAATGGAACACTTCACAAATGCATCCCGAGGAAATAAACTAACTGATCTGCGACGTAGGAAAATAACAGAATGGGAACTGACAGTGAAACAGCACGGTGCAAAGATTTCTGATATAGCTAAATTAGAAACATCATTAAGATTCCCAATAACCGTTATGACGATAACCGGAGAAGTATTACACGAACCGAAATATAAATTACAAGGAGCGCCAATACAAATTATTGATCATAACGAACACGCGTGGACACCTGCAGTAACAATATTTCCACGAGATAGAACCGTGAGATATATCCCCCCGGAATTTTCCGGGGAATTTTCCGGGGATGTTTTCTATGAAGAGAAATTATTTGATGCTATTCATGCGTTGTGTAAAGATGATCCTGTGTCAGTGTGGTTACTTAGTAGTGCTGGTTCCGAATCAGGATTTGATCAATTTGTAAGACCAAATGGTGAATTATATCGCGTTGAAGAGTTAGATACTAGAATGAGAAAAATCGCTAATGATTTTTCACCGGAGAGTTTCCATGAAAAACTATTGACGGATAGTTTTACTATTCCATCAGTGGTAGCTCACTTCGCAAGAGAAAAAAACTCATGGCGTCCAACACGAAGTGATTTTCTCGAGGACGTTAAATTGAGTTGCATCGAATTTGGTCATGGAGGACTGTGGAATACAAAATACCATCGTGACGGTATGATTTCAATTGATATATCCGCGTGTTATCCTGGAAGTTTTCTCGGGTATGGGGAATGCGCTGAATACTTCAAACGATTTGGACACCCCACGCATGAAATGACTCGTGTTGCGATTAATGGACCATTGCCTGATTTTGATTTAACCGGATTCGCTCGTGTGATATCATTTGAACTCGCTACAGGGTTACATCCGTGTAGTTATGTTTGGCTCGGTAGACACCTATCTGAAAAGGCCTGGATGCCAATAGTGTTACTACGATATATGATTGATTGTGGCATGCTGATATCGTTGATTGTTTCCGAAGCTATTATATGCTATCGAGCTCAGAAAGAAGTTTGGCTACCACAACCCGATCTAGATCGTATAATCAGCGAACTACGAAAACAGTGTCCAGATTTCAATGAAGAAGAAATCATAAATTGGTCTAAGAAGTTATTTGAAAGTAAAAAAGAACAAGCAAAGGATTTTGGACGAAAAATAATCGGTAAATTTACCCAGGGTGGAAGATACGACAATGCAAAATTTTCCTCGCGGTTGATCATAGACGTCGCTGAATACGATTTTCTTGTAACGGATTTAACGAAACAGGGAAAACTTGTATCCCGTAAGGATGCTTTTCTATCCAATGGTGAGAAATTGGGTACGGTTGTTACCTACTGTGATGGATATAATTCCCAGTACACACATTTGAGAAGTTCTATGCTAGCTTATGCTTCTATCAATTTATTTTCGATGATAAATAGATTTCCTAATACCGCGGTTAGAGTAGCCACTGATTCGATGTATATACACAATAAGTACAAATCAGCTGTAGCGGCATTCACAGATCCGGAGGAAGCGTGGGGGCGTTGGCGATTTAAAAAGGAGATGCTACATGAGTATTGTGAATCCACAGACGTTGCCATGGATGAAAAGTACTTAAAATGTGATGAGATTCAATCAGAATTTTCTAATGCACCACCGGTATCTGATCCAATATGTAGATACAAGACAGTTTATTTAAACGGTTGTGGTGGGTCAGGAAAGACAACTCGTGCAATTGAATTATATCGTGGTGGTGGAAATACTTGTATTCCTACTAACATGATTGTGTTAACACCGACTCACAGACTCGCCAGAGAGATGATACAGCGAGGGGTAAATGCTTGCACTTACCATAGTTTTTTTCGATGGAAAGGTGACAAATGGACTCCTGAGCGTATGGGTGATAAATTCATTCCTGAAATCATAATTTGGGATGAAATATGCACAGTGTCATTAGATGTATTAAAAACATTTCTTGAGTGGTTGTTAAACAAAAACACAAAAGTCGTCATGTGCGGTGATCACGGCCAACCACCACCATTTGTCGGTGGATCTCCACATGAATGGCTAAAGGGTTCTGTAGACTATTATGAAGAAATTAATACCGACCATAGATCACTTGATGAACAATTACGCGAGTTCAAAGCACTGCTTAGATTACAACCGGATAAAATCCAATGCGAAATAGCGCGTGAAATAATTTCAGAAACTCCTATGAATGATTTCTGGGAAACGTGGAGACCAAATGATTTGATAGTAGCAAGTAGAAAAATAGTCAGAGACACACTTCAGATGAAGTTATTTGAATTGCATAAAGAAAAATTTGCAACGCTTCCAGTACCGTTGTGTTATAGGCCTTCGGATACACGAAAGCAGAATATAGAAGTTGATATTCCAAGCCTGACAAAGTCAGGAAGTGAAAAGCAGATTCTCGTGTTAAATGATATTGTGCTGGTTGATATCAATGTCGTTGAAGATGCATTGCGTGCTAATAAATCCCCATGGACGCTAGGATACGCAGCAACAATACACTCTTCACAGGGATTGACTATATCGGATACAATTGTTTGGATGGTAGATAATCGCATCGAATGGTCGAATTTAGTCTATCTCGCAGTATCCAGAGTACGAAGAATAAATCAGCTTCGAAGAATTGTCGTCATGACAGAGTCAGGTGGCGATGATGAAATCATTGGTGATGATAATGACACAACAATAAGTGATATTGATGTTAGCATCATTAATAAAAAACTCTCCGGTTACAAACAACAGGACAAAAAAAAACAACGAGAATTTGATATTGATGCTAAATTAATAATCACTTTGAAGAAACAACAGAATAATCACTGCGCGAGTTGCAATTGTATAATGCGTTGGCAGTATTCGGATAAGGATCCTCGCCAATTCACCGTAGACAGAAAAAATAACAATCTCGGTCATGTCAGAAATAATGTGATGTTGACTTGTCTTGAGTGCAATAGACGCCGGGGTGAAAGCACAATGCCTCTGGCATCGGGTGCTAATTAAGACCATGCGGTGGCAATTGAGTATCCTCGGGAATCACTTGCAGTTGTTGTCGAGTAAATCCTCGCTGAGGAGCAGTTGAATCCAGTTTATAGATTGCTGGTCTACCAGTTGATCGTGTTATACTAGATATCTTATGCGTAGTGACGCTCCAAATAGGATCAGTAGCCCTTTTTCTACCCCCTTCAAGCTCTCCTGGTTCGTATAAGTACCTAACAGTGGCATTACTACCAAGAATTGGTTGGGAAACGCTAGCGTTTCTAGGGAAATCTTTTTGTGGTTGTACGGGTATTGACTTCTTTTTAATCGCGTTGATAGGTTTCATGTTGATTGTTCTAGTAATCTCGTTATTCAGTGCAGTAATCACAGCTGGTAACCTTTTGACCCATTCACGGGATCGCTTTTCTTGAATGAATTCTTTTGCGTATTGATATCCAAATAACCGCTCAGCAATCGTCCGATTAAATCGTTCGACAATGGCCTGATCGCGATGTAGCGCAGTATGCCCTCGTCGTATGGTGACATTATGATTTTTCATTGTAGATAGAACCGCACCCTGAAATTCCCTGCCAGGATCAACCTGCAATAGATTCGGCCAGTGCAGAGGACCTCGTCGATAAATCCTTTCAAATGCAGAAGCAACTTCAGTGGCTGATTTTGTTTTTAACGGTTCTGCTTCTTTGTATCGACTTGCAATATCAACTACGGTTAACGCGTATTTGTAACCACGATCATGTGGCAGAAATAATATATCAGCCTGATGAACTTCATTAGGAGCGGTCACATCAAAATGCGAGAATTGAATTTGTTTAGGTGGTGGTAGATAAATTTGCCATAGTGCCTGTTTAGATAACCAATCCGCCGCTGTAGTTTTTTTCACTTTTGCAGCGCTAGCGAGTTTATGTACTGCTGATTTACCCCTCCAGTATCCTCTTGGGGAATAATAAATTGATTCCATATTATTAATTACCAGCACCCATCATCAATTTGCCTTTCATAGCTGATTTTACCAACCACGAAGCCAACTTTTCTTTAAAAGATTTATCAGGAATAGCATTTAACGCATGAATTAATTTCACATCCGCGAGATGCCTGTTTTGCAGATTGCTGCTTTTATATGCAACATCATGAAGGTGACAGGCCTTATCAATGGCGTTTATTGGTTCTTCACCGGGTCGGGGTTGATTTTGATCATCAAGTCTGATATCTAATCGTGTTCCGGGACCACAGTAGCTATATCCTGGAAGGTGCTTTTCTCCGGGGTACTTTGCCCATGGGGTTCCAGGGAGCTTTGTCAATTTGGCTGCGATATCACCTCCTCGTTTTTTTTTAAAACATCTCCGGATTGTAAAATCTTTGATTTTGTAGAAATAAATCTAAACTTTTTTATACCACATGTTGCACATCTACCAGTTAGTGCTGATCTGTTATTTTTAGTTGTAACCGTCGTCACATCATTTGTGCTAGTACGCGTTTTACACTTCACACAATATAGATCCATAATTTATGTATAGAGATATGAATATAATTGATTTTTCAGCGACTAAAATAAGAGAACCAGTTAAGCATCATGCAGCGCTACCAAACTCTATCCGTGCAATTATAATCGGGCCATCTGGATCCGGTAAAACGCAATTGTTGCTCAATTTAATAATGAGATGGATGAAGTGGGATAAGTTGTATTTAATTGCCCCTAGCGTAGATGATCAACGATGCTATGAAGTGTTAAAGGATTTTAACGAGAATGCATCAGAAATTAAAGGTGAGAATACCATTGATTTTATAACTGATATTGACGAGGCGCCATCCGTGGATGACCTTGATGGGAGCATTAACAATTTAGTCGTATACGACGATGTGATGTTAGACAATCAAAAAAACCCAGCTAGAATATTTTCCCGGGGGCGTCACAAAAACACTGATGTGATATATGTCACTCAACGCTACACTCAGATTCCAAAAGTGATCAGAGATAACTGTAATATTCTTGCTGTGTTTAACGGCGTTGATACACATACGCTACGAAATATTTGGCAGACATGGTGTTCCGATATGGACTTCAATCAATTTAAAAATTTCTTTAGTCATGCTCAGTCAACCCCGCATGGATTTGTAACAATAAATTTACATGATCCTCGGACACGATATCGTATCGGACTCGATCAAATATTTGGTTGAAATCATTTATTATTTTTTGTTAACCCAGTGATGAAATCACTAGCAGCAGAGAGGGTGGATGACAACGACGTTGGCGTATATAAGGAAATCTTATTTTATCGAATAGACGCCATTTTTTTTACTATTTGGTGGAAGCCTCAGATTTCCGAATCGACGCTCGGAAAGTTGTGAGGTTCACCCTCTCTGCTGCTTATTACGTTAATATCTAAAATGGAGGAAAACGAATTTGTAACACAATATGTCAGCAGGAATTACGAAGCATCTCGTAATGGGATTATCAGCAACTGTCTATAAAACCGAGTATGTTATGTCATTAATAATGTTTATCTAATGTTTTGGTGTTGATGAGAAAAAAGTATTGCTCGCATAAATAATTTTCGAGTGTTGTAATGGAGTAATCGAAGATAGTCTTGTGATCAATCAGAATGATTAAAAAAATCATCTAATTAATTTACGTGCAGTTTCACAGAGTCAGAATTGCAGATTTGGAAATATTTCTAAATGTAGACATTTGAAAAAAGAGCTTTGTAATCCGAAAATACAAACGCTTACGAAGAAATTATATTTCAATCAATGAACGTAGCCGGTAATCAATTTGATATTTGCATGCGCTCGGTTTAGCGCATCGCAGATAAAATATACAAATCGGCTTTTTCGAAGAGGTATAAACAAAACATTAATTTCAATATTGTTAGATGGAAAAACTTGAAGAGAGATAATTTTGTCACATATGAGTTGGAGCAGTTAAAGAGTTATCTCGCTTGTTCTTTATAATAGTAATCACTTATAACAAAAATATTTTTTCCTCACTGTGTTGCAAATAATTCAACTAAATTGTTTTCAAAGAAACATAATTAAATCGGTATTTTTAAAGGAAGGCAAAAAGTATCTTCTGAAGTATAACTGCCATGTAAGACAGGCAAATTCAACGTCAATGACAGTCATTAGTTTAAGTCCCTCGCCACATCCTGATATATATATGGCGGCATATTGTCAAAGTTTTTTTCTAATATATCCGTAGGTGCTGAACCTACGTTCAGTTTGTTGTGTAAGAAAAACAAGTTTCATTGGTTTGAAAAATGTCATTAGGCTTTCGATAAATTAAATGCCATGCTTAAGACTGCACCACTTATCTTTTCCACATTTCAGGAAATCATTTATAATGTCTGTTGATGCAAGTTATTTAGGGGTGGATGGAGTATTGATGCAAGAGAATACTATGGCGTGAATCATCGAGTGTGTTATGTTTATAAAACTTTAAACAAATGCCAAAGAAATTATTCCACTATCGGAGAAGGAGGTTTTGGTATTGGTAATGAATTCTGCACACTTTGAATTCTATATTAGCTTAGTTTAATCTGCTACTATATTATTCAGCTATCAAATACCCCTTACCTTCATTACTAATGAAAACAAACCAGAAGTTATTAAGGAGGTGTTATGAGGGGAGATGTTATGTATAATTAATTTGTATTGTGTTTTGGCTTTGGTAATGGTTTTATATATGTAAATTATTTCATATAATTGACCTTTATCCATAACCGGGAAAATGAGTTTAGAATAATGTAACATACGCAAAATATGTTCACTAAGATTGAATTCTTGATAAAGCCTCGATTCAGACCTTCGAATTCTTAAGAAAAAATGTTAGTGTTCAAAACCATCCAGTCATAACATTGTATTCACGTTTCCACCTAGCTACAGTGTTTACTACACACTTCAGTTATTAAGGTACTGATATGTGTACAAATACAAGAAAGACGGAACAAATAATATAAGGACAACACAGCAAACACTTCATGTCTCTTTACTGCTGTAAATTAAATTGCATTTTCAAGACAACTTCAAATTTATACTCGAGTTAACGGGAACACAAGCATAATCTTGACATTAGTATTCACTAAATGTCGCTATGCATATTTATGAACTGCTCGAGATATTTATGAATATTTATGAATAACCAAATAAGTCCTTTAATTTTAATCAAGTTTTAACATTTGTTTGAAACAAACTTTATAAAATAAACCTTACACAAGAATTCTAAAATTTAATATGGCATATGGAATAGGGCTATTTGCAGATTCAAAATAATGGATCTACTGTCACATATATAATCGAAAAAGCTGTGATATTTCGAATGAATGTTGATTAAAATTTAAAAATCACATGAAGGTAAGAAATTCTAAATAAATAATGTTTTTAATTCATGATACTATTTATATAGCTAGCATATTGTGATAACCTATAGGTTTAGCAGCGTCAGTGGGTTTGTTGCTCAATAATGATTGCAGGGTCGAATGGGTGGTGGTCACGGTGTGATGTTGTTGGGAAAACATCAGATATTAGAAGAGGTACCATATATCTATTACTGCAACCGCCCATCGATAATAATAATACACATGAATAAATATTACATTTAATTAGAATAGAACATCGAAAGAATATATTTGCAGTGAAATATCAAGATAACTGCGATATTTACAAAATATGTCTGGTGGTTCTAGATCTATTAGTATGTGTCATGATATTTCTGTACTCAATAATTTGGAAACAAACAAGACAACAACACAAACTCAGTTTTACATGATTTTTTTTTAACCTTTGCTACAACAAGCACGTTATAGAATTCTTCGACGAAGCTATCTTTGTTTACCGTATCCCATCAGTTTGAATTATTTTTAGTGCAATGGCAAGCTAACTGTATCAGCAACTATATCGTCAGCAGTGCCGATATATACCATAAGTATAATAGTGAACATACATATGGATTCATTGAACTTGGCTTACAGGAGGCATAATGCGTTTCAAAGGGGTAACACTTTAGTTCAGAACAGTTTGCGTCTTTTTTCCCTGAATCTCTTTGCACAAGTAACACTAAATATAGCCTGTTTGTGATATAATTCATTCATGTATAGATTAAGATGTTTTAAAATAAAAACAGGAAAGTGATCTCGCTTTGTCGCTATCTTTTGAAATCGTTTTCCATAAATGTCAGCGTTTGGTAATTGTTAACATTGGATCCCAGTAATATTTTGTCATCTGTACTCAAGACAAAACAACAAATCATTGTACAGCTGAAATGTATTCTTTGTGTTTACGCTTAATCCATACTCGTCTCTTCTTTAGTTGTACTAAGCATCACGGCATAGAAAAGACCAGAAATGTACAGAATGCTTGAAGCATCCCAAAACATATTGTATTAGTTCCTTGTTTTTTCTATATTTGAGCTTCACAGAGAGTGCTAGATGTGTCGGGCCCTGTCTGTGGTGATTTTGGTCGGAGCACAAAATTGCAAGCACTTCAACATCATTATGCATAAAGTAATACTAAAGAATGTTGGAAGTATACATAGAGAAGCTGTTGTTGCTCAAATGTTGTAAGTGATCAAGTTGGTGTTGCCTGGTTTTGAAGTTAGCACGTCTTCAAACTCAGACCACAATTTCCGCAGCTGTTTTAGCTGTTCTTTCGTCAATCTACCTATTAGACTGACTTTGTCCAAACTCTCCATATCGGATAATGGGAAGTCAATCCGTCCTCCTCCATCAAATTCATCACACACAGTTGCGGATAACAGTACAGCTCTCTTGTACTAACATAATAGGTTACTATGGTGTAGGTTACTTGTCCTCGCTTATGAACAATTTTAATCTTGTAATTAACGTCATTGATCTTACAAATGACACGATAAGGTCAATTCCAGTGGTGCTGTCATTTTTGATGAATTGGATGGAAGCAAAACCAGAACCTTATCTCCCAGCTGAATTCCCTTTTTGTAGCATTTTTGTTGTACTATGATTTAACTTTCTTGTGACACTCTGTCAGATTTTTTTACACCAACTTTTCGCTCCGGTCGCTTAGTGATTCAAGCGTCCACTGCAGAAGCGGAAGGTCGTGGATTCGATCCCGGCCGAGTCATATCAACGACTTACAAAATTGGTACTCACAGTTGCCTCGCTTGGCGCTCAGCATTACGAGGTTGGTGTTAGGACTGATCGGCCTGGTGCCAGGATAATGTGACTGTGGGGGACATCATGCTACATGTCTGCGGCATGATGACTCAGTGCTAGACATCACTATAAAAAGCCTCACAGCAGACATCGTAGCGATATGACTAAAAAAGTGTTAATGCTACGTTAAAAAACCTAATCACACACACACACACACACACACACACACTCTCTCTCTCTCTCTCTCTCTCTCTTTCTCTCTCTCTCTCTCTCTCTCTCTCTCTCTCTCTCTCTCTCTCTCTCTCTCTCTCTCTCTCTCTCTCACTAGCTCACTTACATCAGTCAATTTCTGGCGAATCGAAAGCATGACTTCTACAACTGACTTCTTTGTCTCACCCTCACCGTTTAACAGATCCTTAAGAATTTCCATCGGCCTTTTTACTGGCTAACCATACAGCAGCTCAAAAGGCGAGCCCATCTACTTAATGTGGTGCCTCCCTATATAAAAATGGTGCGTAAGGCAGCATCACATCCCACTCTTCACTGTTCGTGGAACACAGTTTCATCAAGACAGATTTGATCGTGCCAATAAATCTTTCGACCTTTCCATTGGATTATGGCCTGTACCGAGAGGTTGTTATCATTATTTCGATAGTGAGAAATGAATTTCACATTTACGTTGTTCAGCTAATCAAGCAACAGGTTCTTGTAATCAGCTTCACTTTCACGATGGATGTCATCTTCATCCTCAACACTATCACGTTCGTCTAAAAATAGCCTATCCAAATGCATGTCACCTAGTTTATGAGATCGGACCCCACATTCTTTAATTTTTTTCTCTCACTTTCTTTAGCTTTATGTTTCTGCACACTTGCCTGCATCCTTGTTACTACCATGGTTCATTTCGTTCTATACTGAATGTCCATACACAGCAGCGCTTGTGCTGCCAAGTCAGATACCAGTCCAACCTGGACACGACCCTTGTAGTATGGCGTGTCTAATTATACTATGGCTAATTTCGCCTCGAAAAATTGTCAAATGGCTGTGTAGGGTGTTAGGTTCTGCCCTGCAAGAATACATGATTTATGGACAAGGTCCTCACGTATCAAGGTTATTACTGCACCTGTATCCTTCACAAACAATACTTGTTGTTCACTGTTCCCGGTACATTTACGAACCGTTCAGCAATGGTATTCTGAACAAAGTAGGTTACTTGAATTTTTTTCTGCTGCGACAATTACACAAAACATGATCCTTCTGGTGACATTTATAATTTTTTGGTCTCCATATAATCTTTCCATCAAACCAGTTTTCTTGGACTGAGGTAAACTTGATGCCTGGCTATTTACTTGTTTTCGGCTATGCTTAGTGTCAAACTTGATGTCATTGATGGGCAAAACATAATCATCAGCAGTATCGACAACATACCCATTGCTCATAAAACGCCTTATCTACTGGGTCTGCACTGGTGGGAGAGTATTAAGAAGTAGTCATCTACTAAACATATATGCGGATCGCACCTTCACTCTTTCAAAGTGTAACGTTTGTCTTTCAATTGCGCATTCCCTCTCTAACCGCAACCGGCCACGTTAAGTTTGCTTGTTGGTGTACTTAGATGTTTTTTGTTTGATCTGTGTCTTCTTTAGTTTTCTTACAGGATGCTCTTCCTCTTATTCCATGTTATCTGTTTCTTCAACATCTTTGAATTGCATCATATTTGTGCGTTGTTTCTTTCTGGTTCTATCCCTTGCAATGTTGTTATCTTTACAATCGTTCCTACTTCCTCATCGATACTATTTCCTTGGGTTTGCCATTTCATTCCTTTTTATGTATCCTTGTCTTAATAGAATCACACACAAAGTTATAGAATATTCAATAGCAATTTGCAGCTACACTCCTCAGACACAACCTTTTGTAATTGTGCTGTTTCATTGTTATTGTAAAAAGTCTAACAAATATCCCAACTCTGCCACCAAGCAATAACATTCAACACAAAGTTAATTCCCAAGTTTTAATATACATCCAAGCTAGGGCTCAAGACGACTGCCTTTTACAGAGAACAAATTGGTAGTTTTGCACATACCTGGGAATAGTTTATTAAAACAACAGCGATGACAAACACATAATCTAATTCCTAGGTGTCAGAATCTTTATCAGTATCGGATACGAAATAGGTAGTATTTGCTTCTAACATTACAATATCTGACCGCTCAAAATCCTTTAAACTAAAACTACCATATACTCCCATGTCTCTTGTCTTAAAGATAATTAATATTTATACAATAAATTGGATGGAAATGTTAAGCTTTAATATGAACACGACACACACACACACACACACACACACACACACACACAATTTGTCCATCTGGCCTCATTGTCTTTGAGTTGTACTCATGAACATTTTCCCATCATAGTTTACGGTTTACTGTAATAGTACGCAAACATTGGTTTAGCTCCGCTCCATATTGCCGACAAAAGGCTTAAACACATGCTAACGGATAATAATAACTCTTCTTTGGAGCGGTCTGATACTCGTCAAAGAATATAAGTATTTGCATATTTACATCCCTCTACCCAGCAACTCATATGGCTTGATATGGATCATATCATTTTTCTCTCCCAGTACGATGCGGTTAAATGATTACACACAAACATTTTCAATGCTTTTCCCGAACATTTGTATTCGTGCTGGTTATTGGCCGTGCTGAAAGGTCATCCAGAGTTAGAGGGAACTAGTTTTCTCCTGAGATTCATTACAATCTTGAGAGAAAACGGATCCCTTTATAAGTGCCACAAAGGTGAACGCCACATACTATAGGAGAAATATCTAAAGTTCCTCTAAATGTAAACATCTCTTTCCGAAACTGGTTTGTGAATGTGGGGTCAATTCTTGAGATTATATAACTCTTAAGGTTTGGTTTTATGACTACTTTTTCTTTGGAAACAGTGATTCAAACGAGGTATTCAAAAATAATGTAGCCGCATTCTGTCTTAGACTTTGTATGTTGTTCAGTTCTGATTCGTCGTTGCATAAGGTGTTTGCATACCAGTCTCTTTTTTTATGGAAATGAAATCATATGGGAAACAATCAATTGAAATCCTGATCCACTGACTGATTATTTTCGGCAAATTTTATGTAAACATGCGTCCATTCCTCCCCTTTTGCCCCCTCCCATATAGCAATATAAATAACTGTTTTCTGTTGAATAAAAAAAAAACTTTAACAATTGCAAGATTGCTGTGCTGATTGAGTAATTTTAAATTGAAATCATTACCAGAACGATAGCACTACAAGGAAAAAAATATATTAGTTTGGTAAAAATTGCATGTAACTGAACTTATGCAAGCAGGGAAATAATCAACATACCAGTAGATAGTAATATTATCATTCATTGAAAATACCCCCCCCCTCTCTCTCTCTCTCTCTCTCTCTCTCTCTCTGGCTAAGTGTTGAAGGTTTTATGGCACAAATTTGGCCAACGTTTGAAAATGGTGGAGTTGTTTTTCTTCTTCCAAACAAAAACCAGCACGATTGAGTTTGACGAAATATAAATAAGTCATCAGATGTCATCAAACCCAATAGTGCCAGATATTTGTTTGTGTCTTTGCGGGTTGTTTAAATTGTTTTGTAATATAGTGTCAAGCCTGATGCTGAAAGAAGGCGAGGATGAATATGGTATATAGATTTGATGCCCTGATGTTCAAATTGGACCATTCGTCTATTTATAAGATGAATATTCATACTGAACGATGCAGCGGCTAGAAAGAGATGGGGAGATACGT
This sequence comes from Unio delphinus, assembly GCA_029339505.1. NCBI lineage: Eukaryota > Metazoa > Mollusca > Bivalvia > Unionida > Unionidae > Unio > Unio delphinus. Next base: position 2,319,352 of record JAQISU010000028.1, on the reverse strand, counting down.
GCTGTTTAAAGAACGCATACATGTCAAGGGAAGCGCTTGAAATCTGAATGATTAGGATGATGTACAGTCGACTCCGGTTAACTGTACACCCTCGGGCCCGTTACGAGACTGTGCAGTTAACCGGAGTGTGCAGTTAACCGAAGACGGTACAGTACAGCTTTAAATCAGCACGGCACAAATATATGTGAAGAATAAATATAAACAATGATTAGAATCCACTCTTTCAATTTTTACTTAAATATTAAGCTTGTTTTCCTTCCTCCGAACACAACTTCACTGATTCAACCAATGGATCAAGGAATTATAGCGAATTTCAAGAAATTCTATAGATCGCTAGTTATTCAAAAACTGATGTCAGACATTGATGGGTTATCTTCCGCAGAAAAAGTATTCAGCTCCAAAGTCGTCTGCATTCTCTTTTTTTGCCGTGTTGTCGTTTAAATTTAATTTCGTTGCGTATTTTCCATCTTTCCAAGCATCCATTTGTTGGTAAATCATTCAAACCCGAACGGTTTAGAGCAATGTTTCCCATGCTGTACATGTACTATTATATTTCCCACTCTATTGCTCTCTAGTGGGCGCGGATATACAAGTATATACCACCTAACTTTGCATGTCAGTCATTTACAAAGTCGCATTTACCGGCTTATTTATCGGCTTTTTTGACGCTCTTATTTTGTTTCTCCATTCTCAACAAAATGACACAATCGTTTCATCTGGACTGCAAAATGTTAACTTTCCCTTGTCGATAGCAGTCCCAAATACTTCCATGTTAAACTCCCCTTGTCGCTAGAAAGTCTCAAATATTCCCCATGTTAAATTCCCATTGTCGCCAAACGTTCCCATGACCTTTTTGACTGGATTTTCCTTGTCGTCAAAGTATCTTACTATACTGCTTATGGTAAACCCAAAGCATGAAAGCTATGAAAAATGAAAACGTTCTGTCGATGGAATTCTGTGAAGGCTGCTTGTAGAACCATGATTAGAGCCACTATCGCTGTTTCGTCATAAACGTAAAAAGCCATATAAAATTTGAATAACGGCTTAGTTTAATTTGTCATGAGTCTAGCTTGAACATGTTATATATGTTGGGACCTTAACTACATAGGATCAGGAAACCGTACATGTTTATGTAACAGATACAGATGTAGGATTAACATCATCTATATTAGGTGAAAAGTGCTGCACAGATCTTGGCTATAACTCTAGATCATGAATGTTTAATTCAATGTCACTATATGCAAAACAGTAACGGAGAACAGACAACAGACTGGAAATCGAAAAATCAAATACAACACGTTCCGATTATATATATATATATATATATATATATATATATATATATATATATATATATATATATATATATATATATATATATATATATCACCTTTTGACTTGGGTGCTCGACCATGCCTTAAATGTAGTATCGCAGTAAAGTCGCATAATGGCTTTATACTAAATTGTGTTCAAGACTAAATGAACTGGGACTACATTCATCATTACTTAATGTAAACGGAAGCGAAAAAAGAAACGTTGTTTCTAAGCTGGGTGGCGTAGAACAGGAAGAAGAATTCAAGTTATATCCCTTTCGCCCGTAACAGATGAACAATTTAAAAATTCTGCCGTTAATTTTGAAAACCTGGTGCAAATTAAACTTATGTCGTCAATTGTTGCGTCAACTGTCCCAGGGATACCACTACGTATTCCAATCATTAGGATCACCGGAAAACGACCAGTATATCGACGTCTTCTTCCTGACAAAAATATGGCAGAAACATCAGGCGATGAGCCCAAGTACGCCGATTTAACACCCACTGCTTACTCCATTACGTCGTTCACTCGCAACTCTTGTAGAGGTGAAATTACTGTCATCACAAAGAATTCCATGGTAAAATGACTTAAGTACAACACAACCTTCAATTTCTGCCACACATCGTTTGAACTAGTCCAAACAGCACTCACACTGGAACAAAGGTTTCTGTCTCTAATGCCCTCCTTCAAGTAGACAAAACAAGCTGACTGAATCTCTTTTTCGGAGCAGTTTCCGAATCTTCTGGAGTATGGAAATTCAATAGGTGGCAAACTAATTATTCTTGGAGATTTCAACTTTCACTTTGACTGTCTTGGAAACCCATACACGTCAAAACTTCTTGATTAAATTTTTGTTTTCATCCTTAAACAGTTATTTAACCAACCCACCCATACACTTGGTCACATTTTAAACTGGATTTGTCAAAGGCCTGATGATACTATTATGCAATCCACCGTTGTATCCTACAAACTTGCATCAGATCACCTCTGCATCTGGCGTATCAGTCCCTATCCCTACACCTTTATTTGCTGCTAACAGAAACCTTCTGTTGATAAATAGAACCAAATAAATGCATGGTTTCCGAGAAAATCTAACAACGTACCTACATCCTACAACAGAACAACTCGATAACTGCCTGCGCCAGCCGCCAAATGCAGAGTATCAATAGAGAAAACTTATCCATGATATAGCAGCCTTAGGGAACAACTTTGCACTGTTAAAAGACATCGCCGTAAAGCAGAGAGGCTTTGGCTTTCCACCAGATTCACCATTCATAAACAAATATATGAAGCTGCTAAGAATAACGTCACAAACATAGTCCATTTAGTCAAATTATCCCCCTACAGTACTACGATCACGGAGAGTTTCAGCTGCAAAGAGCACTTCGATATAACTTACAAACTAATGTCCAGGAACAAATGTACACCACTTCCAACTATCTTCTCTCCAGTAGATCTTCCGGACCTATTTGCGAATATATTCCATGGCAAAGTACAAACAATTAGAGATAATCTTGACAACACAATTTCAATTGACTCGTTACCATACAGTTTTGATACAGAATTTCAGCGATAACCATTGGGAGCCTTTGAACCTGTCTCTTTTGATTTAGTACGGACAATCGTGATGAAGCGTGCACCAAAGTCTTATGAACTTGATCTAATTCCGACATCACTGCTGCTTGAGAGCTTAGACCCAATATTGCCTTCATCAACTGATGTTATTAATATCTCTCTCTCATCGGGGGAATTCCCATCATTTTTTCAAAATTGCCATTGAAAAAACCAACACTTGATCATAACGATTTAAAGAACTACCGCCCAGTTTCTAATCTCCCCTTTATATAAAAAATCTTAGAAAAAGTACTTTTAACCCAACTTGTATCTCATTTGAATTCAAACAGTCTTTTGAGCAATGTAGAGTCTGCATATCGCCATTCGCAGAGTGCTGAAACTACTCTTATCAAAGTAGTTAATGCCATTCTCTCTGCTTTGGATAGTGGAAAGGTTACAGTCTTCCCCACCTTTATTTGTCTGCAGCATTTGACACAATAGACCATGCTATATTACTTCACCGTCTTCAGCATGTATTTTGCATTCAGAATAGAGTTTTACAGTGGTTCAAGTCCGACTTAGTCAAAGGGACACACCTTGTACCTGCAAATGGAATTCATTCCAGCCCAGTTGATCTATGTTGTGGTGTTCCATAACGGTCTATTCTCTGACCTGTTCTCATTATTCTATACACTCAACCGCTCTCAATTTTCATAGATCATCACCCTTTGTCTCACCAATTGTACACTGATGACATCCAAATATACGTCTAGCCACACAGCTGAAGTTGATGCTACCATCCATGGAGTAGAGAGGTGTATTTCTAATGTGAAATCATGGATGACATCTAACAAGCTGCAGATGAATGATGATAAAACTGATAAAACACAAAGACTTTCTTATTCACCTCCTTTACCTCAGACAATAAATCGCAGCAACACCAACATTAAATTCACACAGTCAGTACGAAACCTAGGTGTTACTCCAGACAGTACTCTCACATTGCACCAACATGTCATGAACATATGCAAGGCTGCATATCTTGAGCTGAGACACATCAGTTCCATTCGCAAATATATTTCAGTTTATGCCACTGAAACACTTGTGTGTTCATTAGTACTTTTCAGACTGTATCTCAATTCTGTTTGATCGTCACTATATCTACTCCAGAACTTCAAAAAGTTCAAAACACAGTTGGTCAGATCATCTTTAGAGTATCTTGATCAGAGCACACCTCACCACTGCTCTGTACCCTACACTGGCTATCCATTCGATACAGAATCAAACACAAAAGTTGTTCTCTGTGCTACGTTTCACTGACAGACTCCAGTCCAACATACCGATCCATGCCTCACCTATGTGTATACACCAGCAAGATCCTTACGCTCCTCTTCTGACTGTCGTATACTAATTGTTCCCACTATGATAACGAAGTCATATGGACAACGTTTTTTTGCATACCAGGGCCTGGCGAAGTGCAACGAATTGCCCATTGAAATTAGATACAAAACACAGTGATCCCTTTTAAGAGTGCTTTTAGAACTCACATTTCTCGACTGCAGGAACAAACTTAGAGACCTAATAATGTTTTGCGTCTTATATGTTTTCAGCATGTTTTTATGTTGTCCAATTTTTTTTATTTATGTAGTGTAGTCATATAATTATAGATGTTGTAAAGCGCTTAGAACTTCTAAAGAATAGGCGCTATACAAAGTCCTCATTATTATTATTAATCAGCTTTTCTGACCATGTTTATATATTCTTTGTGGATTCGCCTATAAAGAAACTGTTGTAGAAATACCCTTGGATGTTTACACCGTCGATGTTTAACGGCAACTTTAACAATACACTGACAGAAACAGTCCTCGCTAGAACTCGGATAAAAAAATATCAAGAGGCGCAGAAAAAGCTGATTAACTTTATATATTAGATCTTACAGTCGAGCCACGTCTGACTGTACGCTTTGTGAAAGAGCGATTAAACATGAAGATTCTTTAATGAGCAATATTGAACGCATATTTGTGGACTAACAGGTACGTCAATCATCGCAGTCCACTGAGGCTATTACGTAAAATCATATAACAATTTCCAGAATTCAAGTCTCAAAAGCATTCTCGCTATCTCCAAGATTACCCGCACTTATTTTAAGCCTATGTAAACCAAAAACAGAGACGATGTATAATATTTATCAAATACACATATGGGAATTGACCGTACTTTGGTAGATCTATCTTGACTATAGTTTCTCCGAATATAGGATTTAAGACATTCACCTCATGTCCCGGATCATTTGCTATCGACATCACTATTTGCAATATCACCACTGGCTTTGTGGGTCCTGCGCGTCCACGACCAGAGGTTCATGAGAACGTAAACGTCTGTTCGCCACACCGGACTAATGTTCCAACGATCGCAGCTCAACCTTTAAGTTTACAACAGAAGTTGGCTTTGGGGTGAACGTTTGCATGGTGCATAACACACACTATGAAGAATGTTTAAGTATATAACATTGAAGATGACATTTAGAAAACGTTGGCCAGATTTTAACGTCATTAACTACTCTGCAGAGATAAATCTCAGATCTCTCAGTCAGGGTGAAATGTTTCCAAAACTTAAGTCTCGCACTAATCAATGGCTCGGCTGAATCAGTAAAGAAAGTCAACTTTAACTAAATCTGATCATGCGATGGTTAGCGTTGAATCGACTGAATGTAATTATTCTATGCGAGGATGGCACATCATGATGTGATGTACTCAAGGATTTATGGAAGCGCTTTCTTTGACGTCATTAGTTATGCTTCTTTGTCTCCTCTACACGTACAGAAAGAATGTAGATCTTGCCATTAGATGCAATGAAGCGTTATATATATATATATATATATATATATATATATATATATATATATATATACATACATACATACATACATACATACATACATACATACATACATATATATATATATATATATATATATATATATATATATATATATATATATATATATATATATATATATTTAGCAAGTGTATAAGACCTGTTGCCAGATATGATTTTGCTATAACCTAGATTAATTAAAGAAGCACCTCAACGGCTGCTGGCCAAAGTACAGCATCGGTGGCTAAGTTGCAACATCGCTCTGTCACATCTGATGACAATGTAGCAAAACCCGAATTGGACTTGATCTGCTGCTTCCGTCAAATTCAACGGTACCCTAGGATGCGTAACGTAAACGGGAAAGTTCAAGCGTTCAAAGCCTTCGTGATTGACCACAATATATGTATATATATATATATATATATATATATATATATACACATTCACTTTTCCTTGCACAGCGGTAATATATATATATATATATATATATATATATATATATATATATATATATATATATATATATATATATATATAGACACACACATTCACGTTTCCTTGCACAGCGGTAAATATAACAAAACGTTGCCAGATTCTGGCATGATCGTACGCTGTGGTTTTCGTTGGTTCGACCGCTGTGACAGCCGTTGTCAGCAAGCAGCTGTTAGGGGCTAAATACCTGTATTTTACTTCATCATGGAAATGTATTCCACTCGCACTTGCTGTGTCAGTGTACCATTCGTGGAAAAGTTTTAACCTACATTTAATATTATTAATATTGTTATTGCAATTATGAGCCACGTAACAATAGCAACTCAGTGTTAAACCACCAGTTGTGTCACTCGTTGTTTTGTGCGCGTGTGGATACTCGAATCAACTGCAGACATTTATTCCAGAAAAAACCACATTAACAATGATATCAGTGATGAGTTGTACAATCTTACTATTGTACTTCGAGTTTACCTGCTTGAGCATGTGCAATTAGTTATAGTATCTTTCGCTAGCAACATCATTGGCGTGGATGTTCGGTTACTTTGTTCATGTTTAATTGGGAAGTGTGAGAGTGTGAGAACCGCCCTACATTCTACAAGTATTGAAATGCTAAATCTTTAGTAATAACGTTAAGAATAAATATAATACATTTCATAATATATTACAGCTGCTACATTAAAATTATATTACAAAAATGGGTATTCAGCACTATGCACTTAGTGTTAGGAAACCCACAGTAAAATTCCTTCGTGATTGACCACAAATGGTTGAAAAAACTATAAGTGGCGTCGCGTGAACTAGCGCACTTGCTGCAGCGGCCAATGTGCATAATTAGATTTAAATAATTCTTTTTGTAACAAATCTGCTTTTACTTCGAACAAGAAGTTACTTAAAATTGTACACAGCGTGCCATGAGAGTAAAGAACGCTTATCATTTTAATGTCATCCCTGAAGCACATATCAAGTTACTTTGGAAAGTGTATGTCAAGTGATTCATAACATAATTCATTTTAACCTGAATTGCTATATTAGAGTTTTAGATTACAACGACAATAAACATAAGGCATTGCACCGATACTCGGGAGGTCGAGCTAGTGATGCAGAGTATTTGAGATTTGCATATTGTTTCTTTACTGTTTCTCAGTTAAGGTCTTTCGTAGGTTGAAACATAATGGCTATTCAAAATGTTCTTAATATAAACTAAATATAATTCAATACTGCTTTAATAATATCTCTTTGGAATGTTGGACGAAGCAAATATTACTAAGAAAATGACAAGTCTAAAAATGTAATAAATAGAAAGAGAGATAGAGAGGATTCATAAAGAAAATTTTTCAGCCCCTCAGTCATGTATAATTGTTGAGGCCACACGTGTTTGTCATGCCGTTTTAATGTACATGTATTAAAGGAGCGGTATGTGCTATACTAGATGATTTTTAATATGATTTTGAAGGGTCACCTTTGTAAGTGTAAGTGTACTATTGCTTAAGAATCTATCCAGCCAAGACATATGCATAGCAGAATTATATTGTTGCTAAAAATATGTTTCACTGTGAAGGTCATCGAGTGAACAAAAAACGGATGCGGTACACAAGATAAAGGTTAATAACAAATATTAGCTTTGTCAGGATCGTAGTGGTATGGTGTGTAGTTGTACTTGATCGATTACAACAATCTGACCTTGGCATCCGAACTCTTTACCTGCGTGTTTTCATATATGTTCTTGTTTGTAAAGGATTCACTATTATTCTATTAAATTCAAGAAGAGGATATCGAGATGTACAAACCGAGAAAAAGAAAGCGCTTCAGAAATATGAACAAATTATATGCCACACAATAAAGCAAAATGAATTGTAGGTATATAAACAAACATGAGCTCGCACATAAACACACATGCACAGACACACACACACATATATGAAGTCGAAAATTGGCTGATATCTATTAGTTAGTTGTGACAACTATTTTAATACAATGTTTACTTTCAATGAATGAAATATTTTGTTTAATTTTGTTTCCCATTTTCAGACCGTTGTTTAATTTGTTGTAAGTTTCTAGAGATAATAAAATGCGTTTCGAATACACTGACTGTGAAAAAAAGAATCTAATTATATTTATAATTTAAACTCTTTAAACTCATGGATTTTAAACAGTGTATTCATATGAAATTTTTTCACCTCTAGAGTGTTTTAGGCTACAATTGTATACGTTCCAGGCTAGGCTACAACTTTTATAAGTTCCAGGCTAGGCATCAAATTTTATACGATCCAGGCTAGTCTTTAAGTTTCATAAGTTCCAGGCGGCTAAGCCTCATGTGTATAAGTTCCTAGCTATGCCTTATGTTATTTAGGTCCCAGTTCAGGCTTTAAGTTTTTAATTGTCATGGCCAGACGTCAAGTTTGTATGTTCCTGGCTAGGTTTCATCTTTTATCAGTTCCAGTCCAGTCTTCTAGTTTTATACATTTCAGGCTAGGCTTCACGGTTTATATGTTCCTGACTATGTCTCATGTTGTATATGCTCCAGGCTATGTCTCATGTTTTATATGTTCCTTGCTAGGCCTGATGTTTTATATGTTCATGGCAAATATAACCATTAAATAGACAGGATTTCAGGTGAAATGTACATAAAAAATATAACTGGTCTCAAATGATGACACTGACCCTTTCAGTGCCATAGTAAATAAGATGAACGTGACTGTTCACACATAGGTTAAATATTAGGCAATTCTTGTTAAAGTCATTTTATGATATTGTTTACTCCGAATGTAATATACAATCAGCTCATATCGATTATCATGTGATACTTCTGCACTTAATCGAAATAAATAAACATTACACGTGTCAGTGTCACAATGCAGATGCTAAAACCAACCATAGGCACATAGAAAGATAAAGCTGGCCTTGTGTTGTATATAAGCTAAAATCTCAACTGTGTCAAATCTCAATAATTCGTGCTCAGAGATAAAAAAAGAGACTTGAACATCATGATTAAGTTCCTAAATGAGGCAAATTGCTATATCCAGAAGCAATTTTAACACTTTAATTACTCGAGATATTTCTCATTTAGATTCATTCATAACAATACAGTGCTTAAAACGTTTTAAATTTACAAACTTTTATAACAAAGATGTCATCGTCAGTAGTAACTATTTATTTGTTAGTTTATGGCAGAGTTGCCCTGTATGCCAATATTATATAAAAACTACAAAACTTAAATCAGTTTAAAAAAGAAATAAATGAAATAATGTTATGGAATACCGTGTTTGCAGGCGGTGTGGATTTTAGTGTGGATTTCCAATGATTTGTATATTGCTACGTTTGTATATTTCCCAAAAAACAACGTCTTTTCCACATCATAGAAAGGGTCGGATCTATTAAGAAAACACTGAAGGTATTTTCTGTTTCAAAGGAAAACAACAATGACATTAAACGACAAGAACATGATATCAATGCCTGCAGAAAAAGGTAATTTAGACTGAGAGGTTTCTCTGTACAATGGGCTGGCAATAAGCCTTGTTGGCGGTTTAAAAATTGCATTTAACGTGTCCCAAGTTATTAACATTTATTTAAATATTTTCTGAGAAAACGAGTTTGGGAAAAAAGCCTCAAATAAACTATCGTTTTCGAGAGATATCATTTATTGATATAGTTCCGTTTCTTTCCTCCTGTTTGATGTTTATGTTTCCTACGCCTTTTCTGAAAAAAATCTCAATACTTATTTAAAAATATAAAAGTCTGAAAACATCCTAACGGACGACTGACCTTACCAGATCTTCACAATTACAAAACTACAATATTACTGAAGGCTTTTCATTCTTTAGGGAAAATTTGTTTGGGATCAAATAGCGACTGCAACATTAATTTATATTCAAGAACTTTACAACGAAAGATCGTATGTACTATCAACCTTTCATTAGTCACCCGATCCCAAGTTTTTCTTGAGTCCCTATTCATATTTTACCATATTTGACTGTTAAAACACGCACCTAGATTGCTAACGGCATAGACCCAGTCCATGTGCCATGTCACAAAATGCCAGTTTACGCTGCGTCGCGTGTTCAGTATGTTGCCAGGTATTATGTGACAGTGCATCTGGGTTTACACAATTCTAAAGGGTACACATTATGCACTGGTTTGAGCAAAGGCATGAACAATCAAAATATCATTATCCTTACTTAGACAGCTTCGGTAATCACCAGAAATGAAAACCATTCAATTTGGGCGTGTCGTTACCTTTCGGCCAGATTAAAATCTTGGCTGATATGCTCTTCTTTAGAGTTTAGAATGTTTCTTATTTATTATATAGCAAAGAACAGAAAGAACAAAAATGGAATTTTAAAAGTTGGTGACAATGAAAAGTGTATAGAAAATGAAAATGATTTATATATCAACGACCAACAATGAGATCAAGCAGACATAGTTTTTAAAAACTACGATAATTTATGAGAAGAGTTATAAACATTGTACAAAGGATTAATAACAAACTTCCACACCCATTGAATAACAAATTGCTAGGGAGTCACCACTGTCCCGTACGTTTTAAAACAGGGACAACTTTCATGACAATGAAAAGTGTATAGAAAATGAAAATGATTTATATATCAACGACCAACAATGAGATCAAGCATAGTTTTTAAAAAATACGATAATTTATGACAAGATTTATAAACATTGTACAAAGGATTAATAACAAACTTCCACAACCATTTGAATAACAAATTGCTAGGGAGGAGTCACCATTGTCCCGTACGTTTTAAAACAGGGACAACTTGCATGAGAATTAGAAACATCGTTTTGTTGATCTACGGTTTTAGAAACGTGTTTGTCTTCCTTCTCGCACTTCGACCGATAATAATAATAATAATAATAATAATAATAATAATAATAATAATAATAATAATTATTATTATTATTATTATTATTATTATTATTATTATTATTATTATTATTATTATGCGGTAATATTTGTTAATAATTTGTCATCAAAGGCCTGTACTAATATATTGTATCATTCTATAGCTATTTATACCTTTTTTTTATACACATTGTATATTCATCTCCAATGCGATCGACAAACCAGCTCCAATCTGCTTATTCTTTTGGTCGTCTGGAGAGATTCAATCTATTCTAGGTCGTGAGTTCAAACCCCAGCCGAATCACACCAAAGACTTATAAAAATTATACTAACAGCTGCCTCGCCTGGCACTCAGCATTAAGAGGTTAGTGTTAAGACTGACATGTCGTTCTATTGTTAGGATAATGTGACTGGGGGTGACATCATAATACCAGTCTTCCGCATGATGCCACCCAGTCCTTAACATTACTTTAAACTACCACACTGAAGATATCTTAGCGACGTACAAATACAAAATAACACACACACACACACACACACACACACACACACAGAAGTAGTATTTTCGCTTAGTGTGCCACATTGTTTCTAGCAGTGATATTAAAACAATCTTACATGACAAACAATCCCGTTTTACAGTAGTTGTTACTAATATGTGTTGGTTAAAACTCTACCATTTTTTTTAAAAAGCAAATATAACCATTAAATAGACAGGATTTCAGGTGAAATGTACCCATAAAATTTAACTGGTCTCAAATGATGACACTGACCCTTTCAGTGCCATAGTAAATAAGATAAACGTGACTGTTCACACATAGGTTAAATATTAGGCAATTCTTGTTAAAGTCATTTATGATATTGTTTACTCCGAATGTAATATACAATCAGCTCATATCGATTACCATGTGATACTTCTGCACTTAATCGAACTAAATAAACATTACATGTTTCAGTGTAACAATGCATATGCTAAAACCAACGATTGGCACTAAGAAAGATGAAGCTGGCCATGTGTTGTATATAAGCAAAGATCTCAACTGTGTCAAATCACAATAATTCGTGCTCAGAGATAAAAAAAAAGAGACTTGACCATCATGATTAAGTTCCTTCTTTTAGTATCATTCCTGGCTATAACGCAGGCTAAGCTTTGGCGAATAGGTCCCTATAAAAAAGACAATGTTGAGGTTAAAGGTTTAGATCAAGCAGGTCAGAATGATCCTGCTAAATTAGTAAGTGCTCTGTTTACGTCACTTGTCGCAATCTTTAATGAATACTTCGTCATTGATTTGGTGCAAATAACTGTTTCTAAGTTTTGTTTCATTTTATGTGGTAAATAAAGAAATGACAATTCATTTCTTGCCGTTAATTATTTGTCAAAGTCATAAATAAATGTGTAGAACCAATTATATTATTTAATAGGACAAATAATGAAAGTATAACATATACGAATAAGAGAGATCATTAATGTTCTAATTAAATGAACGTTTAAATGTATAATTCGAAAACATTTTGCTTATGTACTTGCTATTATGACGTTACGTTTTCATGTAACAGCTGCAAATTGTTTACATTTTGGTAGCATATCTTGATTCCTCAGTATCAAGCAATTGCAGTCTGATCAAACACAGGAGCTGAGACTGCAGACTTTACTGACGAAATGAATTGAAATGCTGGACAGTGACATAATATTATAGGTACCATTAATTTATTTGATACAAAGAGAATTGAAATAGTAACATTTTAGACGGGAACTCGAATCATTCAATCCGCGTCTTCCTAGGTCTCTCTTTATATCTCCAAACTGTCAAACAATAAAGAGAAAAGAAAAAAGAAGAAAAAAAAAAACATTTCTATCGGGAGACCACACCGCATCACAAACAAGTTCACGTGTAAAATAAACTATGATATTTGGCATCCAATTATTCATCAAGCAAGCGAATGTCGATGCAAGCAAAGTTGTTTGGCACTAGTAACTTACTGTACGAATACCTCTTGACTTAAGTCGAGGGTGTCTCAAAGCATTGCGTAGAACACATTGTTCCAGTTACTGGAATGAATTTTACCCGCCCTAAACCCTACTCTACCTCAAAAAGCGCACTGGACTCTTTTTAAAACTATGTCTTTTGGATGCCTCAGACATGTAGCATGACGTCCCACTCAGTCACATTATCCTGACACCAGGCTGATCAGTCCTAACACTTACCTCTTAATGCTGAGCGCCAAGTAAGGCAGGTGTTAGTACCATTTTTGTAAGTTTTTGGTATGACTCGGCTGGGAATCAAACCCACGACCTACCATTCCGCGGCGGACGCTCTAACCACTAAGCAGTTGTTTATTCAAATCCTGAATCAGTGGGTCTTATCATTCTACTAAAATGTCCCATCTTAATTTGTAGTTTGCATTCCAATTCACTACATATGGGAATTGTTCCGTTTTCTGTCTATACCTAATTACAATAAATCTCTAAAATATGTAGTTTTCTGTCTGTACCTAAAACATGTATTGTCTGATAATCAGACAAAATGTAAGGTTGATGTATGACCAATTAAGAACAACCATAAAGATGGTTATGTTCTGATTAAAAACATTAAAATTTGTGTAGCAAAATAGTTTCTGAGATTCATTTAAAGCTTGATTCCATTAGCACGACACGCTCAAATGTTTTCTTTTGTTTTCTCTAATTTATTATATATTCTATAATTACGCATATGGTTATAAGAAAATTTAAAGAAGTCGGTCAATTTATTATTTACTAATACAAATATTAATGAAATAACATGGAGCATGAAAGATTATCAGTGCTGATTTTGTACAAGGACTCCTCTCTGATGTTCAAAGCATTTTCGACAAATGTTTCTACTTAGAAAATTATCTTGAATGAATTATTAAACCTGTAATTAAGATAATAAACTATAGTATTTTTAAACAACGTGTTTATACTTAGTCTTTACAACTAGAATACTATCAAGCAAGAAGACTAGGGTGCCTATTATATATTATATTTTGCTAGCAAAGCGCTAGGCGCATATGATTTAACTGACGACATGCATAAGCAATGAAATGAGTATATATATATATATATATATATATATATATATATATATATATATATATCAACGCAGTTTTACAAAATGAAGAATATTGTTTTTAATGAGAATAAAAATTCAAAGGCAGGCAATACAAATCTTTCCATTTATCCCCTTTTCGAATCGTCATGGTAAGTGAGAGAATACATCGATATTTGTATGTTCGAGAATCTATTGCCACCCTAATTCGTAACACACATATTAAAACTATGAATGTTTTAAAATGAAGGTTTAATAAGAAAGCAAGGTATTATGAATTAAATGCAAAACTAATTCCAAAGATATTATCATATATCTTAAAGAATCGAATAATCGAATGACTTCCAGATTCTCGAATACACTGTCTGCCAACAATATATATCACAACGGTAGTGTCCGGAACGTCTTTGAATACATTCCTGATAGCACTGTGATACTGTGCTATTTCAATGGAAGTCGTATCTCGCTTTCTCCCTATTTTCAACCTCGTATCCTTTAGGCAAAATGATACTGTGCTAATTCAACGGAAGTCGTATCTCGCTTTCTCCCTATTTTCAACCTCGTATCCTTTAGGCAAAATGATACCGTGCTAATTCAATGGAAGTCGTATCTCGCTTCTCTATATTTTCAATCTTATATCCTTTAGGCAAAATGATACTGTGCTAATTCAATGGAAGTCGTATCTCACTTCTCTCTATTTTCAGCCTCGTATCCTTTAGGCAAAATGATACTGTGCTAATTCAATGGAAGTCGTATCTCGCTTTTCCTTATTTTCAACCTCGTATCCTTTAGGCAAAAGGATACTGTGCTAATTCAATGGAAGTCGTATCTCGCTTCTCACTATTTTTAACCTCGTTTTCTTTAGGCAAAATGATTCTGTGCTAATTTAATGGAAGTCGTATTTCGCTTCTCTATGTTTTCAATCTTGTAAATACGTTCATGGTTTTATCAATAAGTTATTGAAGAAAGGCCATACTCTTCTCTTTTCATGTTGAGAATTAAAATGATTGGGGCAGGTTTAAATATTGCTTTAAAAGAGTACGTTAATTGTTTTCTCTGTCTTTCAAAATTAGTGACGGAAATATATTTTTAACCTCTTTTGATCTTTTTCGTTTAATCACGCATGTTTGACTCTTTCTGACTTGTATTATGTCTCCTGTGTGTAGTACAAAATGAGCTGTGTTGCTTAAAGTCCGCATCTGTAGCATATAAAACGGCGCTTCCGCCAGTCATACACAAAACAAAACATGAAAACAAATATATCTGACTAAACTAAACTAACCCAAATGCTTTAATCTACACCAAAATTATCGCATAGTCCCAATATTAATTGCTATTTAGCAATACTTTTTTTCTTCTTCTCCTACAAGTATTGAATACGAAGAGTGATAAATCCCGCATACCCATTCCAAACATTATAATCAGGTTGTAAGCCCATAATATCTTGCAAAAGCTTCACAAGGCGGCAATTATTGGAAGGAGAGAACTCCCCACAATAATATATACTCCACGCACCTTTGTCAACATGAGGTGTTCCTAAGCCCATCAGGGCCCACTTTACAATTCAGGATCTGATTATCAGCAGCAGATGACATATAATAAACGTGCATAATGCTTACAAATGCCATTCCTGAAAAAAATTCTAACTTGTTAACAACCACCCGTAAACCTAGCACAGCCATCAATCAGTGCAGTGTTATTTCAATTTTTTGTCTTCACTTCAAGTTTTAAAGATAACATTGCACCTTTCGGTTCATCAACCAAACTTTGCAAACTCTGAACCTTGAGAAAAAACATTGACGATGATGCACTCCATTTCGGTGTCTTTTCCTCGATTGCTTCGTCAGACAAACAACCATCAGAGTAAAACTTTATAACTAGACTTATATTACTGAAGGCATGACAAATCTTTATTTAGAAGAAAAGCAAAGACGGCAGTTTTCTCTCATTAGGTCAGCAGCAAAAACATCAAGTACCAGTACAGAAGTAGAGGATGTAGTTAGCGACGGAAATAATTCCTGCTCTCCCCTAAGGTCATTGAAAGGTCTAGGTCTGACAGTCACTTTGGGTTAGAGCTTGATAATTCGAAAGGAAAACCCATCTCTTGATTTGGAAAGAAACAAAGACCAAAGAGAAATAGCTCAGCCTGAAAACAACCATCAGCACAAACAGAAATGGAGGGGAACCACGGAAAAAAAGAGAATATATAATAGCACAAAGACAATCGATGTCCTCGTACATTGTGACAAGGCTGAGAAGTTGGGTACGGGCAGAAAAAATGCTGACTAGATTGGTGGGCACAATAGCACGCTGCAAACGTCAGGACATTCCAAACTCTGCCAGGAAATTACATAGTGCGGACCGGCTTGAGAAAAGAGCAGAAACCAAAAAACTAGTTTCAGTGGGTAAAATTAATTTATGGCGGAAATACTGCAACTGGAATGTACGTCTAATGACACTGCTAATTGATAACTAACGAACTAATTGGAGCCCTTAGCAACCAAGCAAAGCCCATTCCATTCGGCTGCAGATATACTACTTGGTGAAAGAGGACCTCATGATCACACTAAACATATGGATGTTAGACAGAAGCCTGCGCTAATAATCAAATTGGCTCTAATACTCAAGATTTCAGATTGGCTTGAAAATCATAGTTCAGTAATAACTATTTAAATATACAATATGATACATTTGTCTACTGTTCGAAGAGATCACTTCAAGCTGAAACAACCAAGACTGCATATAAATTTATGGATCTCACAGATCTGGTATATTTTGTCTACATTTTGGGAATAATAAATATAAAATATGTACGTTAACTTCCAAAATTAAATGAGTAGGAAACTACACACTGTTTAGCATTATCCTAATTTCACCATTTGGCGTACACACAATTGGTTGCATGGAACATCTCAACTAAGATGACTGTCTAGAATCTGACTGATAGTACAGTTAACGCGTTTTAAAGAAGTTCCATTCATGTTTAGGCTATTAGGAACGACTATTGCTCCATTTCCTCGCCCATGCACATCCACAGATTCGTGTGTGGTAAAGATAAGGAAAAGCCCCAAACATTGTGAAATTTGTATACGTCTTTTGCTGTAGATAAGACGATATTTCAAAGAAAACAGAATAATACTTGGTTGTCGTACCCATCATTCAAACACGACGAAAGCGCAATATTATATCCATATAATTAAACTGTTAAATCTGATGACATCATATTGCACGTGCAGCAGCCTCTTTGTCTCATTGTTGGATAAGGTAAACGTCAAATGTTAACTGACTATTAAAATCATGATAGAAAAGAAATAATGTCGCATGTCTCCAGTCGTCGATATCGCCACAATCAATCTCTATATGGTGTAATAAACTAACGATTATCAGCAGGGTAATATAAAGAAATAACATCGCATGTCCCCAGTCGTCGATATCGCCACAATCAATCTCAATAGGGTGTAATAAATTACCTATTATGAGCAGGAGAATATAAAAAAATAACCTCGCATGTCCCCAGTCGTCAAAATCGCCACAATCAATCTCAGTAGGGTATAATAAATTACCGATTATCAGCAGGAGAATACAAAGAAAAGAATACTTAGCCAAAGCAAATATAAATCAGCGACTTAAGCCAAATTAGATGATCAACGATACTGGCACTACAAACTTTAATTTCAAGGTGATCCAAGCATTTAACATCTATTTATCCATTTTCTAAGGTAAATAGGTATGGAATAATGCCGCCAGCTAAATATAAGGAGGGGGTTTTGTTAGCTTAATTGTTTCGAGTGGGATATTTCCTTGATATATTTCTGTTTCGTTCGTCTTATTTGATCGCAAATGTTTCCGACGCCTTTTCTGAAAATAAACAATTAAATAGATCTGATATTATAGTTAAAAAGTCAAATACTTATTTAGAAAGGAAACATCTGAATAGGTGAATGTCCTTTTTCTAGACCTTCAACATTACAAAGGGACTTTACTGAAGGCTGATCAATCTTTAGCAAAATTTGGAACATGAGCTTGGGGTCATGGTATGATATATTAATACTACACTGTATCCACGAATTCGACCTCGAAAGATCGTATTCACTATTTACCATTTATGAATCAGCATATCCCAAATTTTTGATAGTCCCGATTTTTTTACCGTATTTACTAGTTATAACACGTACATTGATTGTTAACCGCGTCGAACATGCCCTGTTGTCACGTCACAAAATGGCAGATTAGGTTGAGTTCATCATTTTGTCAGGTTTTATGTGACAGATCATCTGGGTCTATTAGGGTACACCTTATAAATATAGAATGCTGCTTCAAGCAAAGACAATACAAATAAATAATGTCATTATTCTTATTTAATAAGCTTCGAAAATAAACACAAAATGAATACACTTTCATCAGAATGCGTCGATACCTTTTGGCCAGATTAACTATTATAATTGATGTTATTATTATTATTATTATTATTATTATTATTAATTTATCAACAGTTGTCAAAATCTATGTATTTCATAATTTGAGAGAGAGAGAGAGAGAGAGAGAGAGAGAGAGAGAACACTATTTCTTACATCTATAATATTCGTCTCAAATCGATGGAAAATTAGCTATATTCTGCTTATTTGTTTGGTCATTCAGGAGAGACCCAATTTTTTGCGTATGAATAGCTTATCCTTGGTGTGTTTTATTTTCAAGCCGATGAATGGATGAAACTGCATCGGGTCCATCTACTCTCTCTGTCTGTCTATGTCTCTCCCTGTCTGTCTGTCTCTCTGACACACACATTTAGACTTTATCTATCCACCCATCCACCCAATACCAACCCATCCATCCATCCATCCGTCCGTCCATCCGTCTGTATGTCTGTCTGTCTGTCCGTCCATCCATCCATCTATCTTTATATCCGTCCATCCATATATATATATATATATATATATATATATATATATATATATATATATATATATATATATATATATATATATATAATACTAATAATAATAATAATGATGACTTTGTATAGCGCCTAATCTTTCGAAGCTCTAAGCGCTTTACACCATCAATAATGATATGACTACACTACAGAACAACAAATGACAAAAACAATGAAATTGGAAAACATAAAAACATGCTGAAAACATATAAGATACAAAACATGATTAGGTCGCTAAGTTTGTCCCTGCAGTCGAAACAGGTGAGTCTTAAGAGCACTCTTAAAAGGGACCACTATGTCTTTGTGTCTAATTTCAATGGGCAATTCGTCCCACGTCGCCGGGCCCTGGTGTGCAAACGAACGTTGTCCATATGACTTTGTTTTCACCTTGGGAACAATGAGTATACGATTATCAGAAGAAGAGCGTAAGGATCTAGCTGGTGTATATACATGGGTGAGGCTGGATAGGTATGTTGGACTGGAGTCTGTCATTGAAACATAGCACAGAAAACAAATTTTGAGTTTGATTCTGTATCGAATCCATAGCCAGTGTGGGGTACAGAGCAGTGGCGAGGTGTGCTCTGATCGAGGTACTCTAAAGATGATCCGTGCAGCTGTGTTTTGAACTTTTTGAAGTTTTTGGAGTAAATATTGTGACGAACCAGACAGAATTGAGTTACAATAGTCCAGTCATGAAAGTACTAATGAACACACAAGCTTTTTAGTGGCATAAACTGAAAGATATTTACGAATGGAACTGATGCGTCTCAATTCAAGATATGCAGCCTTGCATATGTTCATGACATGTTGGTGCAATGTGAAAGTACTGTCTAGAGTAACGCCTAGGTTTCGTACTGACTGTGAGAATTTAATGTTGGTGTTGCTGATATTTATTGTCTGAAATAAAAGATTTGAATGTGAAAGTCTTTGTGTTGTGATCGGAATAGCCTCAGTTTTATCATCATTCATCTGCAGCTTGTTACATGTCATCCATGATTTCACATCAGAAATGCACTTCTCTACTCCATGGATGGTAGCATCAACTTCAGTTGGGTGTCTAGACTTGTATATTTGGGTGTCATCTGAATACAATTGGTGCGACACTGGGTGATGATCTATGACACTTGAGAGCGGCTGAGTGTACATAATGAAGAGAACATGTCCAAGAACAGATCCCTGTGGAACACCACAGCATACGTCAGCTGGGCTGGAGTGTATTCCATTATTCCATTATTCCATTATAATTTGTGTCCTGTTGACTAAGTAGGATTTGAACCACTGTAAGGCTATATTCTGAATGCCAAATACATGCTGGAGACGGTGAAGTAATATATCATGGTCTATTGTGTCAAATGCTGCAGATAAATCCAGGAGAGTGGGAACTGTAATCTTTCCCCTATCTAAAGCAGAGAGAATGTCACTAAATACTTTCAGAAGAGTAGTTTCCGTACTGTGGCAAGGGCGATATGACGACTGTACATTGCTAAAAAGACTGTTTGAATTCAAATGAGATACAAGTTGAGTTAAAACAGCCTTTTCTAAGATTTTTGATACGAATGGGAGATTATAAACTGAACGGTAGTTCTTTAAATCGTTATGGTCAAGTGTTGGTTTCTTCAGCAGTGGCTTTACGATGGCAGTTTTGAAAAATTATGGGAATTCCTCTGATGAGAGAGATATTAATAACATCAGCTAGTGAAGGCAGTATTGGGTCTAAGCACTCAAGCAGCAGTGATGTCGGAATTACAAGACTTTGGTGCACTTTTAACGGCAGAAGTTTTAAGTTATTTATCCGTTACGGGCAAAAGAGAGATAACTGGAATTCTTCTTCCTGTTCTAATCCGACCAGCTTTGAAAGAACGTTTCTTTTTTTGCTTCCGTTTACATTTAAGAAATAATGAATGTATTCCTAGTCCGTTTAGTCTTGAGCACAATGTAGTATCTAGAACCAAGGTGTGGTCATTTAATCCAATTAATGAGGGTCCGTCGTATTGTAAGCGGTCACGTGATGGCGGTTTATTAAAAAACAAATGATGTCTCAACATTGGGACAAAACATTTGAGAAAAATTTTAATTGTTCTCGTTTCCAAAACAAGGAGATGAATTAACACATACGAACGGAACAGCCAATGCATGATGGAACACAATAATGTAGACGATGATAGAGAACAAGCACAAATATCATAAATAGAGCACAAAATCGGAAGAGCCTATCTCGAGCAGTTAAGCGATGGCGCCATCTTTCCGGAAGACAAAAGACCAGTTCATGTTAGCAAGGTCATCTTATATATATATATATATATATATATATATATATATATATATATATATATAAATATGTATATACATATATATATATATGTATATACATACATATATATATATGTATATGCATACATATATATATATATATATATATATATATATATATATATATATATATATATATATAGAGAGAGAGAGAGAGAGAGAGAGAGAGAGAGAGAGAGAGAGAGATAGACCTGCACAATACAGCAAAGCAATACGTTGCATAAGGACAATATTATTTGCGTTGATAACGTCGATGTTTATCTTACTGAGGCAAGTGACATGCAACTTAACAAATAGAGCCCGATGACCTTGCTAACATGAACTCATCTTTAGTTCGTCTTGTCTTCAGAGGTAGTGTAGAAAAAAGATGAATATATTTTTTTAACATCTCCCTCCTGTAGTGTTGCACGTTATTTTCAACTATAGTCTACACCCAAAACCCAACGAGAAATTCCTAGCGAAATATCTACTTTAAACAGCACCTGTGCAGCTGTTTTAAAACATAATAAAAACTCTTTTAAAATTCGATGAAATTAAATCGAGACTGCAAACCTCAATGTTACTGTGTATTTTTATGCTTTAGAGTATTTTGTGGAACCTTGCGTTCCTACGAGGTAATCTGCCCTATGTGACACATGTCAATCATTCACACCAATTTGTCCTTACCCCAGCACAGGAAAAAGCAGACGACAGAGAAGGCTTGAAATAGTGTGGCTGTAACGCACGTGCCGATTGATAGCGCAGTAATATTATCTGTCCATATGCTCTGGAGAATGGGTTAACTGTAGTAGATGTGTCTATTTTGTTTGTCCAAAAAATTACGTTACTTATTTGGAAACCAGTAAAACGAATATGCAGCTAATTATTTATGTATGTTGTTGTTGTTGTTGTAGTAGGGTTTAACACCATTTTTCAGCACACGATAGACTATATATGTCGGCCAGTATTTATGGTGGAGGAAGAACCCGGGAAAAACCCCAGCAAAAGCCACCTACTCACGAGAAGCTACTGGCAAGCTTTCTCGCATACCCACATTGGCCGAATCTGAGTCTCGATCCCACGCAGAGTTGAGATGGCAGTGATCCGTAACGGAAAGCGCTTGAGACCACTTGGTTGAATGTACTGACACGGTTAAAAAATCTAGTTTTGTCCTTAAAAAAAACAGGTTCTATCACTTTGAAAACTATTGCAGTGATCCATACTTCCTTTGTTTGACCATTTCAATGGTTTGTAAAGATATCGAGGTTGATTGTATGAGAAAGACTATCCAAAACTAGGTCTTGGGTATCTGAATATTTCCAAAAATTTTTTCATTGATTTGTTTAGTTTGTCCATCAACTAAATGGATAGACTGCTCAAAAAGGAATTTACCACATCACTTAACAATTTTAATTTTCACCCAGAATTTGTGAGGTATTCTCTAAGGTGAAAAGTACTTTCACATTGGGGTGTCTTATTTCTGCCTAGTTTATACGTGTTTGTCCCTTTCATCGAAGTTAATTGAAGACAGGTAATTTTACCAGCCTTTAGAAACTCAAGTGCCAATCATTCTTCGATTCATTGTATGTCAGTTCAATAAGTTAGTTGTTAGAAAAGATGGAACCTGTTCTCGCGTTGCAATATAAAGTTAGATTTAAATTAAATCCCATTATACTAATGTCGTTTTTGAAACTTAATCATCACCTACTATATTGTAAAATCCTCTCATCCATGTTAAAGCCTCTTAATTCTCACACCAATATATCCGATACCTAGCCACAACGATTTAGTAACCACTTTAGGCAGAAACCACGCAATTAGGCATACTATGTTTAAAAAGAAGCCACATAATTACACAAACTGTACATTAATAAAAACAAAGTAATTACATATACTGCATGTATTACAAACTACATAATTAGACACACTATACTTAAATAAAAACAAAGTAATTATATATAGTACATGTATTACAAACTATATATTTAGATATTCTATACTTAAATGTCAATTACAAAAGATGCATGATATGCTTAAGTGGGCACCACGCCATTACACTATTATATTTAAATATCAATTACGAAAGATGCATGATACACTTCTGTGGGCACCACGTCATTATACTATTATATTTAAATATCAATTACGCAATTAAACATACTAAACTCAAATACAAACTACATACTACTTTACAAAGAGACAATATATTTAGATATAATGTACTTAAACATTAGCTACGTTATTGGAAATTCTATATTAACTACAAAGTACATACTTCACTTAAATAGAAACTACACGATTAGTGTGTGTGTGTGTGTGTGTGTGTGTGTGTGTGTGTGTGTGTGTGATTTGGATCTTATAACGCAGCTTTAACAATTTTTCAGTTATATCGCCACGATGTCTGCAGTGTGACAATTTATAGTGATGTCAAGCACTGTATCATCATGCCGTAGACATGTAGCACAATGTTCCACCCAGTCACATTATCCTGACACCAGGCGGACCAGTCCTAAATGTTACGGGTTTAGGCTCTAATAAACAGTAACACAGACAAAGTGAAAACAATAAGCTTTGTAAAATTTAACAATTAATCTATTTCCCTGGGAAAAGATATTCAAAATGGAGAAAGAACTTACAGTTTTAAGAATCAAATCCAAAAGAAATCCGAAAGACATTCCACGAATAAAATTACAAACTTCCTAGTAATGAAATGTTCTAATAAATTAAAGTTCGATTCCTGTTGGAAAATCCAAATTGGAAGACGGTGAGGTGTGGTGAAATTTGTTTTGTGCTTATCTACAACTCCTTGTAGAAACACAATATTTAATATTCCCTAGTGGAAATCCGAATAAAATTTTGATAAACAGTCTATGTCAAAAAATTCTTTATGAGCACATCAAATACTTCCAGAGATACCAATAAATCCTTTAAGATCTAAATGATCAGAAGAAAAATTAACATGGATACAAACGCTGGTTACAATAAAGAAAATCATCAGATATATAAGCCCAGTACTGAGAATATTTCATTGAAATAAAGATTATTTAGTGATATAATACGCAGTTTCGAAACGAATCCCCAAATTGGGAAATCAAGCTCATCGGGGAGAAGTCAAGTGATCGTTTATATCACGTACTCCTACCATGGCCCTGACAAGAACCAATCAGTTTACGTTAATAATCAAAGGTTGTTTACTTTTTTATTCACTGGTCCCATCTTGACCTTGACAACAACCAATCATTAAAAAATCTGTTTACGTGGATGCCACTAACACTGAAGCGACGTCAGGATCTCGGTCAGCATTACATTGTTTTACCAAAGAATAATTCAGGTCAACCGATGTTCTGAAAAAGCATCATCTCTAGTGAATACTTTTACATTACAAAAGCATGTAAGGAAAAAGAATTTTTTAAACTGACAAACAAACAATTAAATTAAAATAAATATATATTAACCCATATATGCATAACAACACTAACCTCTTAATGCCACCAAGCGAAGCAGCTGTAAGTACCATTTTTATAAACCTTTGGTATGACTCCACTTGGTATCGAACACACGACCTCCTGCATTCGGTACGGGCGCTCGAACCACTAATGCAATGGAGCCGTCTTGCGATTAGACATACTTCACTTTATTAGAAACCATGTAACCCAAACTATTATACTTAAATAGATACTATGTAATTATACATACTACAATAAAAGAGAACATGCATACTGCGCTTAAATAAGACATATTTGGTTAGACATACAACGCATAACAACTAAGTAATTAGACATACAACACTTTAAAAGAAAGTACGTAAGTATGCACACTACACACGAACAGAAGATACGTTACTGGACATACTACACTTAAACAGGGTACATAATTAGATATATTACACTTAAAACAGAAGGTATGTAATTAGACATACTACACTTAAATATTACTAGGTAATGAGATATAATACACTTAAATATAAACGAAGTAATTAAATATATTGCATTTGTTACAAAGTTCACACTATACTTAGATTGAAACTACGTAATTAAAGATAGTGCATTACAAACTACACATTATACTTAAATAGAAACTACGTAATTAAAGATAGTGCATTGCAAACTACACACTATGCATAGAAACTACGTAATTAAAGATACGGCATTACAAACTACACAGTATACTTAGATAGAAACTGCGTAATTAAAGATACTGCATTACAAACTACACACTATGCATAGAAACTACGTAATTAAAGATACTGCATTACAAACTACACACTATGCATAGAAACTACGTAATTAAAGATACGGCATTACAAACTACACACTATGCATAGAAACTACGTAATTAAAGATACGGCATTACAAACTACACACTATGCATAGAAACTACGTAATTAAAGATACGGCATTACAAACTACACAGTATACTTAGATAGAAACTGCGTAATTAAAGATACTGCATTACAAACTACACACTATGCATAGAAACTACGTAATTAAAGATACGGCGTTACAAGTTACACACTATATGTATAGATAGAAACACCATAATTAAATAGACGGCACTAGAAACATCACAATATACTTAGAAACTACGTAATTAAATATACTGCATCACAAACTACACGCTATATTCTGAGATAGAAACTACGCAAATAGACATACTGTACATTAGAAACAATTCAATGATACATAATCCACTTTAAAAGAAAAAACAATAATACAATTATACATAAAACACTCAAATAAAAAAATTCGATAGGATATACTTGAATATAAACAAGTAACTACAACTAAAATATATTTCATATTTCGACATTCTACACATAAGTAAAAGCTACTTACTTATGTAGATTATATTAACTAGACACTATTTGCTACACTTCGATAAAAACCATGTAATGATGAATTTTAAAGTAGCTAGTAACTACATATTACATTTGAAAGGAAACAACGTAAGTATTCATCCAACATTAACTACAAATTACATAATATACTGCATAGAAACTACACAATTAGGCATACTACATTAACTAGAAACAGAATACAAGAGTGAAATAGAAACTACATAATTAGTCATACTATATTTGAAATGAAACAACGTAAGTATACATCCAACATTAACAAAAGATACATATTACACTACACAGTTAGACATACTACATTAAATGGAAACTGCATACACGGTTAAAATAAAAACTACACAGTTAGACATACTAAATTAAATATATGCTGCATGCAAGATTGAAATAGAAACTACACAATTATACGTAATATATTAACTAGAAACTGCATACAAGGTCTACATAAAAACTAAACAATTAGAAATTAACTAGAAACTGCATACAAGGTCTACATAAAAACTACACAATTAGACATACCACATTAACTAGAAACTGCATTAAAGGTCAACATAGAAACTACATGATTAGACATAGTCTATTAACTAGAAACTGCATACAAGGTCTGCATAAAAACTACACAATTAGACATACCACATTAACTAGAAACTGCATTAAAGGTCAACATAGAAACTACATGATTAGACATAGTCTATTAACTAGAAACTGCATACAAGGTCTGCATAAAAACTACACAATTAGACATTCTACATTAAATAGAAACTGCATTAAAGGTCAACATAGAAACTACATGATTAGACATAGTCTATTAACTAGAAACTGCATACGAGGTCTACATAAAAACTACACAATTAGACATTAACTAGAAAATTCATACAAGATTGAAATAGATACTGCATCATTAGACATGCTACACTTAAATATAAATTACGCAATCTGGTAATTAAAGATATCGCGTTAAGTCAGATAACACAATGTAATTAAAGGCAAGCTAAATAATTAGACATCATATTAGGAAAAATTGCTCTTTTATTATGTTATACATTCGAACATTTTATTCAAATATTTTTTTTTCGATGTTTGCCTGATTATGGTAGAATTACAAGTAACTTTTTCTATCCTGGAATATACTGTCCGCATTAAACTGAAATCTTTTTTATGTATTACACTGGAATGTACTATACGCATTAAACTGGAAACTACTGTTCCTATTAAACTGGAAACTACTGTTCCTATTCAACTGGAAACTACTTTTCCTATTAAACTGGAAACTACTGTTCCTATTAAAGTGGAAACTACTTTTCCTATTAAACTGGAATCTAATGTACGTATTAAATTGTAATCCCCTGTACATACTACACAGAGATATACTGGATCTCTTTTATGTATTAACAAACTTCTTCATACTTTATATCTATTTGCACACTTCGATATGGAATATGCAGGTTTTTTTAACGTTGTTAAGTGTTTTGCTTTGAAAAATGCACAAATTAGAATTAGGTTATATTAACAATTTCTTTGCTAATCCAAACATATGTATCACACACACACACACACACACACACACACACACACACACACACAACAACAACAACAACAACAACAACAGCAACAACAACAACTGAACCTACTGACACATACCGTTTACATTATGTGCCAAGTTGTACTTGTGATTATAAACATCTTGTACCTTGGCAGCGAATCTCGTTTGACTTTAGCGGCTATCATTATGCCCATGCGTATAGTTCATAGTGGTTCTTCTTTTCTTGAAGCACAATTAATCTCTGAGTAGGCGTGCTATATTCTGAAATGATTCTACAAAGAATCCGTCATAACTGAAAACATCGACCCTTTTGCTGAAAAGTGGACGGACTTGAATTCCCATATACATTTTTTTTCGAAAAGATTTCGGTAATTCTTGATAAACTGATTTTAAGATAATACTTCAATTTTAATAAACGATCAATGAATACCATTTATCGTGTATCTCTTGTCATTCATCGAAATTAAATACGCACTGTGTGTAATATAAGTGGTGTGTGGTATGATGTTAGGCAAAGCATTCCGTAGCACTAAAAGGACGAAACGGACAGTGCAGGTATATAAAACCGAATCCACGCCCGGGATTTTCACATCTCATTTTACCTCGATCGCAGCAATTTGTGTGCAGAGATAAGGAGAGAGATATGACCATCATGATGAAGCTCGTTCTTGTAGTATCATTTGTGGCCCTATCTGCTGCTCTGCCGTACCAAAGAGACAACATTGTGGGTAAAAGTTCAGGTCAAGGTGATCCTGTTAAATTAGTAAGTACATTTGTAGTTTGTAACTTACTATATCATCCAAATGTTGACACACCATCCAGTAATAGATTTGAAATCTACGTTTAGTAGTTTTACAGTTGGTACAGCTAACCTTTTGCCATTCAAATTTATAGTAGTATTACCTAAAGGGTATTTTAAGTGGTGCTGAAATAGCAAACTTTGCTTAAGACAAGAAAGAGCATACAAAGAAATGTTGAACGGAAAAAATATATTGTTCGTACCATCTTCAAATATTATACTAATCAATATTGTTAGAGGCAACGAGAATTTATCTTGTAACAGTTAGCTATTTAAAAAAATAATTACCAAGTCATTATTTCGCAAGCTGAAAATATTCGAAGGCATCATATGAAAGCCAATATATCATGTGAAATACACTACGGTGTTTTCCGATTGATTATTCGTCAAACAAGCTGATCATTATGCAAACACTGTAGGCCAGTTTCGCACATTAACTGTACGCAGACCAAATGTATTTTAGTCAATGATTTCCTAAAGTAAAATGTAGAACACATGCGCTCAACTCTTCGGTATCTTAGATGCATTGCGACCGACTTAAAATATGTTCTAACAAAAAAAAAAAAAAAACATTAAATGCAATCCAAAAATATATGTATGTATGTATGTATGTATGTATGTATGTATGTATGTATGTATGTATGTATGTATGTATGGATGGATGGATGGATGGATGGATGGATGGATGGATGGATGTATACAACAGCAGCTCATGCAAATTTCATGTAACACTAACACAAAATGTTCTTGCTGTAGATTTTTGGTGCACTAATATACCTGAATCAAGGAATCGAATCCCTAAACAAAAGGGTTGATGCGTTGCAAGAACAAGTTGGAGGTATGTATAGTTCTCTAGTCACACACACACACACACACACACACACACACACACACGGAAATACATGCAGCGTCATTAAGTTGAAGAATCGGAACGGCACATTACGAAATTTATCTCCACTCCACTGGGTGGCTTGATATTTTGACAGATACGCATACGGATAGATTACGAGTATATCATAACATTGCAATGTAACGTTTTTGAACTGTTTAGTTGTCGATATTAACGGCAGACATATTACATTAGAGATATTTCGAAATCTGACGTCCTGGATGCAACAAATCTACCAAATTTCGAAAAGTCGCACAGTTCTAATATAAACAAATGACATTAGAAATATACGCTAAAGAGGACTCATTCGTATTTGTATGTTTGGGGAAGTTTGAAAATAAAATAGGCATTATGAACATTATGCTAAATCTTTACATTTAATGCCATCTTATCTATGACAAATTTCTACCCTTGATAGAAATTCAAGATCATCTATCGGGCGAGGGTGGACAAGAAAATATTCAAGATGGATCTGGCTATCCCGAAGAACCTCCAACCGGACCTGAACCAGAGCGTTCGGATGAAACAGCTATCCGCATGCTTATGCAGAAACTTGAATCTCGTCTGCAAGAGAAGAAACGTGAGCAGAAGCAGTTCAAATAATCAGGTTTACCGAGATGACAGATGAGACAGGTAAATATAATAAAATACATTATTAAGATTTCCCTGATTATCCATTTACTCCGAACCGACAATTTTTTTGGACCAGCCATTTATATTAGATTTTTAGTTACATTATATATTTCTTTCCCAAGCGAATTTGTGTTAACATCTTCACTCAAGCAACATTTCGTCTCAGTCATATATACATTCAAAATTAATTACTTCACTTTAAAATGAAAATATTGCCATTGCCTAAATTGTTGTCTTCATGTTACATCTGTATATTGTTTACAACTCAACGTTTAGGCTATTGACACAGCTGGAATCAAATCATTTCATATGCACGTGCTATCCGAAAAAAATATAAGGATTACATCATGTGAGTTAATGTAACAAATATTCGAAAATGCATGACATTTATGATGACTCTCTAAAGACGTATAGCTGGATACCCGAATAGCATCGGATAAAGCAGCTTTTGTTCTGTGTAGGTTGCATGGTACACATTAGGTTCTGGCAGTGAGCCATAACTACTATCACCTTGTTGAAGAGTTCGATTAATCTAAACGTGGACCTGTGCATGTTATTCAATCTACCTGATTGTATACTTAAGTTAATGTATAACGTATCATTTGACCACAAATCACGTGAACCAGACATACGAATTAGTTTCGATATGAACCTTATGACAGGAAGCCAGGGCTGCAAAATATGTATTGTCTGATATTCAGATTTGATGTAATGGTAAGCTACATATTTCAACATCTGCCTGTTACATTCACGTCCAGCTTTTTAGAACAATTTAGACTCAAATGAAGAAGGTAATATTATTCATTTATGTCCTGACTTTAAACGTTTAAACATGTGAAGCAAATTAGTCCCTGCTACTTGCCCCAACCATGGTTTCATTATGAGGACGCGGTCAAATGTTTTTATTTCTTTTCTCGAACATATTATATCTTTAATCTTAACAAATATGGTCGGTGAATGCCTTGCCATGTGTAACGATGGTAATTCTTAGAAGCATTACAACATGTTTGGTCGACTGATGCACACACTTGATATCGCATCCATGATGGTTCTGCAGAATACATATTATAGATGGCAATTCCAGACACCATTTGTTCTTTTGTTTACTAAAGAAACCAAATAATGTTATGCGTATATTGAGTCAAGTGGAAATTTCAAATGTATTGAATCATACATAACTGTCATATAACTGTAGTTTTACTATTGCCAGTTTTCTAATTCCAGAAATATGTTTATTGTACATATTATCACTAGGTCTTTACTCCATAAATATGTGTGCAGTCGCTTGTTATTCAGGTGATGTATAATGAAATTAATTTATACTTGCAGGAGAATACAGCAGCAAAGAATTAATAAAAATAGATAGGACACAAGACGCACAATGAAAGAAAAATATTATTCCCTCGAAGAAAGTATAAAAAACATTGAAAATGTATCATTTAGTGTTGAATATATGAACAATTAAAGGAAAAATAGAGCATGAATGACTTCGCAGATATTAATTCTTACAAGGACTGCTCTCCAAAGTTAAAAGCAAGAAATATTGACAAACATTTATTCCAAAACGTTTTCTTTCAAGAGTGATTTTTTTAAAGTTGTAATCTAGATAATAAATTATAGTATCTTTTGGAAACTGTTTTGTACTTATCATCTACAATAAGAGTACGTATCAAGAGAGAAGACTGTTCGGCGTATTCCTAAGTACAAGAATCTAAGGCGCAAACAATTTAACCGAAAACGCATGAACAAAGTTCGAGGAACGAAAATATATATACTACGCAATTTCACAAACAATAGCAAATCATTCACGAGAATCAGGATTCAAAGGCAGGTAATACAAACCGTTTCACCTTCCCCTTTTTTATTTGCTATGGATAAAATACATCGACATTAGCATGTTCGGACTGGAAATATATGGCCATCATATTTCCTTATCCACACATTTTCCCATCAAAACAAATACACACAACACACGCTTCATCCTATGAGGCAGTATCTAAATAATACAGATAAGCTTTTGCACTTTACTTTCCAGTTGCTGTAGGTGCATTTACAAAATCATTCTCCTGTAGAATTTATTTGTTCAAGTTGGAGAGGATTAATCCTGCACAAAAGTTGTTTTACAGATGTGAAATCTACAATTTAGCGACAAAAAAGATATTTAATTTGGGTTTACAATTAGGAAACTAGTGCTCATATTCGCATAATAGCTGTGTTCAATCGTTTCCTGTTGCTGCGGATGAGACACGTTCCACTCCAGATTGTTTAATATGTTTGAATACAACTGTTTCGTTAAACCAGAGTCACTCAGTCAGATTTCATTTCATCAACTAAATTGACTTAGTTCTTAACTGTGCTATTTGTATCAAAACACCCTTTGAATATATTCAAATGAAACGCTGTATCTGATTTTAAGTTCCATGTGTGTTCATGATAAATTGTTTATGAACCATACAGTTTAACAAATTTGAAGTAAGGGTACTAGAGCCTGAACTTTATCGCCAGACTGAAAACTCATCTGTTTTGTATTATTGTGATTTTGTAATTTATGGTTTCACTAGTATGATAAAGATTAGTTGCTGCTACTTCACAACCCTTTTAGAAATTGTATGTTAAATTGCAGACATAGCCAAGAAGATTAATTTTGAATCTTCATTTTAAAGAAATTTGCCATTTGATAACTGCAATGTTCCACGGACAGTAGGTCGCAAAACCAGTTGAAAAAGACTAAACCTCATCTATGAACTGATTTCCTAACAGCCAACAACATCAAATAAACACTCATGCACGTTCTGTCCTGTATTAAAGGAATTTGACCGAATCATATTCTTCAAAGCTTGATGAAATCTTTCTAAAATTAAATTACGTTCAAACACGGTTTGTCCACCTAGGTCAGTCACTAGTAATAACTGAATACTATAAAGAAATTACTGTTCTAACAGTCAGGGAAGGGAAGTGATTGAAACTAGAAGAAGGGTAGGTTTGCCCAACTTTTAATTTTCTCAAACAAATCTCAACAATAATCATTTTAAAAAATCGACTGCGATGAAATTTGTAACGCATGTGATTAATCTACCTATCATAAATCCAATGATTTCGATGCTGTAAACAAATCGGCTGCGATGTCGCGAGAAATCGGTTGCTATTATTTAAAAAGTGTGTCATTGATAATGGTAATAGAATCGTTAAAAACTAAATTAGCTCGAGAACGATTAGCTGCAATAAACATTTTTATTCCCGTGAGAGATTCCGTCAGAATAAAATTACATGCAAGACAAGAATCTCAGGTTGATTTTATCACCGATACTGAACAATTATTTAAACCTATTACTACAGCTACTGAAAAACCTGCAATTGTTACTGAAAGAGTCATATTAGGGGATGATAGAGGAAAAGCTCTTCTCCTCGAGCTTGAACAAATAACAAAACAAACCAAGCAAACAAAAATATATATACGAGATCTTCCAGCTAATATAACTACTGAACAAATTCAATCAGCAAGATTTTAATCTGGTCC
This sequence comes from Unio delphinus, assembly GCA_029339505.1. Taxonomy (NCBI): domain Eukaryota; kingdom Metazoa; phylum Mollusca; class Bivalvia; order Unionida; family Unionidae; genus Unio; species Unio delphinus. The sequence goes on along the minus strand of JAQISU010000028.1, from coordinate 2,285,740 downwards.
GAACAAAACTAATGACGAAATAGTCGAAGAATTACGAAATATATTTACCGAAGGTACTTTAACAACAATAGATACAAGTGATCCAAAATACTTTATTGAATTTGTTGCTACACGTCACAAAGATAAAAAGAGAATGTTGAAACTGGAACATAAACAATATATTAAAAATATGCAACACTGGGTTGATATAATTTATAAAATTTAAACCGAAACAGGTCGAGTTGATACAAAAGTGCAGCTTATATAGGATATATCGATGCGGTAAAAGAAATATATGATCAATATGAAACAATAAAAGAACGATAAATGGAAAAACAAAAACGACTAAAAGAAGAACAAAATGAAAATACAAAAAACTCCAAGGAGTTGTTTTCACCACCATCTGATTGAGAGGAGAAAGAATCTGATGATACGCAGGGAGCAACAGGTGTTACCGGTAGGGGATCTTCTCCGAGTGGAGCTCACGGGAGTGGTCTTGTTACCTGTCCTAATAACATTCACTCCGACATAGCACGCTTAGAAATTCTCATTGGAGGTAAACGAGCAGGAAATAATTCACCAGAAATAATTAATGAGGCCAATGATATCTGTCGACTACTATTTCAAGGTGGTATCGTGAACATCGGTGTATATCGAGAGTTTATTGATGAACTCGTTGATGATAACCATAGTGACTAATTGTCACCCGATGAGAAAAATAAAATTTAAACAAAATATACGTACATCGTAATCACGACAAACCAAGCATGTCCTACTTCGTAAATTCACGGTTACCAGTTTATTAAATATACTAGGTGAATTGCTAAAAAAAACTAGCTGCAAAAGAACTATCGATGAAAGTAATCGGTGTCTTTCGTGATAAAAGGTAAATATAATTGGTTATCTCGCCGGTAGTACAAAGCTTTCATCGAGGTGGAAAGTCAGCTCATACAATTGTTTTTGGCTAATAACCGGTTTTATAATCTCCCAACTACTGAAATCGCTTTTGTTAATAATGATATCATGGCGTTATTTAGTAGCGCTCGATATATGATCGACGGAAGGAAGATCGAATCTATCGAGCATGATGTTGATGTTGCTACAACAATAGTTGGGTTAGCTTGATATTCCGACGACTATATAACATCTGCTGGTCCGTCGATGATCTTCTCTTAGGACACTTCTGATCACGCCGCTCATAATCGATATATTATTATGCGACCAAGAAAAACCATCCTGCTGGTGGAGATGACACTGATGTTTATGCATGCTGTTGTTATAGGTAATAATCGTGATTTCAACCAAGATTTTAACACGTAAAGCGATGTTGCACGACCATGGCAGATTTCATGCGCGATTCCGTTATCTCATATTTTCGGATTTTTTTAGAAATATTAGAAAGGTTATCTTTGGAGCTAAGCATACAGTAGAACTTATGAGAAAATCCAAGGATAGTGATGCAATCTGGTGTGATGCTGCTGTTAATAACGGTAAGGTAATTATATTAAAACTATCATTGTGGATGCCAGTAATGACCCCATCACTCACCACAGAACAACGATTGTTATATTTTATGAATGAATGTGGTAAATCGCTGATGTCATGGTTGGATCTTACGACGGTTACAACGACGAGTTCTGTTAACGGTGTATTTACTTGGCAACAAAGAGTTTTTCCGCTCTCAGGCATATTTTTATTTCTTTGCAGAGCACAACGCAATTAGATCCGGTTGACAACAACGTTGCCATATGATATATGATAAACTAGGTATCAATGACGTATCATTGAAGTTAAATGATCAGCAAGAACCTTCCGAGGATATTTTGCTTGATTATGATAGTAATCAAATAGCACTTATCATCATTTATGGACGTTTATGGGCGGACTCAAAATGTCGATACCGGTCTACAGATATCCCAGTTGTATTTTATAAATTTGTAGACAATCTATTACTGTTTGCTGTAACATCTCGTTCTAACCAGGCAAAGTGTCGTTGATATCCATTTCCGAGCTCTTGTAAGTCCTCATGGTGGTGCTCCATATAGAGCAATTGCTGTCATTCTCAGTGATAAATCGATGTTACTCGAAGGTGTCGGTGAACGAATGAAGGGTGTTGACGCACCAGTAGAAAATATGTAACAATTAGATCAATCTATTATTTAAATACAAATGTCATACAGTCATGTTAACGTCATGTTGACTACAGTTGAGGTAAAGAAATTGCAATCGAACAATGCGAGTGCATGTGGTGTAATTTTTTTTAAAAAAAACTAGATCAGATTGCTAACGGTGAGCCAAATTAACTATCATTGACTAAAACTCAACTTAACCATTTTAATAAAGCGCTTAAAGCATAGACTGGTGTTCAATTTGATTTTGCTCCCTCCGCGGTTAAAAATATGACTAAATCAGGAGGTATTTTCTTCTCCTCGCCGCGATTCCTGCATTGATTGCTGCTGAGGCTCATGCTGTCGCTAAAGCTGCCGCGTTAGGTGATGTTGGTACCGCTGCGGGAATGGCATTAAACAAAGCTACTGGAAACTTATACAAAAAAGGAAAAGGTCTGCGACTAGCAGGCAGTCGTTTCACACGATACGGAGAGGGATAAGACTCCAAGGAAGCATTTATTCATAACGTCAGTGTCAAGTTTTGATTTAATCGAAGTGGCCAAAATTCACCGCGCAACAAATTTCAGAAGTGTTTTTATGAGAGATCAATTGCTACAACAATCATAAAATAAAAAAATGGTATTATTAATGTCTATAAAAACACCGGACCTGGAACTCACTGGGTCGCATACGCGATTGATCCACGGGGAATTATTTATTTTGACTATTATGAGCTAGCACCGCCTAAAGAATTTCTCAAATATATATCTGTGTTAATGATCCCGATTTGGTATTGAACGTTACCAACACAGATAATGACCGATCCGCCAATTTGTGGCCGAGAGGTTATTAACGTTCTCGACGCAATATCAAAATAATCTCCTCATAAAACCTTACATGAATATACAAGTGACGCCCTTTTTAAGACATTTTGAATGCATATAATGGTAGATATTTGGGGAAGATCTCTCTCACGAAAAAAGGGGGTTTCAATTGTGATTGTGAAGGAACATATCACTGATGCGTTATCTGAAACATTACACCTGGTAGATGTATCCTCAGATGAAATCTTTATATTTCAAGACCGACTAAGTAAGTTTAAAACGAGTTATGTTTCCTTGAAATATATTTTAGTTAAACTCAATAGGGTAACAGAAGGCACTACCGCATTGTTTGATTCCCAGGGTAGACTCAAACCCGATGTTATAACTTCAACCATTGTGGATAAACTAACGTCGCTGGGTAACGATTATATATCGTCAATGAATACATTAAAAACACTACGATCCGAGTATGACGCTCATAAATATCAGTTTACGGGTGTCAAAACAAAAACTTTGAAACTATTGAATAAACTATTTATAATTTATTTGGAATTCCACCAGCGATCCCGTTGAAACTCGCTGATATTAAAACCACCAATAATAAACAACGCTAACTAAGAACACTGCGATCTGAATATGATGTTCACGTAAATCAATTTAGAGGTCTTCGTAATAATTTCAAAACGGTTGACAAAATCATAGATAACTCTTTTGGTGAAGCAGCAGTGGTCCCTATGAAACTCGCTAAGATTAACAAATCCATCGACGAGATTAAAATAACTCATGAGGCTATCAAAGATGATTTTCCTAATATGACCGCCCGATTCGATAAAGTTTAAATTCCTTATTGGAAAAATATCAGTGTATTCGATGCTTCATAGATCCTTCGATTGGACGTCTCAAAGTAATGTTCTTGATATCACCGCCGAATTAATTAATAAATTAATTATTGTTTCACCGAATAAATTTAATATATCATTGAGTTCTGCCGCCGGGGTTAATAATAGTATAAGTTCGGTAATAGAAAATGGATCCAATGAACGATTCAAGATAACCTCCGCAGATGTTAAACTAGCTCAAGAATCGATCACATGGTACGTAGAATTTGTAGTTGTTTTAAGTAAACAACTTAATTACATAATGACCACTCAACAGTATCGACAAGATTAAGTCCGCGAGTTAAAAGCTAAACTCAAAGATCTTACAAACGAGTACCAACCAAAAGTAAAAAAAATATCACAGACATATTATTCGCATTGACATAATCGTATATTCGGTTCCAGGTGTCATCGCGGGAACCGATGTAATATTATCGTCAGTGACGATGATCGTTCCTGTGTTTGTCGCAATTTGTATCTCTGCGGAGACAACAATCACAGGAGTGCTAGGGATCATCACAAAAAAAAAACATCGTGTTGTCAGCGTAAACAACATGATTATACGGTTAAATTACACACATCATCGACCACGTATTTGCGAGTATCCGCGATGATATTGTCGTGCCTCGTTGACACTGAACTATCCGATAGTGAATTTTCCGCGTCGATTCACATTTAAAATAGCGCGATGTCAAAATTAGAAAAACATAATATTGATAACAAAGTCACTGTTGACCCCACAAGAATTTCTTCAACGGATCGTTGAGAACACAACTCCGGTAACAATGACGATGATATCAATAACGACAAATCAACATGAGTGCAGCGTTGACTTTCCAAATCCAATTCCTGTAAACGAGATCGCACTTACTCAATAACGGGTATATCATAGCAGGCCAAATATCCGACAGGAATCATTGGCGGGTAAACCACCCAATTACACAATTGTATTCGCAAATAAAGACAACCGGATGGTATCCCCGTTTGGCAGACCATATATATCCCCAAGGGAAGTTATGACATCGAGGATATCAATGATGAAATTCAACACAGGATAAAATCTCTCACGATAGTAGAATCTAAAATAGAGTTAACAGTTTATGAACCATTGCTGTCACCGCGATTGAGAAAAATTCTCCCGGATACACCGTGGATACATGTAATAGTAATATATATATATATATATATATATATATATATATATATATATATATATATATATATATATATATATATATATATCACTCGTCGATCAGAACCATATTAGGATGGCCTGAAAAATCCCCAGTGGAAGAAAAAATAATTTCATCAAACAAAAAAAGCACGTCCACCTAAACGAAAAAATAAAACAACCAGTGGAAAAACCACCAGTGGAAGAAAACCCACATGTTGAACCTGACCCTAAATTGTATGATTATATTTCAGATTAGGAATTGCACCATGATGCATATATATCATACAAAAGAAATAAAGATTTTGAGTTTAGTGAAATTTTTGAGGGAGTAATATCGAGTGTAAATGGAAGAGAAGGAATTTGGCTTCAACCAGTTCCAGTCGAATTTATTAAACATATCAAAAATTGATAGCGATTATCAAAAATATATACGTAAATAAAATAATAGTTTTATCAATGATGTTCAAGAATCTCCGAGGCGGGATGACATCATTTAATATATCGAAATATAAAATCAAATTATAACCGATATGGAATTATTTAATCTGCAAATTATTCAATTTATATTAAATTCTAATATTAACACTATAACAGATTTTGCAAAGACATTTTACGCGTAGAGGATATTCCAACACTAAATTATTTTGGGTATAAAGTACCAGAATTAAAAGAATAATCATTTTTCTGATATGCACAAATTGTGGAAGAGAATATTTAAACTGGATGATTCAGAATTTCTCGATGATCCAAATATCCAAGATAGATATCTCAGCTATAACAACTCCCCGGATGGAACCGGTAGACGTCGGATAACGTTGACATAACCTCTGTGATCGCTGTGAATATTTCATGTGATATCGTCGACGGAAGTTACAACGCGAATACAGAATTATCAAATCCAGCGTCTCAAGGATATATTTTATATACGTTTTCCCCTCAGGTATCTCCGGGAAGTTTGATCATACAAACGCCGGTTAATGTAGTATATTTAAAATGTAATAATCGCTAAATATCAAAAATAAATTCTAAACTCGTCGATCACAATTCTGACTTAATCGATCTATTAGGTAAGCAATTGCAAATTACTCTTGATGTGAAATCCTAAGGATTTTCATCCTAGGGATTTAGATAGTAATATTTCCGTGATATATAAAATTATAAAACAATTATAATAATGTACCATAAGGTGAATTTATACATCCATGATAAACAACGGCTCAAAGACGCAATCAGGGATTCATTCGCGAATACAATTACAGGGAATTTTGAACTCGTCGTTGATGAATTCAGTAATAATAGATTCCTGCTTAAACACCACCAACTAGATCAACTTCGAAGCGATCTTATTTCGTTGATCTCATGTTCCCGAGAATTTATACATCCATGATAAACAACGGCTCAAAGACGCAATCAGGGATTCATTCGCGAATACAATTACAGGGAATTTTGAACTCGTCGTTGATGAATTCAGTAATAATAGATTCCTGCTTAAACACCACCAACTAGATCAACTTCGAAGCGATCATATTTCGTTGATCTCATGTTCCCGAGATCAGATCTTAAATTATGTTCACTCGCGACGTAAGCACATCGAAGAAATTTTATCAGTGGATATCGTCAAGGATAAAATAAAAAATTTCATTAAAAAACCCCAACAAACTTAAATAATTTCCACGATTACTATCGATCATTATTACTATGTTTTATTATTTCTGTGATTATCGCTGTAATGTTTATCCCGTAATTTCCGGCACATTTTTTAAAATTATTTTTTAAAATATTTGAGAACCCCAACTTATCTTACCGACGACGACGACAAAAAAGAATAATATCGTTACATGATGTTAAAAGGCCGCTTGAGGTCGCCACCAAATACAAACTAGGATTATCCCGGTTGTATAAAATATGGGCAAAATAACCAATATCTGCTACAACTCAAGGCAGCGCTGAAATATTTCGCGAGGCCAAACGAGAATATAACGCCAACAAACGGAAACTCCGAGAAGATTTCGTTGGGCTATCTGAAAGTGTTGCGAGATAAATTACGGATCACCCCGGAGAAAAATCAGACTGAATGCCAAGAAGAAATTTCCGGTTAAAAAGCCCAACGAGGAATATTATAAACAAAGATGGAATTTGAAAACGTGAATGATGATTTCATTCCTACAATTGAAGAGCTAAAACAATCCAAGAAAATGTTAACGCATCAATATAAAAAACTTATCGCGACGAACCATGATATGGATTCTTTAAAAAATCGAAAAAAATATGATATAGAAATTAACCGAGAGATGAAAAAGAGTGATTGAGATCTCAATAAACTCTTAAAAATACCCGTGTTTCATTAATCGAATAACATCTTTTCGAATTATGCGATTATAACCATTTCTCGTCGTCGTTCTTCGAAAACTTTATTGATGTCATCGGATATGTTTTTGACAAGTTATGAGGTTGGTACAAGCAGTTTTAATTTATCATAATTTCGATAAACAATTTTATCTCGCTGTTCTGACATTTTTTTTATGATCCTGTATTCATTTTTATGCAATGGTATACCACTATCTCGCATCGTTTTGACGCCGTTGTAGTCCTCTGTGATGAATTCATTGGTGAATATTTTATTATTACTGACCAAAATTTTGTATTCGGTCAAGTTTAATTATGTACTCGGCAATAGTTTCGTTGTTCATATGCCAGAATAAATTATCTGTTTAAATGATAGTATTCCTTAGACAATTTACTGTATATGTTGCTAAATGCGATCCTTATCGCACGACACATCCCATATTCATATTGAAAATCACCATCGTGGTCGAAAAGTGAAACCTGGCGTTAAAACATTCATCGTGATAATCGTTCAAGGGAACAATGATACAAGTTTCTGCGAGGATATCGAGCTGACATTTAACATCGCATTCAAATTCTTCCACGGCAAATATATTATGATTTAAAAGAAATTGTTTACCCGATAGTATTGACATGGTGCTACATCATTAATTTTTATATCGAATGCCCGAAAATAGTTGTAGATATTTTGTCGAGCTAAACTGAGTTACTCTGCTTGTGATCTGTCATCAATATATTTTAATCGAGTGTTTAAATGATAGTATCTATCATGCAAGTTTGTTTTTTATGGTTTAACGCCATGTTTTTTTTAGCACAAAATAGGCTATACATGGAGGTCAGTATTAATGGTGGAGGAAGAACCCGGACAACCCCGGGAAAGAACCACCGACCCACGAGAAGCTATTGGTAAGCTTTCTCACATAACTGCATTTGCCAAATCTTAGACTTAAACACACGCAGACGAATCATTCACGCACGTGCAAAGATGCACGTTTATTGTATTTCTTTTGAAAATGCTGTTAAATATGTACCTTCAGCAACGAATTGTATACACTTTTGTTCAATATCGAAGTATTTACCTTCTGAATATGTTGATTGAAAATCGATAATCTTGCTATCCATGAACGCGGATACACATCGTCGAGATCGATGGTCGATTCTCGGAGTTGAATTAAGAGAATTTTCGTGTTGAGTAACAACCCGTAAATCTCTACATGGTTCTCCAAGCGATCTTAATTGATGTGATCAACAACAAAACCTTTTTTTTATTACCCCTTTAAACAGTCATAAAAAATATGTGAGCGAGATATTTTTAGTTATTGACGGTAATCAACATATAACCCGTATTATTAATCCAAATAATCATAACTCTTCGTCGACGATTCATAATGATTCGACAACGAGAAACTGCATATTTGTTGCAAACAGGATGAGAAACGAATAGAATTTGATTCATTATGTCTCTTAAGCAAGATAACTGTTTTTTTACGATAACTTCCTGTAATATAGTCTTGTTCATCGAAAACAACAATATATTTGTTAGCGTAATACCTGCTAACAAGCTCTCGAAATCTTTTACCGCCTGAATCATAACATAATCGAGATTTGACTCGCAAACCATAAACGCATTTAATACAATTAAAAAGGCCCTTAGAACCTCGTTTAAAATATTGATTATGAACCGCGCAGCATTTTCCGTTTATATTTCCTTGAACATGTACCTGATTTTCCTTTAAATATTCACTTGCAATAACTTTGCTCCATCACTATATTAATAATATTTGCTGAATTTAATTGAATATATAACTTGTCTAATACATGTATGGAAGATATTTCCCCGGACTTGATATATAAATAAATGTAGCAAGATGATACGAGTAACAAACGTTCACTATGGTTGGTTTATAATGCGCAGGAATACTAAGAACAGTTTTAAATATTGATGATCAGATTTACAAAATAATGGCATTGCAGTATATGGTAGCTTTCCATCTTTGCGGACACGTGTCTATACCAAAACTCTAGCTCTCTACAAGCCGGTATGCGAAATAAAGGACAAATACTTGTCAGAATTCTGTAAAAGAAGGAATTGGGTGGGCCACATTTGTTCGTTTTAATGCATTTTATTCCGATTTATTTCATCTTATTTATTTATTTGATTTTTATTGCGACTGATACCGCGATAGTTGGCTAACAAATTATGGTAAATACCTGGCTGATTACCTTGAAATAGATAATACTACTGCCGGGGATGTTTGCACGGTCCACGTAGTGATAGAGCAGACAGTCTTTGCGCAGACTTGCATAAAACCGTAGTGTATTGCTGTGCACAGTCCTAGTGCAGACACGTATAAAGCCCTAGTGTAGACCTTATGCAGTGTTAGTGCGGATATGTATATAGTCATTGTACAAAGTTTATTAGAAACCTTGTAACTCAAACTATTATACTTAAATAGATACTATGTAATTATACATACTACAATAAAAGAGAACATGCATACCGCTCTTAAAAAAGACATATTTGGTTAGATATAGTACGCATAACAACTACGTAATTAGACATACAACACTTTAAAAGAAAGTACGTAAGCATGCACACTACACACGAACAGAAGATACATTATTAGACATACTATACTTAAACAAGGTACAAAATTAGATATATTACACTTAAACAATAGGTATGTAATTAGACATAATACACTTAAATATTACTTGGTAATGAGATATAATACACTTAAATATAAATGAAGTAATTAAATATATTGCGTGTGTCACAAACTTTACACTATACTTAGAAACTACGTAATTAAAGATGTTTATGTCTTTTTAAGGTTTGACGTCATTTTTCAGCAAATGATAGGCTATACATGGCGGCCAGTATTATTGGTGGAGGAAGATCCCGGGAAAATCTCCAGAAAGAACCACCGACCCACGAGAAGCTACTGGCAAGGTTACTCACGTAACTACATTAGCCGAATCTTAGACTCGAACAGACGCAGACAGAGGTGAGATGGCAGTGATCCGTAACGGACAGCGCTTTAGATCACTCGGGGCCCCCGTAATTAAAGATACTGCATTACAAACTACACAGTATACTTAGATAGAAACTGCGTAATTAAAGATACTGCATTACAAACTACACACTATGCATAGAAACTACGTAATTAAAGATACTGCATTACAAACTACACACTATGCATAGAAACTACGTAATTAAAGATACGGCATTACAAACTACACACTATGCATAGAAACTACGTAATTAAAGATACGGCATTACAAACTACACACTATGCATAGAAACTACGTAATTAAAGATGCGGCATTACAAACTACACACTATACTTAGAAACTACGTAATTAAAGATACGGCATTACAAGTTACACACTATATGCTTAGATAGAAACACCATAATTAAATAGACGGCACTAGAAACATCACAATATACTTAGAAACTACGGAATTAAATATACTGCATCACAAACTACACGCTATATGCTGAGATAGAAACTACGCAAATAGACATACTGTACATTAGAAACAATTCAATGATACATAATCCACTTTAAAAGAAAAAACAATAATACAATTATACATAAAACACTCAAATAAAAAAATTCGATAGGATATACTTGAATATAAACAAGTAACTACAACTAAAATATATTTCATATTTCGACATTCTACACAGAAGTAAAAGCTACTTACTTATGTATATTACGTTAACTAGACGCTACGTGCTACACTTCGATAGAAACCATGTAATGATAAATTTTAAAGTAGCTAGTAACTAAATATTACATTTGAAAGGAAACAACGTAAGTATTTATCCAACATTAACTACAAATTACATAATATACTGCATAGAAACTACACAATTAGGCATACTACATTAACTAGAAACAGAATACAAGAGTGAAATAGAAACTACACAATTAGTCATACTATATTTGAAATGAAACAACGTAAGTATACATTCAACATTAACTACAAAATACATAGTACACTACACAGTTAGACATTCTACATTAACTAGAAACTGCATACACGGTTAAAATAAAAACTACACAATTAGACATACTAAATTAAATATATGCTGCATACAAGACTGAAATAGAAACTACACAATTATACGTAATATATTAACTAGAAACTGCATACAAGGTCAGCATAAAAACTGCACAATTAGACATACTACATTAACTAGAAACTGCATTAAAGGTCAACATAGAAACTACATGATTAGACATAGTCTATTAACTAGAAACTGCATACAAGGTCTGCATAAAAGCTACACAATTAGACATTAACTAGAAAATTCATACAAGATTGAAATAGATACTGCATCATTAGACATACTACACTTAAACATAAATTACGCAATCTGGTAATTAAAGATATCGCGTTAAGTCAGATAACACAATGTAATTAAAGGCAAGCTAAATAATTAGACATAACACCTTAAATTGCCCTTTTATTATGTTATACATTCGAACATTTTATTCAAATATTTTTTTTATATTTTTGACTGATTATGGTAGAATTACTAGTAACTTTTTCTATCCTGGAATATACTGTCCGCATTAATTTGAAATCTTTTTTATGTATTACACTGGAATGTACAATATGCATTAAACTGGAAACTACTGTTCCTATTAAACTGGGAACTACTTTAACTATTAATCTGGAAACTACTGTTCCTATTAAACTGGAAACTACTTTTCCTATTAAACTGAAATCTAATGTACGTATTAAACTGTAATCCCCTGTATATACTACACAGAGATATACTGGATCTCTTCTATGTATTAACAAACTTTTTCATACTTTATATCTATTTGCACACTTCGATATGGAATATGAATGTATTTTTTTAACGCTGTTAAGTGTTTTGCTGTGAAAATATTCACAAATTAGAATTAGGTTATATTCACAATTTGTATGCTAATCCAAACCAGAGGCGTAGCTGGGGTGGGGGGTGGGTGGGCAGGGGGTACATATGTTCCCTGGCGCCATACTAGCGGGGGCGCCAAACTGGGCTTTGAAATTGGTCGTAACGGGTAATGGTGATTTTATTGATGAAAATAATGGGTTTCAGAGTTGAGGTGGGGGGGGGGGAGAGGAATAAATATTGTCACCGGGCGCCAAACACTCTAGCTACGCCTCTGATCCAAACATATGTAGTACACACACACACACACACACACACACACACACACACACAAACACAAACAACAAAAACAACAACAACGACAACTGATCCTACTGACACATACCGTTTACATTATGTGTCAAGATGTACTTGTGATTATAAACATCTTGTACCTTGGCAGCGAATCTCGTTTGACTTTAGCGGCTATCATTATGCCCATGCGTATAGTTCATAGTGGTTATTCTTTTCTTGAAGCACAAGTAATCTCTGAGTAGGCGTGCCATATTCTGAAATGATTCGACAAAGAATCCGTCATAATTGAAAACATCGACCCTTTTGGTGAAAAGTGGACGGACTTGAATTCCCATATACATAGTTTAGAAAAGATTTCGGTAATTCTTGATACATTGACTTTAAGATAATACTTCAATTTTAATAATCGATCAGTGAATACCAATTATCGTGTATCTCTTGTCATTCATCGAAATGAAATAAACACTGTGTGTAATATAAGTGGTGTGTAGTATGATGTTACGCAAAGCATTCTGTAGCACTAAACGGACGAAACTGACAGTGCAGGTATATAAAACCGAGACCACGCCCGGGATTTTCACATCTCATTTTACCTCGATCGCAGCAATTTGTATGCAGAGATAAGGAGAGAGATATGATCATCATGATGAAGCTCGTTCTTGTAGTATCATTTTTGGTCCTATCTGCTGCTTTGCCGTACCAAAGAGACAACAGTGTGGGTGAAGGTTCAGGTCAAGGTGATCCTGGTAATGTAGTAAGTACTTTTGTAGTTTGTAACTTACTATCTCATCCAAATGTTGACACACCATCCGTTAATAGATTTGAAATCTACGTTTAGTAATACTACTGTTGGTACAGCTAACCTTTTGCCATTCAAGTTTATAGTAGTATTACCTAAAGGATATTTTAAGTGGTGCTGAAATCGCAAACTTTGCTTAAGACAAGAAAGAGCATACAAAGAAATGTTGAACGGAGAAAATATATTTTTCCTACCATCTTCATATATTATGCTAATCAATAATGTTAGAGGCAACGAGAATTTATCTTGTAACAGTTAGCTATTTAAAAAAATAATTACCAAGTCATTATTTCGCAAGCAGAAAATATTCGAAGGCACCATATGAAAGCCAAGATATCATGTGAAATACACTACGGTGTTTTCCGATTGATTATTCGTCAAACAAGCTGATCACGATGCAAACACTGTAGACCAGTTTTGCACATTAACTGTACGCAGACCAAATGTATTTTAGTCAATGATTTCTTAAAGTCAAATGTAGAACACATGCACTCAACTCTTCGGTATCTTAGATGCATTGCGCCCGACTTAAAATATGTTCTAACTAAAAAAAACACATTAAATGCAATCCAAAAAATGTTATATGTATGTATGTATGTATGTATGTATGTATGTTTGTATGTATGTATGTATGTATGTATGTATGTATGTATGGATGGATGGATGGATGGATGGATGGATGGATGGATGGATGGATGGATGTATCGATGGATGGATGTATGCAACAGTGGCTCAAGCACATTTCATGTAACACTAACACAAAATGTTCTTGCTGTAGATTTTTGGTGGACTAAGATACATGCAACAAGCAATCGAATACGTATATCAAGGACTCGTAACCGTAGACCAAAGGGTTCTTTCGTTGGAAGGACAAGTTGAAGGTATGTATTGTTCTCTAGTCACACACAAACACACATACACACACACACGGAAATACATGCAACATCACTAAGTTAAAGAATCGGAACGGCACATTACGAAATTTATCTCCACTCCACTGGGTGGCTTGTTATTTTGACAGATACATATACGGATAGATTACGAGTATATCATAACATAGCAATGTAATGTTCTTGAACTGTTTAGTTGTCGATATTAACGGCAGACATATTACATTATAGATATTTCGAAATCTGACGTCCTGGATGCAACAAATCTACGAAATTTTGAGACGGAGCACAGTTCTAATATAAACAGATGACATTAGAAATATACGCTAAAGAGGACTCGTTCATTTTTTTATGTTTGGGGAAGTTTGAAAATAAAATAGGCATTATGAACATTATGCTAAATCTTTACTTTTAATGTCATCTTATCTATGACAAATTTATACCATTGATAGAAATTAAAAAACATCTATCTGGCGAGGGTGTACAAGAAAATATTCAAGATGGATCTGGCTATCCCGAAGAACCTCCAACCGGACCTGAACCAGAGCGTTCGGATGAAACAGCTATCCGCATGCTTATACAGAAACTTAAATCTCGTCTGCAAGAGAAGGAACGTGAGCAGAAGCAGTTCAAATAATCAGGTTTACCGAGATGACAGATGAGACAAGTAAATATAATAAAATACATTGTTAAGATTTCCCTGATTATCCCTTTTCTCCGAACATACAATTGTTTGGACCATCCATTTATATTAGATTTTTAGTTACATTATATATTTATTTTCCAAGCGAATTTGTGTTAACATCTTCACTCAAGCGACATTTCGTCTCAGTCATATATACGTTTAAAATTAATTACTTCACCTTAAAATGAAAATATTGCCATTGAATAAATTGTTTTCTTCATGTTACATCTGTATATGGTTTACAACTCAACGTTTAGGCTTTTGACACAGCTGGAATCAAATAATTTCATATGAACGTGCTATCCGAAAACTAAAATATGGATTACATCATGTGCGTTAATGTAACAAATATTCGAAAATGCATAACATGTATGATTACTCTTTAAAGACATATAGCTGCATACCCGAATAGCATCGGATAAAGCTTTTGTTCTGTGTAGGTTGCATGGTACACATTAGGTTCTGGCAGTGAGCAATAACTACTATCAGCTTGTTGAAGATTTCGTTTAATCTAAACCTGGACCTGTGTATGTTATTCAATCTACCTGATTGTATACTTAGGTTCACGTATTACTTATCATTTGACCACAAATCACGTGAACCAGATATACGAATTAGTTTCGATATAAACCTTATGACAGGAAGCCAGTGCTGCAAAATATGTATTGTCTGATATTCAGATTTGATGTAAAAGTCAGCTACATATTTCAACATCTGCCTGTTACATTCACGTCCAGCTTTTTAGAACAATTTAGACTCACAAAGAAGAAGGTAATATTTTTTATTTATGTCCTGACTATAAACGTTTAAACATGTGAAGCAAATTAGTCCCTGCTATTTGCCCCAACCATGTTTTCATTATGAGGACGCCGTCAGATGTTTTTTTTTTCTTATCTAGAACATGTTATATCTCTAATCTTAACAAATATGGTTGGTGAATGCCATGCCGTGTGTGACGATGGTAATTTTTATAAGCATTAGCATTGGTCGACTGATGCACACACTTGATATCTCATCCATGATGGTTCTGCATACTACATATTATAGATGGACATTTCAGACACTATAAGTTCTTTTGTTTACTAAAGAAGCCAAATAATTTTATGCGTATATTGTTTCAGGTGCAACTTTCAAATGTATTGAATCATACATAACTGTCTTATAACTGTAGTTTTACTATTTGCAGTTTTCTAGTTCCAGAAATATGTTTATTGTACATATTATCACTAGGTCTTTATTCCAGAAATATGTGTGCAGTCGCTTGTATTCAGGTGATGTATAATGAAATTAATTTATACTTGCAGGAGAATACAGCAGCAAAGAATTAATAAAAAGAATAGGACACAAGACGCACAATGAGATAAAAATATTCCCTCGAGGAAAATATCAAAAACATTGAAAATGTATAATTTAGTGTTGAATATATGAACAATTAAAGGAAAAATAAAGCATGAATAACTTCGCAGATATTAATTCTTACAAGGACTGCTCTCCGAAGTTAAAACAAGACATATCGACAAACATTTATTCTGAGAGGGTTTCTTTCAATAGTGATTTTTTAAAGTTGTAATCTAGACAATAAACTATAGTATCGTTTGGAAACTGTTTTGTACTTATTATCTACAAAAAGAGTACGTATCAAGCGAGAAGACTGTTCGGCGTATTCCTAAGTACAAGAATCTAAGGCGCAAATTATTTAACCGAAAACGCATGAACAAAGTTCGAGCAATGAAAATATATATACTACGCAATTTCACAAACAATAACAAATCATTTGCGAGAATCAGGATTCAAAGGCAGGTAATACAAATCGTTTCACTTTCCCCTTTTTTTATTTGCTATTGATAAAATACATCGACATTTGCATGTTTGGTCTGAAATTTTATGGCCATCATATTTCCTTATCCACACATTTTCCCATCAAAACAAATACACACAACACACACGCTTTGTTCTATGAAGCAGTATCTAAATAATATAGATAAGCTTTTGCACTTTACTTTCTACTAGTAAACCATCATAATTGAGCATTGACTCTGATTTGAGATCAACGATAATGTCTTCCAAATTCAACCGCTGAATTCGTTGGTTCTTTGGCGTCGATAGCAGTGCTTCCCGTAATGGAACTAACCTTTCTTTCGATCGATCGATCGATCGATCGATCGAGAGAGAGAGAGAGAGAGAGAGAGAGAGAGAGAGAGAGAGATTACAAAATTAAAATTCAAAAGACAGTATTGGTAATTAAGCTCAAAATAATCCTCAATATTGTATCACAGGTCCCAAAACGTTTGCATGCAATAATCAGAATAATTTACAGTATTCAGTCATCTCAAGCCTATCAAATGTCTTAATGAATTGTTTGTTTTTCAAATCCCTATTCATTCACATGTTCTCTTAAACTAGACGAGAAATGTTACCAATCAAAAAGTTCAATCTAATTGTAATCAATAATGACTTTGAGCTCTAATGCTGCGTAAAACTAAACAAAATAATCAAGGATAAGGGTTAATCACAAACTATAAATTGAACATACACACGACTTATTTATAAAAAAAAACTTCCTTTGACATATTTTGTTTAATATTCATTTGACACCATAATAATTAAAATTAGATAAGAATATCCGCAAAAAGAGCGGTACACTTCGATATGTTGAAAAGCTCATATGAAAAGTAAAACTTTTCTTTTAAGTTGTGTAATAATGTTTCTGGTGCTAGTTGATTTCTTATTCTTATAAAATAAATGTACACTGGATTAACTAGAATTTGTATGTCCTTGAATCAATACTCCGATCGTCACAATTGCATCACCAGGTCGACTGAAGAATATCCGAAAGGTTTTAAAATGATCCTTCTATGTATCTTTCAAGATGATGACGTAATTGATGTGTGCGTCACAATTATCTGGACCAAATGTTAATACGTTAGTGAGACAGTGAATTCCAGTTGCTTTAGGTGTTTTTACAAAATCATTTAAGAATTTATTTGTTCATGTTTGAGAGAATTAATCCTGCACAGAAGTTGTTATACAGATGTGAAATCTACAATTTAGCGACAAAATAGATATTTAATTTGGGTTTAAAATTAGGAAACTAGTGCTCATATTCGCATAATAGCTGTGTTCAATCGTTTCCTGTTGCAGCGGATGAGACACGTTCCACTCCAGATTGTATAATATGTTTGAATTCCGCTCTTTCTTTAAATCAGAGTCACTCAGTCAGATTGCATTTCATCAACTAAATTGACTTAGTACTTAACTGTGCTATCTTTATCAAAACACCCTATGAGTATATTCAAATGAAACGCTGTATCTGATTTCAAGCTCCATGAGTGGTCATAATAAATTGTTTATGGACCATACAGTTTAACAAATTTGAAGTAAGGGTACTAGAGCCTGAACTTTATCGCCAGACTGAAAACTCATCTTTTTTGTATTATTGTCATTTTGAAATTTCTTTTTTCACTGGTATGGTAAAGATTAATTGCTACTACTTTACAACACTTTAAGAAATTATATGTTAAATTTCAGACATAGCCAAGAAGATTAATTTTGAATATTTATTTTAATGAAGCTTTACCTTTTATAACTGCAATGTTCCACGGACAGTAGGTCGAAAAACCAGTTGAAAAGATTAAACCTCATCTATGAACTGATTTCCTAATAGACAAAAATATCAAATAAACACTCATGCACGTTCTGTCCTGTATTAAAACAATTTGACCGAATCATATTCTTCAAAGCTTGATGAAATCTTTCTAAAATTAAATTACGTTTAAACAAGGTTTGTCCATCTAGGTCATTGACTAGTAATAACTGAATACTATAAAGAAATTACTGTTCTAACAGTCAGGGAAGGGAAGTAGTTGAAACTAGAAGAAGGGTAGGTTTGCCCAACTTTTCATTTTTTCTAACAAATCTTACCAATAATAATAATTAAAAACATCAACTGCGATGAAATTTGTACGGATGTGGTTAATATATCTATCATAAATCCAATGATTTCGATGCTGTGTTATTGATAACGGTAGAAGAATCGTTAAAAATTAAATTAGCTTGAGAACGATTAGCTGCAATAAACATTTTTATTCCCGTGAGAAATTCCGTCTGAACAAACTTACAAGCAAGACAAGAATCTCAGGTTGATTTGATCACCGATACTGAACAATTATTTAAACCTATTACTACAGCTACTGATAAAGCTGCAAGTATTACTGAAAAAGTTATATTAGAGGATGATAGAGGAAAAACTCTTCTCCCCGAGCTTGAACAAATAACAAAACAAATCAAGGAAACAAAAAAATATATACGAGATCTTCCGGCTAATATAACTACTGAACATACTCAATCGGCAAGATTTGAATTTGGTCCGAACAAAACTGATGACGAAATAGTCGAAGAATTACGAAATCAATTTACCGAAGATACTTTAACAACAATAGATACAAGTGATATAAAAGATTTTATTCAATTTGTTGCTACGCGTTACAAAGATAAAAAGAAAATGTTGAAACTGGAACATAAAAAATATATTAAAAATATGCAACAATGGACTAATGTAATTTATAAAATTAAAACCAAAACAAGTCGAGTTGATACAAAAAGTGCACCGTGTATATGATATATCGATGCGGTAAGTAAAATATATGATCAATATGAAACAATAAAAGAACGAGAAATTGAAGAACAAAACAACTAAAAGAAGAACAAAAAGAAAAGACAAAAATCCAAGGAGTGGTTTTCACCTCCATCTGATTGAGAGGAGAAAGAATCTGATGATGCGCAGAGAGCAGCAAGTGTTACCGGTAGGGGATTTCTCCGAGTGAAACTCACGGGAGTGGTCTTGTTACCTGTCCTAATAACATTCTCTCCGACATAGCACGCTTAGAAATTCTCACTGGAGGTAAACGAGCCGGAAATAATTCACCAGAAATAATTAATGAGGCCGATGATATCTGTCGACGACTATTTCAAGGTGGTATCATGAAAATCAGTGTATATCGAGAGTTTATTGATGAACTCGCTGATGATTACCATAGTGACTAATTGTCACCCGGTTAGATAAATAAAACTTAAATAAAATGATCGTATATCGTAATCACGACAAACCTACATCGTAAATTCACGGTTACCAGTTTATTAAGTATATTACTGGGATGGACTAGGGTAATTGCTATAAAAATAGCTGCAAAAGAACTATCGATGAAAGTAATCGGTATTATTCGTGATAAAAGTTAAATATAATTGGTGATCTCGCAGGTAGTACAAGGCTTTCATCGAAGTAGAAAGTCAGCTCGTACAATTGTTTTTGGCTAATAACCGGTTTAATAATGATATCATGGCGTTATTTAGTAGTGAACGATATATGATCAACGGAAGGAAGATCGAATCAATCGAGCATGATGTTGATGTTGCTACAATAATAGTTGGGTTAACTTGATATTCCGACGACTATATAACATCTGCTGGTCCGTCGATGATCTTCTCTAAGGATACTTCTGATCACCCCGATCATAATCAATATATTATTATGCGACCCAAAAAAACCATACTGCTGGTGTAGATGACGCTGATGTTTATGCATGCTGTTGTTATAGGTAATAATCGTGATTTCAACCAAGATTTTAACACGTAAAGCGATGTTGCACGACCATGGAAGATTTTCATGCGCGATTCCGTTAACTCATATTTTCGGATTTTGTAGAAATATTAGAAATGTTATCTTTGGAGCTAAGCATACAGTAGAACTTATTGATGCAATATGACGTGATGCTGCTGTAAGTTAATTTTATTAAAACTTTCATTGTGGATGCCAGTGATGACCCCTACGCTCCCCACAGAACAACAATTGTTATCTTTTATGGATCGATGTGGCAAATCGCTGATGTCATGGTTGGATCTTACGAGTTCTGTTAACGGTGTATTTACTTTGAAACAAAGAGTTTTTCCGGTCTCAGGCATATTTTTATTTCGTTGCAGAGCACAACGCAATTAGATCCGGTTGATAAATAACAATGCTGCTATATGATATTTGATAAACTAGATGTCAATGACGTATTATTGAGGATAAATGATCAATAAGAATCTTTCGAGGATATTTTGCTTGATTATGATAGTAATCAAATAGCACTTATCATCATTTATGGACGTTTATGGGCGCAATCACAATGTCGATACCGGTCTACAGATATCCCAGTTGGATTTTATAAATTTGTATCCAATCTATTACTGTTTGCTACAACATCTCGATCTAACCAGGCAAAGTGTCGTTGATATACTTTGCCGAGCTCTTGTAAGTCCTCATGGTGGTGCTCCTATATAGAGCAATTGCTGTCATTCTCAGTGATAAATCGATGTTACTCGATGCTGTCGGTGAAAAAATGAAGGTTGTTGACGCACCAGTAGAAAATATGTAACAATTAGATCAATCTATTATTTAAATAAAAATGTCGTACAGTTATGTTAACGTCATGTTTACTAAAGGTGAGGTAAAGAAATTGCAATCGAACAATGCGAATGCATGTGGTGCAAAAAAATTTAAAACGAGATCAGATTGCTAACGGTGGGCCAAATTAACTATCATTGACTAAAACTCAACTTAACCATTTTAATAAAGCGCTTAAAGCATATACTGGTGTTCGATTTGATTTTGCTCCCGTCCGCGGATAAAAATATGACTAAATCAGGAGGTATTTTCCTTCTCCTCGCCGCGAATCCTGCATTGATTGCTGCTGCGGCTCCTACTGTCGCTAAAGCTGCCGCGTTAGGTGATGTTGGTACCGCTGCGGGAATGGCATTAAAGAAAGCTACTGCAAACTGATACAAAAAAAAGGAAAAGGTAAGGAAGCATTTATTCATAACGTCAGTGTCAACTTTTGATTTAATCGAAGTGGCCAAAATTGACCGCGTAACAAATTTCAGAGGTGTTTTTATGAGAGATCAATTACTACAACAATAATAAAATAAAAAACTGGTATTATTAATTTCTATAAAAACACCGGACCTGGAACTCACTGGGTCGCATACGCGATTGATCCACGGGGAATTATTTATTTTGACTCTTATGGGTTAGCACCACCTAAAGAATTTCTCAAATATATATCTGTGTTAATGATCTCGATTTGGTATTCAACGTTACCAACACATTGACCGGTCCGTCAATTTGTGGACGAGAGGTTCTTAACGTTCTCGACGCAATATCAAAATCATCTCCATCTCCTCATAAAACCTTACATGAATATACCAGTGATACCTTTATAAAGAAATATTAAATGCATTTAATGGCAGATATTTGGGGAAGATCGCTCTCACGAAATAATGGGGTTTCAATTGTGATTGTGAAGGATCATATCACTGATGCGTTATCGGAAACATTACAGCTGGTAGATGTATCCTCAGATGAAATCTTTATATTTCAAGACCGTCTAAGTAAGTTTAAAACGAGCTATGTTTCCCTGAAATATATTTTAGTTAAACTCAATAGGGTAACAGAAGGCACTACCGCATTGTTTGATTCCAAGGGTAGACTCAAAGCCGATGTTATATCTTCAACCATTGTGGATAAACTAACGTCGCTGGGTAACAATTATATATCGTCGATGAATACATGAAAACACTACGATCCGAGTATGACGCTCATAAATATCAGTCTACGGGTGTCAAAACAAAAACTTTGAATCTATTGAATAAACTATTTCTAATTTATTTGGAATTCCACCAGCGATCCCGTTTAAACTCGGCGATATTATAACCACTGATCATAAACAACGCTAACTATCAACACTGCGATCTAAATATGATGTTCACGTAAATCAATTTAGAGGTCTTCGTAATAATTTCAAAACGGTTGACAAAATCATAGATAACTCTTTTGGTGAAGCAGCAGTATAGTATAAGTTCGGTAATAGAAAAGGGATCCAATAAACGATTCAAGATAACCTCCGCAGAGGTTAAACTAGCTCAAGAATTGATAACATGGTACGTAGAATTTGTAGTTGATTTAAATAAACAACTTAATTACATAATGACCACTCAACAGTATCGACAAGATCAAGTCCGCGAGTTACAAGCTAAACTCAAAGATCTTACAAACGAGTACCAACCAAAAGTAAAAAAATGTCACAGACATATTATCCGCATTGACATAATCGTGTATTCGGTTCCAGGTGTCATCGCGGGAACCGGTGTAATATTATCGTCAGTGACGATGATCGTTCCTGTGTTTGTCCCAATTTGAATCTCCTCGGAGACAACAATCACAGGAGTGCTAGGGATCATCACAAAAAATAACATCGTGTTGTCAGCGTAAACTACTTGATTATACGGTTAAATTACACACATCATCGACCACGTAGTCGCAAGTATCCGCGATGATATGGTCGTGCCTCGATGACACTGTACTATCCGATAGTGAATTTTCCGCGTTGATTCACATTTAGAATAGCGCGATGTCAAAATTAAAAAGCATAATATTGATAACAAAGTCACTGTTGACCTCAGAAGAATTACTTCAACGGATCGTTGAGAACACAACTCCGGTAACAACGACGATGATATCAATAACGACAAATAAACCTAAGTTCAGCGTTGACTTTCAAAATCTGATTCCTGTAAACGAGATCGCACTTACTCAATTACGGGTATATTATAGCTCGCCAAATATCCGACAGGAATCATTTGCGGGTAAACCACCCAATAACACATTTGTATTTGCAAATAAAGACAACTGGATGGTACCTCCGATTGGCAGACCATATATATCCCCAAGGCAAGTTATAACATCGAGGATATCAATGATGAAATTCAACACAGGATAAAATAACTCACGAGAGTAGAATCTAAAATAGAATTAAAAGTTCATGAAGCATTGCTGTCAACCGCGATTGAGATAAATTTTCGCGGATACACCATGGATACATATATATATATATATATATATATATATATATATATATATATATATATATATATATATATCACTCGTCGATCAGAACCATATTAGATGGCCTGAAAAATCCCCAGTGGAATAAATATCAATTTCATCAAACCAAAAAAGCACTTCCACCTAAAGGAGAAAATAAAATAACCAGTGGAAAAACCACCAGTGGAAGAAAACCAACATATTGAACCTGAACCTAAATTGTCTGATTATATTTCAGATTAGGAATAGCACCATGATGCATATATATCATACAAAAGAAATAAAGATTTTGTGTTTAGTGAATTTTTTGAGGGAGTAATATCGAGAGAAAATGGAAGAGAAGGAATTTGGCTTCGACCAGTTCCAGTCGAATTTATTAAGCATTTATCAAAAATTGATAGCGTTTATCAAAAATATATACATAAATTAAATAGTCGTTTTATCAAACATGTTCAAGAATCTCCGCGGCGAGATGAGATCATTAAATATATAGAAATATAAAATCAAATTATAACCGATATGGAACTATTTGATCTGCAAATTATTCAATTTATATTAAATTCTAATATTAACACTATAACAGATTTCCAAAAACATTTAATATACGCGTAGAAGATATTACAATACTTAAATGTTTTGGGTATAAAGTACCAGAATTAAAAGAAATACTCAATGATAACACCAATGATCATTTTTCTGATATGCACAGCTTGTGGAAGAGAATATTTAAACTGGATGATTCAGAATTTCTTGATAATCCAAATATCCAAGATAGATATCTCAGCTATAACAACTCCCCGGATGGAACCGGTAGACATGTCTCGTCGGGTAACGTTGACATAACCTCTGTGATCGCTGTTAATCTTGCATGTGATATCGTCGACGGAAGTTACAACGCGAATACAGAATTATCAAATCCAGCGGCTCAAGGATATATTTAATCGATCTATTAGGTGAGCAATTGCAAATTACTCTTGATGTGAAATCCTTACATCGTAATATTTCCGTCATAATTAAAATTATAACACAATTATAATAATGTACCATCAAGTGAATTTATACATCCATGATAAACAACGGCTCAAAGACGCAATCATGGATTCATTCGCGAATACAATTACAGGGAATTTTGAACTCGTCGTTGATGAAGTCTGTAATAATAGATTCTTGCTGACACACCACCAACTAGATCAACTTCGAAGCGATCATATTTCGTTGATCTCATGTTCCCGAGATTAGATCTTAAATTATGTTCACTCGTGTATTTACCGTAAGCACGTCGAAGAAATTTTATCAGTGGATATCGTCAAGGATAAAATAAAAAATTTCATTAAAAAACCCCAGCAAACTTAAATAATTTCAACGATTACTATCGATCATTATTACTATGTATTTTATTTCTGTGATTACCACTGTAATGTTTATCCCGTAATTTCCGGCACAGGTTTTTAATTATTTTGAAAATATATGAGAACCCCAACTTATCTTACCGGCGACGACGACGAAAAAGAATAATATCGTTACATGGTGTTAAATAGCCGCTAGAGGTCGCCATCAAATACAAAATAGGATTATCCCGGTTGTATAAAATATGGGCAAAATAACCAATTTCCGCTATAACTCAAGGCAGCGCTGAAATATTTCGCGAGGCCAAACAAGAATATAACGCCAAGAAACGGAAACTCCGAGAATATATCGTTGGGCTATCTGAAAGCGTTGAGAGATAAATTACGGATCACCCAGAAGAAAAATCAGACTGAATACCAACAAGAAATTTCCGGGTTAAAAAGCCCAACGACGAATATTATAAAAAACGATGGAATTTGAAAACGTGAATGATGAATACATTCCTACAATTGAAGAGCTGAAAAAATCCAACAAAATGTTAAAGCATCAATATTAAAAACCTATCGCTACGAACCATGATTTGGATTCTAATAAAACGAAAAAAAAATATGACATAAAAATTAACCGAGAGATGAAAAAAAGTGATCAACAAACTCTTAAAATTACCTGTATTTCATTAATCTAATAACATCTTTTCGAATTATGCGATTATAACCATTTCTCGTCGTCGTTCTTCGAAAACTTTATTGATGTCATCGGATATGTTTTTGACAAGTTATGAGGTTGGTACAAGCAGTTTTAATTTATCATAATTTCGATAAACAATTTTATCTCGCTGTTCTGACATTTTTTTTATGATCCTGTATTCATTTTTATGCAATGGTATACCACTATCTCGCATCGTTTTGACGCCGTTGTAGTCCTCTGTGATGAATTCATTGGTGAATATTTTATTATCACTGACCAAAATTTTGTATTCGGTCAAGTTTAATTATGTACTCGGCAATAGTTTCGTCGTTCATGTACCATAAAAAATTATCTGTTTAAATGATAGTATTCCTTAGACAATTTACAATATGTTGCTAAATGCGATCCTTATCGCACGACACATCCCATATTCATATTGAAAATCACCATCGTCGTCGAAAAATGAAACCTGGCGTTAAAACATTCATCATGATAATCGTTCACGGGAACAACGATATAATTTTCTGCGAGGATATCGAGCTGACATTTAACTTCGTATTCAAATTCTTCCACGGCGAATATATAACGATTTAAAAGAAGTCGTTTACCCGGATAGTACTGACATGGTGCAACAACATTAAGTTTTCTATCGAATGCCCCAAAATCGTTGCAGATATTTTGTCGAGCTAAATTGAGTTACTCTGCTTTTGATCTGTCATCCATATATTTTAATCGAGTGTTTTAATGATAGTATCAATCATGCAAGTTTGTTTTTTATGGTTTAACGCCATTTTGCAGCACAATATAGACTATACATGGAGGCCAGTATTAATGGTGGAGGAATAACCCGGACAACCCCGGGAAAGAACCACTAACGCACGAGAAGCTATTGGCAAGCTTTCGCACATAACTACATTTGCCGAATCTTAGACTCGAACACACGCAGACAAGTAATTCACGCGTAAGTAAAAGATACACGTTTATTGTATTCTTTTGAAAACGCTGTTAAATATGTACCTTCAGCAACGAATTGTATATACTTTTGTTCAATATCGAAGTATTTAGCTTCGGAATATGCTGATTGAAAATCGATAATCTCGCTATCCATGAACGCAGTTACAGGTCGTTGTGGTCGATGTTCGATTCTCGGAGTTGAATTAAGAGAATTTTTGCGTTGAGTAAGAACCCGTAAATCCTCAACATGGTTGTCCAAGTGATCTTTATTGATGTGATCAACAACAAAACCTTTAATTATTACCCCGTTAAAACATTCATAAAAAAAATCTTTGAGCGAGTTATTTTTAGTTGTTGACGGTAATCAACATATAACCTCTAATTTCTAATGATTCGACAAAGAGAAACGTCCTAATTGTTGAAAACAGGATGAAAAACGAGTACAATTTGATTCATTATATCTCTTAATTAAGATAACTGTTTAACATTTTTTTACGATAACTTCCTTTAATATAGCCCTGTTCATCGAATACAACATTATATTTGTTAGTGTAATACCTGCTAACAAGCTCTCGAAATCTTTTACCGCCTCAAACATAACATAATCGAGTTTAGACTCGTAAACCATAAACGCATTTAATTCAATTAAAAAGGCCCTTAGAACCTCGTTTCAAATATTGATTATGAACCAACCGAGCACCATTCTCCTTTTATATTTTTTTAAACATGTACCTGCATTTCTTTTAAATATCCACTTGCAATAACTTTGCTCCATCAATATATTAATAATATTTGATGAATTTAATTGAATATATAACTTGCCTAATACATGTATGGAAGAAATTTTCAAGATGACCGACATTAAATTATATCCACCACGGAAGGTTTTTGACCATGATGGTAGAATACGATCTCTAATGTTTAAATCAAAAATCAAATATAGTATCAATCAGGCAAAGTATGAATTTCTAATAGATGGAGTTGACTATATGGTGTCGACATACAGAACACCGTGTGATAATAATATCATGGATGATAAACAAGCGGCTGAAATATTATCAAAAGTAGATCGCGTTAATAAACAATATTATATTTTAGTAAAATTTAGTAAAATTTCAAGGCGGTATTGGCAGGTTTATAATAAACGCGAACGTGTAATGACAACAAAGGGGAAAACTGTAATCATCGACGATACAACTAAACCGGGAGCGTTAACGGGGAACGACAGTGCATATTACAATCAAGCATATCCTGTAACCGTATCGACGTTTGGCATCGCTTTGATAAATCAACAAGATCTCAATAAACTTTCCCCCGATTAGAACTTCATCGATGTTGAATTGTGTAGCTGAACGAGTTGTTGAACACTTTTAAAATGTTGGACGTGGAAATGGTTTATCCACGATGAGATAAATGGGCGGAATCAGTTAAACACACAAATACTAACACATTGGTTTTTTTTTATTCCACATTGTGCACACGCTGAAATTGGATCTCTGTTATTGTTGGTTACAAAAGTATCCGAGTCAGTTCTTGGTGTATGTTACTTGCATGTCACACAATATAAGTCGATAATTTATATATGTTATATCTAATGAAAATTACAGATTTTTCTTTGAGAAAAAAACGTGTTAAACATGATGTAATGTTACCAAGTTCAATTTGAATGATTATAAATGTTCCATCAGGGAGTGGTATATCACAATTGTTACTTAATTTTATTATGAAGTGGATGAAATGTGATAAGCTATATTTGGTAGCCCCAACCGTAGACGATCAAGAAGGGTATGAGGTATTAAAAGAATTTAACGAGAGCGCAAGATCAGTTGTCGGGATAAATGTTATTGAATTTATATCCGATATCAAAGAAGCTGCGAACATCGAGGATATTGACAGGTTTATCAACAATCTAGTTGTTTACGACGATGTGATGCTGGATAATCAAATAAACCCTGCTAGGATATTTTCATTCATGAGACAAAAAGATATTGACATAATTTATGTTACCCAAGATTGTACACAAATCCCTAAGGTGATCAGAAACAATTGCAATTTTCTAGTTATGTTTAACGGAGTTGATACTTACATGCTGAGACATGCTCATCCAACTTGGTGCCGTGGTGACATGGACACAAGCAAATTTAGTAATTTCTTAGTCATGCCCAGGATACCCTTCTTGGATTTATTATGATAAATTTACACAATCCTCAAACGCGATATCGGATCGGACTAGAAAAATATATGGTTAATTAATAGCAACCGATTTTACTCGACATCGCCGCCGATTATTTTGTAACATCGAAATCATTGGATTTATGATAGTTAGATTAATCACATGCGTTACAAATTCATCGCAGTCAATTTGTTTAATTATTGTTGTTATGATTTGTTTGAGAATAAAAGGTAGTCAAACCTACCCTTCTTTTAAACTAGATTTTATTCCAAATTGTGACACAATTGAGACAATGATTAACAAAGCCGTATTCTACTCTTCCAATAAGACTACTTTCACTAGAGGAAGACTATTCAGACAAAAATATACGTACCTGATAGAAAAACACTGGGAGAAGCCCCGTTGTCCTTTTATATCTAAATAGGGGCCAGGCCTGGTTAGGAATCAACAATAGGTGATACACAACCTTCTGATATGAACGGTCACGAGCCTCCAAGAGAGAATACGAACGGGGTTCGTTTTAAACAAATAAATGTAGTGCTCTCACTTCAAGACCGCGCCCATGACCTCGTTGAAATAAAAGAATTTGGAATACTTCTATGTTTATTGTTTCTTGCTTTTCATCCTACAGAAATCAGAAATTACATACCTTAAACTTACTTTTACAATAAGGCTAAATAATGACTTAAAGAAATCATATAATGAAAATAAACGATATCATCAAGAATGAATGAAAAAAATTGAACAAATATAAATGATTATCGGATCTGTCATCATTATCAAGTTTTAGTAATTAAGCTAATTAACTAATTAACAATGAATAATCTTCCACGTAGGAGGGTGTTAAAATTATAGCACCGTGAATATATGAGCATTCACCAAATATATATATATATATATATATATATATATATATATAATCAGTGTAAAGCCGTTTAGATATATGCGTATATGACCATATGTCTAGATGTAACCATGTGACTGAATATGTTTGTTTGAGTGTTTGGATTTGGGTCTGTAATTGTGAATTGTGTCCGTAGAGTTGAAATCTTTAATGTTCAGTCATAGGGCTCGAGGGGCTTTAAATAAACCGTTTGTTATTGTCGATGATGACGTTGGTTCAGAGGATTAATAGTGGACATGTCGTGTTAAGGGGTCAGAGCTTCGGGACCAACATTTCCACAGTGAAGAAACAGGACTATTGGTTGATCTGTCAGCAGTCTGGAAGGAGCGGATCATATGTGGTTACTCATTGATAAACCGACAAAGTAGTGTTGCTGAAGATTCATTGTGGTTATCAAATGAATACCACAAATTAATTGTTCCAGTTTGTGTTGTAAATGTACTCAGTATCACTATATCAGAAATAATCTAAACGTAATCAATGTTAATCCAAATGTAATCGGTATAGTTATTTTAGTGATCCTCCTAGGGTTAGATAAATAAATCAATTTCTTTTCTTTTCATCCATTCATTGTTGTTGATTTCTAGATAATGTTGCGTGTTATGATTCGCTCAAGTTATTAACAACAGTTTCTTTGCATCAGCTTAATTCGGTGCTCATCATTTTGTTACATCCAATGTTGAAATTAATGCGTACGAGTTTAGTGTCAGACGTAATCGTTTTCCAATCATAATATATAAAAACATCTTATGTACGAAATTGCTTTTAGTGTCTTTACTATGATCAAACCCCTGAATATTTTAACACCGCATTCACATTCGTCAAAGAACAACCCTAACTATTACATTCCCAATGTCCCCAGAAAGTCCCAATTATTCCCAGGTTATTTCCCATCACTATAGCGTAGAAGACGATCCACTGAATATTAAACCCATGTTGGGCCTCTCTCATGATATGTGGATTAAACATGTAGATTTGAATGCACTTGTGTAACTAGAGAAGTAAGGTCTTACTTTAGATGACTTTAAATTTAAAAGCTTAAAAAATTCACCTAATGAAATTATTCCACATACATACATACATACATGCATGCATGCATGCATGCATGCATGCATGCATGCATGCATACATACATACATACATACATACATACATACATACATACATACATACATACATTCATACATATATGTATGCTTGCACGCACACATGTATGCACGCACGCACACACACACATACATGCATGCATACATATTTGTTATTTCTGTTGAACTTGACGTTTATAAGGGTTATACATTTCATAATGCTTTGTCTTGAATCATTCTATCAGTTCAAGATGTAATTGTTATAATTACCGTACGATTTTTCGCTTCACTCGTTCATTAAGTCCAGGTTAGGGTGTAGTAATATTTTGACAACCGTAATTTTGCTTTGCCCTCCACTCTCCTTAAAATAAACTCAAAAGGCAACCGTTTGTAAGTATTGGTTTAAATTTGTTTCATAAACTTAGCTAATGAATCTGTTCGAATCATAGTTATTTTTAAATTAAATATTAAATTTACTCTCATACATCTTTGACCAAAATACATGACGTCACAGGCCATATATTTATAGTCATAAACAGCTCTTATTCAGTATTGAAGTGTGACCGTCATGCATCTCGTGTTGGTTGTAATAGGTCTGAGTTGTACCAACAGTATCTGAGCAGTCATGGTGGGCGTATATTTAGTGACGAAATCGGCTAAGAAGTCATTCACTATCAGTGACTATTGCAAAGGTGCCACAAGACCCATATTCTTTGAAATATTAGCATATGCAAGGGGTTGATTACTTTATGTTTTACTGGATATATATATATATATATATATATATATATATATATATATATATATATATATATATATATATATATATATAACATCACATTATTGCAAAATATTTGGCAAGAGGTGTACCGTTTCGAAGTGTGATTGGACTACTGTGAATAAAAATAAGCAAACATTCCACATGCTAATTTACGGGGGTAACTAAACGTTCCAAAATATTACTTGCCTTCAAGCTTTGCCACACGAAGTATATCCAAGCGTATGTTGGTTCTAAAAATGTATTTACTGAAATATAAAGAGTTGCCAAACTCATGTAAAGTTATTAATATGCAAAATGTGTATGACTATACGGAGTTACCATCGGGTTAATATTTGTTCTTAGTTTTAACACCTAGAGGCCGACAAATATCTTCGTACAAAGTAATGAGTTTCTTGATTTCATGTTTCGTTGAGATTGAAGTTTTAGATCAATTTTGTCCTTTCGCAGATTTTTTCCTTTTTATTGTATATTTGCCTTTACATAAGAACAAAATTAGACCTGTTCTTTGAAGAGTCCTAGGGTTACGTCTGACGTCTGTCACGTTTCAGTTAGTGCTACCCTTGAACCCTCTCCCATCCCGGGTTAGTTGTGTTTTCAAGGATGTTAAACAACTTTCCCCCCTACTTGGATCCATTTGACATGAAGTCGTAACCGTTTAATGCCAGAGCATAAAAACAAAAAGATACTCTACTTTGAGTTGGGATATAGATGATTGGTGTGATCTGTAAGGCAGTTTTCTGAAATTAGGAGATTATAAATTATTCTGACACTCAAAAGGTTTTTAATCTAAGCATGAAGATTTTAAAAAATGGATTATTTACAGCACTTTATTCAGTCACCAGTAGCTATTTTGGGGATCTCATTCGTCTACCTGTGCTACTTTGATATATGCAGCAAAAGCGATATTTTGTAACGCTTTACTGGAGAATGTACATATATGGCTTTATTTGTTGAGGTGAAGTTTATCCATGGGCATCGGAAATAAAGGCAAGAGGATGGTAGCACATGTCACCTATTCCAAATTTCACCTCTAAACATGTTTTTGAATGTGAAGATTTTGTAAATTTATTTTATTGATTAAAATATATATGAAAATAAATTGTTTTGTTGGGTTTGGAAATTAATCGACTACTTTATTTAATACTAGTGTTCTCCCAAAGAGGACCGATGTTATCCACTCATCTAAACTGTATCTTCTCCCCATCCCCAATCCGACGACTGAATGTTTGGTCCTTTGCTACACGTCCTTGTAGCAGGAAATTCTCACCAGTGTTAAATGGCTCAAGTTATTCCCACTTGCTAAATCAGGAGAGATTCTTTCGAACAAAGCTGGTCGGCTACGTTTGTTGAAGAACTAAAAAAAGGTCAGATTCCTCTAAACTCGACTGTCATCGGGTGTTTTGATATCCTGTGTATTTTATGTATTTTCATGTTGTTTAGTAACACAAATTTAGACCTGATACCGAAAGTAGGTGGTACATGTAATAATATATTTGTAGATCTCAAGCCTAACTTTTCAACTGGTACGAGACATTTTCAGTTCCCGGATGTGCAGTAGATTTATGCAAGTTCATTCAAACGTTGGTTCAAAACGCAAGGTCACTCTAAATATCTAAACCAAATACGCAACCGAGGATGTTTCGTTAATTCCTCTCATAGGACTAATATGCGGAACTTACCTATTTTTAGCGGCATCTTTTCTTCATTTAAACTGCCACAACTTTCCCTTTGTTCAGAAAAAGCTACTGAAATGGGTCACTATCACGAAGCATTAAGATTTCAACTGCATATAACCCTCCCCCTCTCCGTACGGCACGAAAAATATCAGCGATTTCAAACTCCCGGACCGAGACTGATAGCCTTTCTGCAGCTGCTCAGTACAAGGGCATACTAAATTTAATTTATGAAATTCCACCCAGCGGTTTAAGAATAGGTGTATCGAATGGTCTGACAGTTTTAAAGTATTACAATGTCCCCAACGCTTTTGAAAAAAATAGCGTATAGATAAAACTGAGAGCAATACATTATGGGGCAACGTAAGTTTAATTTTGAAATCTTTTCTATTCCACAACCTGAGTGCCTCAGCTTGCGGTGGCATGAAATTCGTTATCTACAAAAAGACCAATTGTTATTTATGTTTCAAGGTTACAAATCTATATGCAAAATTTATACGGATCCACAATGTTTAGTCACATAGATTTACATGTGAAATGCATATTTTGTTTGTGTTTGTGGTGCCATTGTTTATTTCTGAGAACAGAAACATAATAATGTGATTATTTGATTACGTATGCAGTTTAGATCTATTATTCTACTTCTGTGATGTTTGTTTACGGTTCATATGACATTTTGTTTGATTTTGCGGATGTTGGTATATATAAATCTGTAGTAACAGACATTATAAAAAAACCTAAGTAAATACTTGGAATTGATTGAAAAGGACTTTGCAAACTAGACTAATCCTAACATAATTTATATAAAGAGATCATTGAGATACCCTGATGTTCCCATAGTTAAACGTGGGCCAGAATGAATGTGGGAGAAATTATTCGTCCGTGAAAGTTAACCAAATGACGATAACTAGTACACAAACATTCTGTTTTCGAGCTTTATATTTAGTACAAAGTCAATGCATAATAAAATTAGAATTTTCTTGCATTAGTTACTGCTTTGTGATCAAATCACGTACGTTCATGTAGTAAACACTTTTGCTATTAGTTTTAAAGATTTGTTTGTGAATGAACCAGATGGTTCGTCCTATTGAGAGAAGAGACGATATAAAAAACTGAATGATTTCCAGCTTTTGTGAGGCAAGGCTTGCAAACACTAAAACAATTTCAACACGTTTCATAATTTCGGTTTCAAATAATTAACTATTTGGGATACATTTTATCACAATTATTACCCATAGAAGACATAGTAAAGATAGAATGAAGAAGAACATTTTGCTTTTCTTGCTTTCTTGTGTTTGATGCTTTAAAGTTTAAACTTATCCGTTTAAGAAGACGTATTATAAAGGAGAGTCGTACCAGATGACGCACTGACAGTAGTGGGCGCCACGGTATCTTCGACACTTTTGAGAATATACATTTGAATAAAACATTACTGCAAGATCATATATGCAAGGGTACATTTCACATGGAAATCTCTCCTACCCCAAAACATTAATATCATAAATCATGCCGCGATGGCAGTGACGTTGGAGATATGTTCAGATAACAATGAACAACTGTCATTTCTATTGCAATGGTATTCCTTTTTTATGCAATGGCAGCGTCAAATAACGCACCCGTCTCTAATGCGCAGTCGCTAAAGTTTGGTTATATACCATACCTTTAATTTCGCACACAACATTTTTTTTCTTTCAGATGGATTGAAAACGAAGATGCGGCACGTATTTTGATAATATAATTTCCATTTTTTTTTATTTATACTTTGCAGGTGTTTCGTGTATACCTTTGTATGCTCTGCAGGTGTTTGTACTGGTATATAAATGTTAAAAGTATTTTTTTAAAACCTTACTAAAACATGCAAATACAAATAAAAATCATTTCAAAACAATGTGTAAACTTGATCCTGATGTAGACGACGAGATATTAGTGATACACTGATGCTACGTTATTTAAATGTTTGACAGAATAAATGCGGTGCAGCTGAATTTATTCTCTCTTAAAGAGCATCGAAGGTACGTAGCTAGGGAATATCCATTATGTTTTCGATTTTTGTATTGGATCAATACATGGCTGGATGAATATCTTCGTTGACTACGTCTTTTCTAAAGTTCGTAGAAACGCTAAATTTCAGGATATGTAAATGTTTTTGTACGAGCAGTAAATTATATTAATGCCAGGTTATATCATGATTTATCAACAATTTTAAATCACAACAGTATGGAAACATCAATTAGCAAACAGAATATCTGCAGCAAAATAACCCAAATGTTTCTGATAATATTTTAATGTAGGTTTGATTGAGACATTAAAAGTTTAGTAAAACGACAGGAATCGATACGCTTAACCAGGCCATACAAAATATATAATTTGTTATAAACAGGGTGGTAAACAGTAGCGTGGAAGAACTTACAGGCACGCCTCCTTTCAGTCCACAGCAAAACGTAATAATAAAAAAGTGATGAGAATTTTCGGCCCAATATAGACTTGCCCTCTAAATCAAATCCTGCACCCTCAGTTGATACGGTTGTTAGGACGTGCCATGCTACTGGTGTGTATGTTATCCGATAAAAATCAATAGGAATATATATATATATATATATATATATATATATATATATATATATATATATATATATATATATATATATATATATATATATATATATAGCTAACGAAACTTATTTAGCCGAACTATATAAACAACTCTTTAAATATTATCTGAATATATGTTTAAAGGTCACTGTCCTAGAAACTGAATACGATACACCTAATAAAAGTCAATAAATAGTTCAACGTTTATAACTTTGCCAAACTGGTGGTGTCAAGGGTGCAGTGGAGGTTATACTAGCCACTGAACCGAGCGACAAACGTGACCTTGGCACATTATTTCCGGCCTATTCTTATTTCTTCACAAAGCGTTTGCTGTTATTGAAGAAAATTGCCAGTTCACTTGGGTGGATTGACACTCAAGAGTGTAATGTTTCGGAAACCGTATTTCTGGTTACATACAGCACACAGTTATCATGCATTGTAAGCAAGTTTCCGTTTGTTTTTCAAAGGCTGTGTTTAGTCATACTGTGGTGTCTTCTATTTGTTGTCTTAATTCATCACTATTAAAGTCTCAGCTAATTTTTCTGTTTAATATTATTGTTTCATGTATGGAAGCCTGCTTGTACTAAAATGCAAGACTATATCGCTTTAAAATTCAAGGAGTATAGTAGTTCGAGATCTCCCAGTGCAGACACCCCCAACTAAATTCGATTAACATTAAGGTCACAATTTCGTTTCCAATGCAAGCATCTCATATGCATGGTAAAACCGAAACATTAATAAGTATCGGACATTTGCCTGTACTGGACGTGATATTAAAGTTGAACTTACTGGGCTATACTTCTTTAGAAAAGAGTCAATATCATATGACCATGTACAACGAGGTCAATATTATTTTCCGCGGATGTAAAATGTAACGATTTAGTCAACAAACGCCGGTGTCAAATTTGCTTAACCATACTATTTCTGGTGTAGGTTTATTGTAACGTTATGTGCAGTCTCCGCTATTTGCTTGCTCGGTGTACTCTTTTTTTTTTTTTTTGGCGTGATATTATTTCAGTCTAATGTCAAAAGATAATTATCGCGAAACTATTAATAATAATGATGCAATAAATTGATTACATAGCCTGAGTGCTTTCGACTCTGGATAAGTCTTGTTCAAAGGCAAATACAAAATGTAGACAAAACAAACAATTAAACTGAAAAATTGTTGTTCTGCGAACCTTTACATGTCTGTGACTTGTAGCGGACGCTGGAAGATATTTTTTTTCATCATCATCATCAGTCTCTTGACCTAATTTGGTTGTTGAGGCACTGTGCTGTTGAACATCGGACCAGTTCCTTCCACTTGTCTCGATCATGTACCAATGCATGTGTCTCCGCAAAACTCTTCCTGGTCCATTCTGTGATGTGTTAAGTCCATTTTGTTCTCTGTGTACCTCTCCTTCTGTCACCGTGGAATCATGATATTTAAACAGGCCTACTGTTTCCAGTTCCTGTCCTCTGACTTTAATCTTGGTTGAGATTGGTTTGCTGTTATCTGTCATCAGCATGGTCTTCTCAGCGCTCATCTCCATGTCAAATCTTGAAGATGTTTCATCCGGGTTCTCCTCTAAAGTGGCAGGCTCGTCTTGACCGCTTGCCAGCCCATCAATGTCGTCTGCGGTGGTTGGGGATGTTACGCCATCCAGTGTTGATTGTCCCACATTGGTTTTCCAGGGCTTCACTCATGATACGCTCTGAGCAGATGTTGAAAAGCGTGGGTGATAGGAGAAAGCCTTTACGTACTCCAACTGTTGTCTGGAACCAGCCCTTCTCAGAATGTTGAGGAATTACTGCATCGGTAGCCTTGGCGTACAGCTGCATGATGGTATTGGTCAATTTGTTACCCATGTTGTACTTCTTAATTGTGACCCACAATGCATCATGTCACACTGTCAATGGTCTTTTTGAAATATATAAACACATGATAGATGTCGTGTTGATGTTGCAAGTACTGTTCCCACAGAATCATGAGATTGAATATTTGTTCTTTTATGCTTCTTCTACTCCCAAACCCCGTCTGTTCTTTTGCGAGTATTTCTTCTGCTGGTGATTTCAGTCTGTTTTATATAATTTTCAGCATCACCTTATTAGCTATGATCAAACTGATAGTTCTGTAATTTTGGTACAGCTGGAGATCGTCTTTCTTGTGGGGTGTTATAATCAGTGACATGGTCAAGTGTGTTGGCCATTCACCAGAAGAACTCCTCACCACTGTCAAAAAGGGAAAGCTGAAATAAATTGTACGGCCATGTCACAAGAGCCAACAGTCTATCTGCAACATTATTGCAGGACAGCGTCCAGTGTGGCACAATGAGAGTTAGACAGAGAAAAGAGTGGATTTATAACATCGCAGAATGGACCAAGAAACGTTTTACGCAGACAGAGGCATTGGCACATGGTAATAAGGACATGCATGCAAGATCAAAATGTCTTTCATTTTCTAGTTTGCATGCATCACTACAGTTTATTAAGACTAATACCTTCAATAATGTGGCCTTGTTTATGATTTAAAAGGCTCCTTATTTATTTTATTCTTGAAGAGATAAAAACATAGACTCTTTAACTTTGTTTCCGCACAAAATCGTATAGTAACTTAAACTGATTTCGCTGATCTTAACAATTAACACCTAACAATAATACAATATAATCCACAAATGTCTTTAATTAATCTTCACAATCATCATCGTAAGTCTCTTGATCTAATGTGGTGGTTGAGGCACTGTGCTGCTGAATGTCTGACCAGTTCCATCCAGTTGCCTCGATCATACATTGTTTAGACATAGATACTGGGTCACATAAATACCTGGCAGCATGAACTGAACAAACGGCGTTAAACTTCTCTACCATACAAACGACTGATCACCCGTCCTGAATTTATAGCATGTTCAGACAGGTTCATGCGTTACATATGTTGTCTGGACTCCGTAATTTCAGTATAAAAGTTATAAATGTGGGCCTTCTTAGTTACATTCTTGGACAGACATTAATTAAGCAATCGCAATTTAACCAGACCTGTTAAAATTATCAATATCCATCAATATTATCAACCTTCGTTTTCGTTGTAATTTGTGAGTTAAATCCTAGTCAATGCTAAATAATCTATCGCAGTCCAAATGTATAGAGTATTCGGAATGAAATCCAATTTAAATATTCTTATAAACAAATTATGTTGAATGTGTCGACTTTCAGTTTCACAATGACAATATCAATAACACCTTTGAATGAATTCACAATTATCCCCAAATAGCGATTTGTTGAAAACATGTCGATGAGCACTTTACAATTTCAATGAATCATTTTAATTAAAAAGGTTACTCTCAAATTATTTCTGAACACAAATGAACTCGATATAATAATGAATAATGTTGTTACTTTAGAACCGTATAAAAAAGCTAAGACCAGGATGTGAATCGTTTTTCAATCAAATTCTTAAACAAGTTCTCTTTCTATAATCTTCTAAGGTCAAAGGGCCATGTAAACACCTTTATGAATATAATTTAAAGTTTAGCTCACTACGATGAATGACAGTTAGCCATGTAATGTCTAGATATACAAGATTATATCATCATCTAATTGGCCAGAGGTCTCAGTTAGCATTTTCTAAAGAACACTATTATCTACTGGAAACTCTTTAACCTGGAAGGTTCCGAATGCTTTTACAAGATAACATGTAGCTATAATTAGAAGTTATGTAACTAAAATTTACTATAATATGAAGTAAGCAAAAGGTAGACCCGACATTCTTGTTCTTGGCTCAGATTGAGATAAACATGTTTACAACAGTCTAAATCAATGATTCTGGTCCGGTAGAAAATTAACCTGACTTTTGGCAAGGTCAAGTCAAAAATACAATTTTGCATAAGTTATAATAAGTAAATTTAAAAGCTCCAAATTCAATCTACATAATAATAATTACCTACCAATGTATAGATGTCATGGTGGCATGCTCAAAACAAAAACGCAACAACAATAATGGACCGAAAACGATGCAAGCTATGAAATGATTCAATCATGAAGCTGACAACTAAAGGGACGTAATCGCGTTAAATGGGTGTAAAACAAGTTTAAAAGGATTATTAGCAAGTACAAATGGTTGTCGTTCTTGTCATTACTGTAGAGGTCATGCAGTGTGTGTATTGCAGTGTGGCAACTACATAAAGTAAAGTTTGTGTGGTTCTGTAATTTGCTTTAAACTAATTCATGCTATCATCCTCATGACAAAAGCACCGACATTTTGTTTTGGTAGGATATCAAAGTTCACAATCGTGTATTATATATTTCTTTCTGATATATAGTTATCTATGAGTGGGATGAAAATGATATCACCACATCACTTTGATTGCCACAATGGCAATATCCCTTTTGGAACTACACATCCCCACTTAGGAACTAAGGAAATATATATGCCCTTCTGTATGTCATTCAAACACGTATTTCTACAGATATAATTTTTTAAATTGTCCTTTGTCCTCTTTCTCTTTCGACATTAGGATGTACTGATCTTAAAATAACTCATCAGTATCACGTCTTGAGTAAAGTTTATGCACTCCCGCTAGGTAATATGGGATACGTATTTCTGCCCAGTGACTCCAACGTGGCAGTTATTGGTGTCTTACAATATGGGTATAGGTAGAGAGACAAGTTATTTATAGTTATTTCAACTAGCAACAGAATTCGCATGGAGATTTGTATAATTTGTGCTCGGTCACTTGGAAAGCGTTTGCTGGTACAAAACTTGACAATTTACATGTTTTACGACGTTCAATAGTTAATAATTAGGTTACGTTTAATACTTCTATCAGTAAAAATGTCTTAGTAAGCTATACTAAAAGATGGTAGAAAGCAGATACCTTACGTACTTTCAACATAGTGCAAAGTCAGCAGAAACGCGCCAACCTCAGCACTGTATTGCAAATCATGAAATCACGTTGATCGACGGTTATTTGAAAAATTCCTCTGTACAAGTTCTCCATTTTGTTAAGAAAACGAGTTTAATGATGATAATACATTTATTGTCATTATAAATTTGCGGTCACTATGAAGCAACACATTAAGTAAATTTGCTTTTACTTTTTATATGCCATGACATAGTACTTGTACCGACAATGTAAGAACTGAATATTTTACTTGATGTGCACGAATAACATGAATTAAACAAACTCCAATCAGGGCCCATTTTCTTGCGCTTTTTGGTGATTTCTCAAGGTTTTGAGGTTGTAGATAAGATAAAGACCTTACTCACTGGGCATGTGTAGGGAGTCATTCTAAGTATATGAGTTTTTCATCTTGCGGGTCACCGCTTTTCGTTTAGTGTGATGTGATTTACATAAAAAATATAGTGCTTTGTGATAGACATTTAATTTCAGGGTAAAGTAAAATAAAAAAAACATGTTGATCAATGAGAGGTTAAATGTAAATGTTTAACTCTCTGTAATGACCTCCCGTAAATCTTTATTTATGTGTCCATATAATCCTCGGTGACTACAGCAAGATAATAATTACTGGGTAGGTAATCAGTGTCTGCATGAGACCAACTCTCTCTCTCTCTCTCTCTCTCTCTCTCTCTCTCTCTCTCTCTCTCTCTCTCTCTCTCTCTCTCTCTCAGCGTCAAACATTCTGTCTCAGATATTGTTATCCACCTCATTTTGTTTTATTACGTTCTCGGTCTAGGTACCGTTTAATGCACAAAAATGCTCGTCGCTAATTTTGATTCTATCCTATTATTCAAAGCGGTAAAGGTGGCCATTTTCGATTAATATTGCTAATTTTTTTTAAAATTACAAATGTGCGCTGACATTTGTTTTAGTAAAATAAAATGTGCAGAAGTAACTAATTTCTGACATTTTATAAACTAATTATTATTTAATATTTGAAGTTGTAAATTACTTCCAATCTAGGTGTGTGATACAGAAAGTTTATGTGTGCGACACGTGTCCGCAGACTAAATTATCAGTATCGAACGCGCTAGGTCAGATATTAAGATTCAGCGGGTATATAATACTATGTATACCTAACAATACATGAAGTGTCTGTTTCCGTATAGAGTTGGATCAGTGGTGTCTAACAATACATGAAGTCTCTGTTTCCGTATAGAGTTGGATCAGTGGTATCTAACAATACATGAAGTGTCTGTTTCCGTATAGAGTTGGATCAGTGGTATCTAACAATACATGAAGTGTCTGTTTCCGTATAGAGTTGGATCAGTGGTGTCTAACAATACATGAAGTGTCTGTTTCCGTATAGAGTTGGATCAGTGGTGTCTAACAATACATGAAGTGTCTGTTTCCGTATAGAGGTGGATCAGTGGTATCTAACAATGTGTCTGTTTCCGTATGGAGGTGGATCAGTGGTGTCTAACAATACATGAAGTGTCTGTTTCCGTATAGAGGTGGATCAGTGGTATCTAACAATACATGAAGTGTCTGTTTCCGTATAGAGGTGGATCAGTGGTGTCTAACAATACATGAAGTGTCTGTTTCCGTATAGAGGTGGATCAGTGGTATCTAACAATACATGAAGTGTCTGTTTCCGTATAGAGGTGGATCAGTGGTATCTAACAATACATGAAGTGTCTGTTTCCGTATAGAGGTGGATCAGTGGTATCTAACAATACATGAAGAAGTGTCTGTTTCCGTATAGAGTTGGATCAGTGGTCTAAAGCGCTCTCCTTTGCCGATCGATGCCATCTCACCTCTGTATGAACCGGGTTCGAGTCTCGGGATCGACCAATGTGGATGTGTGAGCAGCTTCCAGTGGGCTGGTGATTCGTACCGCTCTGTTCTAC
The DNA here is from genome assembly GCA_029339505.1 of Unio delphinus. Lineage (NCBI taxonomy): Eukaryota > Metazoa > Mollusca > Bivalvia > Unionida > Unionidae > Unio > Unio delphinus. The sequence continues at coordinate 2,242,968 of JAQISU010000028.1, read as the reverse complement.
GGCTAATCCTCAGTTCTACTGACCGCAATGGAAAAAAATGGCGTTAAACCCAAACTATGAACAATAATAACTCCAGTACAGATTCCTCCTCACAAATTTAATACAAGTAGACTATTACATAGACAAAAGTTGCAAGAAAAAAAGATCTAAAATGTCTGAAATGTGTCCGTAAGCACGTGAAATTTGATAATTACTATATCTGCATTCTAAAAGATTTATAAAAACAACATCACATATGTTGGCATCTTTCGAGTAGAGTGTCCAAGAGACATGACCAATCCAGCACGAATCGAAAGTCCGGGTAAGTGTAATTCAAGAGTATTAATCAGGCCATCCCTGGGCTTTCTTGGTATGTCCTTAATATAAGAGTGGTGACCAGGCCATGACCATGCAGGCTGTCTTGGTATGTCCTTAGGACAAGAACCGCGACCGGTCAGCCCTGGTCGGCTGTCTTGATATGTCTTTATAAATAGTGATTCAAGATTCGTGACCAGGCTATCTCTGGTCGGCTGTCTAGATATAACTTTAACATAAGAGTCATGTCGAAGTCAGCGCCAATCGGGTGTATAGGTATCTCCTTAAGACAGGAGGTGCATCCGGTCAACCTGAATAGACTGGATAAGTATTTCCTTGTGAAAAGAATCGCGACCGGCCAGCCCGAATCGGCTGCCTCGGTATGTCCTTAGGAGAAAAGTCGTGACGGGCCAGCCCGGGTCGGATGTCATGGTATGTTTTAAGGAATATGTACTGCCGATTTTCTCAGACAAGATCAGAACTGAGACATTATAATAAAGTAACTTTAAATAAAGCATCATAGTCTTTATTTCTGGAAACTCAATCGACATGTCTATTCAATGTGGATGTGCTGATTTTGACAAAACTTGAGCTAATTTCGATAACATCGCTTGATTTTGCATTGCGCAAAAAGTATCCCATTTAATATTGCATTATGTTACAAGTGCCACTCTATCAGCGTATAATCTTACAAGTTCCATTTCTGTTGCATTATATTGTACTATTAAAACATTGGATATATAAGACGGGAGTCAATCGGCAAGCAGATATTCTCTTTTTGATACTTTGGTACTTTTTTGGCTGTTTTCAATCCAGCTTATATATTTCTGGTCTATTGGTCTCTTTAATACACCTGGCTATATCATGCAGTTTTAAATATTGTACCAGTTAATAACATATACCCAGTGTACCGTAACGCTGCATTCATCGACCGTGATGTTTCAAAATTTATGAGCTATTACTTGAAAAGCTCCATTAAAAATATCTCGGCTGAATAAGTTTGATTAGGAAGGGTGTATTTACCGAGTTATTTTTTTTTTTACAATGTTAAGCGCTGATTTAAAATCACCTGACCATGACCTTTGATTGCGGCAATCACGATACAGGGATACACAATCCATTCACATTGGGAATGATTCTATTTCTCTCTGCATGTATGTCTATAGATAGATAGATAGATAGATAGATAGATAGATAGATAGATAGATAGATAGATAGATAGATAGATAGATAGATCAACAAGAGAGAAAAAAGTGATATAAGGAGTAATTATATTTACATCGAGAAAATTTTACTACTTTGTGGAGATTGCCTTGTTAAATACATTATCGAAACTATAATATTTTCTGATCAGTTTTAAGTATATTACCATGGAATCCAAATCCCTTCTCTGCCAGCGTGCTTAGAAACAGTTTGCTGTTAGGTAAAACTATTGTCAATTTACAAGGGTTAGTAAATAAATAAGTTCATAAATAAATAAATAAATAAATAAATAAATAAATAAATAAATAAATAAAAAATAGGATAGAAAGAAGTCTTAGAAAACGAGTTGGACACACACACACACACACACACACACACACACACACACACACACACATATATATATATATATATATATATATATATATATATATATATATATATATATATGATAATTTACAAAATACAAGTGGTAGTGGAACTATTAAAATGCAAACAACTTATATCATTGTATTTCACGTGTTATTGATCTGATCGAGAAAAATGTATAAATATTCAGATTTGAAAACCCCAAAATTATTTCTATTTCAGGAGATGTCTCTGAATCCATTCAACCGAGACTTACATTTTGTTATATACTAAGTTTACTGGATAGACGATAACTTTAATGTCGCATTTCAACCAATCAATATCGATCACTTTTAAATTGTCCTTAACAAAGGTCCCTCAGTCTTTAAATGTATTCATGTACCTTTCGTTGTAGGTGATAAATACAATCTGAAATTAGTTTTTTCTTTATTCATTTTGGCGTTGAAGTACTTTAGGATCTGTTTTAAATATTTTGAAATGACAGAGTTATTGGTAATGAAAGGGACAAAACATCATTGGTTGTATAAATTCGATTTGGAAAATAGAATACTTTCTCAGCTTGCAGGTTTCCTATCTATGGCATTGTGCATATAGATTCAAAGTCTTTGTATCCGTGATTGTTTATGTCGTTATCTAGTTTGTTATACTGTAACGATTATATAATTCTTGTTTGTTGTAGGCTTCTCTAAGATGTATCTTTCAGTTGTGTTTACTGTGTCCGCTAAAATGTATCTTTACGTTGTGTTCACTGTGTCTGCTAAAATGTATCTTGGTTCTCTGGGCTAACAACTCACCTCCTACCCCATCCCACCCCACCCCGGTTGCATATTTTCTATTTGAGTCAGGTGTATTCAGTAAATATGATAAATATCATTTATTCCTGACCTACTTCATCATCGTATATTATCAATACTGTTCTACTTCAGTAAAGCAGGGAATGCTATATCATCGTGTGTCAAACTTTTAATGTTTATCAACTTTTCTTTGACGTTTGTACAGATACACTTTAGTATAATTGCAAAAAAAAAAAATCTAAAACGCGAAGGAATGTAGAAAGTGAATGTGTGAATGCAAATATAAACAAAAACAAGCTAAGCAGATTACGTGGAGAGTGAGTTAATGAAGATAAATAATCTAAGCAGCATACGTAGAGAGTGAGTGTGAATGAAGAAAGAAAATCTAGACAGCATACTTAACGAGTGAGTCAGAGAATGAAAAATGAAAAGCTATGCAGAATACGTGGAGAGCGAGTGCATGAATTAAAAAAGAAAACCTAAGCAGTATAAATAGGGAAAGAAATAAATGAAAAACGAAAATTTAAGCAGCATACGTATTGAGTGAGTTCATGAATAAAGAAAACCTAAGTGAGTGAATGAGGAAAGAAAAGCTAAACAGCTTACAGAGAGAGAGAGAGAGAGAGAGAGAGAGAGAGAGAGAGAGAGAGAGAGAGAGAGAGAGAGAGAGAGAGAGAAAGCTAAGCAGGATACCTAGAGAGTGAATAGGATGAAATGAAAGCTGGAAACTATGGAAACAATTTATTAGTTTCCCGAAGTTTTACATATGATGTCTTTATGGGAGAAAATTAAATTAAATAATTGCTAATACTTTTAATTTTCGTGATTACTAGCTTTTCTATGCTTCCGTTTAAAACCCTTTGCTTTTGTTCTTTCGTAACGTTCTCGTCACCTGGTGCTTTCCAGAAGCATAATACATATGAAATAATGTGATTGTATAATGAACTTCGAAGTGATTGCATGATGAATTAGAAACAAAGTGATTATATAATGAACTTCGAAGTAATTGTATGATGAATTTAAAACAAAGTGATTATATAATGAATTAGAAAAACAAAGTGATTATATAATGAATTAAAAACAAAGTAATTATATAACGAATTAAAAACAAAGTGATTATATAATGAATTAGAAACAAAGTGATTATATAATGAATTAGAAACAAAGTGATTGTATTATGAACTTCAAAGTGATTATATGACGAATTTGAAACAAAATGATAGGATGATAAATTAGAAATAAAGTGATTTTATAATGGCAAATAAGAAAAGATTTGAGCTAAAATATGTCTTTCATTGCAGAATCATAACTGTTATAAATCCATTAATGTTTCTCCCAACAATCAACTAATGAAGCTAATAACGTGTTATAAAGCACAATGCTTAGTAAATAAAACCAGATTTTTCAGTGGATGGAAGCACACGTCGAGGCTTCTGTAACATTCTTAGTCTATAAAGACGGTACTATTGTCTACATTGCATCATTGGTTCAACACTATTAAAGAAAAATGTATCCGTTGTATGTTGGTTCCTATTTTTCTTTAATTTTAAATGTTAAAGATTCTTCAGCAAGCGTCATAATTGTTGTTTCTGAAGAAAACTCCAATATGCTTTCTAAATAGCACACGTAAAGAAATATTGCTATTCGGATGGTAGTATTTGAAATCACAGCATTTCGATGGTGAATCAAACAAAACCTGTATTCACAGTTCATGAAAGTATCATAGAGGTATGCCAGTGTGTTGTTTTTTTTTTTTTTACACAGAATTACTGCTGCAAAATCATAAACGACTTCCACTTTAACTTGGTCTTCATTCAAAAGTTTGTTTTTAACAACTGGAGTGAAACCATAGACACTGCCAAGTCCGACAAAGTTTTGTAATAGAAAATTACACACACATATATATATATATATATATATATATATATATATATATATATATATATATATATATATATATATATATATATATATATATGTTGACAAGGAAAGTAACTCGTATAATCATACAAAACTGCCTAAGATTTGTCTCTCTTTACCCAGGCAATTCTGATGATGATGGTGAAATATTTTTTTAATTTAAAGAATGATTTTACTTGTACATATGTAGCAATAAAAGAGACTTGGTATTGCAGATGGTGTGACTGTAGTGATACGATTTTAATCCTATATTGGCAGCATAACATTAACAGACATTGTTTTCGACAGAATATGGGTTTTAGCGATATCACGCTAACATTGTCGGTTGTTTCGGTGACAAGATCACTAAGGACTTCAAACTTTGCACGTAAAGGCGGATTGAGTATCAGTGGACATTGGAATGTGGTCTCACGTGACCCATATTCTTGAATTAGTGGGCAGTCGTAACATTTCTTACAAAGAAAATAAATAGCAAGTTATATGTCTTTTAGTTTGATTTACACGTGTGGATGGAGATGAGATCAAGAGGGAATTTGACGCCGTCAAAATTATTGCAAAATGTTATGACGAGAGGCACGGCCTTTTTAAACAATGTGCCAAGGCTACCATCAATTAGAAGAAGAAGAAGACCTTGGATTGCAAATACCTTACCACCAATTTACATACAAAATAAAGCTCTGGAAAATATTACTTACGCTGAAGATTTAGGTCAAAGATCGTATGGTCAACATTTCAGTACCATTTAGGCGTTCTAAGTATTTAAATATCGGTTGTATGGATTCGCAAAAGCATACACACGCGATAATATTTATTTTAAAAAAAATATTGCTGCATGATTTTGGGTGTTAAATCTCTCCTATCTATACCACATATAATATTTTTACAATA